>OW679194.1:196701643-196729515 GCA_940337035.1 Agriotes lineatus | reverse complement strand
TCAAGAAATTTAGATTTACGGTTGGGAAAAAAACTTGCTATGCAGCTGTGGAAACTTGTCATCCTTTCGACTGAAAATTACTTACGTCTCGAGGATTATAATCTTAATTTATTCCCTTGGTGCATAAGTAACGATTACTAACAATATTTCGATATTTTAACCTGTTTAACTGCCTATTAAATTGATAAAAATACTGAGGTAGCATGTGTCAGGTCTTTATAAATATAGTACATTTATTACAAAATATAATTACATAATTTAAATGCTTATTCAAGCCCGTCTGCTTATTAGGAATGCATTCGTATATCTAGTTTTTTGTAGAAACTAGAAAATTACATAAGACTTCAGACCTAGTATTGTCAAAATGTTGAAAAGTTCATTAGAGGATATTTAGCAGCATAGAATGTCTGTCAGACAACCATCGTTCTGATATGCAACTTTTTACATATGTGCATCGCGATCACCTATTTTAGAAAATCTATTTGGATATTCTAAAGATCAAATGTCGCAATATATATAAGGCCAAACCCAATTAGAGGTAAACAAACTCAAGTGAAGATTTTCCCATTTTAATAGTAATTGCTCGCATGCCTCTATGGTTAAAATATATGACAAAAGGAAACTTAACTCTGTCTTAATATCCTAGAATCACCAATCTATGAAAATATGCATAGTTACAATCTATACAATTTCTAAATAGATAAGAACTATTATTTATATGGATACATTTGCATATAGGAATAAAGGGCGCTGATTGGTGCTTCTGACCAATATATCGACATTATTAAACGATGTAACTGTTAAAAAACTCGAAAAAATACAGAGTCAGACACGGCTTACAATTCTAGATATAACTTGAAATTCACCACTAGGGACGCCAAGAGGTTATGATAAATAGGTTGGTAATAGACCACATATGTCAATATTTTCTATTAGGAGATTTAGCACCCCTATGCTAAGTCTGAACAAATATCGCGTAGCAAAGGACGGTCCTATCACAGATGCAAGTAAACAAGAGTTCAAGATAATGAAATGAGAAACTGGTATAGCCGTTATTCTTAATTTCCTAAAACTTCTAGACAAAGTTAAGTTATGTAAGAGCTCGGATAAGTTTGGCGGTTGATGTACTTCCATTTTTACTTCCTTTTACAATAAAGAAAGGAGTCCCCTGAACCCAAAAAACATATTTTTTTTCATTGGTCTGTCTGTGTGTGTGTCTGTGTGTCTGTGAACAGAATATCTCAAAAACGAAAACAGGTATGACGTTGAAACTTCATAAATACGTTTTGTGTACTATGTAGATGCGACAGCAAGCTTTTGAAGAAAATCGCATACTAACTGGAAGTAGGTGTTTACTCTTGCGATTTTTTAGTTTTTTCGATTTTTTCAAAAACGGCTGTAACTATTTTGTTAAAACTTCACATTTCTATTACATAGATAGGTGATAGGTGATTTTCCAGTTGAATACTTCTAAAATGGGTTTCTTTTGTTTTTTTTCTATTTTTTTTATTAACTCCTGTTTTTTATTTATTTATTTTGGCACTCAGCCAACAGCCGTTAGGCCACTTATAGGCGTCGCTGTACATTTTATGGGGACTTCCAACCCCACTAACGACTGTCATGATGTTATTCTAACATCCGGGACCAACTATTTCCGTGACAGCCGTATCACGAGGCGCCGAGAGAAGCAGCCATGGAACTCCCATCAAAGTTCTGACCAGAAGGAGCATTGCTTAACTCTGCTGATCGAACGTGAACGCTTGTTCAAGCTACACCACCCGGGACCTATTTTAAATAGAACACCCGGTGTATTATTACATTTTTGAGTTCCGCTTAAAATTCTAGAGAAAATTTGTCTCAACTAACGCTCAATTTTGTACCGTTTTTGTAGATTTTCTGGGTTTAATATTGAATATAGAAGAGAGGGATTTGCTTTAATTTTCTTGGCCGAATATGCAATTTTTGAAAATTTTTGACAAATGCTTAAAAATTTTAAATCAAATTTTTGGCTAATTATAAGATCACTGTAAAAGGAAGTTGTGTGCGTATATCACACCAGATTTTTTAATGTAAATGAACCTTGTGTGAATAGTATTTATCAGTACTTCACCTTCTGCAAAAACTACTAAAAAGAAGACCTTTATTACTTGTCATTGATGACGTAGCTTCCTGAATATTATGAATGTTGTTATAATTATCGATATACTTCTAAAAATAAATAATAAGTCAGAGACAAACACAAAACCGCTTTTGCTTCTGATCGTAAAATGTAGACTTTGATGCAGAATACGGAAACGGTGAACGCGCGGGCTGTTAGTAAACGAAAGGCTGTTCATTTATTAGTGCCTGATGCATGGTAAGTTCATGAGAAAATAATCTCATAACTCACTGCACCAACAGAAGTAGGTTAAATATCAAGCGCGCGTCGGTTATTGTCGATTGAGAAACTGGTCTGTTTTGCATAAAAGCGTGTCTCCTGAACAGTTTTCGCAATTTACATCCCATAAGGCCAAGGCATGGAAAAGCGGCTAAAGTCGTAAATACATAACGTTTATGACGCCATGACTTCTAGACTCTGTAGTATTGTGAGGCGTATGGCGCCAGTTTAGGTAGGCATAGGCAGATACACATAAACACTCAATATTCACGTTTATTACCTGGCTGGAGATTATCTACTGCTAATGGGATATACTGGCGAGCGTACCTGCATGCTACCTACTTTTGCAGCACTTCCTGTAAACCCTTGTGTAACAACTTAATGGTGACGCCCTATTAGCACTAGAGGTGTATTCGGTTGAAAAGGTCCTCAGTAAAAATGAGAAGAAATTTAGGCTGGCACCACAGCAGAAATCCGGAGACGTTCCACATGAAAAAGACAGCAGACACTGAGATGGAAAGAAGTAACAGCTCTGCTGAAAAAAGCGGAAGAGACCTAGATGATTAGATAAAGTTGTTTTTTATAATATTTCCGAAGTACAAATTTTTTATTTTTTAAATGAACAGGCAGTATTAGAAAATAAATAATGTTTATAAAAATAGATGGGTGGTATTTGAACACTTGTGTATACAAAGACTGTATTGCAATGCAACTGTATATACATATTTATTGTTCATTGAAATGTAAAACAGTGTTTAACATGATCGCGTCCTCGAATGTTAAGATTCATTTAACATGCATCTACTCATTTAACATGCATCCACTCGCGTCCTCGAATGTTAAGATACATCTAACATGCATTCAATATAGCAACATCACACATATTCATGGTAGTCCGATTTCGATTTAGCAGTTTTTAGTAATTATTATTGATTCAAAATTATTGCCTCAATGAACAATAAACTAATGAACGCATTTCGAGGGGAAGTGGTCTTAACATTTCTCACATAAATTACCACTCTTGCTTCGCTGCGCTCGCTCGAGTAGTAAAAATAGGCTCGAATGTTAAGACTGGGTTAATACGTTAATTACTATAAAAATTCACTATCTGTATCCAATTGTAAATATACAAACCCCCAATCTGTATTCGAATGTAATGACGTTTTACTACTCGATTTTTTTAACAATTGTATTTAAAATCTATTTGAACGCTTTCAAAGTCAACGGATAGAAATAAAATCTTTTTCTCAAAATACAAACTTGACTCACAACGTATTACAGTTGTTTTAAAAGAGCCTCTGTGAAATCTTCATGATACCTTAGACGCTTAGACCTAAAACAGATATAAAGTTGTGTTATATGTGTGTATATTTTTATTCATTCTAGATAGAGCTTTAGTGAGAAAATGATTCTTAAAAACAAAGCTGCGATGATTTCTTTTAAATAGACCTGCAAGTGTAATTTTTTTACAAAAAAAAATCGTAGCTTCGAAACTATATGCCAGAATTTCAAAAACAAGATATATACATGTAGGTAAGCTCATAGCCGGTGATATGGTGAAAAAAATATGTGACCCATTTGAAAAAATTTGTGTCATTCGTCGCGGTTCAACGTATTTTTCAAATTAAGGGATAAATATCCTCTTTCAGTTTACCACTGTAATTTTTGTACATATTTAGTAGTAAATATATAACACAGCTTTTCCAGAAGGTTGGAACAACCTATATATTATGACTAACACAATCACACCAATTAACACGCAGTGGCGCTATTATACCCAACATCTCATATTTTTGATGAATTGCTTAGGTCGAGCTGATCAAAAATGTAATGTGGTCATTTTATTGGAACTTATCAAGTGGACTTTTAGGTATTGATTTCCTCAATATCTCAATAAGATTGATTTTTGCTAAACCACAAGCTTTATTTTGGTCGTTTACGAATGAAAGTAATGTAATTGTAACGTTGTGAAATTGTGGATAAAGTCGATTCGATGTTGATTTAAATAGAATATATTTTGGTTGATATCACTCAATTTAATTTAAAATTGGGCACTAATTTTTGCTATTGAAACGTTCATGATCATCAAACCGGCCTTCTAATAATGATTAAATACATTAAGTAATTGTAATTATATGCTGAAGTAATTAATCAATAATTCCATTATTTAAAACAATCAGTTCACTCATTACAGTAATTTCTGATGTTAATATGATAATAGTTATTAAAGTTGTTAATTTCAAGCATAACATTGGTAAATGCATTTATTAATGTCAGTGGAACTGCGATGTAGAGAAAAACAATGGTTCATTACGTTGTAATTGATAAAAAACCGATTTGTTAATAATCTTCTGTTTTTATTCATATAATAAATGAAATATAGCCAGTGAAATTAATTGTACTATTTTTATTAAATTATTTGTCATAACAATTACAATACATTTAATTTATAGTTGTTATCGTAACTAATCCTTGTGGTATTTTTACATTTTGTTTTAGTAGTACATGAAGGTTCAACAGTAACTTTATATAAATATATAAACATTCTCTTAAAACCACAATCACTTCCACATTAAAATACAATATTGAGAAACTATTCTCTTTTGATTTATTAAAATTGTTTGGATTGTTCTAATTATTTAGTTTGACAAATGAGAAATGTAATAAATCAGTAAAGAGGAAACAGTTGCTGCAGTATGTATTTACTTTTACTTTTATTTTGGGTTTGTAAATATTGCAATGTCCCCTTTATTAGTAATTCCATGATTATACGCCTTTCAATAAATTAACAGCTTAAATACATTACGTTCTTAATATTATATCGAACGTAACGGAAAGACATTTTTAAGAGACCAAGAGTAGATTTTAGGGGTTAAAAACGTGGGTGTGTGGATGTGAAATTTGATACTACAGATTGCGCAATTCCAAAGCGAAAGCTTTGATGTGATTTTGAAGTGTTACTTGTAGTAATTATTTAGATTAATAGAAAGGATAATTACATGGAATTAGCAGACATTCGGTGAGATGATCGCTAACCCTTGACCTGATAATAATTCAGTGATCCAGGAGCTCACCTAGATAGTCATAGGAAGCTAATTTCTCACAAATGCCTTGTAATTTTGGTTTTCTGTGAGGGCGGTAACCGTAGATGCATATTACACTGACGTGAGTTGGAGCTGATTGATCTAGTTAGCATTCGGCTAATGGGCGCTAGATGTGATAAGCATCCGTATTGAAGGTGTTATATATGTACATCATCGGCGGTACTTTTAAAGATTATCCTTGATGGATATACTCTACTAGATACTATGTGAAGCGCCTCGGGGCTGCAAAACTCCTGTAAGTGCTATCATCCTGAACACGTACTTCTAAATGTCGTAATGTTTGTATACTCTTGTTTGTATGCCTGCTTGTGTGTGACCACATGTCCCATGAAAGGGGCCGCTAATCGCCATACTTCCCCCGGTGTCGTGTTTCTTATCCACAACCCTTAGACTGAATGGGCGTTATGGTATTTTTGGGTAAGTCGACAGCCTCTAAAATAAATGCAAGAGGACCAGTCTAAATCCAGGAGAAGCCGCGAATACAATAGTTAAAGTGATAGTATTTAACCTGCACTGTTACTTAATTTCCTCGACAAAAGGAAGCAGAAATGCATTAGGCGCACGCAAATTATTTCCCGGCGCATGTATGAATTATTAAAAAGTATATCGAAATCCACATACGAGCGGAACTATACGGCATTCCGGAAACCATGCGTCCAGACAATTTCCCTTGATGTGAAAGCTGAGAGCAGTTCTGGTTTAAAGTACGACTAAATTCCGTTACGTAATCAATAATAACCACGGCGTAAATGGATTTAAAGAAGGCATGCTTGCGCAAGAACAAATGTCAAGATAATTCAGCAATACCACTTCATAGGTCTATTAGGTTCCATTAGTAATCGAGTCAAAGAACTTGATTACTAAATTTGGAGCGGCTGGACAGAACGTGCTGGATGTCATAAAGCACGTTGGCTATATTGTTGAGTACCAGTTGATTAAGGCTGGGCTTTGGTTTTATGTATCTTTGCTCAAGGTTGGCTTTGAAACAACCTGATTTTAAACAGAAAATATTATTTTGTTGCAAATATTAAGGTCGAATGTAAATTTATTGACGTGTTACAATATCAAAAACAGAAAAATACAGTTGCTGACAAATTTTATTTTTTATCTACTACGTAGTTAACCCACCCCGCCACATTAGATCGAACAGTTCTTTTGTTTTCTAATAAAAGATAAAACCACTCCATTTTCCTAAGCGAGGTGATCGCCTTTCTCATCTCTGACCCCAAACGTAAATTAAATCTTCCATTTTGACTAACAAAGGCTAGCTGACATTTAAATCTGTTCGCAGCTCTTCCATTTGAAAAGGTCACGCTGGAGATGAGGCTCATGGTTTCAGATGCTTTCTAATGAAGGGATTCCTGGTGAACCAAGGTGCGTCCTAATGACGAACCGATCGCGATGGTGGTCTCTAGATGGCGGGAAGTACTACGTAGATTACGCTTAGATCTTCTCGTTGCCCTTGACCGTAGCTCGTGCTGGCTGTTAGCCACAAGAACTCTTGAAGTCCGTGTGCTAATGGTCACCGTAAATATGTTTATTGCTACATCAGCGTCGATTTAAATAAGCGTAATTAAACTTGTTCTCAAGGCTCAGTAGACTAATTGAAATTGAAATTTTGTTGACACAAACTTATTTTGGGTTTTAAACGGCTATCCTGCGAAATTTATTCAGATAAGACGGTCATGCATTCTAAGAAAAAATAGAAATTCTAATTACAATAAAAAATACATATAAGCAATGGAGGAATGAAATCAAACCGCAAAGCAAGTTTGCTATAAACATACATTTAACTCAGACATCTTTCAGAAAGTGGCTGGTTGTAAAATTAACATTTTTCTATGGCTTACATCTACAAGCAATTTTTAATTACGTTAACTATTTACACGTACATAATTATGGTGTAGAATAACTAACGCAAATGTAACTAGATTAGACCATGAGGGAAAGGAATTGCACAGCTCTGAATAGAAACCATGCGTATCTGGAAATGTTAACGCGAGTGTGCCACAGAAACCCACTATTTTAGTCCATTCTCCAACATATTAATTTTACATGATACTACATATTATATAGAGTCGCTGAAAGGTTCTTGTTATGCCAAAATAAAACTAGTGGTCTGAACCACAATAACTTTAGTAAAAATTACGAGAAAAATTAGAATTTTACCACTTCCGAATTTTGAAGTAAACCGTAACAAATTATTGAATTCACCTCATCATTGATGGAAAACTCTAGACAACGAGGAAAAGACAGAGATTTCTACTCTTGACACGAGATAAAATGGCATTTCAAAATTAAATGCGATAAGAGAAAAACCTGTCTAGCATCATCAAAGCAATTAAAATACAGGGCCCGGCAACGTGTAAAAGCAAAAATAATCTAAGGAAAACTGACTCATTGAAAGTAATTTTTAAAAAAAATTCACGGAAAAAATCCAGGTAATAAACATCCAAAGTATAAATTCTAGACGTTTCTTTCATTATTATATGTAACTAGTAGGAAAGGACATGCTATTTTATAATTATACAGGGTGTAACCGCTAAGGTGTGCCAAACGAATAGCGAATATCACAATTATTTCAGAAGATAGCAGGAAATTATTCTTAGCAAAATTCATCAAGACTAACGTAGTTATCCATACCAGTTATTAATATGTCAGTTTCACTTCCGGTTTTACAGAAAATAATATTAACTTTGGTTTTTCAAATAGCATAGTACATTTTAATTTAGCTAATCTTGTAGAGATTTTTACCATGAGTAGTCAAAGTTAAGTAGATTATTTTTGCGGTGGTACGTATCACTACTCATGTACCTACATTGCGTTTCGTGATACCACCATAAAAATAGTCGACATAACTTTGACTACTTATGGGACTTTAAGTGAATATTTAAGTAATTGGTTTTTGTTATTGTCAATTAAATTAATAATTTTTTAACCGAAAATGATAAAATATCAAGTATGCTTAAATGTTTCTTGTCTACAGCAATTATTTCATATTGTCAATAGACAGTGGAACTGAAATTCCAGTCTTCACTTAATAACGGTTTTTAACGTCTTTTTTCCGAAAAATATAACTATGTAGGGGTACAATAATTAAATATAGTTGAATAAACAAAACAACTCTCTAGGTGATAAACTGTATTAAAATGTATCATGCTACTTGAAAAACAAAAGTTGATAAAAGTTTCTGTAAAACTGGAAGTGAAACTGGCAGCGATAACAGGTGTTGTCAGTTCGATGAATTTTGCTAATAATATTTTTTTCCTATCTCCTCAAATAAATCGGGAAATTCATTTGGCACACCCTGTACAAAGGGCGAGTCTTTGCTACTATACCTAATAATTACAAACACTACGAAGATGATTAGCTAAATACGAATCATAACTAATGGAATAATAAGTAATTGACTTTTTACACCGTTGTCCGTTTTACTTTCCAGACTTATATAAGTATTAGGAATCTTAAAATCGTGGAAAAATTCAATACAGCGAAGTCAAAATATTGTTGGACAGGTATCTAAGTTAACATTATAATAATGCAATCTGTTGTAATTTTTAAATGCATAGTATTAAATATATACTAAATTCTATTTCACTTGTATTAACATGTCTTAAGCAATAAATTTCTGAAACTTTTACTATTAATTTTTATTCTCTGGATATTTTTCTTCTGGATTTCCATGGATCATTTTTTCTTTGGATTATTTTACCTAGATTCTGGCGACGAAGTGGGGGTGCAAGACATTTCCAAAACTATGGGTGTGATATAAAATTTGCTTATATAAAAACCTTGTAGGTACGAAGGTGGTGCACATTATTAAAATAGTATTGATTGCACAGGGTGGCATTAAAACCACCATTTGTGTAAATAGAAGGCCATATATTTAGGTAAACTTAATGTCTAATGTCAATTGCTTTGGAGATTTTAAGCAAAAATATTTTTTTGGCGGCTGCTGTAGGTAACAGAAAACAATTGAATAAAAGAAAACGTTATCAAAAAATGATATTTTTCGTAAATTACATTTAGGGTGTAAAATAATGGATCCGAGTAATAATACTATACAGGGTGCTCAACATCAGCAAATTTAATAATTTCGGATTTTTAACGGAACTCCTTGTATATTTTTAATGAGCTTTCTTTTGTATCCTACTTCATACTCCAAACTTCAACTGCTTTTCAGATATGTGAATTTAAATATAAAAACAATTTAAGCCTCTTAAAATGTTTTATTTCAAAGAATAACAAACAAACGCCGTTAATATGGTAATTTAAACACTTGTGCCATCGAAAGAAAACATAAGACCAAGTTGGGAAAATAAAAAAGCAGCCACTGCTGAACGAAGAAAAGACAAACGTGAAAAAGCTAGACAAGCAGGAGAAAATTACATCTCAAAAACGATTGAATTTAGGGGTAGAAAATGAATAATCACCTAAAATCTCATTAAAAGGATTTTTCAGAAATACATAGATGCACAGGGTGTTCCATTAAAAGAAATAAAAATTATTAAATTTGCAAATTTTGAGGTCTCTGTATAGCTTTAATATCCAGAGAACAGAAGGAGACATATTTGAACATTTAATTGGTGTATTCGCTTTTTTTATCTGTTTCATTTGATATTAGAATTAATTTATTCCTGAAGTTCTCGTCTTTTCAAGTTTGTTATTTCTTGTATCAACAATGACTGGATTTTGATTTTGGAGAGCTCAAGTGTTTATATTATAGTTTTAACTGCTTTTTTTGTTATCCCTTGAAATAAAGCATCTGAATGGTCTTAATTTTTTTAAGTTCAATCGCATATCCGAAAAAAGTTGTCAGTTAAGGGTATGAAGTAAGATGCAAAAAGAAAGTTTTTCAAAAATTGAAAATTATTAGATTTACAAATGTTGAGCGACCTGTATAACATTAATAACTACAGCCACCATTTTACACTTGAAAAGTAATTCACGAAAAACATAATTTTCTGGTAACGTTTTTTTTCATTAAATGTGTTTGTTATTTACAGCAGCCGTCTATAATTCAGAATTATTTGCATAGAATAAATAGAATAAAATACAGTGGAACTTCTTCTTAACGAACTTAAGTTTTACGAAATTCTCTGTAAAACGAATTTTTACAGGGATTCTGCCGTTCGAGTTATTTACCATATGTTTGCTTTATTTTACGAAATAAAATTCCATTTAGCAAATTAAAATATGATTTTTTTTTATAAAAACTGTTAAAAATCGAATATTGGAACTCTATTCCTATAGGTTTACAACAACAGCACTTTACTTTATTTTTTGTTAATCAAGTTACATAATTTTAAGCATGTAGAAATGGGGGATAAATTTTTCATATAGATAAAATACTGGTTTTAAAACAATCAGGTGCATTTATTATGCCAATTTGATGAATTTGTTTTACGAAATTTCCGTTCTACGATTTTTTTCTTTACTTTAACGACTTCGTTATACCGTGTGTCCCAAAAGTCTGGAATAAATTCAGTATTTCCTAACAAGTACGTTTCTGGCTAAAACGCTCGGACCCGTCGATTTTTATTTTTATTTGAGCATTTTTTTAAGAAGTGTTATTTTACGCTTTTATCAATGACAGCAATCAACAAAAAACATATCGGTCGTCTTAGTTACTGTCAGGCAGATAACGGTGCACAATTTCTACATTTAATTTATTTGTTTTAGAAATTACTAAACTTAGTATTTTGGAAATTTTAAATTTTTTCTTAATTTTTGATCATCTGATCTATACTCAAAAATCAGCTTACCGTAAGTAAAAAGATGCGTTCTTTCAGATTCCGTAATAAAAAAGGGGGTATCCATTAAAAAAAAACATCGATAACGCCATACCTCATACACCCTGTATGTATGCATTTTATTTCAAAAAATGCTCAAATAAAAATAAAAATCGACGGTCCGAGCGTTTTAGCCGGAAACGTACATGTTAGAAAATACTGAATTTATTCCAGACTTTTGGACTTCTACTGTACATATACCAAAACAGTTGACGTGCGACTCATATAACTTATATTAAAATGACTAGTATTTTAATGCAAAGATTAGGGCTACCTAAATATACGTTATTCTATAAAAAAGAGTATGTATGTCATACTAATTTATTTTTACAAAATATGGAATAATTATAGCTAAGAAGCAATTATTGGTACTGGCAGATAAAGATAATTCTTTATTATGTCAATTAAAGTTCTACTGTTCTTTAAATAATATCGAAATGAAGTCACATATACTTTTTTGTTTGAAAATGGCTTGAAGGTAAGAAAACATCGAAAATAAAAATCTGCGTTCTATTCCAGTAATTACTTTACATTCACGTCTGGAGGCAATATTTGTTTGTTGATTGTATAATAAAGTGGTTTTAATTATGTTCGTTCATATAAAGGTAAACAATTATAACAAACAATTTAATCTTAGTCATATTTGTTTGGCCACAATGTATTAAATAAATCAATCTCAAATAGAAGGAAGCGTGCACTGAGTACTAGCATTAATCCTAACACCTTAGCATACTTAAATCATGTAGATATCGCTATTATTAGACCATTACAAAGTATAATTGGTATTACTTGCGCCTCTCCAAAGTACTTAATTCCTCAATAGCATTTTCTTTTATCGACTAGAATGCAGTACTTGCCGACTACCTACCAAGGCAGAATACGCAATTGCCTTAAGCAGTAATTATCCCTGAGCACGTTAGAAGAAAATGTTTTGGTTGCATAATATCCTTAGTTGTTATTCCCGCAGACATAAATATTTATTTCCAACACATGGGATGCTCACAAACACGATTGGAATTTATATTTTGCAATACCTATGTGCCTGATTAAAATGAAAATGTATTGTGCCATCTCGTAAAATAATTATTATAAAAGTAACACTATCCAAGTTAGCACAGTTCTGTCTTATTAAGTAACAATTTCAAATTACATGCACAGTGCGACATCTAGCGGAACTTTAAATTTGACAAGTATCAAGGCACTGACTTTGTGCAAAAAAACTTCCGCGTTGGTCATGGTCCGAAATCAAGTTATCCTGAGGCGGTACTACGTTAGGTTATATCCACGCTATTAAGTTACCTCAGCGTTTTCTGGTAGACCAAGAAAGTGAATACTGCGACCTCTTGTTCCACATCATCCAATTCACACCAGTATTTGCATGGTCGATTCATTTAAAGTCCACTTTTACGTTTCACCAATAGTGGTAAGCGGCAACCGGCGTATTTGATGCAGAAACTGTTACTGCAACGCGTGGCAAGTTTGGTTATACTGCTACAGTAAAAATACATATTTTTGGTTTATTAAAATATATTTCCTTATTAACCGTAATATTTTTCGTTTTGTTCGATAAAATTAAAGATTCTGTTTTAAGAACATGCTTTGTTGGAAATTACTAAATGTTTTTAGGTGCACTAGTAATATGAAACTTATTCCGAAGGTGATCAACCATTTAACACTAGTTAGGACGCATTGTTATTACAAACCCATTTTTGAAAGTTACGATGCAAATATGGTAAGAGGTTTGTATGCTGATTTAGTATTGAAATCTCTAGGCGTACTTCAGTTTTAGAAAGTGTCCGTCCATCAGATTTAAAACGTTTTTCATCTTTTGAATTTAAAATCGTGCGAAAAGCAAAAATTGCAACACAGCTGTGACCCTAACGGTTGTCTTTTAAACATAATACGTTATCTTACAAAATTACTAGGCAATTGTGCAAATATTAAATTCTGCACTGCATATTGTGTATTAGTAATGTAAAATGTTGATGTATTTATATCTTGTTATAATTTTTTATATAAAACATATGTTTCAATAGCTTTTTGACAGTAATTCAAGAAAGAAATGTATTATGTAATAAAATGTGCCCAACTTTCGAAACGGACGATTGTCAAGTATATAATTTTTACTTAAACGTTATAAACAATATTATTTAACTCCTACTATATTTTGAGAAAGTGGAAACTACACTGAACACTTATTTATTGTATAATAATTACACTATGAGAGCAACCCGTGGCAACTATTTTAAAATATTAACAATTTAACTGTTTCATTTTTTTAACTAAATTCTATTAGACATTTTTAGTATTTTGAATTTACTGAAATTATTTGCAAAGGTTCTGTACCACTATTTTGATATAGTATTGACTGTATGTTGCACTACAATATTTACGTAACAGCTACTGTTTTCCTAAAGTATTCCTGTTTATTCAAATCAAAACCTTTTAAATAAAATATTTGTCCGAATTCAAATTTATTTAATAATTCTATTGATTTCTTTTAATAGCTCAGGTAATCTCTCTTATCTCAGGTAGGTTCTTGCGTTAAAAAAAAACTATCAAATTACTTGTAAAATTGTTTGGTTAATGAAAAGTTATTTTAGAATTATCTGAGAACTGTCAATTGCCACTATCAAATTATTAATATGACATTTAAATTGAATTTATATTCAATCAATACATGTTAGTTCAAATATGTTAACAACCGTAGGTATTTATGTACGTAACTTATTATTTCACTGTTGAAATTCATTAATGTTTATTTTTTACATATACCTGGTTATTTTTCCTTAATTGATTGATTCAATTATCCTGTCGAAAAAGTACAATTGCAACCAGCTTATTCTGTCACATGTGTTTGTATCTCCAACCAGAATCCACGGTGGGACAATGGATAGAACACTATTAAAGTTTCCATTCAATTATGACTTTGCAGCAGCGTACCCAATTCAAATCCAATTCACAGATGTCTTCACCTTAACTGCTACTATGGACTCCAACCAGCAATCCCAGGTCCAGGTTTTATTTACTCCAATAATAACTTTATGACAGCATACCCCTTCAAATCAGTTACAGATATCTGCATCTTGGCAGCAACTCACATCTCAGTTCTTTCAATCGCTCCAGCTCGAACGAACTCATCTCACCAATTCTAATATTCTTAATTCTTTCTTAATTAATTAAATGGTCTCCTTCTTCATGTTAAAGTTTGTTTCATTTTAAAATTCATACTTATTCCTTTTATTTCTAATTAATTTAGTCCTCTGCACCCTTGTATATCACACCATTAATAAAATATTGATTATTAAAGGATTGATTTCGTGAATTTTATCGATACAAAATGAATTATGTTTACATTTTATCAATCAAAATAAGTTGTTATTTTTAATAATATTTCACTATAGCAATTGCTCAGTTTATACAAAATTTTTAAAACTAATATCCTGGATTATTTTTAACTACATACAGTTTATCTTTGTTCTGGCATCTTATACGTAACTTATTCAAATATGAACTCAGCTCAGAACTTTGATATTTCTTCAACATACTTATGGTTTGCAGTAAGTATTAATTACTTTTTAATTATAAATTACTTTCTGTTAATATCAACAACCCTTCATATAACTCCAAAGATAATAATTTTAATTTATATTTTAGAACCTTACTTTGAATAGTTCATCTGTTATTTTGTTTTACTTCACCCTTGTATTTTATAATAATTAGATAGTTTTTCTATTCATAAATACTTTTCATCTAGAAATTAACTTTTAAGAATAAATCAGCAGCCCTGATCTATACCATCACAATATGAACCTGAACAGCTTTGAGTAGACTGTACATTACATGAAAACAACATTATACACCACGCTTCAAACTCATATGATCTCATTAATTTAAATGGACATATTCTTATGTTTTCTTTCAATACTTTTATCTTGTTTTTTGTCTCACATACATATTCTAATTTTTTGTAAAATTATCCCTTGATGATATCTCTTGAGAGTCTACAACAATTTTGAGTGTATTTACAAGTCGAAAATCTGCATAGCTATTCAGGTCTATATTTTTTATTTTTACTATTTGAATTGAGTTGAATTATAGTATGTATTAGCACATTTTTATTATTGTGTATATAAAAGCGACTTACTTCAGCGCTGACTGCAACAGAATAATACCTGTAACTTTTTTGTTGTTCATGTGTTTAACTAATCAATTTAATGT
The DNA here is from genome assembly GCA_940337035.1 of Agriotes lineatus. Taxonomy (NCBI): domain Eukaryota; kingdom Metazoa; phylum Arthropoda; class Insecta; order Coleoptera; family Elateridae; genus Agriotes; species Agriotes lineatus. Next base: position 196,714,021 of record OW679194.1, on the reverse strand, counting down.
CATCAAATCGTGCAATTGTAAAATGATGTTATTTATTCGTTTGAATACAGAAACTGATCCAAATAATCCATAAAAACGACTGAGTGGTTTGTCTAGAATGGGTGCTGCAAAAGGGACTGAAAAGGGCCCGAAAACTAGGTGCACCAGCCAGCCTAGCAGAAAGGCTTACAATGGTAGAAGAAGAAGCAAACTGAGGGCAGTCAGAAATCGCTTGAAATTGAAACGGTTGCGGGTGATCCTTTCCCCTTCCATCTTAACGAGCGTGTGGAGCTAGTTTACTAGTTCATAAATAAATATTTTATAAATCTAATCTTCTCAACTGATACGTACACATTTTTTACAGCAAGTGGGAAACCAAATGCGGACATTTTATTTATTTAATAATATTTAAACGTAAATTCAGCCAAACACGAAAAAATATCCACCAATTATAAAATATTAATGACGTTACCGATGAATTGAAGGAAAATCAAAATCAAGCGCTTGGTTTTAAAGATTTTTATATAACTTGCGTTGTGCGTATCCTTTAAACATCTATTTAAAATATAGGTTGCTAAGATTAAATTAAATATAAATAAATTAAAGTACAACTGCAATTACAATTTAATATTTGAAAATGCTCAACGTTCAATGAAAGCAGCTGTTTTTGCAAGAGTTAAGGAAATAAGATGTTTTAACAATTTTAGAGAATAAATCTAATAATTACATTAAAAAAAAGAATTTGTCTTATGTTATTTTAAAAACAAATTACAGTAGTTCTTTGCACATATTAAAATAACATTTACATAAATTACATCAGAACTGAATTGTAAACGTGCCTCTTAAAAGTAAGGTGTGTTGCCTATTCTCAAAGTTAAATGAGTCTCACGATCCAAGGAACGGGCCAAAATTTACATAAATTCTCAATCTACTTGGCACACTGGTTCATGATTAAAATTTTAAATCGATACTATGCATGACTTTTCCAAATTATTTCATACAACACCGCTTTTAGTCATTCTCACTACGTTTTACACTAGAGCAACTATAAAATGTTACTTAGAATTTTATATATTACTATTCCAGTTATTTTTCCAAACCGGCAAAAACTCAGCTGCATTAAAAGTTATTCTATAAAAAATACTATTTTGTCACTTATAATTTTAATGCGAAAATCAATTACAGGCAGCAGTAAATATACAGACGCCTACATAGGCAAAATCTAAATTCATTAGTTAATTTATTGCTATCGTTAGCATCCATGGTGTTGAACACCTGCAAGATGGGTTGCATATCCTGCAGTTATTCAAATGCACTATCTTCAATTTTTTAAACTTTACATTAGAGAATGTTGTACGTACAAGCCAGTTGCGAAGATTTTGCTAGATCACTAGATTTTAATTTTCATGTTTAAATCACGAAATTAAAAAAAATATAAACTAGATTGCCAATTGGTGAGCTAACAGGCAGAAGATGCCTATAATCCATTCACTCCTATTTTGCATGAAGGTTGGCCTTGGATTTTTGTTGTTAAGATGCATATGAACAGAACCGTAATTTTTATTTTGTTGTATAACCTGCATTGCCTCTAACAAATTTACTGAAGCATTATAAGACCTTCCATGTATGTACTTAATTAAAAATGTTTCTAATTATACAATTACTGAAACTGGATACATTCATACAAATTTCTAAGTTTCATTTTCTATTCTGCTTAAATATGCAACTTTGCATGTGAAGGTGTTTTGTAATGTTTTCTAACCTAAAATTATTTGGTAACCATAACCTCAAATGTAAACCTCGTTTAAACAGAACAAAGTAATTTATTTTATACAGATAAATTGGGAAAACTGGCATGGCCAACCTTCATGCAAAAAAAAATGAGAACAGAGTATACAAGGAGAAAATGGTCGTACGGGAGATAAGTAACATGATTAGTAGCATTACCACTTATAAAAATTAAGAATGACCTCTATAAAATAGACATGAAAAATGTTATGATGGAGAACCTTGATGTCAGATTAAGAGTTATAAAAACAGTCAGCATTTTTGTTGTTGTTATTATTTTCTTGACGATTTACATATAAATATATTCGATCAGATTATTATTATTAATGTGTATAAAAAACGAAGATACAATATTCTCGGCAATTTCACAATTAGCTATGTTTTTGATGTTATTTTAAAGAAGGTTGCCGAATTGTTATTTCTAAAATAACAAAAACAATTGTAAAACTTGTATAAAAAATTCTTCGATTTGTATTCTGGTCACTACTACTTTTAAGAAATTTTGGTTCATGGACCATACCTCACTGAAAGAAACGATGGAAAAATTCGAAAAACTATTCGTTCTTAAAAGATATTCAAGAATAACTGTGTGAACACCTACAACACGTATACAGTGTCCGTCATAAATTTGGACACATGGATTTTTCTTAAATTATCTATTTAGCAAAACAAAAATATTCTTGATAAAAGTTTCTCCATCTTTTCAAACTAAAAATGCATTTGCCAAAATTTTAATATCTCCTTTCGTATATGGAGGTTTGAAAATATGAAAGTATGTATTTGAAAAAGTTGCTTAGAATTTAAATGACATATTAAATACGAATTCACAGACAATCACTAAAAACAGTCACTGGTTTTTTAAATTTTTTGCTTACCACTCTTTATATTACGGAAAATGTGATACTTCAAAGTTAACCTATTAGCGGATACTGTAAGAACACTTAGCAGGCAGAAACTTACGTTAAACAAAATTAGTGCTAAAAAATCATTGTTTGTATCCAACGTAAAAAACAGGAGTATATTCAAAAATTTAATACCAAACGATACGAACATTAAGAAGTCAAAACCATTATAATTTTTTATTTAAATGATATAACAAATATTTAGAAGAGAGGTCGGGACATTGAATGAAATGTTTTGAAAGTTTTCTTCTTATTATTATGTTTTGATTACTAAATGTTGTATAACATTTGAATTATAATTGCTTTGAATTGTTATTGATGTTTGAGTCGTTTGTTATTCAATTTTCTTGAATGCCTCTGTTTTTTACTTTTTACACAAAAAATGACATTTTTAGCACTAATTTCGAGTAAAGTAACTTTCTGGTTGCTAGGTGAACTAAACTCAAGTTCGACACTACATCCTCATCCTATTCAATAATAAGGTATGTTTGAAGTAATTATTTAATTTTCCGCAATACACAGGGTCGTAGGAAAAAAATTGGAAAAACTAGTCAATTTGTTTTTTGAACAAGTGGCTGTAAATTTGTATTTGATACCTCCATGCAATTCTAAACAACTTTTTCAAATGATGTTTTTGGGTATTTTGAAAAATGACGGTACTTTATTCTTAGATCATTTGAATATTTTCGAATCTCACTCGTATACGAAAGGAGATATTTAAATTTTGGTAAGTGCATTTTTTAATTCGAGAAGATACAGGGATTTTATCAGTAATAATTTATTAAGGGCAAATGATTTTGCCAGTAAAAATGTTTTACGAAAGTATTTTGTTTTGACAATGGCATAAGACAAACTAACTTGATTAAATTCCGAAGCGAAGGCCAGGGAAATTGTCAAAGTTAGTTTGTCGAGCGGCATTGCCAAAAAACAACAAATCTTGAGTAAAACATTTTCAAGCAAAATCATGAGATCGAAATACATTTTGTGGACTATTTCCAAAGTATCGGTTCATTTTGACATTTATACTGATGCACAATGACAGTTTTAAATGACGTTTTTGAAATGTCACCTTCATTAAAACAACATATTTAGTGGTTGCCATGGATATAAGTGGTAAAAGAAACTGATAAAATCCCAAGGGAAAATTTTGATTTTTTGCCACTATAAAAGCACGTGATTGGTTGAATTTGGAAAAATCATGGCATTTGATTGGCAAATATAGATGCGGGAAATAGTCAGTAATAATGTATTAAGGGCAAATGACTTTGCCGGTAAAAATGTTTACGAAAGTATTTTGTTTTGGCAATGTCACAAAACAAACTAACTTGAACAAATTCCGGAGCCGAAGGCGAGAGAATTCGTCAAAGTTAGTTTGTCGAGCGGCATTGCCAAAAAACAACAAATCTTGAGTAAAACATTTTCCGAGCAAAATCATGTGCCCGAAATGCATTTAGTGGAGTATTTCCCAAATATCGTTCCATTTTGACATTTATACTGATGCACAATGACCGTTTAAATAACATTTTTGAAATACCACGTTGATTAAAGCAACATATTTGGTGGTTGCCATGGATACAAGTGGCAAAAGAAACTGATAAAATCCCAAGGGAAAATTTTCATTTTTTTCCACTATAAAAACACGTGATTGGTTGAATTTTGGAAAATAATGGCATTTGATTGGATAGTAAGAGATGCGGGAAATAGTCAAGAATAACATGTTATGATAAATGAATAATATTGTTTCCATATGTGTCCGAATTTAGGACGGACGCTGTATAGGCATAATATATTCATTATATTAAACATAAACTATTACTTGTGCTTTAATATTTTGAAACCATCATGGTCTCTCCATCGTAGAAGTCTACATCAGTTTGTTAAAAACAAAATCTTAAAAATAGAAATAATTTAACTTGCATTTTATTGATATCTTAATAATAAAAGTAGGTGGTGGAAACAATTGACAAGTTGATGTTGTCAAAGCAGAAATTACCTTTATTGCTGCATTAAATTCTGTTGACACTGACGTAGAATAATAAAAGTTGTTAAAAAAGTAAAAGCCACAAAATATTGATGATTAATCGTATATATACTGATTGCTATGTGTCAAAATTGTATAAATATTACCTAAGCTAGCAAACAATCAACTATAGAAAACCATTGATGATTACCAATCAAGCATTTATTAAAATGTACGGTTGCATTTGGGAATTAGTAAAGCTATAATACGATGAAAACAGAACAATTAAGGCAATATATGTTTTAAAACACGTTAAAATTGAAACCGTAACTCAAATTGCAATATGGAGTACTATGTGACAAGTTGGGGCTTTATATTTTGATATGTCTTACGGATATAATTTATAAACCACCATTTGTTTTCCATGGCACCACAATTATTATAACCTATTCTATACTCTATATTTTTCTCATAATAGTAATAATAATATTGATGAAATGCCAAAGCCGGATTGGGGAATGCAAGAGTAATCGGATATATCTTCAACATTTTCTGGAGCTTTTAGAAAAAAAAATTATTTGACATATCCGAAATAGAACTTCACGCACTCTTTAAGATAGTAAAGAAAACCTCCATTCAAAATAAGAAACTTGCCATATTGTCATTTATTTTGTAGATGTTTTGCTGCTTTTTCTTGTATGCAATAGTAATATAGTATCAAGACTTGAAATCTCGGTAACCGATAGAACAAGCAAGGGGCATAGTCAAGACATGTTTTTCGTAAAGGAAATCTGTTTCTAATCTCTGATAGTCTATTGGTTCTTTGGTACTCTGTACTTTGAATTAGACATAGGAGAAGAAATTAGCATAAACCTTGACTACGGCCAGACCTTTCATTATAACCGAGCCACGGTTCAGCAAATAAATTACAGCATCCTAAAAATGCCGTCCATGTTTTCTATAAATTATTGCTAACCTACAGAATTTGCATAACCTAGAAACACAGCAGGCATTGTGTGCAGTCGCGGCTTCCTCGAATCAGGCATTGTTATCCCATTCACAATAAGTTAATTGGCGTAATTATCCCCTAGATAATTGGATGCAAGGGAAACAAAAACGATACAAACCTTGAGCGCACAGAAGATGCAGGATTCCGCCATGCAGGCATGTCCCGAAAGGTCCCGAAAACTGCGCCTGAAGATGTCCAGATGCCACAACACCTGCAAGAACGGCGTACGTCAGACACATGTTGCACAGAGGGTAGATATAGGATATGGTACATTAATATTCATAGGCTCGTGCTGCAGAACCTGGGGAAATTGCCCTTTAAACGCCCCGTGATTCGTGAATAAAAATTTTTACACATTTATCACTGCAATTTTCGCAATTACATCTGTAAATATTTGATTTTTTCCACTTGAATCTTGTATATAAGTAGCTTTCAAGGCTGGGACACATTCCACAGATTTATTGTAAGATTACTATCAGTAATTAACCAATCCCAAAAAGAGGTACATTTAGCAGAGCTGGAAACGTGTAAATTGCTTTGTTGTAAATAGCATCTTCCTGCAAACGTCTCTTTTCCTAAGGAGAGGAAGGTTTGAGTACGAAGCTTAGTGACAATTGTGCCGTAACAAGGTAATTAATGTGTAAATGCAGTTGCTCAACTGTATAAAAAGATTAATTGGCTTCCGACTGGCTCCTATTTGCCGATGAATCACTCATATTTACTCCTCGCACGTTCTGTTATCAGTTATCACCTGCAATCGATTGGTTTGACTAATATCGCAAATAGAGGGGTGCTTTAAGACTATGCGATTATGTAACTAGAGTATATTGGTAAACTCTCATGTGTATATTAAAAGATATTATTCAAGTGTTTGTTCTTTATATTGACATTTAAAATTCCTGGAAGCCTCAAATATTCATTATCTAAAATTACCTAAAAGTTTAACAAGTGATGGATAGTTGCGTGCTATGCCAAAGAGAAAGTTTTTAATGAGCGTATATTAATAATGAAAGGGGTTCTACTTAGTTTAAAACATAGGAAGAAAACAAACTGGAAGAGCACTTTTAAAATTATTATATTTAAAGCATTCTCAACTTATTTCAGTATAGTTGGGTAATAGTTATTTATACAAGTAGTTTTGAAAGTCATACTTTTTTCATGAATTTGCAGTTTAATTAACGAGGGCGAAGCCCGGGTTAATCAAGCAAACGAATTAAAAAAAGGCACTTTCAAAATGTGTTTTACACGTAGTTTTTGTAACTCGAAATTTAGTCGAAAAGGACTTCGGATTTACAACTGTCAAATTGACAATTCACAATTTCAATAAATAGTTAAAGAAGTGATACCTTCTTCATGATTTTTCGTTTAAAAACGATGACTTTCGTGATCACTATGCAAAAAATTTGGTTAAGAACAAAATTCTATACCATGTAAGTGTCTAAAAGACTAACAATTCGACTCGTTTTCATGAATCGTTTAATTTCAACGGTTATTATAATTATTACAAGTTAACAACCAAAACATTGTGGTAATTTCCCGGGGACAAAGTTTTGCCAACTCAGCGACTGTTCAAACTATAAGAGTTGGTTCTATTAAAAAACTGCCGTACTAAAAATAGCTATTATTTTATACAGCTATAACATCGTAAAAATTATATGGCGTAATGTTTGTTCTTGAGGCTGCTAATGTGAATTTAATGGATTAACCCCCTTCCTCCTTGTTGTCTAGAGTTGTGGTTAACCTTAACTTAGAATTGGAAATGCGAATACTAGAACATTGTTATTAAAAGAAAAACTTCAACAATTATATAATAACTTGGCTTCATTATATAGCTTCAGGGTAATCTAACCAAACGCGAGAGACCTTAAAAATGGAACAAAAGCAGTATAAGTAGTAAATAATTTATCAAACCATTGAGAAACTATTGTAAAAATATAAACTTTCATGGATTTTCCAGCATGGGCCTAATCTATTTGAACGAAATTCTAAAGTGCATCTCTAATATGCACTTGTTTCAGTTTAATCAACAACTTACATCATATTAAAATGTATTTCTCTATATTATATAGTTTTCACTAAATACTATAGATATTTAACAATCATAAGATTTTTTTAAAAATTTGTATGTACTTAGACGGTATTGCAATGGCAGCTAGATATAGTGCATTGTCCTTACTTATGGCATCCAAAGTATCACGTGTTTTGGCGGAAAGCTTCACTTTCATTGCGCCACCTTTTTACTTTTATACAAAAATACGTATATCCAAAAGGAGACTACAACTTTTTCATCTCCTTACCAATTTCCAAACATCTCCTCTTCCGGTAAATTATTTGTTGTGGTTTCTTTTAGATATTACTTTAATGACTCATTTCCTGTAGATAAATCTTTTCGAGCTCCAATTGTTGTTTCCTATAGTTATAGTAGGGCCATGAACTATAATAATTCCCATCGTACTCAAACCAAAGCGAAATATCGACAAACCTGTTAAGAAAAGTATATTTGCATTCACTTTAGGAATGACGAATTTTTAACAATATTTTGATAAATATATATTTTTTTAAATTTATCTTGGACATTATTTTTGATTATAATTGTAGCTTGCTGAAATAAGTTATCTTTTATTCTTTAACAAATAGTACATATAATTATTCGATCTATTGTAACGAGTAAAGAGTGGAAGAAAATGGCGTTATGGATTGCACCTCGATGATGGTATATTTGTATGCAAGGTACTTTCCTTCATAATAGAGAAAGTATACGATTTTTGGAAAAACTGATCTAATTTTGTCAGTGAACCAAGGTTTTTAATCGACAGTTACGGTTAAGCAACTAAAACGACTACTTTTTGCGGTTTCTCCTCTCTAACGGTAATTACAGTTAGGATAACAACTGGTTTTTGCAATTATCTCGTCATCAATTCAATTCCACTAAAAGAGTAGCTTTAAAAATCGATAGGTTAATTACTTTAAATTTTTTGTTTTGTTTGTTATTTAATCGAAAACAAAAGCACGTGCCAAACCGGCTTTTCGAAGTTGCGACCCCGCCAATTGTTTACTGTATTTTCACGACTAGCATTCCCAAAAGGCACGAAAATTTCCGAAAATCCCATGGGTGCAAGCGCACAGGTGCTCTTGGCAACCTGAGCTTTACCAGCGCGCACAAACACAATCAGAAGTTTTTACCTTCGAAACCTGCAAAATAGCCCTTCCTGGCCGCGGTTTTCCTTTCGTCATGATAAATCCTCTCGTGAACCACTCACACACACATGTCAGACCACTTTTTTCCGAAAATCGCCTCTTATTTTGCCATTTAAATCGGGTTACGTGCACAGTTGCTGAGCAACGAGTTACCTGTACAGGTGAGTGCTAGAAGCGCCGCGGAGGACGGGAAGTTGAACCGCGGCCATTGCTCAACAAAGGCTCGGGGGGGTGGGAACCCAAACCAAGCGGAACCGGAGAGCGAGGGGCATCCGACTGGATGGTACCTAGCAAAAGTGAGTGACTTAAGACACCGGAACAATAGCAATGATGCTAATTTAATTTTCACGCAGGAGGCCATGACCGACGCCGCGGTCGGATATGCGACGTTTCGTCGTTGTTTTAAATTTAAATAATTAAATCTGTAATTTTGTCATCCCGTCCGTCCAGGTGCCACGTGAAATTGGGGCAGGTGCCGTTTTATGACTCACGCTTCTATCTAATTTATGCCATATGCTCATCAGAAAACATAAACGATATAAATTCGTATCTTCGGCAATATGTTCGGTTCCATAGAAGGTCAATGCAGTCAAGGAGCGCGGGAAACATCGTAAAAATTACTACAGACTCAAAATGGCGCCGAAGCGAGTGAAATCTCGTGTATTGCCGCAGGCGGAGCTGGTTTGAGAACGTGGACGTAAAGATAGATCCTCACAGATCCTATCTTCGGGCAAATGTAATTTGAAGGGCACGACCATTAACCGCCGTTGTGGTGGAAGACTGTTCCGGAGGGATCACGAACCAAAATTCTAATTATTGCAATCATAATTATCATCAGCTTCATGCTTCGTGGTCCGATAAGAACAAGGGGACTCCCTTTCGCTGATATTCTTGCTTTGTTTGCAAGACCGCTGTTAATTTAGTCCTTAGATTTTAAATGACGGTGAAAATACTTGGCTGAAAGGGCGAGAAGGAGCAATATTATAATAATGGTTTTAGGGCAGGCAATTAAAATTTCCTGCAGGGTTCTCCAAGTAGAAAATTGTTGATTGCTATAATCATAATTTACCATAAAACTCATGTCTAATGGTGAGATACCACCAAAAACATATTCCTGGTGTTGCTGCTAGGTTTGGATAATTTGATATTCTTTTATTCATCAAGTTTTGGATGCATTTTACAGCAGGTACTGTATTAAAAAGTAAAGTAAAAAAAATGGCAGAACATGCAAAATTGGCTAATTATAAAAGTTCTAATTATCACAATGATAACATCAGCTTTATGCTCGATGGTTAGATAAAGAAACGAAATATTAGCAGAAGCATCATTATAATTATGTAGGTACTGCCAAGACACTGTCGCTTTCTGTAGCAACTGCTGTTGTATTCTAACAATAAAGAACTTTACCTGTCAAATGTCACCTAATACTTATTCATAATTTTAACGATTAAGGTATTTAATCGACATACTTCTCCAGATAAATTTATAAAATTATAGTAGTTACAAGATAGTTACAGATTTTCGCTAAAATGTCAACAGATTAATATATTGTCATATCAATTTTCAAGTTTGAATTGTTTATTTTTGAAATAACATGTTGGAAATTTGAATATGATGAAAGTTTGGCTTCTAACAATACTATGCCAAATGCCTTCCTAAAAGTCGTATTATTTTTCGATATAATGTATAGATCGTTGACTAAATGTATTAAACTCGACTTCTATGTTATTCGTTCTTCCTACATCAAGAAGGAACCTCAGTTTTTTTTGTTTCGTAATTGTAAAAAATATATTTTTCAATTTACATTAAATTATTTCTGAATTCAGTCATATTGTATAGATCAAGTGCAGTTGTATTATTGGATTCTATTCTTTCAATGAAAGTTTCAGAAACACCAAAAATATGATTACCTATAAAATAGCATATAAATCTCCATTTCAGGTGAAACTGAACGACCATCTTCATTAATTTTTAACAGCCTTTCAATCTAACTCGAACAATTTTCTATACTTTATATGCTCTCCATACGAGGAGTTAAAAATGACCAAGGAGTTAAAATGACCAACGAGTACCCACGTGCTTTATCAACTAGCGCCAGAAAATTGGTAAATTTATGGTAAGTTTTCAGTTCTTTCTTGCCTTTAGCAGACATAGAAAAACGAGAGTATATTTAAGAAATGGATAGGAATTTGAAGTTAGAGGAGACTATGAGAACAAAAAGCTAAAATCTCTGTAGTAGCTTGTAAAAGGACATTTTTAAGTAAAAGCCACAAAGACCTTTTATTTGATTGTGCTTGCTGAAAAAGAACAGGTGACAACCACACAAAAATTTAGCGAATCATGTAAAATTGTATCATTTTTATGCAATCGTGGTGTACTTGCTCAGACCAAAAAATAACTGAATGTTTTTCCCAATGCGCTTAGCATCACTAAAAATACATTATCGAAAATGTTATCAGGGGTTTATTTTAGAATTTACTGTATGAATAACCTAACCCATAAGTTTACAAACCCAAAGGACCCAATACGTTTTTAAGAAAGCATAGAAAAATTGGGTTTTTGGAAATTGTTTAATAGTTCATGCCCCAAGTAAGTTATGTAAGAGATGTCGGATGTGTTGCAATTTTAGCAAATTTAAATGTAGACATCTATTAGAATATAATTTATTCGTATATTCCTATTTTGCTGTTGAAATGCTGTCATCTGATAATACGTAACTCTAGAAAATCAAATGAGAGATTTCCGTGGAAATGTCGTATTTTCTTACGTCACATTCACCTGGAAATTGCAAAAGGTAAATTGGTTCATTATTGGTTCCCTTGGCATTCTTTTTCCCATATAAATATTAATAGACGCCTTCCAAGACAATCAAGCATTTAAAACACTTCGACAGGACTAATCTCTTTTTAATAACCTCCTACACAGCAATAGTATTTGCATTTAAAGAGTAGACGTTCCTTTTAATTAAGAGTTGCAAACCACAATCTGTCAATAGTTGCTGAAGTGGGAATTGACACTATATTTTAAAGACTTCAGCTCAAATGACTGCATTTACAAATTTGAAACAACTTGAGCCATACTTACTAAATTTGAGATTTTCTGCACTTTCATTTACATTTAAAAGAATGCAACCAAATGTGAATATATGTTTAAAAATAGCCGCGTTAGTACAAATAATTTTTTCGTACTTGAAATACTGCAACCAAAAGCTTGACGAATTTAAAAAGTAAACTTTAGAAATAGTGTATTTTTATATGCAAGTGAAAATTTTGATTGGTTCACGTTTATTGCAGATAATTGTAAATAATTATTTAAAAAATCAGTATTAATTCAACTCTTAGCTGTATCTCTCCTTAAACAACTAAATGTAAAACCAGTTTTGACATTTAATTTACATGTTTCACTCACATGCAAAAAAGTTTCGTGTAAAATGTACAAGAAAATTAATACCAACATAGTTTTTAGCAGTCTGGCTCAAGCCAAAAAGCTAGCTTTTATTTGTGTATTAAATATCGTACACAAGGGTGAAACATAATCCTGGT
>OW679194.1:196608114-196701543 GCA_940337035.1 Agriotes lineatus | reverse complement strand
TTAGAAAGCCTAACTCTAATTTTATTATGCAGAAGTAATATATTTCTGTACTGATAGTTTTTGGTTTGGCAAAAGTTATACACTCGAAATTCCCTAAATATCCAGGGTACAATGAGTGTGCTATATCTACAGTTAGATAAGATAAATGGAAATGTGGGCTTTTTATTATTATCATCATCCCGACTTTCGTGACACATGAGGGAGTGTTTGTTTTATCTCTGGACGTTTTTAACCTAGTGACTTTCTGGCTGAAATAGTTTCTGGGCTTAACATTAAACATGTTATCATATCTGTTATGGCGCCGTGACGTCAAGCAGTGCAGTCATGCAGCAACTGCTAAGTGCTAGCAGAACTGGGCTATCAATCTTGCATGGATAAGCATCTAACCTTAACGGAAGCAAATGTATAATAAGTTCATAGAGACTGCAGATATAAGTTGTTAATTTTTACGATGCATTGCGGAGGTATAAATGCACAATAAACAGCACATTTTTTACTCTTCTGGACGATTATGTATGTGCAAATTGAGATAAATTAGATTACAGAGTATAATCTGAAGGAAAAATAATGTCAAAATCGATTCCAATTAAACCTTAAAAAAAGAATTAATAACAAGTGCAAAATAGAAAAATTTATACAGAGTTAAAATTCGTTTTAATTTGGTATTTTATACTGCAAACGTAAATAAATATTATTTTTGCTGCATAAATAGTTATTTATACTTTACGTTTAACGACTGTTTTCTTTTCTTATTACGATTAACAAATACACGTTATATACAGTGTGTTTCACTTAATCACTCTTATATCCTTTTAAGTTTTTATTCGATTTGAACCAAATCTTCCTCAAAGATAGAATACCTTATGGTCCACTTGTGACCATCCGCCTCCTTCAAATGCATAGCCCCATGTGATGCCAAAATAAAAGCTAAAAATCAAGAAATCATATTAGCGTTTAGAATTGTTCAAAAAGCTTAAATTCAATGTTTGATCCAAACTAAAATATATGGAAATTTGTTTCTTTTTCATAAAATATAGAGTCCAAAAATATAATTTTTTGCACTTCCGAGACTAAAGTTGATACTTTAGTCCCCGTAAACAGGGACTAAGGTAGCTCATTTAATCCCTAGGCCCTAAAGTAAAAATGATACCGTAACTGTGGTAAACTTATGTGCACACGAGGTTAGTAGGTTAGGTTTTGTTTGTCATTTAACACACACTGTGTCAAATTGACAGATTCCAAATGTTGGAAATGTTTGATGATAATGTTCCCAAAAGTGCAAAAAATAGCGTATATACCTCGGGACTAAAGTGCCTAAATCCCTTGAGTGGTTGTTGCCCTCGGGCTTCGCCCTCGAGGGAACAAACTCCACACGCGGGATTAAATGGTGCACTTTAGTCCCTCATGATATAATATACTATTAATAGGTTAGAAAATAATATCTAATGCTTTGCATTGTATTTCTAATTTATAAAATGTATTGTATGTATTAGCTGTAACCTTTTTTATCTACCGGTGTAGAAACTGGTGTTTTGTACGCTAGCATCTGGCTCAACTTGTCCCGGTTTCAGATTACAAAGTTGGAGCGCGTGCTTTGAGCTTGCGTAGCAACAATGGGTTTAGGTGTGCGTTGGTGATGTGTTGACTCACTTAGTCTATCTGTTACGTCTGCGGCCCTGAGTAGAGCGCAGTTAATTTGGTGCCCAACTGTGAATGGTCTCACCGAACCCGACACCGATTGTCAAGGCTGCGAAAAAATTTCACCCACCGTGGGACTAGAACCGAGGACTTGCTTAATGCAAACCTAACGCTCTACCAACTGCGCTATTCGGCTTCTTATTCAAAATTAATCATTAATGTTATATTTTATATGTAAAAGTTTAAGAAAAATAAAATTTTAAACTTAAACTTTTGCTAGTAAAATGTTCCGATAAAATGCCTAATATGATTTCCGAATTTTTTCTATTTAATTTGGTATTGCAAGTGGCTTTTCATTTGAAGGGGGCGAATGGTTTTTTGGCCACAAGTAGACCGGTGTTCTATCTTTGCGAGAAATTTGGTTCAGAGTGGACAAAAGCTAAAAATAAAAAAGTGTTACATTCGAGTGAAACACACTGTATAAACGCATGCTGTGCCTGCCTGTGTGACTCACTTTTTCAACACTAATGTTAATTGCACAAACTTTCTTGTTCCAGGATGCTGTAACTAGTTTATTTACAATTCCATTTGAAAAAAGCTATTGTAATTAGAATAAGCTCATTATGTGGTGGGCTATGTACTACTTACACTTAAAGTGATGGACTATAATTTCTTTTAAAATTTGTCAGCCATTATTAACGATAACACAAAGCAATTTTGACATTTTCAAAACACTGTTCAAGCACGTTTCAAATCTCAAATGTTTTATATTTTAGTAAACTTTCGGGGTGCTTCCATTAACTTATTTTTACATCCGTCAAAAGTGCCCGTGACATTGCATATAGTGTATTCACGTATTGATGGAATAAGAAGTATAATTGAAGAAACACTTTCCAATCCCAATTTCATATTTTAGGCTTGAAACTAATTTTAAATGTGTTTCCGATTTCTTCAAATCAAGGATGCCTTGGCAGTAGATAAGGAGACACTAGAATCCCTGTATAACTCTACACAGGGACTATAGGCGACAATTTGTATTCAGATATAGCTCCTTTTGTTGTTCAGAATATAAAATTATAGCTCTTCACAAAAGTTTGGGAAGATGAGTACTTTAACAAAACAGTTATTGACCATTCAGATGAATTGCCGTTTCTCCAAGAATAAAGGAAATGTTTTCTCAGGAAAGGATATTCATTATGCTATATCGTGCTTACTATGATAAAGTCGATTTCTTAAGATGGAAGCCGTTGATGAATTGAATTGCAAATTTAAATGTTTATAACAATGACATTATAGCTATTTAGGTATCGAGAGCAAAAAGTGCTTGTTTATGGCACGCGGCACGCAAAGTACCATAAACACACTCTTTGTTTGTGTAACATATACACAGTTATAAGTATAAAAATGTAGTTCAGTGAAACACTCTGTATTAGACATTCTAGGTAATGTTGATATACAAATTTATAACAAAGCTTACGATTTACGTTTTCCTTACACGCTATCATTAGTGGTAATTCGCACTTTAAAATTAAAAGGTTTCTAAACAGTCAATTTTGACACTAGAAACTAAAAAAATTGTCACTTTTGACATGATTGTAAAAAATAGTTATTTATGGTATAAGTGCGTTATATTACAAATAATCCACGAGAGAAAAGTTGATCCCTTGAGACTGCAAGGCCGAGTGGGTCTTTTCTCGAGTGAATTATTTGTAATAACACACGCGTGGCATACAAAATTTTATTCAACAACTCAATAAATACAAAAAAACATACATTTTGTATTGATAGCTGTGAAATTTCAAAGTCAAAGTGACACGGGAGTGAGTGATACCTAGTACATATAAGTCACGTGTGGGTAGATAATTATATAATTATACCTATATAATTTTACAGAAATCGGCATAATTATAGCTAGGAGGCATTTGATAAAACATTCTATTTAATGCAACTGCCACCAATTTCTGTGGACATTTCAAGATTAATCGTCTAAAACTGATTTGGATATTATTCACTATTGCGCTTACTTCGTGTCTTGTCCTCACTTTAAATATTTTATGTCCTACCACTACATTAATTGAAATTAATGACTCTATTTTAAGGTATCTTAGATACAAAATAACGCTCCAGGGCAATTATTTTCTTCATAAGAACACTAGGGTTATTATGAAAAATTAACAGTATTTGTTTCCATGGATACAACTTTATAATGCACCACTGTCACAATGAAAATTAATGACAGCTCAGCTAATGTCACAAATCTAACTTAGATCAGCTAACTAGATACTATATCATAGTAATTATATGAATTGAATTATGAATATGAATTAGGTAAGAAAATTGGTAGAACATAAAACCTTGAAGACACCACGGGCATTATGAGCTAAGAGCCCGCGATTGTTGTACACACCTCGGGCCAAAGCCCTCGGTTAGTACACTAACAATCTTGGGCTCTTATTTTACTCATAATGCTCTTAGTACCTTAATAACTATTATCATCGTTCGAGATTCATACTACACTAACTCACTAACTGCTTAAGACGATCTTATAAATAAAACACAGAAATCGTCAGGGCGGGAGATTATTGGTGGCCAGTGAATCGGATCATTTCTACCTCTCCATTTGTCACCAAATGCCAAAACACTTAAAATTAGTTTCAAGTTAAGTAGGACTTAATCCCAAAATATGAAATTGATTTAAAAAAATATATACAGGGTGTTAATTAAGTACGTAGACAAACTTTAAGGGGTGATTCCTTGATCAATTTTAAGATAAAAAGTTCATACAAACATGGGACCTAAACGGCTTTGTTTTCAAGATACAGGGTGTTGAAGTTTAAACAAAAAGTTTTTTTTTCAGAAATTTGGAAAACGGCTAGAGGTATTCTACTGAAACTTGGTGTAGGTTAATATTTCATAAAGTGGCATTGTTCGGTCAAAATAAATTTAATTTATTTCCACCAGTGACGTGCATCGGGGCGACCTCAGTTACCTTATTTAAAAAAAATCTTGTACGCCACTGTTTTTTAGAAAAAAGTTTTGTAGCTATTGTAAGATTGTTTTTTATTAAATAACATCTTTTCAAAGCTTCTTTAAACTATATTTTGAAAGCGAAGCCATTTAGGTCCCATTAACGTCCAATGAACGAAATTGCTGTTACAGATTTTTCCATTTTTCTCGCTTATTCTATCAAAAAATTAAATATACATCTTTTGTATAGTTTCAATGGATACAGCTAAAAAACTTGTCGTATTGACTAAAAAACAGTGGCGCCACTGGTGGAGATAAATTTTATTTTAACCAAACAATGCCACTTTATGGAATACTAAGATACACTAAGTTTCATTACAATACCTCTAGGCGTTTTCCAGATTTATGAAAAAAAATAAATTTTTGTTTAAATTTCAACACCCTGTATCTCGAAAACGAAGCCGTTTAGGCCCCATGTGTGTATGAACTTTTTATCTTAGAATTGATCAAGGAATCATCCCTTAAAATTTGTCTACGTACTTAATTAACACCCTGTATATCTCATGTCGCATCAATCCGTGGACACACTGTAGAGTTATGTACTATCTCAGTTTGCAGTAGCGTATGGTGTGATGGGTTTAATATTACACACTAGATTATAGTTACAAGCACTAATTTAAATTTGCAAAGACTGGAAAATAATTCAACAAAACAAATAAACACACAGGAAGTAAATAACCTCTGGGTAATATAATTGTTTGGTTTCATGTCTTTTTATTTGATCTATAGTTGGTTCGGTTGAATATTTTGCTATAGCCTACTACAGTACTATACCCAACTAGATTTTTTCACCTGTAAGTTTGATATTTGTGCAACCTACTTCGTCATTTAACAATGCAAATAATCTGTTGAGTCAAAGCAAACAGCAAAATAATAATTTATACTCTCCAGGTATTAATATGTAAACAGTCAATATTTGTTGTTCCTGAATTTCCCTTAGTCAAAGCAAATTTCCAAAAAAAATGTTAACCTCTAGTTCTACCACTTCTACCCATATCTAAAATCTATAAAGTTTAAATGTAAACTTCTTGTTTAGAGAAAGACGGTCAGCGGCTTGGCGGGAAGCAGTGTTCCTATCAACAAACTTGCCTGGGCGTTAAACCTATGGCTTTGATTCCCAAATTGAGGGGGCAATAAAACGCGGTCGGTTAAAACTCAAATTAATTCGAAATCGAATAAGTGTCCAATAAGCCCTTGCCTCGCAGCGAGCCGAGGTTTGAAACCAGTTTCGGCTAATAACGGCAACGCGCTGACCGAGCTTATCTTCGGGAGAGTCCACTTCGACAGGTAAGACGGGGAAAGAGAGAAATCGGTCTCGATCTCTCTCCTGCGAGGCACACCTGGACCAAGTAAATTTGTTGTAGTTGTAGTCTGCATAGTAAAGCGTAAAATGCTTGTAGAGCTAATCATAGGCTGTAGTAAATACCTAGCATTCCTCTGCGCAACTGTGAAAAGGATGATTTACATAAAGGTTATGTAACAAGGTGTTTTTTTCCATATGTAGATCAATCTTGTTGTTGATTATTAGTGCGATTGTCAGCAAATTTCAATTGGGCGCAAATAAAAATTTTGTGCCCTCCACTAGGCTTTCCAGCGAGTCAGCAACTCCATATTTGTAACATAATCCATAATCACAACCTTCTTAACCGTTAAATTATAAAACTAGAAAACTAAAATTTGAACGCAACATTTTTAACAAAGGCGACATTTGAAACAGTAATTCATCTGTTAATTCGACATCGTCAAATGAAGGTGTATTTATTCAAATGTGTTTTACACAACAGACAAGATTTTATAATTGATTTTTATTATCAAAATGGGGTCAAGAAAATGGATTGGAAATATAGAATTCAACAAGGGCGTTTTCAGTTAAAGGGGCCAATCATTTATATACCCAATTAACTGTTATTATTATTTTATTTTATTTTTTAACAATTGCAAAAAATATAAGTTAAATTAACATCCGTTTTCGCGTATCTGCTGCAAAATTTTTAAGACTTCATCTTTTAGATCTTTCCTTTTTTCCAGCTCTGTATACTCAGCATATATACTTAGTGCACTAGTCTTCTGACTACTTAAATTATAATAATCCAAAAGGTTTGTGTATTTCTTAAAGTTTTCGAATATCGTGGTATATAGATGTTCAATGTTTTTTTTTCACGAAACAGAACGCACGCATACACACTCAAATATTTTTCGTCTACATCTATACCTTTTCAACTTCAAATTAGGACTAATCAATTTCAAAATGGGAATAAACAATTTCAAAATGAAATAAACAATTTCAAATTGGGACTAATCAATTTCAAATTGAGAAAAGCTTTTTGTTAACAGTAGTCTTGGAAAATGACAATTACATGGTTGTGACGAGACGCAACACCAGCAACAACTAACAATAATTAGTTCCGTCCTGTCAGAACCATTTAATTGTCATTTTTCAAAGACTACCGTTAACAAAAAGCTTTTCTCAATTTGAAATTGATTAGTCCCAATTTGAAGTTGTTTATTCTCAAATTGAAATTGTTTATTCCCATTTTGAAATTGATTAGTCTCAATTTAAAGTGGAAAAGGTATAGATTATTCGAGAAACATCTGGTAAAAGACAAACGCGAGTACACGTATTTGCTACTGCAATATGAATATCATGATGTAAAGGCCTGATATACTTATCCGTTAATTGGGACTTGCTGAATTTTGTTTTTCAAAATAAAAATATCTATTTCGACTACCATTTCCTAAAGGAGGCTATTATTTGACACTTTCCATATGTAAAAAGCATGCTGTTATTGCATACTATGAAATAAAATTATTATTGCACACATCTGTCACTTTATTACACACTTCTGTCAAAACTGTGTATGAAATGTGGTGAGTTTTCAATTTAAAACAGTCAAAGCATATCTAAGATGATGTTTCAATATGAAATGACGTTGACATTTTGTAATCTCTTTTAGCATAAATATGTGGTAGGTAGTCGAAAAAATTATGTATGCAACTCGTATCTAAAACTTCTTTTTGTCTTGTGAAATTAAATAAATTTGCCTTCAGCTCATTTTTTAAACTTTCTCAAGCGTGCAAAAAAGTGACACTTTAGCTACTAAATAACTATTATGTAGTATCCTCTCATTATTTGCAAACGAACCTATTGTAACCGACACTTTATGAGCCATTTTGGGGAATGGCATCGTTCAACGGATTAACTCGTGTGAACCTATGTTTTTTCCAATTTGTTTTCAATTAAAATATATGTATAACCAATGAGAGTATCATTCATTAAAGGTGTTTGTAAAATATGAATTGCGCAAGTGCCCCTCCCGTGGCTACGTCTTTTGCATTCCAGCTTGTACAGCAGCGAATTTAAAATTTCTGATGAGTGAGTCAATAGTGGGTCGTTGGTGCGTACCTTATTTATTATTTAAAATACAACAAATATTTACATATAAACGTTTTTAAGTTTCATAACTTCAAGTTATTTTAGGTTCTAAAAGTTGTTCAATTTTTGCTGGCAAGCACATATTTTGAAATGAAACTTCCTCCCTTGTTTGAGCTACTTAAAGAATAAAATTAAATATCCAACTGGTAGTAATAAGCTTCGAACATTTAGCATGTTATTGTAAAAATGACAAAAATGAATGTATCGGTATCACTTAAACGCAGGCTATGGAATAGAGACAAGTAAAACGAAGAAATAAATAACCATTATTTTAGTAACTTTAAAGGAGAAAGGACAGCATTTTGAACATAGACTTAGCAAAAACTGATACTTTTAATAACAATAGATAACACTGTATTCAGTAAATAATAAACAGAAAGTCACAAAATGTGCTGCTCAATATGACCATCATTCTGATGTATGAATCTGCACTATGTGCAAAAATAAATTATTTACATTTCAAAAGGCTTTTCGAATGCACATTTTCATGTCTTCTTGGTAGTTGATTCCGTTTGATGAACGAATTCCTTCGCAACTCTCCATAGAAGAAGTATGTATAGTAAAACATGAAGATCTTGAGAGTCAACTGCATATGGAAAACATAAAATACATTTTTTCTACGGTCTCCTCTAAAACTGACTATTAAAAATCTGGCGTGATACACGCACACAACTTCCTTTTACAGTGATCTTATAATTAGCCAAAAATTTGATTTTAAATTTTTAGCATTTGTCAAAAATTACATATTTTACAAAAACGGTACAAAACAGAGTGTTAGTTCAAGAGACAAATTTTCTCTAGAACTTTAAGCTGAATTCAAAAATGTAATAATATACCGGGTGTTCTATTTAAAATAGGAGTTAATAAAAAAATATAAAAAAAACAAAAGGAACCCATTTTAGAAGTATTCAACTGGAAAATCACCTATCTCACATCAATACACATTAAAAATGTAATAAAAATGTAAAGTTTAAAAAAAATCGTTAGAGCCGTTTTTGAAAAAATCGAAAAAAACTGAAAAATTACAAGAGCAAACACCTACTTCCGGTTATGCGATTTTCTTCAAAAGCTTGCTGTCGCATCTACATAGTACACAAAACTTATACTGTGAGAATAATGTAAGACTGTACATGGCTGAATTATGCAAAATTAGACATAGGGCATGTACCTAATGTTACCAATGTATTTGTAAACAAAATAACAGCACAGTGGCTATAGAAACTAATTGATACTGGAACATTTCATTGCAATTTCAAAACCGAAAATTGTTACTAGCATGGGTAAATTGATTAATGCTAAAATAAAGTTGTCACTGTATAGTCTTACATTATTCACACTGTATATGAAGTTTCATCGCCATTCCTCTTTTCGTTTTTGAGATATTCTGTTCACAGACAGACAGACGGACGTACGGACGGACACACAGACCAATGAGCAACATGTTTTTTTTGGGTTCAGGGGACTCGAAAACGTGAAGATCTGTTGAAATTTCAATTTCGAATTTTTGGGGTGAATCCAATACTTCGTTTATCGTAAAAGGAAGAAAAACCCGTTTGCAAAACTAAACAATGTGTTATTTACTGAATGGTTAGTTGTACGTAAAAAGCCTGTATAATCTTTTTTGTAGAGAATTTTCTAGCCTTAATTTTTTTGTAATAACTAAAAACGTTATACAACCCATAGAAAGCGAGATATTTGCGAAAAACTTATTTCTGTGACCTTTGTCCTTGAATAACTCAAAACGCAAGCACTATATCGATGGGGACTTTTGAGACATTATTTGTAATGTCAAAATAAAGGTATATGCAAAATTTCAGCTCACTTGTATTTTTTCGGCAGGCGGATCCTAATGTAACTGGACTATGGGGATACTTATCTATTTTTAACTTTAGCTAGTAGTGTTTTACGAAACCAATAGTATAATAATTGGTTAGCAGTGAAACAACGCGTATATGTTTCCAAATGCATTAATATTTTCACCTGAACGTTCAATGCATTTTGTTTATGTTTTAAGGTTCTAAGATTCCACCACGGAAGGTGCTTTCACCAAAGGTTGTATCGGATGAAAATCTCTGTCCAACTATCAACATTTTGAGCTTGGGGAATAAGTCGAAATGTGAGGGAGCCCAACCAGGTAAATAAGGTGAGTGCAGAAGCAAATCGTACTTGAATTCGTTGATTTTAGCCATTGCAATAACATCGAAGTGAGGATGTTCATTATACGGGTAAATGATTTTTATGATGTAAACCTAGCCTTTTTACTTCCTTTTACGATAAAGGAAGTATTGGATTCACCCCAAAAATTTGAAATTGAGTTTTCAACAGATGTTCATGTTTTAGAGTCCCCTGGACTCAAAAATATGTTTTTGTTAATTGGTCTGTCTGTGTGTTAGTCTATCTGTGAACAGAATATCTCAAAAACGAAAAGAAGTATGGCGTTGAAACTTCATATATAAGTTTTGTGTACTATCTCGATGCGACAGCAAGCTTTTAGTGTTTACTCTTGTGATTTTTCAGTTTTTTTCGATTTTTTCAAAAACGTCTCAAACGATTTTTTTCAAACTTTACATTTTTATTAATACATTTTTAATGTCTATTGATGTGAGATAGGTGCTTTTCTAGTTGAATACCTCTAAAATGGGTTTCTTTTGTTTTTTTCTATTTTTTAATAACTCCTATTTTAAATAGAGAACAACCGGTATATTATTGCATTTTTGAATTCAGCTTAAAATTCTAGAAAAAAATTGTCTCTTGCACTAACGCCCTATTTTGTATGGTTTCTGTAGAATTTGTGATTTTTGAAAATTTTTGACAAATGCTTAAAATTACAAATCAAATATTTTGGCTAATTATAAGATCACTGTGAAAGGAAGTTCTGTGCGTGTATCACACCAGATTTTTTTTTGTTAATTTAAAGTGTTAGCATAGTATTACTCATGTATCATTTGTCCCTTTAAAATATAATCGGATATCAAAATCCCTTTGGCATCCCAGGCTTATTTTACGGTACTTCACACATTTATTTTAAAAAGCTGTTAATAATACATATACTATTTGACATGTGGATTTTAAATTTTCAGTTTTGATAGCTAAAAGATGGAACTTTGAAATGGCGAATAAATATTTATGAATTATGATTAGTCCTCTCAGATAATATAAACTAATCCCATCAATCAATTTTCACAATTTGAACCAATGGGAGTCGAATACAGCAATACCCGGGTATTTTCACAAGTGCAATATCGAGTATTTGCAAACCAGCTAGGTATACAAGAAAACTACAAACTCTTTAAAAACGAATAGTGTGGTATACAAAGGAATAGTCTTTCAATATTCCCCGGGTGCATGCTGTATAATTCGAGTATTTCCCGAGAAATACTCGAATATACAGAATGCACTAGAGATATAACTACTGAATATTCCCAGTGTTCAAAAATAAATTACATAAGGGTTGGCCATGGAAACTAAAAGTAATGTAAACAGAAAGCTTTAGAATTCCTTAACTGCCATTGTTGTTGTCATAAGTTTATATTATAATCTGCTATGGAAATTCTAACGTTTGATGTCTTTAAAGCTTGCTGTTGACATTAGTTTGGCTTTCCATGGCCCTCGCTATGTAATTTCGTTTTGAACACATGGTATATTTAAAACACGTGGAAGTTAACCAATTAGCATCCCGCCCTCATATATCGTTTACATATCGCTTGTTAGAAAAGCTTATATAAATTCATGTCTCATTAAAAATTCTGAGTTCGAATATTCTTCATTTTTAAACATTGGTCAAAATAGAAACAAACCGTACACTGTCCTGAAACAGTCAATGTAGAGTATATTTGTGCATAAAAAATATGCATTTCTCCTCGATAATAGGCGAATCCTAATAATGGCTCGTGTTTGGAATTTTATAAATATACTGATTAGGTAGAATTTGTATAATACTACATTGTTCTCTCAATAATAAGTCACGTCGCTATAATCGTCCAACCAAAACGGGATTGTTGGCAATTTTGTCTTTTAGTAATTCGAATTTCAGGCTCTAAAGAGCCGCCTGAAAGTGCTGGGCTTTTAGAGACGAAACTATTTAAGCGAAATCGTGACTTATGGTTAACAGTCGAATTACACATTTCCCGCAGAGGGAAACTTTAAGTAAATTTATCTAAAACTCTATTCTTATGCCATAACGATGTATTTTTTGACAGACAAAACTGCGTTAGTACTTTAAAATTGCATTAGAAATTAAATTCACAAAGAATCACTATAGCAAGCAAGTATTGTGCGATTGTTAGTCGAATAAATTAAACGGGATACTCAACAGTCATCTGAATTTAAATGCTCCTACATGAAACACACCTATCGTAATTCTATCACGTAATTTGATAAAGAATGGTTACACCTGGAGCTGGTTGCTTAACGTAGCGAATTTTAAATGAGCACATTGTGCTACACACGAAGTTCAAAATTATTAACAAAATAGGTGGTTTAATAACTAAATTTTAAAAGTCCGTCTATTGCCTACAGGGCTATATTTCAAAACAATCGTTTAAAAATGTACTTCAACTTTTGCAAAACGGAAACTTTACGTCTAAGGTTTTACACTTTTTTAAAATTTAATTTACACAGTTACTGTAGAGAGCTGTGTTAAATATTTGCTATAAAAATCGTCATAAAAGCCTTAGGTTTTGGGTCATTTTAATAATTACCTATAAGGAACACACAGCGTTAATCGACACTGCTTTGAGCTACAAAATATTCTGCATAATAAAGCACCGAAAGACTATTAAGAACGCACAAGTGATTGAAGAGTCTGTTATTAAATTAAAAACTACGGTTTAATTTTTTGCATCTAATAATCACGTTGCGGGTTTCGCTATGCGGATAAAATTGAATTTTGGAAATAAAAACACAAAAACCGGTCTGGAACTAAATGTATCATCACTGTTATAAACTACGAGAAAAATGAAAAACCAAGATAATTATTGGGTTAACGTAATTTTCGATACTTTTATGTTGGTATTGAAAAGCAGTATTATATAACTTCCGTTCGACTTCCGGAATTACAAGCAGATATCACATAGATTTGTGCATCAAATTTCCGTTTTAAAACCTAGTGGAAGTAATTCTTCTGTCCATTCTGTCAGCATAATCTAGAAGAACCCATTTCTGTCCTATTAAATGATTGCTACAAAGATTTAATAGTTTTACACACTTAATAACGGATATTGCGTATTCAAAGGATATTAGAGCAATCTGGATAATATTTAAATAGGCATTTCCTTCCTCCATGGGCCTATATAAGTAGTTGTTACAGATTGAGCAATCATTGCCATAACATACACGCTTTGACTAAGTTTTACAGTTTGCTGGCTAGTCGAGTTCAGAAGTGAAAGTACATGGTTATTGAAAATTGCCTGGGTTCGGCATTTAAAGACCTTGCATTGGCAACGTCATGGCTTTGTCTGGCACTGTCGTCATGCTAACAATGGAGCTAATTTGTTTTACATACGTCTTGTTGGTGCATTTGAAATGCAGATTAGCCAGTGTCTGAATTTTGGTGAACAAAGACCTCGAATTTATTTGTGTTGTAGGAATATAAGGGTGGGATGCTTTTGGGCTCGAAGCCCACACTTAGTGGGTAATAAAAAAATTGTTGTAGTTAGATAGGTAGCAATGCCAGGAATATGCGCTGTAACGGTGTGGGGAGTGCAGCTGCAGAGCTATTCATTATAATTATTATTTATAGAAATAATTACTTACCACTTATTTTATTTTGCTAATAATTTTTGAAAATTTGTGTTGAGCCATTTTAAAGATTTCTACAATTTGTAGGTTAGTTCTATAGATATGATGGATCGTATTTGCAAATGAAAATAGATTACTCAAATTATAAGTATTATTAAACACTGTTTAAAGTTTGTATTACAGCTTTTAATTATATCTGTTTTTCAATAATCAATTTAGTCGAAATTCGAGAGTATATGACCCTCTTGCTTTTAAGTAATCAATACCTGTTATTAAATTATAGAGTCTAGCTTAATTTATAATTATAAAACTGAGAATTTATTTATCGAAAGCTGCCATTAGTTATAGAAAACTGTAGTTAGTTTGCTAGTCTCTCGCTAGATGGCTAGATGACTGCAACTAACTTCAGAGCGCTGCTGATATAGATAGATAGGATGTGTTTATATTATTAATAAGCCTGAAAAATGAAACCTAAGTACGTCAAACAATCAAATAAGATTTTAAATTTCTACACTTTTCAGCAATATCTCAATCTACTTATATTGTAATATTTTATAATCTACTTAAAATCGTCTAACGACTAATTTGTATATTAATATACATATTTGTAAGTTTATGTTCCGTTATAGTACTTAAACCAGACTACAAGATGTCGGTGTATACAGCATTCAACATTTCTCAAGATAAGTATTTATCAGAACGGCAAATGTATGCACACATTAAAAACTAAGTACTACTTCAGATTATATTTTGACCAGCAGATCTAAGATAGCAAATTACACAGTTAACATTTGCAAACGACGGAAATTTCAACGGTAAGATAGGCAACAAATCTGGGAATCTGAATTAGTCTCACTTCACTAGTGTATTCCTAAAAAAAGCGTTTCGCAGTTAACTAAATACTTAAAATAGTATGTACATGAATACACCTTTCTTGTTTAAGTGTTTTGGGCAACTCAAACATAATTAAACTAATAAGTGTTCCGTTGTTTGTATGTTAATTATAGCAAATATCATAAACCTGAATCGCAAAATTTCATCTTCTGTGGATAACGCATACACATTAAGTTGTTTATTAGGTTCTCACCATTGTTTAATGGCGTATCCATTAATTCCGTTTTGGATTTATAGGTAATTCAATCCTCGCTAGATGGACATTTAAATTCATTTATTAACAGGAGAAGGCGGTAGAGAAAACTGCTGGATGCCCTCCCATCGAGGTCACATCAGGCGCTGAGTTCGAGCCAAAGGTCAATTTTTTTTGTGGAATAGATAAATGTAATATATGCGATGGAAAACTCGTATGTGCGTTACGGGAATTTGTAGTAACATTAATCCGACGTAGTTTT
The DNA here is from genome assembly GCA_940337035.1 of Agriotes lineatus. Taxonomy (NCBI): domain Eukaryota; kingdom Metazoa; phylum Arthropoda; class Insecta; order Coleoptera; family Elateridae; genus Agriotes; species Agriotes lineatus. The sequence goes on along the minus strand of OW679194.1, from coordinate 196,686,357 downwards.
TCTGGAAACATAAACAGCAATTTTTATAATAAATATGCAGATTTTATCTGTATTCGTAGTTCATCTCAACGTTTTGTTAGATTTTGTCAGCATTAATTAAATGTAAATAAATTGCTTTTTTTTGTTTAAGGTTTAATAAAATACATTTTTAAGAGTTTAAAAACTCGTTAGCCTATGGTTAATATACATTGTGCGTGCTGCTTATTAAAACTAGTAGTTAATCCACCATGTATGAAATTGTACTCATAATTGACATTACACACACTGGGGATCCAAATATAATAATATTTTTGGTACAGCTAATTAATCCGCAAAACGTGTACGCTTTTCAAGGTTTCTCAGTAGTAACCTGTATTAAATTAAACTGAACTTCCAAATCAGGCAGTTAATTAAAAAATCCTTGATAAAATAAAACAAATTTGGTAAATAAAGATAATGAAAACATACAGGAATTTTGTAAAATTCACCTTGGAATTGTGCTGGTCGTTTTAATAAATTCCACTTTCGCCAGCACGACTAACATAAACGACTTACATAATACAGTTACACTTTTCTTAATTTACAATTTACTATACTACGAAATGCCTTGCGTCATTTTGCAACTGTAGATTTGTTTTTAATTAATTTTTTTCATAATTTGTAATAACGTACATAATAAGGGTGTCTATAAATTCTACTGCGTGGTTCGTGTTATCGAAATTATTTTATTATTTAATTTGCCTATTTTCTGCTGTTAACAAATTAACGTTTGATATACAACTTTACTGCTAAAAATTTGTTACAAACTAGCTAAAATCTAGATACAAACTTAGTGAAAATAGGCTGCAAACCCTTGATATATTGCAGATTTCACACAGGTTTTATGATTCCCGGCAGGATAGCAATAAAAAAGGAAAATGATCCATTATTAAATGTACTCTTATTTCTAGATTTAGTTCTTGAGATGCACAATAAGTAAAGGATTATTGGCGATCTAATCAGCACCGTTCAACCGAAATAGGCCCATCTGACAGTTATTTATGAAATTTACATTTTCATCATTTCAATTCGCATAATCTAGACATTCAAAAAACTACTTTGGCTAAATAGATTGCACGAATGTCCAATAATTTTGAATTATAGTAACAGTGCAATTTTTAAAAAGTGAAAACGGTTTTTTTGAGATTTGTAAGCTATCTAAAATAATGTCCAATTAAAAATTCAAAATTGAAGGAAAAGAAAGTGTATTGCTTGTGAATTCCGCTAATTACATTCAGTTGTCAGATACTATTCAAATGACAACAAATTATCTCTTGTATTCTCAAATAAATGATTACTTATTGCTAAACTACCTGACATTTTTGATAAAACTATTTAACTGCTCTCTGTTGGAGCTAATTGTATTGTTAGAAAGGTTAGAAGAAGCTCCATAGTTCACTATAGTATGCCACTTCAAATACCATCACTGCATAATTATCAGTCCCATAATGTTTTCCAAGTACCTTGCTACTCGTATTTTTTCAATAACTCTACCGTTTTCAAGAACTAATAAATTTAGCTTATATAAATTTGATTACAATACAACCGTGGTATTATATTTCTTGAACTTTATATTATAACGTAACGAACTCCAAGACCCATATCCATTTTCATAAAGGTTAAAAGTGTTCATCTTAGATTTATATAAACTGCGACGCAACGTACCTAAACTCTAAAATTTACATATTTGCTTTCTGCAGTATAATTTATTGCTTAACTGTAAAAGTGAACTTTAAAATGTCATCTGTAGAGAACAAAATTATTTGAAAACTGTAGAAAAAGTGAAATTACATCGAATTGACTTTTTAATAGTATATTATTAAAAAAGTTTAGAAAAGTGATGTTTTACTAAACAAGTATGGCTGGTTTGAGTACGAGCGTTAGCGAGTACTGAAGCGACCATACGAGTTCTGTAAGACCACTTTTCTAACGTGTTGCCTATACTATTTTAACGCATTTCATAAGAAATGTAAAATATTAAATTTTTACATAAAAGTTACACTACATGTCAAAACAACCAAGCTGAGCAGAACTCGTTTCTATGTACTAAATCACAATAAGCAGCTCCAGTTGATGTTATGCGTTTGGCAGTACTGAAGTGTAGCTTGGTGACACTGCCTATTCGAGGTTGGCAGGTTAGATTTTGCGTCAATTTTGACACAGTGACACAAACGTGAGACGCATCGCCGTTGCTATGCAGAAAAGTGTTGCCAATACAAAAAAAGTATCACATTTCTAAATGATTTTGAATGTAGAAATGTATTACATTGTCAAATGAAATGCTATAATAGTCATTTACTATAAGTGGAATAAAAGCATAATTAATATACGTGTGTGTAAGCACACAAGTATATTAATGATGCATTATCACACATGTATTGTACAAAATTTTATATACAACTGCCCAAAATTGAGAAAAATGCATTAAGAAAATTGTCAAATCTGTAATTTTCAAAAATATTTTAGTAGGCAAATGTCATTCATTTGACACTATTTCAGTTAGGTAATGAATCCCTTACACCACTAGTGGTTGTAATGGAAGTTCATTACCTAACGGAAATAGTGTCAAACTAATGACGTAATAAGTCCTTATCCAAGCAGTTGTAGATAAAAAGTATTTATTCAGTTTTCTATCCAGTATTTATATTGTACAAAAGCATAAAATATAGAAGTTATTGACGACAACTTCCTTTAAAAATCAAGAACTAACAAATTTGGATTAGTTAATGCAGTTTGTTTGTTTGTTATGGGCAAGGTCGAGGTATGCGGAGTACCAGGTACCGCAGACACGCTCAAAGTCTAACCATAGCAAGAGAGCATTAATGCTACAGCTACAAGAAATCATAATCAAGAATCTAATGGAACTAATGAGCTTGTAGCTTCGAAATCTCTACTCCATACCATACTCTGACATTATGAAAAAGTCAATCCCGTATAGCAACACATCTGTGGAACTGTTTCATATTAATTATTCTACTACAATTTTAAGTGTCATACGATCAATAGATATTCTACTGAATTTGTATTTTTTACCGATCAGACAGAATTGACCTAAGGGTTGAAAAAGTGGTCTATAGTACTGTTTTGGGTGTCATATGAAACGTATTGATGTCTTTTAACAAGAAATACCGGGTGAAATCGGCCACCTCTTGAGTATATGGCGTCACAATTTTTGAAATTCTGATATTGTAGTCACTTGGGCTTGTGTGGTATTAAATTATATGCTTTCAAAGCCTCTGAATTCAAATATGTGCTTTAAAACGGTGTCAAAATGTTATAGAATGAGATCTAATACGTCTACCAAATTGTCGGAAAAAAATTACAGTAGAGAACTATCGCTTATAAATCTTAAATTGAAAACAATATCCCTAAGATTGCGAGTTGAGATAGTCATACTAAAGGGTGTCCAAATTTGAGTTTGGATTTTAATTCGTTAATAAAACGCGTAAATAATTTGAAAATATAAGATATTTTAATGAGAACTTGAAGCATATACATAACGATTAAACATGGAAGATAATATCAGATAAATGCCCTCCTCGGCTCGTGTGACATGAAACCATTCTTTTTTTCAAATATTGAACGACATTTAAACTATCTCACCAATTACGCGTGTAATTTCGGCCTTTAGGTCTGTAATTGTCTGTAGACTATTGGCATAGACTTTGCTTTTCACATAACCCCAGACGAAAAAATCCAAAGGCGTCAATTCGCAAAATCTTGACGGGCAATTGATGTCACCATGTCGAGAGATAAGTCTACCTCTGAACTTTCATTGTAGTAAAGTTATTGTTTCACGCACTGTGTGACATGTGGCACCATCTTGTTGAAACCACATGTCACGTAAGTCTATAACGCGAACTTTTCTTCAAGTTTCTGCAAAACTTTCCCCATATCTGTAATGGGTTTTTACAATAAATATGCGTTGCCGAACCGTGAACCGCTCCATAACTTAAATGGCAATGTGTCAAAATGACAACTATAAAATATTAGAGCTGTAGGTCCGATAGAAAGCAAATGTCGCGAAATTCAAAATCCAACTTCAAATTTGGACACCCGTTACTTACTTCACTAGGGATTGCTAGCATTAATGTTTTTCGAAGTGCAGGAAGACAACTTCTAAAAATTATGAACAATGATGGAGATAATATTGAAAATGTCATTTGAACAGTAAGCAGGAAAATAATAAAAAATTAAACGACGTATAGAAGTAGCATTACCATAGACATCTTTAAAATAGGTTAGTTACACTCTGATCAACTTCCTAAGTAGTTTTTCTGAAAAGCTAAACAATTCGTTGACTGCAATTTTGATTGGTAGTATTGTTACGTGCAGGTTAAATAACTTGTTAACGAATCTGAACATTGCTTTAAAAACCGTTCTTCCTGATTTAAAGACTCTTGTAGTGCTAATACATAACTTTGAGGTCACATTTTCTTAGGATGAGGTTTTTATTTAAAATAAACTCGAACTAGTTTAGGGGTAGAATATTATAATTAAATAAGTTACATTACTTATTAATGGACATTGAAAACAGGTTTTCAATGGGAAACATCTATTTAATTAAACTTTTATTTTGAATAAAAAACATGAATTTGACCAAACTATTGAAAATTGCTAAGCAACCGTGGGAGATATGGGGAAATGTAAAGAGACATTTTGTGTAGAGAATTAAACGCTTTTTTGAAAAAAGAAACAATTTAGATTTTCACCAGAGTCGTACTAGTGAATTTTTAAATTTATTGGTCGCGAAACACCACATCTCCGCCACTGGCCGATCGAGGGTCTTGATATTGTCACGGAATGTAGTAGCATTGAGGATAGAGTTGCACACCAAATTTAGTTTAATTATCTCAGCTGGTTGGGATACAATGAAAATAATATGAAATTTTTTCGAAAATTTGAACACCCTGTATCTTTAAAACGAAGAGTTACAGGCCCTATGTTCATCTGAAATTTTCGCCTTGAATTAAGTTTTTCTGCCTACTATTTTAATAGTAGCAGGACTTTAGTCCTGCTACAAAAACGTGGACCACTCTGTAAAGATAAACAAAGTGAACTGTATAAATAGTTAGTTAGATGTTTTTGCCAGCTGATACTAGGATTATTAAAATTAGGTATCTAAATTTAATATATTAAATTTGATAAGGTAGAATTGTTCCCAAAATGTTGCGTTTAGCCACACATTTTCATGTGCGATAAATAATTAACACAATATACAGGATTGGAATTCCTCAAATTGTAATGCATCAATATCAATTGATAGGAATGTTTTTAATAATCAAGTTAACCACGTAAAATGTAAGCAATTTGTATCTTCTAAAGAAAAATTCGAACAGACAAATTATTGCTAAAAGCAACAGCTATCACATCTGCTAGATGCCGCCATATGTACATACGAAACCGAAATTATAAACTGTGGGTACGACAAGCAAAAACCACTTTTTGCATCAACCAGGCTAAACCACTCAAGATTTAAATCTGGTTTTGCATCTCTGATTGCTGCGCTACTACGAGTACACTACACCGAATCCTGATAACCGACATCAGGTGTTACTACGAGTTTACAACCTGTTTATAGGCAGCCCATCATGCACCTGTTCATTTCATTACTCTGGGCGACTTTCATTGCTGCAAAATGGTGCTCACCTGTTGGCGGTTTTTAAACGCCGAGCATTGTTGTGTCGTCATTAATTGATGTATGTTTAGCATGCACCGCGAGTGCATCTGTTTGCGGTTGTGTGTAATGAGGAAATATTATTTGTTATTAAAAATCGAGATTATAATTAACTGCGCATTGTCAATAGGCAAGTGTTGTATGGGAACAGTCGTCAAACCGATCATTCAATTATGTTTATTGTTAATTCTATTATGTCACGGGCTGATGAATATTGTTAAAGGCCATATGGGCAATGAGGCGACAGAATCTGCATCTGCTGATTCTGAAGATTATATAGTATTCTGAAAGCGATACGTTGAAAGTCTTTAAAAACTGACGAACAATATGAGCAGCAAACCCAACATCCAAAATTGTAAACATTTAGTTTTAATTGCAGGTACGAGCAAATATTTTATATGTAGTTCAATCTATTGACACAACCTTTAACCTCCTTTTGTACTAATACTGAACTCAGACTTGAAAATAATAACACACGCAAAATATTAGTGGCAGATGTACCTAATAACTAAAATATTTTGTTTTCGAAAACTGACAAAACATGTTGACATTTACATGACCTAAATCGGTTGTCAAAGTGACTGGATGTAGTCTTTTACAATCTAGAACAAAAAAGACTTACGTTCAGCAATTTTTTATTAAAGAAGAGGACACAATGTAGACAAAATTTTCTTTGAGTTTCCGCTAATGTGGAGCTGTGCAGTTTTCGAAAAAACGTTGTTTGATACTCGATTGCGAAATTCTTTTGCATTCTCGGATGTTTTTTCGAATGCAAAAGTAGCATTTCGCAATCTAGAATCAAAAATAACTATTAATATTTTATTATTATAGACATTTACTTTATTGGCACTGTTTGACATATTGTATTATTTAACCTGATACACAATTGTGGCTATTTTATTGGTGGTTGGAAGGCAATACTTTTGGAAGTTTTTACTTTTTATGTGGCAAAAATCTACTTTTTTGGAAAAGAACTAAGAAAATGTAAAATATAAATATTGATAAAAAGTAATTAAAAATTAAATGTATTTCAATAGAACCCAATGCCGCAAACTGACAAATTTTTAAACGTTTAAAAGCGAATACTGGTATGAATTATAATAGGGCAGTTGTAATTACTGTTTATTTATAAACAGTTAGATGTGTAAGTTAAAATCTAACAAAATCGAAGATATCCGTAAATGGGCACTTAGGATATATTCTAAATGTAAGAGATATTAACGATACAAGTTTTATTATGAGCATCTTAACGATACAAGTTTGATTGGCAAAACGAGGCGGTGAGCCGAGTTTTGCGGCAATCAATCGCGTCACTCGAAGGGTAATTGGGAAGAAAATCCCAATATTTGAATGTGTTCAAGGGATCAAAATTAAAAAAAAAAGAATCCTATAAACGTTCTCAACCGTTACGAAGATATTATTTGTAAAGGATAGTTAACCAAGTAAACTAAACGCTATGCATCAGTGATGAAAAAATGTAATATATGACTTTGTTTGGAAAAACGTATTACTAAATTTTCAAAAATATCACCTCTTTGGTGATGTATTTTTTAGATCGTTGATATACATCAACTAAAGAATTTAGCCAACCCAAAAAAAAATCGAAGATAATTAAGGCCCGGTGACCTTGGTGTCCAATTTTGTGGACTTCCCCCGACCAATCCAACGGGGAGGAAAGTATATGTTTTAAAATGTGTTCCATGGATGACTACGTACGTCTATGTACAGTGCGAACGTTTATCAGTAACAAGTAGGTAATGCCTAGGCAGGGGTTGGGAATTGAACCTATGTTATAGGACTTCTTTTGTTTGTTTTGATCAGCTGAACACATCAAAATATTGTCCTCCGAGCGTACTATATCAAGTATAAGCAAAGCTGCATCTCTATACAGTGTAGTAGAACTGATGTCCACAGTTATTTTCAAGAAATAAGTTAAGTAAAATTAGTTTCTAACATTCCAATATTGTTTACATGTATAAGAGCTACAACACAATTGGTTTCCTTCAACAGCCGTAGAGAGAATTTCAATATGATTTAATAGATGCCCGATGACAAGTTGGATTTAAAAGCAATCTATTCACATGGTTAGTTATTAGTAGCTTCAGCGTACTTATGCGAACGTTTTGTCCGTCCGTCCGTCCGTCCGTCCGTCTGTCTGTCTGGATCGCCTGTAACTTTCGAACGGCTACAGATATCGAAATTTTGAAAGGGGGCAAAGTTGTTGCTAAGGTCCCGAGCACCTTCATGCGCTATTTGGTTTTGGCGAAAGGTGGCGATTTTCCACTTTGCAAAATTTCCAAGCATTGTAGCACAGTGGCGGCTTGTTCACTTGGCGCCATCTACAGAAGTTCGGTGGTCACGTTTTGAACTACACATTCTGAAGCTACTCTTTAGATCTGTAGTTGAGCAGTTTATTACTTTGTCTGGACCGTTTCATTTTTATTTATACATTAGTTATCTTATATTATTTTTCTCATATAAAACAGAACTAGTCTTGACGAAAATGGCAAAGAGAGTTGCCGGAATGTAAAAAAAGGACTTTATTGAAAACAGATTTGGTTTAGAAGATCCCTTATACAGATTGCCCATTCTATCATCCCCTCTTGTTTTGGAACCGCTGATCACATTCATGCCAAGGTCGATTTTTGATCATGCGCAATAGCAAACCTGCAAAAATAATGATAAAATGGGCACTTTATAAATGTATTAATAATTAATACAAAACAACATTATTTTTTCATTAGATATAAGATAACGGTTTTTTTTTTGAAATGTTACATACTTTTTCATTATATAGAGATACTGTTATTGTAAGGTATTTATCTGTATCAAGAAGACATACCATTAATTCGACATAGATTTCTATATACGATAAAAGATCTATTACAAAGACATACAGTGTGCCCCACAATTGATGTTACAAGAGGTTTTTGAATTTTATTTTAAAATTGTGGGATTGGGTCCTGCTTAGTCTGAAGAAAATTTTAAGAATATTTTCAGTTTTTGAAAAAACAAGTTGGCCTTGACAGTGAAGCGAAAACTATTTTCTTTTCAAGTAAATTACCCTTTCTGTTGATACGGCAAAATTTTACCAATAAAAGTTGTTCATAATGATAAATTATGGCCGCATACAAAATTTCAGGAAGATCTACGTACTTAAACCGTTAAAATTGTATTTATTAAAAATGGCGGTTTGATCTAAGTAGGTAGAACGTCCTGAAATTTTGTATAGGGCCATAATTTATTATTCTGAACAACTTTTCTTAGTAAAATTTTGCCGTATAATAAACAGAAAGGGTAGTTTACCTGAAAGGAAAATAGTTTTCGCTTCACTGTCAAGGCAGACTTGTTTTCTCAAAAACTGAAAATATTCTTAAAATTCTCTTCAGACCAAGCAGGACCCAATCCCACAGTCTTAAAATAAAATTCAAAAATTTTTAGTCCATTTCACCTCTTGTAACATCAATCTTGGGACACAATGTATATTAAATTAAAAATAACATTATGTTAGAGTTTAATAATAATTATGGCTTATTAGCACGCAAAATCATGAAAATTGAAATTTTATCCATGTTAAACGTTTAATTAACTCCCTATTGTCCAGTATCAAAACTATGACATGCTAATTTTAACATCAGGAATATGTTGAACCTTCACATTAAATTAATTGCTATAAATATTTCAAACTTATATTCGTTAAAAAAACAGCACACATTAATTATTGGACTAATATTTCTCTGCCTATTTGTATACTTCTTTTCATGGATATATTTATTAGGAGCGTGAAACTAAATAATCAGCTATCGTTAAAAAAGACGCTTTACTTTAAAAATATTTTACCTGTGTCTTTGTTATACTACTATTTCACTTAGCATTCATTTCTAATTGAAAACAATTGGCGTAGTTTGTTTTCTAATTTTATACAAACAGCAACCAATTTCCAGAGCTACTTATCAGGTTTTTAACAGTTACTTTATTAATAGCCATTGCTTAATTATTGTAAACTCTAAACAATTTTATATTTAGTAGTAATGAAATTCCATACGACATTTGTAGTTGTTCAAAGGTAATGATTCTACACCAATAAAAAAGGAAAACAATCTCAATCAATCACGGTAAATAAGTATGACAAAATTTCTAGTGCAAACACAATTACTGAGACTCTACTACACATCCTGTAACGCCAAATAAGTGCATACTTTGAAAAATCTCTAATCAAAAGAGGACAGCTTGACCTTGAGTTTTAAGTCATGGAAAAAGTTCGCTTCTTTTAAGAAAAATACATTTTCTAAGAATTAATTAAATCAATTAAAATGTCCGCATGTTCTTATTTCTGCAAATTTGTTTTCTCTAGTTTTTCTCGGAGCGACGATTAATTAAGTTAGTTTTAAGTTAAATTTAGGATAGCTGAATGTGGTGTGTTTGGGTGCGGGACAGCCTGATGCAAGGTAAATGCGACTCATTTCCTCCGTTGCACTTTCCGCACAGTATGCGTGGTCCTCCACACCGAGAGGTAAAAGAGGCTAAACGACTAAATAACTAAACTAAGCTTATGCATACCGAGCAAATGCATTTTCCCCTAAAAATTTCAGTTAATTTCTGTAAAAATATTTTCCAAGGAATAAAATTTCCTAAAACTTGTTTGGGCTAAAATAATTAAACTATAATTTTCAACAATAGGGAATCATCTTCGTCTTCTTGTTTTTTAGGGATTATAATTTAAAATTTTTATAGCAAAGCAAGCTTCTTAAAAACAAGAAAATTGTGAACTATACGCAACTATGACGTCAAGAGCTATATAACAGAGGTTTCCACATGGCTACATCATTTAAGAAAAACATGTATTAAAAGAAACATTTTTAAATTAAAGTATAACTTGCGGTTTCAAAATATTATTTTAGTTTAATTTTGGAGTAATTCAAATATCACGGTTATCGATACGCTTAATATGGTTTAATAAGGGCATATAAAACTGTTAGCTCACAATATTTACATTAACAATATGGCGCCTGTAAAGCAAGTTTAATGTGGCTGTAAAGGATAATAATAGATTTAAAAGCAGGTTTTGTAGTCACCGCTTAGTCCCACCTGATAGTTTGCAAAGAAAACGCAGTACGCAGAAACACAAACACCTGCAAGCATACATTACTATAAGTAGGTCTATTAAGAGCTCCACGCATTCATGTATTACAATCAAACGCTCCATAAACATCGTAACAAGTTTAAAAAGTACACGATGGGGTCACTCAAGCAAACAACAGGTACATTTACGGGTCAGCGGAAGGAATAATTATGGGTGATGCAGACAGGAACTGGCGCGGGAAAGTTCGCTGCTTCCGTTTTGGCTTACTTTATGTTCTTCGTTTGCTTCTTCCTAAGGCTTGTCGAGCCGCCGATAAGATTAGCAAGTTCTCGCCTAAATTAGGTAAAAACTGACGCGCCTTTGTCGATTCTTATCTGCCGCTCTGATTGAATGGGTTTTTTGAGGAGACGTTGATGGAGTAGGCCTCCTGCTGTCTATCTTCCAAAATCTTCAGGAAATAGAGGAAGTGTGGTAAAATGAACTAAAGTGCTTACACTTGTAAAAATTTGTAAAATGTCAAAATTGCCAAAATTGCGTTTTACATATCTATTGTTTTCGGAGAAACGGTTAAAAACCCGCTAATCTTCGTGGATTGCAAATTAACTGTAACGTACTATTATTAGTCATGCTGAAATGAATATTTTAGTACACCAAATTAGTTTGTTTCTTTTATTTATACTAAGGAAGTGAGGAGCTCTATGTTATGTTAAAATAATAAACATAACTAAACTTTAAAATTAGTGGTCAAATAGAAATACTTTTCAGTTGGTTAGAGAAACTAATCATCTATCAAGATTAACCAATTTCCAATTATTTATGTAGTAAACGAGTTTATTCGAAATGGATCGATCACCAATATTTTCGAACGAGAGTTTGGTGTTGGAAGAAGTGGAAGAGTAGGTACTTTCAAGAAACACCAATGCTAATGATCATAAATGCAAAATAACTCACCCTGTGTATACTTCTACAAATTGTTCATGTTTCACAACTCTAGATACGATAAATATTGTATTTTAACTTTGTTGTTGTAGAATAGTGAGAAGAAACTTCATGATTTAGTAGGTATGTCACTTCAAATGCCATAACCGATAATTATGAATATTATTATTTCTAATCCTGCCATTTTCAAAGATTTGAAGAACTCTTAAATTTAGGTTTATACAAATGAATTACAAACGAACTACGGTATAAGACTTATCCATAGAGGTATAATGTTATTAAGTACCACATCTATTTTCTTAAAGGTCAAAACTACTCATCTCAAATTTATAGAAACTGCCACATACTTCGGCATCTATTTGCATGCAAAGATATTCATAGACTGGTTTTTACTCGAAATAAATAGACATTTGGTACTATACCAAGTTAATTCTAAAATATATTTTCAATTTTCATTGTAAAGACACAATATAGAAGTTACTGATGTCTGTTTCATTTGAGATCTAATGGCTAGCAGAGTTTGTGTACTTAATGCAGAATACAGACACGGGAAATCACAATCAAAATTAGTTGGAGCTGTGTATGGTATCTTTTTCATAAACTAAATAATCACAATATGCAATTTTAAAACCCACAGTATAAACAGTCTATCTGTTTTCATGCTTCATAGTTCTATATACAAAAACATTAAATATTAGGTATACGTCTTTGACAGTTACGTTTAAAAGTTTCAATTGAGATTTCAAAAAATGTATTTCCATTGTTTGTTATTTAATCATGAACCAATTATTTCTGATATGTTTACAGCATGCGTAGTTTGTATAAAAAGTTTCGCCTAAAGATATTTTCCTTGATCTGCCCTTGATCTGTGTTAGAGGTATCGTACAATGTTAATGAATTCTGCATAACGATTCGATGACGATTCCACACGTTTTTTATTTATTTACCTCTAATGAAATAATATGTTTCTTGTATTACTAACATATATAGTACCTATTACGTGCAAAATTAAGTTAAACGCAATTTGGGTACCAGTAGAATAAAATATGTTAGGTTATGGTTATTCTTTTACTTTAACTGTTTACTTGAAATGTTTTAATAGTATATCTCCGGATTAGCTAAAATTGCAACTACGTCAATAATAAATACTGTAAATAACAATATATTGTTAGAATTAAGCTCAAAATAGTTTTCTAAATCTATTCTATTTAGCCACTTCTCATCCAGTACCAAATATATGTCTCCTCTGTTGCTCTTCACTCTTTTCGGTCTTGTATTTTTCCCCTCCAGTTTCGTCAGCCTTTTTCAAATCGTCTGCCCAAATCTTTTGTGGACGAGTTCTGCCTCTTTTTCCCATCGAAGGCTTCCATTGCGGCATTTCCTTGTTCCACCTTTCGTCGGCTTGTCAAATTATGTGTACTGCCCATTTCCACATTAGTGTGGCAATGTGTTATATGTAGTGCATCTATAAGCTCGGTTTTTCTGGTTAGCAGCTGGATCTTCTAATTTAATGTACATAATTGTTCTTTCCATTGCTCTCTGAGCGTTGGCCACTTTATCGTTTAAGTTTCTAGTTAGATTTCATGCTTGCGCATTATATGTTTACACTGGCAGTACGCATTGTTGCATACTCGTTTTCTTAAGTGTACAGATTTTTTTCTGATTTTAAGAATTTCACTTTGTATATTTCAGTTGTTTGGATACTTTTCGTAGTTTCAATAGTCGATCTAGGTATATGTACTGGCCTGATTTTCTACTACTTGATTAATTAGGGTAATCTTTATATTTTCTTGTTGAAAGTTATCCAGATCAGCAGCACGTCATCTCCGTGTTTTAAATTGTTTGAATACATCTTTAGAGTTGTTATAACTAGCTTTAAACCCCCGAATTTTAAATTATTCCCTTATGTGGATAATAAGTACAAAGTACAATAGTGGTAACAATAATCATAAACAAACAGAACTAACACAAAATGAAATAAGAACAAGCAAAATTAACAAATAAGCAGTCATCCAGTAGATCATACTTTTCATACTACAGTCTTAAACGACATATTATTATTTACTGGAATTTATTCTTAGTTAATTATTTAAACCCAGTTGCTATATATAATAGTTTAAAGTTTAAATCTCTTGAGTGTACGCGTATATGTCTGTTTGGTGAGTAATCTCTTGGCTAACCTATTCATATGTAATTTTAAGATTATTACTCTATTTATTTTTTTGGTTCTTCTTTGGCAGTTGGGATCCGTAGGTCTTTTCTAATGTTTTCGAGCACTGTTTTGTAAATCATTACCTTATTTTCAAGGGTGAGCTTGGATCCTTTTCCTATATTAACAAAATAATAGTTTTTTTGAATTTGTACCTCAGTTGTTTTCTCTTGTTCCAAATATGTGTCTCCAAGTTAATCTGCGGTCGGGGTAGATTCCAAAGTATTTGACTGAATTATTTTGTAGCATATATCTGTTGTTGAATATTGCTGGTGGACACGTTTTCTTCCTGCATTTAAAAAACTTATTTTGCAAATTTACAATCTACTCTACAGTTGAGTAGTAAGTAAATGTGATGTGAGTAAATGTGACATGAATGGGGATCCAGTCATTGCTGATTCCCAACAGAATATTACTTTAGTGCTTGACTTAGTCCTGTGGCGATTGACACTTCAGTCATTATAGATCGAATGTATTAAATTTATATATCTGTAATCTATCCCACTGTTTTGGAGAGCTTCTTCTAAGGCCTGCAATTCGATGCTTTCTTGTAGTCTATAAATGACAACTATAAGGGTACGTTTTTTAGACTAAAGTACGGTTGTTGAAAAGGTGATCTCATCTACTCAAACCTTTCCTAAAACTCGCCTGTTCCACTGTTTGATAGTATTTTAACACGTTTTTTCAATCAATTAACTATGTGTTTTGTCATTAACTTATTCATTTGTGATAAACTTGGACATCTCTATTGTCAGAGCGTTACATCAGTCCTTTTGAAATATTCCGAACGAACATTAAGTATTTGCTGACTAATATTTTTAATACTGCTATCAATGAGCTTCTTCCTTCTTTCATGAATTCTGTTAGTATACCATCTGAGCCGGGTGCTTTTTATGTTTTCATATTTCTGAGACTGTTCATAATTTATTTTTCTTTGATATCCGGTATTTCTTCTGAATTTGTATTTATGATTCCTCTTTGTAAATGCTTTTTGAAATCTTTAGCTGATACTTTATTCTGGATACACAGTCTGTAAAGTTCTTCAGTTCATTTTAGCATTTCATATATATTAAATGTTTCGTTGCCATTTTTGTTTTCCAAACATATTTTTTGCTTTTCCAAATGTGCTGTCACAATTTTATTTTATTCTATTACTTTATGTATTATTTATGCTAGCTGTTTTCTTTTGTCTTGTTTGATTGGTTTTCGTAATGTCTTCTTGATTTTCATAACTTCCCTGCCTGAGTAGTTGCTTTCTATCTTCAAAAAGCTTTTCTGTGTTATCCGTTCATTTTTTTGACATTTTTCCATCATTACTGTTGTTATTTACTATCTTATTTATTTCACCTATGGTTTTGTTATGTAGTTTGAGTTTCTTATTTATTTGTTCTCGAAATTGCTATTGACATATGGCTCTCTTTTTTCTTTTATAATCTCTCTATTTGTTCTGAGGTAAATTTTTCTTGATTTCTTTCTTTCGTTTTTTATATTGATTTCTACTAATTTGGCATTGAAATCTCCGATGGTGAGGGTTTATTCACAAGGGTCTGTATCTATTGCGGCTGTTTTTCTACCTACAATATGCCTCTCTCATCATCTCCACGAATTGAAGCTGGTGTAGGCAACTCTGCTGGACATTCCTTTATATACCTTTATGTTAGATGTTATTCTATTATTTATTATAATGTCTGCACTTATTACGTTATCTGCTTCAATTCCTTGTTCTTTCTAGTAACTATATTTCCTGACTTCAAGCTTTCACTTGACTTCTGAAAGACAGACCATGTCTCACTTTATTAACTTCAGCTTCACTCCTTTTTCGTCTTTGTGCGTGTATATTGTTACTGCCAACTGCATTTCTCCAAGGCACCCTTCTTCTACGCAAGGATTGTTACCTTCCTCCGCCCTTTCTCCAATTTAACCGTTGCCTTGTCGAATGGTTCTAGGCTGCTGGGTACTGAGGGCCTATTTACTGCCAATAATTATTATGGTTGGCGTCTTTTTAAAACATTTTATAGGCAAATAAAATTATTCTAGTCTACTAAACGTAAATGAAATAACACAAATTTAAGTTTACTGTTAAATTAGATTATACAAGGCGTTTCATTAATAATTGTCCATAGAATTACTGGTAAATGTTTGACCCAAAATTTATTGACGATTTAACCTAAAACACTTAAAATATTCTTCCTAACCGATGGTGTTTTATTTAAAACTACAACGATTAAAGATAAACTTTAGGTTTGATAAAAAATTTATTTAATTATTTTTTAAAGAGTTCTATCAGCCAATAGTAATGAGAAAAAATGTTAAACCGACCAATAGCATCAAAAATTACACTGACTATTTGCTAGTAGCTAATTACACTGACTATTTGCTAGTAGCATCAAAATTACACTGACTATTTGCTAGTAGCTGATTACAGCGACTATTTTTTCACAAACCATTCAAATCGTTCTTCTACTGTAACACAACTAGCAAAAGTGGAGTAGGTGAGCAGCAGTTGTTAAAAATAACAGGACACTCATCTGGAAGATCCATCAAACCCTATCTACAACTTGGACTGTATAAAAAATAATCACGCCGAAATACATTCGTGGTATAATTTTTTTAAATAATTTTAACTAGATAGTTCGTTTCTAATAAAACTGTATTTGTATATATAACATATCTACGAATATGTAATTGCACTCATATAATAGGTATACTAAACTGCGATTAAACAGTAACTTTGTACATTTACCTTCAAACACATCCCAATGAATTATTGTTACGTGACATTTGATAGATTCTTTTAACACGTTCACATTTTAAATGGTACCAGCTTTAAGATTCAGGTAAACTGGCTAATTTTGGACTTTAAATTCAAAGCATCTTCTTCCTATTTTTACCTTTTCTTCGTTTTTTCAGCGTGTTATTGAATATGTAATTATTATCTTCTCATGCGCATATGTATAACATAATACCTTCTAATTATGCAGACTATACTCGTGCAGATCTACGTTAGCACTGATTTACAATTTTAATTGTATCCATATGGGAATTTTATAGCCTTCGAGAGCACTTGCTTAAAAAACCAAGTTATAAAAATGTCGGCAAAGAAAATAAGCAATTGAAAAACATTAATTTGGCCACGTTCCTTAATTAAGCTACGCGTAGGTAATTTCCTCCGAGTGCTTTTTAATCTTGGAGCACAAAAAACTCTCCGGCGTACACTTGGCGAAGTCAAATTAATTTCTACAAACATCTTAAGCTCTCTCTTCAAATTACCATTAGTTAAAAACTGGAATTTTTGCTGCAGGCGTTTGAATAATTAATATCTTATTACCCACTTAAGCACTGTCAATCACACTGACAAATTCATATCTGAAGCACCTCCTAGCTGAAATGCTGGCCGAAGCTAGTGTTTATGAGATTTAAATGCAATTAATAGAATACAGGGGGATAAGAATAAGACTAGACGGTGTGGGAATGTGCGCCAAAGCGTGTCCATTTGCCCATGTGAACTAGCGCCTCCTGGGAACTTCCCTTGCATGATTACTGAAATAAACATGAAACAATGCTACTTAATACCCAGTCTTGATAAATTAAGATATAAATTTATACACCTTGCTCACCGGTTCAGATGACTGTGGTCAGTGGTTTTTATTAGAATCGTGCTGGAATCACTGTGGGATAGAAAGAGATTGCATGGGGATAGAAGTTTGGCTGCAAACGTACACGAAGGTCTTTGCTGTTACACATACAAATAAAAATGGCTTCCTAGGTAATCAAACCATTACACACGTTACGAAAATGAAAGTGGCCATTCTACTAAACGAATAAAAAACTGACCAGGTTGTGCCATACGAAATTGTACCCACTCGAATCATGCGATCGAGGGCCAATGCAATGCAATGAAATTGGCAGCACCTGGACCATATAATTTGAAGTCATTAATTCTCTTAGGAAACACGAGTAGTGCTTTCCGGCATATAAAGGTCTGCAAATAGACTTTTTGTTTCTGGCCATACTTATTACTCCCTAATTACCTAGCCAACCTGCAGAACAGATTCTGAAAACTTCAAAATTGCACTCTTAATTAGTGCTGGCTGCAGCATGGGATGTAAGTAAGTGTGACTATCTCCACGGACGGTTATTCTTCACCTGTCTTATTATAAACTTAATTTGCAATGAGTCACTCGTCGCTATTTCTAAGCAGTGTTTAAGTCGTTTTCGCCGTTTTACCTGAATCTAATTTAACAGTTTCGATACGCTACACTGATTATTTGTGTTGAGGGTAGGACACAGTTCTTGATTTCTGCACTTTAGTGCTGTGTAATTTGTTCCCCAAATTGAAATTTCCTGTACGATGAGTATTACATGGATATTTAACATTTCTGGAACAAATAAGTACTCCAAACAACAATTATGAAGAAGCAAACTATGGCAATTTAAAAGTTATATTTTTGAAATTAACAGATATATTGAGCTCAATAAAAAATGAAAATGCAAATAAAATATGTGATTAACCTCTACCCAATTTTTACTTCCTTTTACAATAAAGGAAGTATTGGATTCACCCCAAAAATTCGAAATTGAGTTTTCAACAGATCTTCACGTTTTAGAGTCCC
Organism: Agriotes lineatus; assembly: GCA_940337035.1. Taxonomy (NCBI): domain Eukaryota; kingdom Metazoa; phylum Arthropoda; class Insecta; order Coleoptera; family Elateridae; genus Agriotes; species Agriotes lineatus. The sequence continues at coordinate 196,667,818 of OW679194.1, read as the reverse complement.
CTGAACCCAAAAAACATATTTTTTTTCATTGGTCTGTGTGTCTGTCTGTCTGTCTGTGTGTCTGTCTGTCTGTCTGTGTGTCTGTCTGTGAACAGAATATCTCAAAAACGAAAAGAGGTATGGCGTTGAAACTTCATATATAAGTTTTGTGTACTATTTAGATGAGACAGCAAGCTTTTGAAGAAAATCGCATAACCGGTCTTTACTCTTGTGATTTTTCAGTTTTTTTCGATTTTTTCAAAAACGGCTCTAACGATTTTTTTTAAACTTTATATTTTTATTAAATTTTTAATGTGTATTAATGTGAGATAGGTGATTTTCCCGTTGAATACTTCTAAAGTGGGTTTCTTTTGTTTTTTTTATATTTTTTTTATTAACTCCTATTTTAAATAAAACACCCTGTATATTATTACATTTTCGAATTCACCTTAAAATTATAGAGAAAATTTGTCTCTTCAACTAACGCTCTATTTTGTACCGTTTTTGTAGATTTTGAAAATTTTTGACAAATTTTTAAAAAGTAAAAATGAAATTTTTGACTAATTATAAGATCACTGTAAAAGGAAGTTGTGTGAGTGTATCACACCAGATTTTTTTCATTATCGTAAGAGTGTGTGCTGATGATTTTAGATAGTATTTTCAAATCATTAATAATAATATTTTTATTTGCTGTTTGATACAATAGTGCATACGCAATTGTCAATTTAAAATTTAAAATATGCTGAATAAGATATATAAAAAATAGGTTGTACCTATACATGCCATATTGGTTTGTACCATAAAGCTTTAATAAAAATATTCCTCTATTCAGTAAACTATATTATCTAAAAATATAGATTTACCGTCCTTTTAAATAGATTATACTTATTGATATCTCATATGCAATGAGGCAAGCAACTATAAAATTTAATGGTCATTAGGTGAGGACCGTTTGCCATAAGCGATAATCTGTATTTGGGCAAAAAAATAGTAGATTATGTTATTAGGAGTAAAAGTGATACTTTATGTGGCGAAGCTGAAGTTTATTTAGCCGAACGTTAGTGAGGTAAATAATTCAGCTAAGCCACATAAAATCACTTTTACTCCGAATAACATATACTATTTTATCCGGAAACATTAATATAAATTTAAATAAAAAAGGATGCATCGGCCGGGAATCGAACCCCGGCCACCCGCGTGACAGGCGAACACTGTACCGCTGCGCCAACCGATCTTGTTCAAATAATGCGCTACTGTAATGATATATGAACATACTGAATCACCCGAGCTAATAGCACACGACCACAGCAACTGTCACACCATATACCACGGCGACAGATGCTCCGATCCGCTGCTTAAAGGTTTATTTAAATTAAAAATTTTCGTACTCTTTGAAAATAAAACCGGCCTACGGATCTACTACTACTATAAAGGAAGTATTGGATTCACCCCAAAAATTCGAAATTGAGTTTTCAACAGATCTTCACGTTTTAGAGTCCCCTGATCCCAAAAAACATTTTTTTTTCATTGGTCTGTCTGTCTGTGTGTCTGTCTGTCTGTGTGTCTGTCTGTGTGTGTGCCTGTGTGTATGTCTGTCTGTGAACAGAATATCTCAAAAACGAAAAGAGGTATGGCATTGAAACTTCATATATAAGTTTTGTGTACTATGTAGATGAGACAGCAAGCTTTTGAAGAAAATCGCATAACCGGAAGTAGGTGTTTACTCTTGTGATTTTTCAGTTTTTTTCGATTTTTTCAAAAACGGCTCCAACGATTTTTTTTAAATTTTACTATTTTCTTACATTTTTAATGCGTATTGATGTGAGATAGGTGATTTTCTAGTTGAATACTTCTAAAGTGGGTTTCTTTTGTTTTTTTTTTCTATTTTTTTTATTAACTCCTATTTTAAATAAAACACCCGGTATATTATTACATTTTTGAATTCACCTTAAAATTCTAGAGAAAATTTGTCTCTTCAACTAACACTCGATTTTGTACCGTTTTTGTAGAATTTGTAATTTTTGAAAATTTTTAACAAATCGTTAAAAATTAAAAATGAAATTTTTGACTAATTATAAGATCACTGTAAAAGGAAGTTGTGTGAGTGTATCACACCAGATTTTTTAACTTTTCAAATACAAAAGTATATTGATTCTAAATATTCTATAGATAATCAGAGAAACAAAAGGTTTAATAATAATTACACATTAAAATGTGTTCTCTTAAAGCTGTGACATCACTAATTCACAATTTTCGATTTTTATTTAGTAGTCTACTCCTATTTTTAATAAACTATGTGTGTTACGTTTTAAATCTAAAAACTATCCACATTAGAAAGCCCCCAAGTGACATAATAAAGGTAATTTTCGTTTGAGCAACCGAATTCTATGAAAAATCACGACTGTCCATTCACTGTTTCGGCACGCGACACTCGAAGGCACTTTAAATCCTTTCTTCTGCACACTATGCATATAAATCACTTTCCCATAAAGTTCCAGAGCCATTAGTTATGCAGGATAGTGTAACCGGAAATGTATAATTTCGCATTTTCGGCTGCAAGACTCTTGAGAAATTGAACAAAACACAATCGTTATATCATCACGGGAAAACTTTGTGATTAATTCCTCCTCTAATCAAGTTACCATTAGATGGTAATCCACATTTCGTGGAAAACTGCAACGTTGTTTCATCTGCGGTGCTCTTTGAAGTTGGCGCGCCCAGGCGTTCGCTTCTGGGAATATTTTTGCTTTGGTCCAGCCTTGAGTTTATTAATTGTAGATTACAAGAGCAAACAATCAAAGACCTTAAGCAGCATCCGCCGATGAAATTTTTATTATGTCATATAATAAGTAAATGCTTAACCTTTGGTTTCATGTGAATTTTCGTATTGTAATCAGAGTTTTTTCAAATAAATTAGAATTGAATGAAAAGCTTTTCGGTGGTACCACCTTTGTTCAAGATCGTTGTCCATACTACCGAATTCTTCGAAGGTGATATAAAAGCTGTATTTAGTATATCACTTGGAAGTTGGAACTCAATTCTTTAAAAAAACTCTCTGTCCAATTTTCAAGTTATTCTCGCATATTGAACCAAATATTAATTCTATGGGGCACGTTATATTTCAACTAACGATGAGTCATGGATTGTTTAAAAGGTAATTTCTGATTATAAAACAGTTTTTCTCTTCCAAACAATTTTTCCCACTTGGTTTGTAGATATATTAGAGATTTAATACTTCACACATGATTTAACAAATTCTCAATTGATTAACCTGCATTAACATGTTGAAAACAAGCATCAAACCCTATTATTTACAAAACTTAAATGCATGTGCATCAAAATAGTAACGAAGTGTCTCACATGGACATTTTAAATCTTTTCCATTAGAACCACCACTTAGTTTAGAATTGTTAGAAGGCAGGTTTATAATTTTTAATAATTATTACATGCACATTCCGTTAAGGGTATTGCAACATCATCATTAAAAAATATTTACTTGTTTCCTTACTTCTTGCTCCTTCTAAAATTAATATAAACTCATGTAAAACCCCCGAACTGTAATTGCTAACTATGTAAATTAAACTAATTATAATGCAAATTAGTTTCTTGCAAATACTAATGGAAGTTCGCTTGTTTAATTCTTCACTAATAGACTTTTTAATGAAGCCCGGTTTTGGGTTGTCACAGTATGACAAAACTGCGAAACCCATTGTTGTCGGACCTTTAAAAACTATTAATCTACATGAAGTGGAAACCGGTGCCTTCCTGCAAACTGTAGATGTTTCGCTGTTGCTTAATAATTAGTAATCAAGCGATCTTTTGTTTTTTAGTCTATCCAGAATATTTTTTCGTGAACAATCTGTGGACGAGACGCTCGTCATTATTTGTAATTATTTTGAAGGCCGACAGAGGTTGTTGCGCGCTGCGTTTATCTGTAATTTTCTGTTTTTGTTTCACACGTGAATTGTTTTTCTTTTGTATATGATGTACTGTTAAATGTTAGCAATTCCGATGATTGTCAGCTGGTGTGCTGTACGTACCATAGGAATTATGAGGATACTACAATTACTTTCGATTTTTAACAAAAGATAAAAAACGAAAATATAGGAAATTAGTTGCTTCAAAAGGTAGGTACAATAGCGAACAATAGATGTAAATTTAAAAATAAAATATTGAATGTTTCATACACTGAAGTTTCGAGTCATCTCGAAAAAATGCAGTTTGAAGGTTATCTTTCAAACTTAAATAACATTTAAATCTGCCATTCGCATAATCGCAAGGTTTTGTTTATGTTTTTTCTACACTATAGAATTATGCTGGTTGTGATTAATTTGTTTCCGCATAAAATGCCGACTACTTCCCAATTTTTTGTATAAGTCATAATTACTGCATGCCTGCATATATATATTTACGACTCATTACATTTTAGATTAGTTGATCTTATCAGTCGGTAATTGAGTGTAATTAAATTAAATGCACAACCTTGAACACATTTTTACTTGCCGAACTGGAAGGTATTTTCCAAAACGTTCACAACTATAACTTTAGATGAAACATAAATGATCGGTATATATGAATATTAATAGTTACTAGAACTAGCAAAGCATCTGCAAAAATTAGTTGATTCAAACTTTTATAAGAGCAAATAGTACAAATTGCTGCGTTCACTAGTTGTGATATTTTTGAAATTGTAAAATGGTTTTGGGCAGTTTTAGTTTGCTTTGTGCTATAAATCAGACGTACTATCTGAAAAATATGAAAATTTATACGGAGTTCATATAACAATTCTGCAGTCTCTGATTCAGAAGCTGACGTTGACGTATATTTCCTTAGTAGCGATCCAAATATATCAATAATTATTTATACAGTGTGTACATAAAGTATGGAATAAATTCATTATCTAGAAAAGGAAAAGGTTTTCGGAAAAATCCTCGGACACGTCAACCTTTGTTTTAAGATGCGCATCTTTTGACGTTCTATTCCCATTGGTGACATCATTACTGTTCCGGATATGACGTCATCGACATTTTTTTCAAATGGCAACCTCTATTTTTGACAGCGCCATTTGAAAGAGCATATTTTTCTGCATACAGCACATCAAAATCTTTGTCATGTTACATAAGGAAATTTTCGAGAAAATTAATGTTATAGCGATTTAATTAATTTTAATTAATTTATTTTATTCAGTTAATTGAACAAACTAATTAATTAAATGTTGAAACTGAAGTCCTTCCTAGCTTTGTAAAGGTCTCTTTCTAATTCATAAAAAACCACTCTTTTTATTATAGCAAAAAAGACATTTTATCCACAATCACCTTATAATTGAAGTTTTATCCACACTTATGAACCGTCTAAAGTACCACTTTATCCACTAGTGGAATAATGAAATTACTTTATTTCATTAGTGGGATAAAACCATGTCACTTACTACTGCAGTGTTGATAGCGCTGTCAAGCTATGCCAAATTCGAAATTTGTACGTTAAGTTTTGCGTCAATCTGTGTCAAATAACAAACAAAACTTAACCTATTAACCTCTCGAATTTGACATAGACTGACAACACACTTCAGTACTGCCAAACGTATAACATTTGATCTTTCGGTACTTTCCAAATTGTCACTATGACTTTTTATGGCTGTCAATACAAAACGTATGTTTTTTACTTCCTTTTACGATAAATTTCCTTATGTAACATCACAAAACTTTTGATGTGTTGTGTGCAGAAAAATATGCTCTTTCAAATGGCGCTGTCAAAAATAAAGGTTGCCATTTGAAAAAAATTTCGATGACGTCATATCCGGAACAGTAATGATGTCACCAATGAGACTAGAACGTCAAAAGATGCGCATCTTAAAACAAAGGTTGACATGTCTGAGGATTTTTCCGAAAAGCTTTCCCTTTTCTAGATAATGAACTTATTCCTTACTTTATGTACACACTGTATAATAAGCACAGAAAGTAAAATTTGATGAACCAAGTGCGACGTTTGCAACTCGACCGTAGGGAGGAAAGCAATTACTTCTGTGTCTCGAACCGAATCTAGGCACAGAAAGTGTTTACAGCATTTCCGTATCACTTTCTGTTAGCGAGTAGGAAAAACTATTTTTCAGAAACTCGAGACTAGTAAAATGAATATGAAAATATTACAAAATTTCATATTATACGTTTAGTTTTTTAAAATATACATTTAAAAAGCATTTAAAGAAAATATATTGAAGAGTAAAATAGATTTGCAGCAGAAGTTTGTATGGACAGCTCAGGGGTTTTAAAATATGCGATTTCAAAGTAGTAATCCTTATTTAGTTCCTGTAAAATCATATGAAAGGGTTGAATTAATAAAATATGGAATTCAATTTGAAGAGCGAGTACGTCCTTGATATTTGAATGCAGTGAATTAATACTAGCTGAAGTGCGACTTTCACTCTCATCATGCAAGCTGCTAGTCAGTATTATAGGTGCACAAACAGCAACAAGGCCAAATATGTCTAAGTATCCCCGTTCTCATGGTACTCAAGAAACACGAGCCACCAAAGAGCATGGCCATCGCGTGTATACGTGATAGAGTTCACAAGGTGCAAGGCACGTTAAGCCAGAGAATCTTAGGTGTTTATCCACAAAGACTACGCGATCTAAGCCGAAATTCTATGCTAACAAGAATAATTCGAGTAATCGCGAAAGCCTCAAACAATATGTATTACTTTAGTCGCCCTTTTCGTGTAGTAGAATCACTAACGGATCTCTTCTTGCCCTAGGCATTTATTGAAAATATTTGTAAGCAGTTTTAATATCGGTCCACTTCTTTTATGTTTACTTAAAGCACCATGCTCTCCAATCGCTTTTCTGTCCTTCATTTGTTCTAATGCATTTTTAATTTCAAACAGGACGATGCTGTGAATACATTCTGATCCTGTAAGTTATTATTTTAGGTCTTCTGTCAATTTCATATTCGTGCATTTCTTAATTGTGTAATTTCACTTGGCTTCTTAAGTTTGATTTGGATTTTATATCCTTTACGCTGCCATTGTCGTCTATAATTCGCTCTGTTAATAATTGTATTTGTAGATGCCATTGCGAATTGCTTTTCTGGTGATTTTATCTAGTTCAGCACATTCGACTGTATCCCATTATACTATCATGCGTTACTATAATGTTTTCGATTTCTAAATTTAGCAATTCGACTCCTCTTTGGTTTATTTCTTACTAATATTTATCACTTTGGGCTTTAACACCTTACGTGCTACGTCATACATAATATGAATGGCAGCGACATTTCCGGAGTGACCATGCCATCGACGGTCCCGTGTAATTTAATAAGGAATTTAAAGTGTGACCTCTGGTGAACATATTCGTATATTTGTTTTGAGCAAAACGTAAAACTTAAAGTTTTAGAGAGAAAAAGAAAACATTACAGACTGACCTGACAACATTTATTTTCTTAGAACTTATTACCAAAGTTATTAATGAACTGAGTTGTAACACTCTAAATATATTTGTGGTTGATCAGGACACCCATAGCAGTAACTGTACACCATTTTTGCTCGCTTTCTAGCACCCACACAACCTTTTTCTTTCGTAATTCTGTTATAATAGGCAGTGCATTTACTTCATAGTTTTTAACCATTACCATACCATCATCAAAAACGCTTAAATGACGAGGCCTATAGGGAAAATGATCAATATATACATGGGGAGTGGTGTTATTCATACATGAATGACACCCTACTACAATTTTAACAACAAACGTAACAAAATATAGAAAAAAGAATGAAAGGCATCGGGGAGCGATATGTTGAAGTCACATTTTAATTCAATGCGTTAAGTATTTCCATATCGATTCGTTCAGTATTTTCATGTTCTATTAACGCCCTTACTAATCGATGGTTACTACTATATCCTTCCTATTTGTAATAATATTGCCTATCTCGTTTTGGATACAGCCCTTGGGGCTTAACCACTTCCATTTGTTTTGAGGTCTTCTTCTTGTGGAAGCTATTCATGGCATCTAAATTACGATCTAGTAAGAAGTTTACCACAGTTTTTGTCTTCTTGAATATCTTATTATTTGCGAATAATTTGGTGGTTTTTACAGGATTAAAAGATGCGATTTATATGTTAAGAAAACGTATTATTCTACATTTTTTAATACAGCGGACCAAATTATGCAACCCGTTATTCAATTACACTAGTCAACTAGATAATGTATGTATTATCTATAATCTCATTTACTTTGCGGTGTAGAGGCTGGTGCTTTCTACGTTTTCGTTTGGCGGTACAATGCTCAACTTGCCCCGGATTCGGGTTACAAAGTTGAAGCGCGCCTTTTTGTGTTTGCGCAGCAACCATTCTATGAGGTGTGTGTCTTCGTGATGTGTTGACCTTGTTACTCTATCTCTTAGGCCTGTGGTTCTCGGTAGAGCATAGTTAATTTGGTGCCCAACTGTGAATGGTCCCACCGAGCCCGATTTCAAGCGTCAAGGCTGCAGAAAAATTCCGCCCCCCGGGGGATTCGAACCGAGGACTTGCTTAATGCAAGCCTAGTGCTTTCATAACTGCGGTACGCTGCTTCTACAAGTAGATAATATTTTGTAAAATTTAATTTTGCGAATCAAGGATCCTAACATTATTGACTTGTCATTTACTTTTCGTAACTCATAAATTTATGAGATAGGAAACGTCCTCAAGCGAATATATGCGTCGAAATAGTAATAAAACAACTTAATTTTCTTTTTGACTTAATAATCATAAAGCACCAGCCTCTACACCGCAAGGTAAAACGAGGTTATCGATTATACATACACACAATTAACATTAAACAAATCTACGACGTTAATAGAACTGACACATAGAACAACCTAACCTTATGACATATTTTTTCATTGCCGTCGTAGATTGTATGTTTTTTTAAAATAAAATGATTGGATCTAGGTTTATTTGGAAGTAGTATTTTGAGTTGCGTAACTTTATACACGGCATTAAAAATAGAGTATAGTAGATATGACAATAAAGCTAAGGAACTAGTAACTTATGGTGAAGATAACCAGGATGCATTGGATAAGCTGGAGAGACGATAAATTATAACAAGTAACCTCTAATGTTTTTTTTTTCAATTTTTAGAGTGTAAGACGTGACTGGGTAATGTTAATAGTAAGCGATGGTTTTCTATTAATAACATTTAAATTCAGACAGTTAACATAACTGCAAAAGGAAACAGTTACCAAATGTATCCGTACAAAACGGTATGGTGGATCCTCCACGGGAGCTTTTTCATTTTCAGCATTAATCATGAACTTCGGAAGTTACAATTAATCCTTCAGCAAATCTTTGCTCGGCCACTAGTCTAGCCACACTGCATCATCAATGTCATGCGGGATCGAACCGCATCATCCTTGAACCGATTCGTACGCACCTATAGCGTCCGAAGATATCTTGTTTATCCGCATTCCTGCTACTCGTGTGTAATTTCCCCATACCCATTAAAAATAAAATGAAGTAGGTAGTAATTACAGGTAATGGTAGCCCTGCATCTCGGTTACTTCACACTCGGAGCACCGAGCGTTCTTTTTTGTTTCAGGTAGTTAATACATTCCAGGTTTTTATTTTGCCGGGAAAATTAGTGGCATTGATTACACTACCTGAACTAGTTCCTAGCCGTATGCACAGGACGCTATTTGTCTTGCTAACGTTACTATTTGTACGTTCTCACTAATTTGCAATCTACTTACGATTTTATTACAGTAATCAAGAGGAAACTCCGATGCAATTGTAGGAAGTAACTTTACGTAACTACTTTTATTACAACTTCTTGGTTTAGAGAAAACGAAATCAATGTATAATGATCTCACCATACAAACAAACGTAAAAAACAGTTGAGTTGCTTCCAATTTTATTTAAAATACTCTTTTAAGTTGACCCAATTAGTGTCAGTAAATGAAGTTCAAAATTCTAATTACTAACAAATTGATTTTTATTTGATTTTTGTTATTTGTGTCCATGGTGTGCTTAAATATAATGCAGCTACTGAAGGTATTCAAAATCGTATATTATTACAACTTAAAAATCTGAGAAATTGCATCTTTCGGAATACGTTTTGTGTAAAACAGGGAATAAAGACAACTCGTCTATGTCAACTGACGTCACGGTATATTTTTTTTTGTCATGCAGAAATAAGTTGAAGGTAAGTTTCCGGTTGAAACGTCACCCTGCCATTGTGATTTCCCTTCACTGCTATCATCATTAACAGTTTAATATTCTGAATAATTACGTAATTTTGGTCGTTAGTAATTATTATCTTTCTTTACACGGATCATAAAATACAAGATTATAGTTTCAGGTTAATCGTCCAACCGATCATTAAAAACTGCAGAACTTCCCCGTTCTCGTCTGATGGAAAAACCTATATGCCTAGGTATACAATCTACTATAATTGTTTAGCCTCGTAACTGTCCATTAAACTACTTTTACAATTTAAATCTGATGCGAGATGTACATATTCATCAGTTTTAGTTTTGTAAGGAACATAGACTAGTTTCTATGTCCCTTTAAAAAACCTTCGTGACCATTTAATGAAAATTAAACGACTCCAACAAAAGGGATTGTTTTACATTTATTAATTACTTTCAGCTGCTTTAAGTTTCCATATAAACTAAAATTAAGATAAAAGTTCATCTCCAAACCCAACGTTAAAATCTCAGACGAGTTTCGTGTCCTCGCCTAACTATATTCATTCAATTGAGATAGAAGAATAACGTGGTTGTATACAGTGGAAGTTTCTCAAGCTTTTCTATGCAAAACTGCACTTGCAAATAAAATGTATATCAGCTAAACAAACGGTCTAAATATAATTTTCCGGATTTACACTGATTAGCAGCTAATTAAGTTCCTCCAAGTGCTGGGAGACTCGGTATTGTTCATTATACACCACATGAGCATACAGTCACCATCTTAATCAGCGGTGCGTATAGCATTTAATTGTTGGGCGTAATTAAATCAAAAAGTTAAATGCACTGACTGGGTTACCAGGATATAACTGTGAGAACGTTTTGTTCTTGATATTCTACATTTTCACTGTTTAATTGCACTTCTCCTTCTGCCTTTGTGGATATGGTTTGTTTTCTATCAGTCCCCTTTTCCACTGTTTACTGAGCTACAGTATTGATTAAGCCATTTATAAATGAAAACTGTAACATCGACTGTTCAAATTGTGTAATTGGCTCTGAACAAACTAATAAATGCGACTAAATTTTAAAATCCAAACTTCAGTAACAAACGTTCTAATTCTGAACACAAGCAGTTCAAGGAACTCATAAACATACACAAACGGGCAGATGCAATCGAACGATGGTATTAACACAGCAATAAAAGCAAAGCACGACTTTAAATGCAATCTCCCCGAAGCAACAAGTTCATTTTCAAGGCTGAAGTGCAGACAAAATATAGCCAAGGTTAGAAGGTAACAACGGGCAGGGGATTCAGCAAAGCCCAAAAGCACAGGTCGACTTGCCTCGCCCTTGGGCTGCTCAAGGTGCATGACAGACCTGGAGATTGAGAGGTGCATTTAATTAAGGGCAGGTGCAGTTCGCCGTTAAGTTTCTCATTTTAGCTTTTTTATATCGCTATAGCTGATGCTAGAACGATTAGCCTTTGGAAGAACATAACAGCTGTGGCTCGGGGTTGGAGCAAGTTAAAAATAGTGTTAGAAATTAATAACCCAATAACAATTATACTCCACATATATAATATTTGAATATATAAAAACTATTTTTTTAGTGGCAGTTTACAGTAAATGATCATGGCTGGATATATATATATATATATATATATATATATATATATATATATATATTCATGTGGGTGACTGCTTCATGTCCATACTCTCTGTTGATCATTTGGTAGAAATGCATCCTATTCCTATAACAAAGTCCTTTTCACAGCTCGGTGGTTACTACACAAGGCGAAGAATTTGACTGGGAAAGGGGTTATAGTCAACACCAATCTCAGTACTTGGGCAACGATTACAAGAGCTATTAATGGTTTGTTGAAATAAAACCACTTGATGCTAAGGTCGACAAGTTTCGAAATATATTTATTCCATTCTCAAGACCTACGGAGAGGTTACAGATAAGAAGCGATGTTTGTACAATGTAATTAGTTAAGATCTTACCTAACAACTTGCGGCACAAAACCGAAAAGGCACATGTAGTTCACAAAACATGTGACTAGATTTCAAATTTTAAATTTACAAAAGCAGTACAGCGAATGCAGCATATCACACAACAAAAAGTAATGCTAGATTTTCCTGTCACCAGGTTACATGTTAAAAATCCACAAATACATTTAAAATTAATTAATTACTACAATTTTTATTAGTTTTAAGCCATAATGGCCGTCAATTTGATAAAATTGTTCAAAACCGATAAGGAATGCAAAGAAGTTATAAACTTTGCAGCTGACAGTCGTGGTTCGCGCATGCGCCTTACGATCGGCGTCGGTAGTATACCAGGGACGTTCAAAATGGAAAGGTACTGTTCGCTGGCACAAGTAAGGAAATTTATGAAATTTAATTAAAGGGTAAATTATTTATTTATGGGAAAGAAAGATATATTATAAGGAGAGTGAAACAGGTTAGGTTGAAAATTATTGACCCTCGATTCTAACCGGGTTGGGGAAAATCTAAAGAAAAATCGTTATTGGACATTGCTAACAGGAGGTGATATGAAACACTAAGGTTGTCAATGTCTGTTTTTGAATTAAGGGTGTTGTTACTGCCAAAAATGTGGCACATTTCAATAAATAAACGATGGTTACTATTAGATTCTGTTGTAATGATTTTGGTATTATCAAAATCCATCTCATGACCCGTACTGTTGACGTGACTAGCTAAAGCACAGGCCTTAGGTTTTACACGGGAATCGCTTTTGTGTTGGGTAATCCTAGCTTTCAACCTCTGTGAAGTTTGCCCAATATAGGTGGACTGGCAACCATTACAATTTATCTGATAGATGACATTTGGGGTTAACATAATTGGAGTTTTATCTTTCAATTTGGAGAAACAATCTTTTATAATATGGTGGTGTTTATCTGCTATTATTATGTGATTAAATTTGTGGAAAACCCTTTTTATTATGTGGGATAGCCCTTTGATGTAAATTAGACTTTTTTACATAGGGGGTTTGTCGTCCCCGTTTACAGACCTAACAAGAGGAGTGGCCCTGTTCATCGTATTGGAGAATAAAATGGAATTTAATAGTGAGATTGGATAATTATTTAATTTAAGAATGTTAATTAATTTATTAAGATTGGTCTTATGGAAATCTGGGTGTGAGATCGTAAGGATTCTGTGTTTAAGACCTCTTACGACATTAAGTTTGTGTCGAATGTTATGTATAGATTGAAAATTCAAATACCGACCAGAACTGGTGGGTTTGACGTACCAATCCAGTTTGATTTCGTTAGATGCAGTTCTGATGACCAAAGTATCCAAGAAAGGAACCGACCTATCCTTCTCTCGCTCCACTGTGAATTGAATATGTTTATTGAAGCTATTAAAGACATAACATAACCGAGCTGTGAAAAGGACTTTGTTATAGGAATAGGATGCATTTCTACCAAATGATCAACAGAGAGTATGGACATGAAGCAGTCACCCACATGAAAATGTGGCAGAACACCAGCAGGAAGCTGGCAGCCGCACGCAACAGGAGTATATATATATATATATATATATTAAAGGTAAACATTTCAGGGTGTCATACCGCTTAATAAATTTGAAGATTTCTTCAACTGGTTGAAGAACATCTTGAATGGCGTTTGGGGTTGGACGACGTTTCGACGAAATCACATTCGTCATTTTCAAGTCCTTATAGTCCTGGTTTGGCTTCTAGTTATGCGGCAACACGACGGACTGTCAACTTGATGTACAGCTGACTGAATAGGTTGTTTATCAATTGATAAACAACCTATTCAGTCAGCTGTACATCAAGTTGACAGTCCGTCGTGTTGCCGCATAACTAGAAGCCAAACCAGGACTATAAGGACTTGAAAATGACGAATGTGATTTCGTCGAAACGTCGTCCAACCCCAAACGCCATTCAAGATGTTCTTCAACCAGTTGAAGAAATCTTCAAATTTATTAAGCGGTATGACACCCTGAAATGTTTACCTTTAATACATATCAGCCGCGAAAACCTTCGTAATATTAATATATATATATATATATATATATGCATATCCATATCAAAAGCTTCATAATAGAAGAGTTCATAACTCTACATAATTTTTCCCCAAATGCGAGGAGAGCTTTTGATCAACTCTTCAACCTATTACCTTTTCGAATTGGTTGTATATTGATGGGCTGCTATTTTTATTTTAAAAAAAACTAGCTTGGAAAGCCAAGGGAATGAGCGTTCGGCTGCTTCTCTATTATAGATAATGAGATAATTCTGGGGGAATTATATGCCAACCTAAAAACAAGACCATTATAGTTTGAAGTCGTTTATATCGGTTCTGAAACAAACATTTTCAGATGCCACTTTGATTTTCTTTTTGGATTAATTTTTTTTAATAAACCTCGTAACAATATATATCAACTACGTTTTATATTTTGATTACTTTATTGGAATTATTTTGCTTTCGATTTTATTTAAACTTATGATGGTAAAGCTCAATTAAGTAGGTACCTCAATAAATTGAAAGGCAGTTTTACACCGAAATTTATATCTGGAATATCGGTGTAGTAACTCCAACTAGTGTCTTCAGCGAGATATTCTTGCGATTGGTAGTAATTTTAAATATGTTATAGCTGAATACTTAAACCATAGGAACAGTTGTTATTTTTCAAATTCTGTTTTACTTTTACTATGTACTCGTAAATAACACAAAAATTGGAATATATTGTGCTAACCACGGTTTGTATTAAAATGTTACATATAAAATAACAAAATTAAGGTTTCATAAAAAAAATTATATACATCTTCTTGAGCGTGTTATAGTGAATTGATATTAACTTTTATTATTAGCTCCACATTTATTTATGTAATGATTTATGTTTGAGATTTTATAATAATTAGCACCACACTATTGCCAACTGTTCTTTATAATGACAAACGTTTTTTTTGTGCCCGGAAATTAAGGTATTTACGTTTCCTAACTAGCTCAGCTTATTTTATTTTAGATACAATTGACTCTTATGCTCGTACCAGGTAGGGTCATGCAGAAATTATAATTCTTTGATTTTATTTTCAAATTTAAATTTGACATTTAAATATGGCGTGTCGGTAACACAGATCACTACCTTATCTCTTCTAAATTATACTCATTTTTAACCTTACTTTAGCCGAACACCTTACTGTATTTTAGCAATAATTCACACGTAAATGATACATTTCCTTAGCTTCCTATGAATACAACTTGCTTTTCCAACAAGGTTGACCACCTGTCTGTACGTTTCTTCTTGTTCACATGAGTCCTCAGAATGAGGTGGCCCCTGACGATGCCTCCACGGCTGGAACAGGATTTGCTGGTTGTCTTCGTTGAAACGGCACTTTCTTCAGGCTCAACACAGCCCGTTAACCTCGTAGTCTATGAATCTCATTTAAGTCGGAAAACCCGCACCTCCAGGAGTAGAAACGAGATCCCAGTTCCTTCTGTGTGGTATCCTCCAGGTCCTAAATTTCAAGATGCCTCATAGATGCTCCCATGCTTAAGGACTGCCTTTGAGTGACCACTGTGCCTTGGATGCTTTTTTTGTATATCAGGAAGTTTACATTTTCTGAATTTATTTATAGTTTTTGACTTTATTTAGTTGAGGTCCTTCTGCCACGCATGTATTCACTCAATAAAACGATAAATTAGCACTTTCATTGGAAAAATTTTATTTATTTTTCTCCAATTTGGGAAGTATTTCTCTTCTGGGAAATATTTTTTTTAAATTTCCAAGACAACCACTCAATTATTTCACATACATACATGATAAATCACATTACCTAATTTAGTTGATCAATATTATACATACAATTCCTTTTATTTTAAAGACTTAAATGTTTGAATTATTTAATTCACATTAAAGAACAATCAATATGGACTGAGCTGATTATCATAAAATTTAGATATTATATTTTGTAGGTCATATTTAGTATCATTACAATACATAGTATGAACAATAATTGCCTCTTAGTCGTAGTACATATGTATGTATGTATATAGTAACAATACTCATCCAAGCTTGTAATTAGAAAGTCGAATAAATTGTGGAAAATAGGAAACCCTTTCAGTTTCACACTTATGATAAATGCTGTAGTACAAAGGAAGTACCACAATCTACAGAACGCACAAGACAGGAAACTTCAAAGCCAAGGGTTTCATTAGAAAAATAATAAGCGCTTACGTACCTACTCACTACTATTTTCTGCTATTTATCAAGAAGAATCTCAGTACAGTTATATTAACAAGAAAAACTACATCCACTTGTAATTCTGCTTAGATAACTAATTAGTTATATAATCCCTGGACTTTCAAGTTAATTGTTTCCGGCTATGTGATGCTAACTTATCTATTTGTTCACGTGTCAATACAGGCGTTGCTAACGCAGCTATTCTACCAGTTATTAAATCAAAACTGGTGCTATTTTTGTAATACCTCTTGTAAACTTGCATGAACCACCTCAGTCTACAAAATTCAATTGGTCCTGCTCCAACAAGCAGCACCTTATTGAAGTGTGGGTAATACTAGAAACTCAAAGTCATACGAACTTATTCGTAATTAATTCACTGCACATAGATAAATATTTACTGTCAACTAAAATTCGGCGTAGGATTGTGCACAACGAGCACTGCCTTTTTCAATTAAATAAATATTGTGTTTATTGTTGAGACTGATCTGAAGAGTTCACGTGCTAGGTGGAATAAGATAAATAACGAGGTGAACAAATGTTAATAGCAACTTGACCTTTTCCAAATATTGTCAACAGTTCTTACGTACGTTTCACTGCCATATTTTCTATTGGCGCCAACTATCAAATTTTGTATGCGGGTTGGGTCAAATTCATTTTAACTGTTTCCCAATTTATATATACCACCTACCTTGCCATCAAGACTAAATGTATATCCTAATATGTTTCCATTTGATTCAAATGATAATTTGCTATTTATTTTGAAAAGAGTATTATTGACAGTAACATAACAGGAGGTTTGATGAATATCTCAACGTTTTTCCAAAAGTGAATTGCAGTTATCGTTATAGTATTACCCTTTCTTTAAAGGATAAGACATTCAAAATAGTGTCCGAAAAAATCCGTTTTCTTTGATAGATGTATGGTAACTCTTACAAATTCAAAATTATTTAACCTATGCAACAAGAAAGAGAGCACTTTTTATCATCCTCAAAAATTCTACAGCTAGGTTCATAGTCCAACCACAACCATTTAAGGTGCAACGTTGACGTTTTATTGCCCAACAAGGTTTTCTGGTGCTATAGAATAAAATATGAATAAAACATTTTATATTACTATGTACAAGTAAGTGCACGTGTTCGTGCATGAGTGAATGAAAATAGTTTTAAATAGGAAGTACTCGTTTCTCTGGCAGCACTAAAGCGGGATTATCATTACTGCGAGGACGACAAGAAAACTAGTTATTTACGGTTTGTTAATTTATCAGGGGATTTAGATTCCGTTGATGTAGCGATAAAGGTTTTTCTTTTTGGTGTAGGTTATTAATCTCAAAAGTTTTGAATATGAATAATAATCTCTTTTGGTAATGTCTTAAAACATCTATAAATACTATGAAAGCACCTGTCTTTTTTATTTTTGCTTGTCGGGCCAGCCATATTTATTTAGCAGAACAAATCTGTGCCATTTAAATGGCTAAAAAACGAAGGGTTTAAGGCACGTCGGATACGTGTCGATGACATCGGCGTTGAAGACTTTTAAAGAGCGGTCGTGCGGAAAATTGCAGTATCAAGTTGTAAAAAAACTCATTATATAATGGCAAATAATGAACCGAATCACCAGAGGATGTAGAGATAAATCGTCTGAGCACGTGCTCTCAACCTGCAGACACCATTGTTCTTTTTTTTGACATTAGAACCACTTCCTGTCCGTTCTGCAGTAAACGGTCAAAGTGCCATATGACACCAACAGTTTCTGTCTGACTAGGTTTTGCAAAATCACGTCTTTCCATAATTTAACGAGCTCCATTTCACTTAGTGATCTTTAAATCCACTGAAAAGTGAACTCAACAGGGATAAAACGAGCCGGCATCAGATTTGCTAAGCACGTTTAGGTTTAGGGTATTACCATTCATTTCGATTAGCTCTTCGGTTGACTTCTATAATATTAATTAAACGAGTCGCTGAAGCATTTAACATCCTCTGTCGGGTTGAAGACGCATCGCTTGATCAGTCATTCGCTTCAGAGGATATCCTAGTAATAAGAATAAAGCAGGCGCTAGTTTTTTACATTTGATGTTCAAATAAAAGACAACTGACTCATAAACCTCCAAGCCTGATTATAGTAATCCTTTGTTATAATATTTTATAAGTGGGTACAGAATTTAACTATAAAAATTTGAGTTTTTAAGTGTGGGTCTGCATTTAAAATTTTTAAAGTAGTGGTTTATGGTGACTAAAAATTCGCTCCTATACTGTGCAGATAGGAACACAAGTCGTAAAATGTGTGTGACTGAACTCTGTGAAGAAATTGCCTTTCGATAAGGATAATTTAAAAATCCAGTTATACGATTATGCCTGATATGGCTCATTGTTCTGATATTGATTGTTCAACTGTCGACTGATTGATTAACCACTCCTTGTGTGTCATTCATTCTTTTATACTAATCGAATTCGTTTTAGAGGACGGTAGATTGGCATTAGAATCTTGGAACTGATGCCAGAAATAGATTACTTTCGCTTTTAAAAACTGGTTAATCAAAAATAAAATTTATTTTAATTTGTGTGTGAACAATCAGAGCTATTCAAAATCTGTAAATGTGAAAAATTTGATGTTTTTCCCCAAAAAAAAAAAAATTAATACAACTATTATTGCTATTGAATTTTGAACAATATTAGTAACTTGCAGGCGAACACTAGAAAACCAGTGAAGTACAATTTATCAGCACTGATTAGTCTTCAAATATTTTCAAACTAAATTAGGAATCAAGGAAATAGTTGATTTAACATATTTTATTTACATTAAAGCAACAAATGTAAGACATGGTTAAATCTCGTTAACAAAACTGAAATTGGCTCAAGTCCAAACAAAGTACGCTCATTATCCATAATAGAGTAATCAAATAGTAGAGTTGTTACGCGTTGACTATGCCTTTACAAAATTAAAATATTAAACGTTGGAATGTAAATAGCATATTTATAAAGGTCTGTTTGTTAATGCTACTAACAAGATGCGCTCTACAAGAATTTCGCAATATAAACACCTTTTTCAACCACAAACCCCAGCACAAATACACCTTCAATAACTCAAGAGGGCAAAGATCGATTATAGATCTCATAATCACAAACCGGAATATACACCCGAAAGAAATCTTAGACGTAAGCACACTAATATCTGAAAACGTAACAACACAATTTAATTTTATGCGAATCCCGCCAGAAAGGCAGCTTAAAAAACGAAACCGGCAGAATACATATTGAAATTCAATACCGAGTCCTTTTGAAACGAAAGCAGGATAACACAGACAAAGAGAGGTTAAAACAAAATTGCCAATAACACTATTGCAGAACAGGACAATGTAAATCGGGCTTGGTAAAAAATCAAATATACTCTCAAGCGCAACTGAAGGGATAGAAACTAGGAAAATCAACACAAATAGCAAAGGAAACCAGAAACCTTCGTTCACAAAAGAAGTCAAGGAGGTGCCTAAAGAAAAGCGGGAAGCGTACATAAAATACAGAAACAGGAAGAGAGGCATATGATAGCTATAACGAAGTCCGAAATTGAGTAAACCAATTAATTTTGGAGCTCAGGGAGCGAACTTTTCCTTAGAAATGATGCACGATTTATATGGAGGACAGAAAACGATGCAAAATAACAAACAGGTCAATAAATGAAGAGACGGAACTAGCCAGAATTAGCAAGGAAAATGGAGAACAAATATATAAAAATCAGGCTGAAGACGAAAACTATCAGTAACGAGAGGAGAACGAAAAAACAGCCGAGATAAACATTGAAATAATCCCTGAAATATCATTAGACCAAGTGCTCTCGACGCGATGGTGAAAAAAACTGAAAAATAGAAAAGCACCAAATGTGACGATATTAGTAACGAAATGATAAAAAACGGAGGAATAACTATTCTAAATGAAATAACGAAGCTCCTACAAAAAGTTATGCAAGAAAGAAAAATCCTGGAGGAGTGGAGAGCTAGTATAGTCCCTGTATTCAAGAAAGGTGTAAAGAGGAAACCAAAAACTACCAAGGAATAACACTGCTGAGTGCTGTTCATAAAATCTTCAGAAATATATTATCTAGCTCAAAAACTCGAACTTAAGGTAGAAATATGCGAAGAATGGCAAGACGTCCTCCAGAATAGGTCCACAATAGACGCAATTTTCATAGTAAGGCAACTAACAGAAAAATCAATTGAATTTAATAAAACCCTCTTCCTCTGTATGGTAGATCTAAAACAAGCATCTGACCGAATACGATTACCTCACATAATTAACATTTTGCGTCGCCATGGGGTTAATAACAAATATATTAGAATTATGAAGGACTTAAATAGAGGAATTAATTCTGACAAAGGAAATAGGCATCAGGGTCGGAATCCGGCAAGGGGATAGCGTAAGTCCAACACTGTTCAACATAGTAATGAACGAAATAATTAAGGAAGTTAAGGAACTTAGAGCAGGTTACAAAATAGCAGACAAATCTCTGAAAATCGTATGTACGTCGTAGGTATCTCCTATTTCAATTAATGGACTCGCTGACATTTTAAGATGATTATATCCATAGAAAAAACTAAGTCTATGGTAATCTCTAAAGACCCTATTTGATGTAAACTGATGGCTGGCGATGAGGCAATAGAACAAGTGATGAAACTCAACTACCTTGGAACACAAACATCAAGGTCAGAAGCCTAATAGAAGAGGTTAGGGCAAACTCCATCAAAGCTTCAAAAATATCCGGAAGCTTCAAAGAGGTAATCTGGAGAAACAAATATATGTTAAAGGAAAGTAAAACAAGGATTTGCAAAATATGTGTGAGACCGTCCACAACCAAACGACTGTTGATAGAAGATGTAGTCAGATGTACGAAACAGAGAAGACGGCAATGTAGATACGATATAGACAGGATGAACCCAGATAGAATTTCGAAGTGGGCTAAAGACCAAAAAACCACAAAGCAGAAGACATCCAGGTCGATCCCTAAAAGATGGACAGAGAGCTGGAGGTCGGAATCCCAAGAGAGGTAGAAAGCAGAAAAACAGAACAAAGTCCTAAAAAAGGAAGAAGAATGCATCACACTTTGAATTTGAAATATATTATTGAAATTCTGGATTGACGTATTTTAAACGAACAACAGGATATACAAAGACGATAAAATTAGAAATGAAATCATTATAAACCAACTAGGACAACACCAAATAATCGCAAAAATTAAAAAGAAAAGGTAGTTAAGTGGCCATAGAAATTATGGAGAATGGAAGAAAACCGGGAGTAGAAGGCAGAAGACGGCGAAATAGACCAGCATAAAAAGTGGTTAGACAAGCCGATTAAATAAGTTTATTACTCAGTACCCACCATTTTTGCTTACGATCCCTCTCCGGCATTCTGTTGTGAGCTAGTTGTTTTGCACGGTGCAACAGAACTGCGCACCAAACTTATCAGTTCCTTAATCCAACACTCGAATTGCCCACAACATCTTTGCCTACCTGGGTTGACACTTATTATAACTGGAACTGCGCTCACTGGCGATTAGGATGGGAGGCAATCATAAAGTAATTTATTTTTTTCTATATCACATGTTAAAGTGTGCTTTTATCAACTCAAAACAAAAGGTCAAGTTTTACTTTAACAGCAAGGGTAGATAAAGTAGCACTTTAACATCAACGATAGATAAAGTAATTTAATTTTCTGACTTTTGTTTAAATTAAATATGACAGCTTCGTATTATCGTAGCAACCCAATCTAGCTACTGACATTTTGAAATGTGGTTGACTGTCCTTATTTTCTTTTAAAATTGTCAAAGTTCTTGCTATAGAAAAAAATATTGTATTATACACGACGATAAATTTATTTCTATCCACTCTTGAATCATTAACGTCTCGACTTCGTCTCGACGTTAAACGATTCACTCGTGGATAAAATTTAACTTTATCGTCTTGTATAATAAATTACTATTTTATCTTTACCTACATACCGAATAACCGGTTTCAAAACCGAGCATAGCAAGTGATTAATTTTTTTCATAACATCTACTTATTATTTGTCAATAACAAAACTGTCAACCTGACTGAAAAGTTCCCCATAACAGCAATGGATGTTATATACTTAACAGCCTAGGCTGTTAAGAAATAACAGAACAGTAACATTTTAACATTGGCAATACTGAAATGTATAGTTGGTGACACTGTAAGTCTATGTCAAATTTGAGGTTAGCAGGTTAGGTTTTGCGTCAGTCTGTGTCAAAACTGACGCAAAACCTAACCTACTAACATCGAATTTGGCATAGACTTACAGTGTCACCAACAAAACATTTCAGTATTGCCAAACGTAATTTTTTTCCATAGGTGACTTTCTAACACCCGTTACTAATACTATTTAACTTTTTCATTTAAATTACGCTAAAATTTCAATTTTTGTAGGTGTTATGAAAAGTATTCAACCACATACGGCCGTTATCCCATCTAACTAACTCAGATAAATTCATTAGCCTCGGCCTAACGGCCTCGGCCACAAATTCATCCTCGTTTGTTAGATGCTTACTAAAGGCCTTATGTCGTTAATAACTATAGTAAACCAATGATATGTGTACCGTAATTGACGTCTAAAGAACTTTCACCCCCCCCCCCATAATTTAAAGTTCTGATCTAGCCAACTTCTTTGCAGGATAGAACGATTTTACTTAGTTGCCGCGTTTGTTGCCAAATCAGTAAGTTATGTTTACCATTCTAGAACGGTAAGTAAAAATTCGAGGTTTGCAGGTTAGGTTTTGCGTGAGTTTTAACGCAGACTGACGCCAAACCTAACCTGCTAACCTCAAATTTGACATAGATTTACATTGCCACCAACGTTATCATTTTGTGGTATAATGTCACATTTTACTGACGTTTGAAGAAAAATACGTTTCCATCGTGCAAAAAACCTCATAGGCATCACGAACGTTAAGGAATTATCGATCTCAGACAATAATTAGAGTCGTCGCTTGGGTCCTCCTCCAAACAATTGTCTTCGATTGTTTTCGCTGTTGCTTATTCTAGCGTCAATTTCAAAATAATGTTATCATTAGAAAGCGAAAATAAGTTAAACATTTAAAGAAGTCCCGTTGGAATAATATTACTAAAAGGTACTAAATTATTAAGCTACTGTCATTTGCAGTTCACATTAGAAGAATTATTAACACGGAATAAATTTTACCAGGTATACAATATTAAAAAGAAATATAGCGACATGTAAAAACAAATATATTTTTTATCTTATACAGTGTGTTTCACTTCTCACCTTTACACCCCTGTATCCTCCTTGTTTATTTTCTGATCGACTTGAAATGTTAGTCATCATACCACCATCTAAAATAATAATTTTTATAATTTTTAATTATTTTACCGCGCACTAGTAGCCTACTACGATCAAAAATTGAAGCGAAAAATTGAAAAACCATAGTAGGCCTAGTTTTGTGGAAAATGGATATTAAAGAAAGTTAATCAGAATGACAAAAATAGTCCAAATGTAAATTATTTAACTTTTTATTTGCATTTACAGGAACATAAATTGACAGCTCATGCACTTAAATTCAAGCAACCATTGAAATTTAATTCGTTTACATTAAAACATTATTCATTATCAAAGATAATCAAATAATGTACAGATTTGTGTTGAGTTTTATTTTAAATATAATTTCTATAATTGTGTAAAACGATCTGGTGGCCTAGTGGTGAGAGTGACAGACTAGGAATCACAGCGATCGGCGGACCCGGGTTCAATTCTCGGGGTAGGCACGAGTGTACGTATGAAGATGTACAATATCAGTCCTTCTCAGGACTAACTAGAAACACCTGAAGACGGTAGTAGATCAGGTGTTCCTGGTTAGTCGTGTGGTATACAGTGGAAAAAGTCCGATAAAACATATCATAATCGACCACTGCCAAAAAATGACATTCAGAGAACAACTTAATAAGGGATACTTTTTTTTATTATTACATTTTATCCATATCTGTTCTAACAAATGAATGACTGCTATTTCGTATGTTGGCTCACTCTACCGTTCTTGCTAATTTCTTTTCTGTATTTTAAAAAGTGAGATTACTTTTACTCTAAATCTAAATTCGATTTTTTTGTTCCACTATCTGCGCTTTCAAATTTCTTATGGATTTTAACAATAACCTGCCAGTATGTAAGTATGCACCATCTACGAGTATAACAAATTTTTGATTGTATTATTAATACAAATTTTTAATTCGTTGATAACTCACTAGACCACACTGCATATTCATAAAAATGAATTTTCCAGATTTCACTTTTATCGATTTTATTCTATTTCTGTTGATTTTTATTGGAGTACAGTGAGTAACAATATTAAGAAATACTTTTGGTGTTCATTATTGCATTTAAATATAGCAATTGTACTGAGCTTGCTCGAAGCAACCATAATTTAGTCTCGTTTCAAGTATTATTTTGATTTAATTTTTAAATACATAGTCGTTACTATTTGTTAATTTATGAGCCTCACCCCTCCCCCACCTCTAGAACCGAAGACGTATACGACATATACGTTGCTAAGTTGTACGCGTTTATTTCCAGGTAATTGATTTTTTTTCATATAATACGCATCCGCACACTGGAGGACAAATTCTGCTGTTAAAAAAGTATATTTGCAAAGTCATTTTTATCGTCTTCTTCAGTC
Organism: Agriotes lineatus; assembly: GCA_940337035.1. Classification (NCBI taxonomy): domain Eukaryota; kingdom Metazoa; phylum Arthropoda; class Insecta; order Coleoptera; family Elateridae; genus Agriotes; species Agriotes lineatus. Next base: position 196,642,768 of record OW679194.1, on the reverse strand, counting down.
TATGAGAACATATAGCATCATATACGGGGTGACCCATAAGTAGACTGATAAAAGGTTAGAATGACACTAAATAACTTTTGTGTCACCCCACGAACTTGATGAGAACAATTCCGTTAAAATAATTCAGGTACACTTTACATAACCGCACAGAAAAAAAACTCAAGAGTAAGGTCTGGAGACCGCACAAGCCCACTTACAGGGCCTTTTCAATTCACCGCTACGTAAACATCTGATGCAGATCGTGGCGCACACTTACTGCAATGTGGTAAGGCTCCATCATGTTGTAACCACATGTCTCGTCGCGTGTTAAGTGGAACCTCTTCTAAGGGTTGGGGTAAAACATTTTGCAAGCTGATGTTAGTGGCATAAGGGTTATGGTCGTCTAAGAGGGTTGTTAAAAATTATCATCAGCCAAAAACCACCGTAACAAATGGAAATTCGTATTTTGACAGTAGTGGTTGATTATTATTAAGCTATCTGATTGTATGTCACAAGGCATCTGCCTACAACATGACAACATTCCAATACAGCAGTGCGCCAGTATCTGTATTTGTTTCCGCAACTGGGGACTTGTTGCTGACGCCCTTGGAAAGAAAATTAACAATTTTGACCTTAAGTGCCATAGCGTCGTTTGCGGGTAGGGGTTTATTTGTATAACTTTTTCTGTGTTGGTGACTTGTATAACCTCTAATACGTTGTCAGTCTGCTTATGGGACGCCCTGTGGCATTTAACACTATAACGTCGAAGGAAACAATTGAAACTAATTACACACGTCCAAACACCCAACGGGCAGGTACAGCAGCCTCCGTCGTACGAAGATGTCAAGTAAGAACACCCCGGGGCCGTTTTCGCCATACGGGCCGTCACCGGCTGTTCAACTCGTATGTAGTACGTGCAAGCCTACGAGGTGCCCGTTTTACGAAACGAGGTACTTCTTTGCGTATGTATGTGGTTATTTACATATGCAAATGTAGCCATCTCCATAAAAATCTGATTCTGATATCCCCGCACGAAGAAGCCTCTAGACACCTCCGTGGATGTGGCTGGTGGCTGGTGATGGTGTTGGAGATGCACTTGAAATATTCCACGAGTGCTACTTCAGTCAAACCACAAGTGTGCCAGATATAAAATGATAGCTTCGCGATGGCTTCTGCAAATACTCATTTGAACTTCTCCAAGCGGGTGTCAAATGCTGGGTTCAATTATTTTTTGATGGGTTAATCTAGGTCCCGCTCTGGTCTGGTTATTGTATAAGATGTTAACCCACAAGCATACATTACGGTACACAAAATATCTTGCACTGTTCGCAGTAATTGGCAACGCATTAGAAAAGGTCCGAATGATGATCGCCGCATCTTGCGTAATGTAATTCAGGTTAACGAGATTCCACTGTAAAAGCACCTGTGCGTCGCCTGCAGCTATCGAACTGGATTTTTACTTTTAGTGTCGCCATTATAAATTGAAATAATCTGCGATTAAAAAGCTCGTTTTTTACAAGCACACTGAAACAAACAAGGCCCGCGCCCAGAACGTGTTCTTTAAAATTCAATAGATGATATTATATTTTGTAAAGAACTCATTCTTGCTTTCAATTCAAATCTTCATTTGTTTGTGAACGACTTCGTCACTTTCAATTTAGAAAGATTCAATTATTTCAGTCCAGTTACCTGTAAAAAGAATCCACGTGAAATACTCTTTCCCATTATTATTATTATTATTAATTATTTGAAGCCAGCTTAAGAATCCAGATTGCATTTGCCACCAAAATCCGACATCTACAAATTGAATAACGACAAGTCTATAGAAATATAATTTGTGCTTAGGTTAATTCTCCTATTATAAATACATATTTTAATGAGAATTCAAAAATATGCATATTAGCACGTGTCCCACAGGGAGCTGACAAGTCAAATGTATCCAGTTCTATAAACCGATGAAATTCAAAACAATGCATTACAAAAACTAATTCATCCAATACCTACAAGTGTGTTATAGAAATCATCACTTTCTTCGTTAGATTGTACCAGTTTATAACTTAAATAATATTAAAGTATTACATATGCTGTTGTGAAACCAAAAATTGATAATAAATATTGTGTCAAATGTATTTTCTATAACGCAAATGTTAAGTCAATGTCAAATTTGAAACTTCACATAAATTATGACGTAAGTTAATTTATACCAGTAAATTTATACGTTGTAGAGGCCAGTTTGTCGTTGATATATTTATTGTTGTTTCTGTTATTGTTTTTGTTTCTTCGATTCGTATAAGTTGTTGCGGCTTGCATAAAAGTTATTGTTCAAGGTGTTAATGTCACTTTCAAATTTGTGCGACTAGCTACTTAGCTAGTCGGTATTACTTCGACTATAATAATTTGCCGATTGCTAAATGTTTAGTTTGCTATTGCTTGTTAGAGCTTTTACAAATGTTCTGTTGGAAATATTTCTGACCATATCGCTTTTTGTTAGTACCAATATATTCTTTTAACATTGATGTTGCAAATCTATATTATTGCTCTTAACCTCGACTATTTTTTACAAATTTCCTTTAGCCAAATTCGTCGCATATATTGCCTGATTATATATAGAACATAATATGATAACGTCCATACCACACTGAAAGCACCGGTTCAGCCTTGGGTTCAACAGATTATGGAGACAAGCCCTTATCAAGTCTTTGTCATCAAAAAAATATGAGTGAAGTAGACCTTCAGCACAGAAGGCATTCACATTAGGTTCGAGCAAACCGTTCCATAGAACAACGATTCATTTTTTTTTAGTTTATTATCATTGATGACCATAGAGCTGAAGCTTTACACTACTATCAATAAACAAGTGGACTACATAATTTTTATCTATCTGAATATATCAATATGTTTCAAATATGACCTGAATAAGAATGCATGAACCAAGAGAGATTAGTTGTTAGTAAAATGATCGAGTAATTAATAGTTATTTATGATACAAGCACGTAAAGCTAGTCTTTAGTCACGGGTGGGGCAGAGTTAAAACTTAAAACGCGAGCCTAGCGAGCGTTTTAAACCCTGGGAGTGACTAAAGATGCCTTACGCATGTGTATCATTCCATATTTTATCTGCGATAGAATCTAGAATACACTAAGTATAAAAAATTATTTTAAATGTAAATTAGGATTACTATATTAAATAACAACCCTGGTTAAAAATCATGTTAATAACAGTCGTTTTACAAAGTTAAAATTGCCAACTATAAATCAAGTTTACTCACTACATATATTTATGTCATTTTGACGTATTAAAGTGCCTTTATCACTAGTGAATTATAAACGTTTTATTTCACTTTCTGCAATGTATTTTCCAAATAAAAACATAAGATCAAAGCAAGCATAACTGTGAGACTAATATTTGATTAGTTTTTTATGCTGACAAAATTAAATGGACAATTGTTATTAGTATTATTTAGTTTAAATGCTAGATATTTTTACACTAAGTGAGTTTATTAACGATGTCACGATACGTCTAAACGTCAGGGCGCTAAGCACAGCCAGCAAAATAAGTTGTATACTGACTTAAGTCTCTACCAAATGCTATGAGAAATGAAGAACGCAGTTAAATCTACTCTTTCAGAAGCCGATCTCTTCGTTTCACAGTTTCTCAGTTTCTCTCATCTGTTTTCTGTTACAAAGACACACTTTACCAGAAAGCCTAGCTAGGCATCCAACATTTGCATTACAGCTGTCTCTTCTGTTTGTGCTTTTTGTACCTTCGTTTCATTTGAGGTATTTATGAGACTACTGGTGCAGAAGAAGCACGTAATCCAAAATAACCTGGCAGCTGTGTACCATAACCGAAGCTTTAGGTATTTACATTTTATTAGGGGCTAGAATAATTACTAATCTAACGTCTGTTCTCACTAAACGTGTAATGTCATTAGTACACGAGAGCGCGTAACACAGCAACGAGAAGAAAATTTTACCCCTAAGGGCGAGTGGGTTAATTTCTTCGAGTGAACATATTCTTAGCTAACGTGGTGTATACAATATTTTATCCAGTTTTGACGAAATAATACTAATAATAGTTACGAATTTAATTTAAAAAATAAAAACTAATAAATTAGTAATCTGTGGCAGCCGCGATTGCTTAGTGCTTTGAATGACTATAAATGTGGAATAAAAAGTTTTTAATTTACTAGGGGATTAAAAACTTTTTATTTTATCCTCCAATATAAACTACTACATATGGTGGTTGTTAAGGGATTGATAAGGATACTTAAAAATGTCAAAAATAGAAGCCTAATTTCTAGATTACAGACAAAGAAATTAGCCCACTCACCCTTACGGGCTCGTGGATAAAAATGTACCGAACTCACTTTTTCCTGTTTATTACTCATTACAAAAATTAACAATGAAATACAGTCTGAACTTTCTTGGTCACACGGGCAGACCGGCTTGTGTGTGGCACAGAGGAAAACATAATTATATGGTAAAAGATATACGTTGCTGAACTAAGTAATTAATTGGCCATATAAATCAGAAGGTAGATTTTTTATCCATAATTTTATTTTTGATGTAAGTATTTACAGATTGACAATGTCAAATAAGTTGAAAGCGGCAGAGACACCTAAGAGTTGGCGTACTTTTAGGCACACTTAATGTTTGCTTCTTTATGTATGTTATAGGATACTTGAACTGTTAAAGTTTTAAGTTTGCAGTACTGCAAAAGGATGTAACTAACCTGAGAGAATTTCCACATTGTGATATACCTATTACAGTTTAATAAAATTCTTGATCGCTTATATAAATGTAAGGAAAGTTTAAATTCAACTTTTGGTGTACAAACAGGTAAAATATATTCCATATAACTAAAGGCCGGATTTATACACAAAAAAGTTGAAATATGCAGGCAAGATATGCACTTTAAGTATACAGAATATACATTTACATATGCAAAATATGCTTCAAAAAATCAAAACATTAATCAAAATATTAATATGAAGGAAAAAGAAATACTAGAAACTAAGGGCGCTAAAATAAACGTGTTTCTAATATTAATAAAATAGTTTATTAAATTAAAAACAAATGCAATTTTCATTAAATTACTATTAAAATGGCAAATAATATAATTTTTTAAATCTTCTGTTATAACATTTTGTGATCTGCCAGACAAAATATTTTTATATCTTTCTAACGATCGTTCGACATCGCAGGGTAAATGTAAAGGTTCAGAGTCATTTCAATTCCCCCAACTGGGGGCGGGACGTTGCGTCCCTCTTCAGCCAAGAGCGGGAATTCTAGGATGGGTGAGAAAAAGATCGCAAGATGTTACGGCATATTTATACTACTTATGGCAAGTTTTCTGCAGTTTATCAAGCCATTTCGGATAAAACGAAAAATCCTATATTTTTTTGTAAAAGTAGCTTCAAGTTTATTGTATGTCTTTTTAGAAACTTTGCTCGATGCACTTCCAAGGGATTTCTGAATGTTCGGTATTCTATCTTAATTTTTTACTAGGGGTTCACCTGCTGATTCCAGTGATTTAATAAAATTGTCTGATCCAGTGTTGTAAAGTGAGTGGCAATGTAGCTAATTAATTTTGTATTTTGTTCTGCAACCTAGGCAGGTTCGACTGTATTTTTTAATACGGCATTTCCGCCTTTTTAAGTACTGGGTAAAATTAGGTAAAAGACGTATAAAGCAGTAGGTATTTTAGCATTTCTGAGAAAAAGTTAAATTTAAGAATTTTGACACACCCAAACAAGCTATAGTAAGATTTTAAAATTTTACGATTTAATTCTAAAAATCGCAGAAAGTAGTATATATGCAAATAAAAATGCGCATATGGTAAAATACGCATTTATTGCAAAATATGCAATTATATGCAGAAGAATGCAAAGAAAATTTTAAATTAATACAAAATCGACTAGCAAAGAAATATGCAAATGCATATGAATCCGGCCTTTACATGAAACTAATTGGAATTGCTGTAAATATATTTTTTCAGAAAATTAACTTCAACCAAATATCTCAACGCTAACATATGACTTGAAATTTTAAACTTCGTAAAAATTATTATACTGGAATTGGTTTTATTTTATTTATTTTATTACGCTACCTATGTTATGACACTTTTACGATCAAATAATAAATTTAAAAATATTAATTACTCGCTGACATTTATTAACGGTTTACTAATTTCATGCATCAGTGGAATTTCAATGAAAAATACAAATTTTATGAGGATAAATAAAAGCACACAAAATGGACTGGTAAACTATCACACAGGTTCTGTTTTTTTACAAAAACTTTGTTATTAAGTTTTACTATTAAAATGTGTGAGGCTTCTCTAAAGTTATTAGAATGGCAGTTAAGGCAAAACAACACCAATTAATGACCATCAGCAATTTTTGATATAATTAACAAGCTCAAAGACAATGAACACTAATTGCCAGTAAAAATAAATGTGTTTTTTAGGAATGAACCTCCCTTTTATAATAGCAATTTCCATATAAAATAGTTTACAGACCTGTCGCTTATTGGATTTATAGAATTAATTAAAATGTAAAGTGTCATCCATAATAATTGCGGGTTGATATTCAACTATTTACAAGGCAAAAATTTAGTTCTACATTTCAGTTAAAAATATGAACCACCTCTCAACCTACATTAAAACGGTAAGTTTCTGATTGAATTTATCAGTGAACAAACGCAGTTTTCGAACACATAAATAAACACGTTTAATTAGTTTTTGATTTAAAGCTTCCTGAGCAGTGATAGTAACAGCTCGTTTAAATGGCCATTTTACAAATCGAGTTGAACAGTGGGGTAATGGATAATATTATTACTATTGTTAATTCAGTACATTTAAAAGCTTCCATGGCCGTATGCAAGGCACTACATGCGGGCGACCTAATTTTTAATCACACGTTGTAGCGATACAATTAATTCTGCATAATAACCTACTTGCATTGTTCAGTTTGAGGTATCGTAGTAATTGCGAAACGCCAATTTATTTCTATAGATTGCACTCAGGTAAAACTGTTCAGTATAAGTACTGTATCAGTCGTTCCATACCTGGAGAAGCTTTTATTTCCCAGGATTCGATAGTGTAAATAAAATTAAGGCAGCTTACAATGTTACACAACCGGTTAAGTTGCAGCAGTTATCTAGTTCTAGTACAAAGGCAGGACGTGCTAATAAAAGGTTTATATATGGAGCAAATAAATCTACGTCGAAGACGGGAACTACTTCGTGGGCGTATACTTATAATAATAAAATATTGAGGGCCATTTTGAAAATTGCCCTCGAACAATAGGTACTTGAAACTAAAAGCAGTTACTACAGTTCACTGAATGATGACTTATATAAACCTTCAACTTTATACTAAAATAATAGAACTTTTCGAAGATGCTTGGAGTTACTGTTCAAAGTGTGTTGGTTACATATTGAATTAATACGGACCTAAGAAAATAAGTATAAAAGGGAGGCGGTTAAATGGGACGAAAGTATCGGTTCCACAAAAATCAAGGCATGCAGAAATACATTGTTATGGCAAACAGAATCTTGCTGCTTTTTGTTGTTCTGATCCCCTTAAGTAATTCTTTTTAACGCAATATTTTTGGTAATTTTAAGTATAGATATAACAGCCCTTATATCACTGTAAAAATAAACACGCTAGTTTTCATAAATGTGTGCATTGCCTACTGTGGTTTCCATTTACATAATGTTGCTGTTATATTTCACAAATAAAATAAACTCAAAATGTAAATTGCTAAAAATTTTACTTATACATTTTTTGATTACCTCTAATAATAAAATAAGTATAACAAAATCAATGTTTTGCTTAATCTTACGTTTTGGCACGACCTACTTTTTCCATCATTTTTTTAATCCGAAAGTCTCGTCAATTCTTTCTTAGGAAACTTATTTTATTTACCAGATATTCGAACTCTTACAGTTTTCGAGATTCTACTAATGATATAGACTACTCATTTAGAATACACAGAATTTCTTCTAACAGAAAGAGCTGAAAATTCGAATCACGAAATCAACAACCAATACCAGAATAACTTTCAAATCCACCAAATTTGGGTGATCCGTGACAGATTCCCGAACTTTCTCCAGCATCTGATAGACGGATGCATGCATTAACGCAAGAATTTCAGATAGCGATACATTTAAATGGACATTCCGTGTTATATACCAGATTAAATTAAAACATCACAAGCAATTTAAAATTATTCAGCATGTAATGTGGTAGCTAGCGTAAAAAGCGTGACATATTAGAAATATTGGTCTGTGGAAATTGGGTAATCAATTTCGAAATACTACCAAAGAAAAGGTGTGTGAAATTGTGGCATTTTCTCTGGAATTACCAAACAATCGACGACTGCGAAAAAGTCGGAAACACTGACCTGAAGTTGCTGAAGTAAGTCAATTTCCTGGCAATTAAAATTTAGCACGGCTGTTTAAAGATCGACTAACAACATTAAATAATTACCGAGTTACCAATGGCAACCATTAAGGTCTCTTATTAAATAAGTAATGCTGGCGAGACTTCCAAGCATCGATTAAGTAATTCTTTATTGCCGTTAACGATTGTTTTATTGCATTTAATCAATTGGTTCGTCTACTTGGGCAATGACAAAATGTAGTGACGCTTAAGAAGAATAATACAAAATATATACAACATGCTACCTTGGGAAATAGTAAGTATTTACATTTCGTGTTTATAAGCAATTTAAGAATATTAATTAAAAATAGCACAAGCTATTTACTTAAACATTCATATCAAAGTTATACATGCTTGAAACTAATAATTAAAGGATATATAATCCAAAAACATAAATTATAACACTTGCTAATAATTGTTAATGGACCAATATGTTATTTAAAAATAAATAATTTTGAAAAATGGGGATCACTGAAGAAAGAAACACGCACTCCAAGATTTCTAAAGGAAACACTAATTACAAATATCTTACATTTGACGTATTTGCTTAATGAGTAGGTATACGGGCATAATTATTTAACCAAGCAGCAGTAGTATTATGTAAAGATCTAATTCGATTGTATTTAATAATTTAATTTCAATAGTAATTGATTATATAAGGCGATAAAGTTAAATTTTATCCACGAGTGAATCGTTTAACGTCGAGACGAAGTCGAGACGTTAATGATTCAAGAGTGGATAGTAATAACTTTATTTCATACTGATGTCAAAAATGACATTTTTCGGATTATTTATGGTACAAAAAGTGGAATATTAAAATCCTAGTACTTTAAAGTAAAATTTTAAAGTTCAAGTACTTTAATAGTAGTTTATTTATCTAGAACGAAAAGTGACATTTTAAAGACGAGAAAGTTGTTTACGTCCGAGGCTTCAGCCGAGGACGGAATTACTTGCGAGGACCTTTAAAAACACTTTTCGTTCGTGGTGAATACAACGGTTTATTTCATACTGCAAGTTTAATGCATTTTAAATAAAAAGGTGTAAATCATTTCAAATTTAATGTCAACAACTGACATATAATTTTAAAGTACTTGAACTTTAAAATTTTACTTTAAAGTACTAGGACTTTAATGTTCCATTTTTTGTACAATAAATAAGTTTTAAAGTACTTGAACTTTAAAATTTTACTTTAAAGTACTAGGATTTTAATGTTCCATTTTTTGTACCATAAATAATCCGAATAATGTCATTTTTGACATCAGTATGAAATAAAACTTATTTATTGTACAACAAATGGAACATTAAAGTCCTAGTACTTTAAAGTAAAATTTTAAAGTTCAATTACTTTAAAATTATACGTCAGTTGTTGACATTAAATTTGAAATGATTTACAACTTTTTATTTAAAGTTCATTAAACTTGCAGTATGAAATAAATAACTTTATCGTCGTGTATAATACATTTTTTTCTATAGTAAGAATTTTAACAATTTCAAAAGAAAATAAGGAAAGTCAATCACATTTTAAAATCTCAGTAGCTAGATTGGGTTGCTAGAGTAATACGAAGCTGTAACATTTAATTTAAATAAAAGTTATAAAATTAAATTATGTACTTTATCTACCCTTGATGTTAAAGTGCTACTTTATCTACCCTTGCTCTTAAAGTAACACTTGACCTTTTGTTTTGAGTCGATTAAAGCACACTTTAACATTTGCTATAGAAAAAAGTTTTATTTAAAAATTTCTCTTTTTCCCATTCCGCTGGAAATATTTTATTGACTATTCAATTCACCTGTCAGCTGTCAAAAGGTGACCAATGAAAATCCAGAATTCTGACGTTTCTTGACCAATCAAAAAAATATCAGAAGATATATCTTCCTAGAAGGTATTCAGGTGACTATTTTAAACAAATGTGATTTTTATTAGAAAAATTCAATATTAGTGTTCTGTTACTATAGAAATTGCGTAGTTTGTTGCTAGATTTAGTGAAAACTAATTTGAAAAAGTAGTTTGGTTCATTAAATAGTCTCTGGAATACCATTCTTAGTTAAAGTTAAGTAGCTTATTTTTGTGGTGGTATCACTACTCATGTCCATTGCGCTTGGGATTAGGACTCCTGCTATCGCACTCTTCCTAATCGTACCAAAGCGCAATGGACATTCGTGACACCACCACAAAAATAGTCGACATAACTTTGACTACTCATGGTATTATAAGTGATTCTTTTTTAAACAGTCCTATCAGCCAATAGTAATGAGAAAAAATTTCAAATCTACCAATAGCATCAAAATTACACTGACTATTTGCTAGTAGCAAATTACAACGACTATTTTTTCGCGAACCATTCAAATATTTCTTCTGATGTAACACAACTAGCTAAAAGTGGAATAGGTGAGCAGCAATTGTTAAAAATAACAGGACACTGAAGCTCCATCAAACCCTATCTGCAACTTGAACTGTTTAAAAAATAATCACGCCGAATTACATTCGTGGTAATAATTATTTTTTTATAATTTTAACTAGATTAGATTTCTTAATAGCAACAAAGATTCGTGAATCTAGTTAAAATTATCAAAAAATTATCACCACTTATGTAATTACTGTTGACTATACACAGCTACTGTGAAATCAGAAAATACATTTGTAGTATAATATATAAATGTTAAACTTATAAGCAGCATGTCTACTAGATGTCTGTAATTTAGATAATCGACTGATCATTCAAACACTTATTTTTTTATTTACTTATAACAAACAATATATAAGAGCCCTAACCAATACACATATTCGGTCATTACGAGCATTTTAGCACATTAAAGTTAAACAGGATTTTGTGACAGGACGACGAACAAAGTATTTAAAATTTCCAAAAATATAAACATCAAGATAACGAAAAGGAAATGTTGCACCTTAATTGCTTTCTGTTCTACCATAAAACTCAATTTGTGGGCTAAGGAAATAAAGTTATTGGAATTGCAAAATATATAACTAGTGGTTAGGACTCGTATTTCCATATTTGTTACGTCCCGAGATCATATTCGACATTCTGAAAACTTTTTCATAGGTTCTCCTTATTGACTGACAATTTATTTGATGTACATTTTTAAAATTATATTCCCTCGTGGCATGTGCTGAAATATTTACTAATTATTTATCGGTAACGTATACAAGGTTTTTCTCTATAGCTCTAAAACTCAATTACTTGTTATGGCTTTTCTCCAGTTTGAAACTTTGTGTTAACAACAAATAACACTAAATTTTTGGGCGCATCTCTAATTGTTAATCGTTGATAACGAGGGCAGATTGTCCCTCGAAACGTTCGTTATTTAATACGTTATTTAATAATTTTAATTTGCAGAGTGGCGAAATACCCAACTAAGAATATGAATTATAGATTCACGCCACAAAGAAGTTTCAGAGATTATCTATAATGCTTTCCTGTTCGATGAATGGCATTGTCAGGCAATCTGCGATACTGTAATGTCCGTTACTGTGGAGTATCTATACATCTATCTTTAGTATTTGTTGATTTATTTACTTTTTTTCTATTAATTGAGCATTATTTTCAAGGCAAAGGGTAACCTTTGAAAACTAAAGGTAGAAGCATATTCTAATATAATTTTTCTGCGACCACCACTAAAAGTAGGCCTTTTGGCGCTAGCTTTTGTCATAAAAGTGACGTTTTATAATTTAGCGTGTTTAAAATGAGATCAGCTGTTTACTTTTAGCCCATGCGCTAAAAGTGAAGTGAGGTTATAAAACTACAATTTCGCACTGGAAGTGAGGTTGTAAAGTTATTCTAGTTACTTTTTGCGTTACAGGTAAAGTGTTTTTTTAAATAATTGAAGCGTTATGTAATGAATAAAGTCAGATGTGTACTATTATAATTATCATTGATAACTGACTTTGACAGTACTGGCTCCACAAACATTCACCTGCGCGCCAAGGCCATCTCTTTATTATGACATAAGTTATAACTGTCAAAAATGCAAACCTTTCTTAAATCGACATTTATGGATTAACAACAGAAAATTTAAGGTGGTAGAAAAAATATTGTACGCAAACTCGTGCTAAAAGTGTTATTGCACTCGACATCTTATGAAACTCAGCCTTCGGCTTCGTTTCATAATTTTCATGTCTCGTGCATAAACATCAACTTTTAGCACTTGTTGCATACATAGCTATTTTATTTAGCGACGTAGCAACCTTTGAATCCCTACTGCAAAAAAACAGAGTCAAAGCAAAAATACTGGAGATCCTGTAGTTTTTCTAAGAGTTGGACAAACAGCTTGATTTGACGTACATTTTTGCTCAAAATTAAACCTTTGACATATATTGAACAAAGAGGTTATGAAAACCAATTTTGCTATCTTGCTGTTGATGGGCGAGTTTGCAGAGCATTGACCATTCTTAGGATCATAGAACCGACTATTAGGAATATATGGTCAACCTAATTAAAAGTTAGATTAGTTATGTGTGGAACCATCGGTCGTAACGTATTAGAAAATATGTAAAAAAGCACTTTTATCACACATGCCTTGTAAAAAGTTATCTAAACCAATCAAAATGTATCACTCTGCCCATCTCTTTTAGTAAACTATGTAGTACAGCGACTCAAAAAAATACTAATTAACATCGTAATTTGGTACTATTCTACATTTTTTTTAAATTAGCTATCTGTACGTATATGTTTATAAGTTAACTAGTTAACTACTTACATTTTATATGACAATCTATTTAATTTTCATTAGCACAATATATAAAAGCTCTTGGTATGAGTTGATGGTAAATTACAATTTACATTTTTTAAGCGTTTGCAAACAATTATAATTTATAGTGTGCCAATTCCTTAACATTGTTGATCGGTATATTCAATAACACGATTTATAAGTTACAAAGCTGAAATTAACGTCCTAAAATAAATATGACTGGCATTGCTGTTTATCTTTAAAAACGCCTACAAGGGTTGACGTACACGCAAGAATTTTGTTCGGAGGAGAGCGAACAAAATGTCGATAACATTTCCTGGTTGGAAATTTGCCACGACTAAATAAATTTTTTGGCAAGCGCAGTAATTAGACTTAATTTTCCAGGCCTGCAACAAATCACCACCAAGGCGAAGGTCTTGCCGTGACGGTGAAGAAGCTACAGTTTAATATCTCTCACCTGAACTGCACTATTGAGAAAGCAGTTATTCTGTCCCGGTGCATTTAGCAGGCCTTTCGTGCTGGTGTACGTCATGGAGTCCCTGGAGGGCGACATCGCAGACAGACGATGGTGATGGGCCTGCACTGTCACAGACGCCATATCACTTAAAACGTCCCACTTCTGTCTTTACATGTTTTCTGTAACGAGAAATTCTAGCTTATAGTACACTGAAAATACAGATTTTGGCCTGTTAAACACGTTAAAAAACTTTCACTCATAAATCTCTATCCGAAAGTTATACCTTCGTAAATCAAACGGGCAGTAAAACCAGAATTTCGTAAAGTGATCTTCCGAAATTCGATACACGACTTTATTTTACAACCTACCTAGAAAAGTTCCAAATTTAAATTAGTATACAGCCGTGACTGTCAGTTATGCGGATGACATTTGATACTCAGTAAAGTATTGTGTTTCTTGGCGTGTGTCAAAGTGCCAATGCTGACCTGATCGGTTGTATACAGAGCTGGACTTCGAAAATATTGAGCCCAGGCCAAATACTAGACTTTTATTAATTACTTTCTCGCAGCAAGGGAACATAGATTCAAAAACGTTTTGATTAGTGGATCGTGTTTAGGGTTTCCAAGTCCCGGGAACAAAAGTGTTTTCGGGACTTACTAGCTAAATTTCAGGTCCCGGGACTAGCCGAAAAAAAATAGTGTTCAGGTGAAATTTCCGAATAACATTTCCATAGAAAAACAAGTGTTTTAAGTTAAATAAAGTATTTCTGTGCTGATAATTTGCGTTGGGGCTCGTCTACAACTTCATTGCTTTTTTCTGGTACTAAAAATGTCTGTCGCTTTTGCTTTTGTTTGAACTGCAAAGTGCGTGTGTAATCCTTTCGTCAAGCTGCCTCTGATTATCATAATTTTGTAGGAACCCACTTTACACTTCGCCAATTGTTTATCTTCAATATATAAAACTGTTGCCATAGTGACTTCAAATCGTTATTTTTTTAAATGTAGAATGAAGGAAGGTTGCGAATCGGAATTCATTCTAATTGTAACGCTTTAGCAGACAAATAACGAACACACTTAAAACCCAAAAATATAAATTATTCAGATTCTTCGCACACATCTAAATCCAACAAAAAAAAACAGACAAATACATAAATAGAAGAAGATACGCAAATGTGGCTGAAACAACACACAGGTTTAATTCGAACCTACCGAAAACAATACCTCTCCTGCGTTACGCAAAACACAAATAATGCAGAATGTGCAAGAGGCATGAGTAATACGACGGACGCCGGTGAATACCCGTCCTAATTCTCTGATATCGAGTATACGCAAGCATGTTGACATGGTCCCGGGACTTCGCCTGGGCTGGCTGTGGTCCCGGGACTCGGGTTTTGTGGTAGAATCCCGGGACTGTCCCGGTACCGGATCCCGGGACTGGAAACCCTAATCGTGTTAAATTATATTTTACGCAGCCCTTCGTGTCTATCAGAATTAATCGTCAAGAAACAGTATATTTACATTTCTTGGTAATTACGCAAAAATAAAAATATATGATTAATTGATTCATCAATCAAAACTACGGACTGCTGAATTGTGTGACAAACGTCACTTTATGCGGCCTGGGATTTTTTTCGAAATCCATTGTTTTCATTTCTGAGAAATGCGAATCACAGTGACGTTCGTCAAATAATTCAGCAGGCCGTGATCAAAGCCATCAAAAGAAGACATTGCGCCGCTCTTCTACCTCTCATTCCGATTAATGTCCAAATCATACAATTGAGTAAACTTTTATTTGTAACTCGCTGACCCGGCAAACGTTGTTCTGCCCAAAAATAATTTGTTTCTGAAACCCCGTTTCACCACTATAGAGTTTTAATTTTGTGTCATGAACTTAAAAATAAATGCCATTTTCGCAATCAACGTCCCAAAAAAACTCAATAGCGACACCCATATCGATTTTTAGGCTTATTTACCCCATTTCACCCCCTAAGGGGTTGATTTTCGGAAAATCACGAAATACGTGTTTGCTTATTTGTTTTTAGGAGTACTCTTACGAAGTTTCAGGTCGAAATGTCTATTTAATATTATTTTTTTAAACAAAATTGGAAACCCCCCTCATTTTACCCCTTTAGGGGTTGAATTTCAAAATATCAAAGAGCATATACAGTGTGTCTACTTAAGTTGGAATCATATGAAAAAACAATTTTTGGTTTTAGGAAAAAATGGTATTCTTGATAAAAAGTTCTGCGTGGTCCAAAACTTAAAATGCAACCGTCAGATATCAATTTTTTCAAGCCGTATACGAGTTTTGTCAAAAAATATGAATTTTGCTCAAGAGTAAAGTACGTTTATTTTTGACAAAATCGAAAATTTTCATCGACAAAAGTTGATTGAAAATTATCTTTCAGATAACAACCTAAATTTTTTAAAAATGTTACAGATAACGAAGTTAGAGCTAAAAAAAGTTTTGAAAGATGGGTAAAGTCCCTCTTACAGTCAAGTCTTATTTATGAAAACATTTTTATTAGTGCAATACATGATAGTAAGCATGTATACCAAAATTTAAATCGATATCTCTACATTTGTAGAAATTAACAAAAAAATAAAAAATTGAACTTCAAGGCCCTATAACTTCTTACTGAAGGGACTTTGTACTAAGGTATAGTGGGTTTAATCGATTTATTATGATGTAAGGAATCTATGACTAATTGGTGTCCCATTCTTTTTGGGACATCCTGTATAAGTCATTTGCGCGTCGCAGTCAGGAAAGTTGCAGGTAGTTGTTGCAGGTAGTTATGTCAGCCTTGTTGCAGGACAGTACGAGTGCTACAGTAAGGGCATTTATAAATTTACTATGAAAAATAGATAAGGAGTTGCCAGCGTTTTATAGGGAATCAATATTAATAAGCAACCCAGATAGAATATCCCAAACAATCCTTCACCGTAAAATTGTAGAGGAATGCACTTTAACAACAACAAGTAACGATGTACAGGGTGTGCCATTTTTTTATAGGATTCAATGGGCATCTTCTTTATTATTACAGCCAGAAAAACATAATTTTAACATTATAGGGTCAACAACAGAATTTGAATATCTCTTTTGGTTTCCGAGCTACAGTTTAATAATTAAAAATTCAACATAAGTATTCGACGTCACAGTGCATTTGTTTTTCAATATATCAAAACACAAATTAGATATTCTTAATACACTTTTTACGTAGATTAATCAGAATCAAAACTTTGAGTTTTGTCAGGGTATTCTTCATTATCTCTTTCTTACTTTTCTAAGCCTAATATAAGCCAACATTTTAATTTTGAAGTTCGTATAGAAGGTCCTCTGAGGTCTGATGTTTAATTAAAAGTATAATTTACCTCATATGAAAAGCGCCCTTTTCTCTTTTTTGCCCAGGGCTTCGCTCTAGCCCTTAATCCGGCTCTGATTGTAAACCGCCAAATTAGCAAACAATACGAAACTCTTCTGTCATAGCCCATGACGAAGCCATCTCGTAATGTTTCATTACAATTTAACTTCACTGAACTCTATTCTATTATCGTCGGGCAGCTTTATTGTTGTGATTATTCATTTACAACCAAACGAGATGTCAGGCCATCTGGCACTCGCGTTTTAACCTCTAATAACAAAGGCTTTATATAGTGACTTTTTTAGGAGTTGATCTTTGACCGGAACGAATGCAGTCTTGCCGCTTTCCTTTCCGGATAAGTTTCAATTTTACGCTATGGGTGATTTTCATAACTGGTCTCCAGGAATCGAGAATATTCATACAGTAAAAAGTTTGGCTCACGGCGATGGTAGTAACATTGGCGTAACTAGCGGGGGGGCCCCCCTGGCCAGGCCCTCCCCAGAGTGCCGTCTGGCCCACCCCAGAAAAATAGAAGTTACATAAATTTAAAAATCTGCTTTTTTATTAAACCCATTTAAACTAAGGGGTTGGTTATCGACCCTCACACATTCTTACATTTTCTGGTTTTATTACCTTTTTTGGCTTAAAAACATTATAGTATAAATACCATATGTTGGACGGATGACTCGACTGAATAATAATATACAAGAGAAAACGTTATTAGTTAGGTAATAATTACTTTGAAAACACTGCTTTCGTCTGAATAATTTTTTAGTTAAATTTACACCATTTTTGTTAGTTTCTCTTAAGTTTAAACAAATAAAGGATCAATTTATGTGCACAGAAAAATAAAATTGCAATTATTTCATATGCGGGTAACTAAATGAGTTGAAAACTTGAGTGCATGGTAACTACGCCCTGGGCACATACAGCTAGCTGCCTATTATAGGATCGTCCAGTTCAGACTTAAGGTGACTTGCTATTTAGATGTTTGACTTGCTGAAAGAGTTGAGTTTATAGCTTTAACAAGTACGATTCGGAATTTTATGTTGAATAGTGTTTTATGTAACGCAAAGAACATTTTGTGGTGCTTGAATTTCCACAGTTGCTAGCCCAAGATAGAATAAAAAGATATCACAATAACAATTAAGAGTATATTGATTTCAAGCAAGTATTTGCTTTGAGGATACGGAGAATAAAATAAAAATTGTGGCACAAAAACGTGCAAATGGAAACCAAGTGATGTTTATCCTGGAATAATATTTTTTATCGTCAACCTCATTGAGTTGCAAGAGGTAATATATACATTTTTATGTTGTTTATGAACCGAAAAATAATATAATATTGATATGCTCCTTAGACACGTAGTATTACGAGAGTAGGTAGCACCCATAATTTCTGCAAACCAATACATCAAGTGTACCATGGAAATGTAACTTGCCATAAACAAATGTTTGTTGTTTTCTAGTTTAACAGTTCAAATTTAGTTACTAGACAGTTAGTTTTGAAATAAGTGCGCATATTTCTAGTTTAATGAATTTAAATTTGAACGAGTTTCAGTCAGCGACGATTTTTGCGAAAACAAATTTCAGCAGTTACTGATACGAACGTAGACGCTGTGCGAAGAATGCTTCAGTAGGACAATCGAGTCACTTACAGAATTATTAAAAGCATCTTGGACATTGGCATGACTGCAATACACAAGATTTTACATACTCATTTGGATGTAAGAAAAGTCTGTCTTGGGTGGATACCACACAGTTTAACAGACACACAGAAATACAACAACAGCATGTGAAACAGTATAAGAAATATGATGAAGGTAGATCTAAAGCAGTTTACATAATAACTGGTGACGAAAGCTGGATATATGCATTTGAACCCGATTCTAAGCGGCAGTCAGCACAATGGGTGTTTCCAACAAACCCTAATCCAGTTAAAGTGAAGCGATCTTGAAGAGTTGGTAAGAAAAAAAATTGTTTGTTTCTTTTCAAAATCAGGACCTATCACAACTGTCGTGCTTAAAAATAAACGTAGGGTTACTGCAGGATTGAACACAACTATATGCCTGCTAGACGTTATTCAAAAATCTCGGCTTATGGCGCCCAAGGGGTGAGATAGTTCTGCACCATGAAAATGCTTCCAGTCATACCGCACATCAAATAAAATAATTTTTAGAGACTTTCGAGTTAAAATTGCTAACTTATCCCCTATTCAGTTACGACCTAGCACCTTCCGATTACTTTCTAGTTCCTCCATTAAACGATAAAATGCGTGGTGTGCGATTTGCAACTCCCGAAGATGCTGTGGAAAGTTTCAAAAACCTTGTTTCTCAAGTAACTCAAAAATTGTGGAATTTATGTTTTGAAAATTGGTTTTACCAAATGTGTAAATGTTGAGTTTAAGGGGGAATACTTTGAGAAAATAATAAAAACAAATTTTGGTTAGGCACTGAACTTTGTTTTATTAGATTGCAGAAATTTACGGGACTGCCCTCGTATAACGGCATCAAAGAACAAGCAAATAAATGTATGCGAAAAGGTTATGCATGTACGTAAATTCCTGTCTTCATAGGTATACATAGGTATTGACGATGGTTGGTTGGGGGGGCCTGGCCCTCCCCAGCCAAAGATCCTAGTTACGCCAATGGGTAGTAATCCAAAGCTGCTTAAGAGATCAAGTAACAAATCACCGAGACTTACGGCAATGAAAAAAAAATGTATATATTAGGAACTCAGAAGCATACATGCAATATTCATAAATTACAAAAAGTAATCCTGGAAACCGGTTTTTGGTAATGGCCACATGAGATTAAACAAATCCCAAATTAAATTTTAGTGTTGGAACACTTTTAATCCAACCGTTTAGCTAGTAACTATAAATTACTGAAGGAACACAAAAAACTAGAAAACCAGACCGATGGTGTTGCCCGCCGAAAAATTAAAAGTCGCTGCTGCAAATTATGTCTTGTTGGCATACACGCAACGATTATATTTACAGTTTAATTACAAAAATATACACGAAAGCGTTCTCAGTATGAGACGTGGAAGAGGCTATTCTTCACATGCAAACCTGGAAACATTTATTTTGGTTGTTTGTGTATTTATTTGCTTTCGATCTGTAGAGTTCAAAGTTACCTTTTCATTGTACTCCAATAACGTTGGTAAAAACGTTTAAATACTTAGTACATAGTTCCAGTTTCACTGAATTTTCACAATACACATATTTTTAAAAATTTTGTATGTATGTATTATCTGTAACCTCATTTACCTTGTGGTGTTTCTACTGTGTTCAAATAATACATAACAGTTAGCCATGGATAATAGAATAAATCAATACATAGCATGCTTAAAAAATAATCCCTAATATTAATATTACCTGGACTATTACCTGAATTTATAATTATTAATAATTGTTTTTCGAACAATAGGAGTATTTGTTGATGATTAAGGAATCATTAGGTGATCGTTTTGTGTTGTAAACAAAGAAGAACGGTTGGAATATAATTGCCGCAGCACATAAACATTTAACCTACACATACTGTGCATATTAATACGACTAGTGGAGATAACTTAACTGAGTAATTGACTGTTGGATAATCATGGTTTTTGATTTATGTTTAACGGTATAAGTAGTAAATCGTAGTGTTTGGATATTTATCTTATGAATATTGTATAGGCTACAGGAAGAATCCAACTGACCTAATAGTAGCAAATATTGCAAACTGGTCCTTTATCACATTTTTAAAAACGAGTGGTCTGTATTCGATAGGTATATGAATATTATTTATTCAATTTCCCATTTTTTTCCTCTATATCTACGGCTCATTAGGGTTTCCAAGTCCCGGGACCAAAAGTGTTTTCGGGAGTTACCAGCTAAATTTTAAGTCCCGGGACTAGTCCCGAAGATCCCGAAAATGATCCCGAAAGAGAAATGGTGTTCAGGTGAAATTTCCGAATGCAATTTCCAAAGAAAAACAAGTGTTTTAAGTTAAATAAAGTATTTCTATGCTAATAAACTGCGTTGGGGCTCGTCTATAACTTCATTGCTTTCTTCAGGTACTAAAAATGTCTGTCGCTCTTCATCTTTTGCTTTTGTTTGAACTGCAAAGTGCTTGTGTAATCCTTTCGCCAAGCTCTGATTATGATAATTTTATAGGAACTAACTTTACATTTCGTCAATTGTTTATCTTCAATATATAAAACTGTTGCCAGATTGACTTCAAAGCGTTATTTTTTTTAATGTAGAATGAAAGTAAGTTGCGAATCGGAATTCATTCTAATTGTAACGCTTTAGCAGACAAATAACGAACACATTTAAAACCCAAAAATATAAATTATTCAGCTTCTTCGTACATAATTTTAAAAGTCTACACATTTAGTGACCTTACTGTTACTACGTACGCACACGACTACGCGTAAAATATATGTAAAGCCAACAAAAGAAACAGATAAATACATAAATAGAAGAAGATATGCAAATGCGGCTGAAAAAACACACAGGTTTAATTCTAACCTACCGAAAACAATACCTCTCTTGCCTACGCAAAACGCAAATAATGCAGAATGTGCAAGAGGCATGAGTAATACGCCGAACGTCGGTGAATACCCGTCCTAATTCTCTGATATCGAGTATACGTAGGCGTGTTGACATGGTCCCGGGACTTCCCCTGGAATGGCTGTGGTCCCGGGACTCGGTTTCTGTGGTAGAATCCCGGGACTGTCCCAGGACCCGATCCCGGGACTGGAAACCCTACGGCTCATATACCTAGTGCACTTTATTTTTTACAAGTTTCTGATCGCAGATGACATCAGTCATACATTTTTAAAATAGTCTAGCAAAAATCTCCTAAAAAGATTAGAGAACCTTATCGGGTAAACTATCTACCGGTTTAAATACGTCTTAATCGCTCAAACATAATGATACATTGCCATAAAAAAGGCTCTAAAATTGCAATAAACGAAAGAAAGTGTGTAAGAAAAAGAATTACAGAGATGTTTTTATCAAGACGTGGAGACAGATAGAACATGATATCAGCCAACAACCGGTATGCTTTGAAGATAAAGAAGGAACTCTGCTAGGAGAGAGAAAAAAACAGATTGAGGGAATACTTTAATGCAACACTAAACACAAAGAGAAATTATTAAGCTATTCATGGAACTGGTTAAAATGCATTTCCATGATCAACAAAATGGAGAGGGGAAGGTATCAAGAGAAGGAGTAAATAGGGAATTAAGGCAAGGCGACCCACCATCTGCGCTGTCATTCAACATCATACTGGCAAAATGAATTAGAAATTGTAAAATAGATAGAGCAGGATGACGTCTGCTTCATAGGTAGAACAAACAAAAAGGACTGATAGATAATTTCAAATACCTACAACAAACTGCAAACATTGTGGGACTAAAAAGAATCTGAATGACCTAATAGTAGCAAATATAAATAGTCAAAACAACTATAATGGCACAATGGCGGTCTATCAGTAAAGATAGGTACACGAAAAAATAAATATTGATACATTGCTATACTACGAACATATTCTGTATTCGATATATCGGTATTACTGGTTCAATGTATGCAATACAGTACAAACATCCTCTTTGTTTAATACGTATCTGGAATTACTTCAAGTAAACTTAGACCGCCGGTCGTTGCCGAGAAGTGGCAACGTCGCCCAGAAAACTCCCATAACTCCCTTCAAAAGAAGATTATAGAACGTGCTTATTTTAATCTTATATGATTTGTGGACATAATAAAAATATGTAACTCTTTCAGTTTTGAAGTTATACTTCTACATTTGCAAAGCCTTGAAACTATTTTTGATTTGTTGCAGAAAATTGCTCAGCTCCTTCCAAATAACCCATGGGGCTGTATTTTGTAGAAATAATAATATACTACAACCTATTATCTTTAAAGAATAAAAATCTCCAAACGTGAATGTTTAAAATATAGACAATTAACAACATTTTTCATGCATTTTATGTATCTTTTATGCTACAAATTAGCATGTGTCAACATTTTAGAGTATTTTACTACGATCTAGAATTTAAAAATATTATTAACTAAAAATACAGAAATATTTGCTTATGTGGGTATACATATAATACCTAATCAACACAGAATTAATGTAATAACCAGTTTTGAGTCTAACTTCATAAAAGATGATTGGAATGTCAAGTCAAGCTTGACTAGCTCCACTAACACAATCTCCACTTATAATTAAATATTTGTGTAAACAGTACTTTACCATGGCAGAATAGGCATGCAGGCATAACAACTACCAGACGTATTAATTGGTTACGGTTCACAAACGGTGGGGAAAGTAAGCGCAAAATCACGAATTGAGAACAGAAAACGACGCACGAATGAACTAAACGGTCGGAAATCGAAAAAATTAGAGTCAGTATTTGCTCCAATAAACGTGATGCTAGGATCATATTTCGTTGGTAGCAAATAGCGCAGTGGGAATGTAACTATCTAGATAAAGTCACGGGAAAGACGAGCTTTTGGACCGATCCATCTAGATAGTGATTGGAAACCCATCAAGTTTTACACATTGTATAATATTGAGGAAATTCCGTTCTCTTTTGTAAATTAAAATTCATTGGCTGGGTGTGGACACTTGCGTTGCCATTCAGTTTACTATTTTAAATTACATTGGTTTATAGCGGGGTTTGCTACCATACGATTAAAAAGTGCATTGGAAAAGCTGGTTTTCTTTAGGAAAAATCAGTTGAAAATATAAATACTAAAAATTTGTTTTCTATCTTTTGTGGTTAAAATTTAGCAGTAGTAGTAATAATTTACTTGTTGGTGAGTTTTAGTAAATTAATTCAGACAATATAATACGCCAAATAAAATGCATGTATTTAATAAACCATACATTCTAGATGAAATTTAGCTTTAATAATCCATTTATTGGGGCAGATTAATCCCATTTGAATTTTGATTTAGCTCCTAAGTTCTTTTGTAATTTTGATGTTTTTACTACATATGCCCTTCCACGCTCCTCAGTATTAATTTTTTTTCCAATTATCAACTTCAGTTTTCAAATCTATAACCTCACCTCCCCCCTCTCTCTCCCATTTTATCTTTGGTTTCCGATGTAATCTGTCTTGAGTGGGTCTCCGCTCCATCATTGTTTCATCGTCTAGATTTCATCGGTCACCATCCAGCCATCTGATAGGCTGTGATTTAATAAATTTTATAATACCCCCCCCCCCTACCCATTTACTAAGGTTTCAAAAGTGGACTGACAAGCGAGTAATACGGTACTATATAACCTTTCTCCTAGGCGAACGAAATTCATATGGGTGTTTTAATAAAGTGATACAATAAAGAGACGTTGAATATCTGCTTATACTGTTACTGGAGCATGAAACTAGTAGTTGTTAATTGATCTTCCATTATCAAACTAAAGTAAATATCCTAAATATCATCGAAATAACTAAGAGATTGCACGAAAAAGTTTGGACTTGTAAACGTGTAGACGACAAACAGAAGCCTCTAGACGTCGTAATGTGCTTGAACCTCACAAAATACCCTACGAAGTGAAAAGGATATCCGTAAGCATTGTGTAAATGTCAGATTTGAGATTTGGAAATCAGATTAAAACGACGTTGTCGAATTCCTAAATTGTTCACCCAAAACTTAAGAACTTTTTTAGTTTAATCCATACAAAAATTTAAGATTTCTACTTATACAGACCATAGTACTAAAAATTTTGATTTAAAAATGCTTTATATTAAATACAAGCTGCTAAAATGTTACAATTTACTGACGTTCTAAACCTTTCAACCACAAACACCTGAACAAATAATCCTCAATTTGAGGCACAATAATAGCTTGTTAGTCGGACACGTAGACATAGAATTGCTAACACAAAAAGTACGTTGTGTCCGTTCGTACCCCGCTCTACCTTTCAGCATGTCTTGCCAAGTTATCATCCTATCCTGCAATGAAATTGGCAATAGCAATTACCTAACAATTACTGTACGTGCCTGCGTAGCCAAGAGAATGCTAAACGCAGGTAATAATCGTCTATATTACACTTTCTTCGGCAAGGCAGGTGTTCACGTCGCCCTGAAAAACGAACAAAACCCACGTGAAGGCACAATAGGTACACATAATGCAGCTGCAGGTTCCGCGTACCTGTCTTTGGTTGGAAGATGCGGGATTTAAAGGGATCAACAGCTACAAGCTTAGGAGCTAGAAGTTCGAATTCGTGTCTTTGGTTGCCCCGCCAAAAAACATTTCTCATACTGCTAATCGAGAGCTTCCGGCACAGTTCAGGTATCCACCCATATCAAATTAAAGCGATATGACTTTTACAAACCGATGGAAGTAAAAGGTAAAAGTGCCAGTTTGAGTAGCTAATTGTTGATACTAGGTAAGCAAGATAACCAGATCTACTGTTTGTTAGCATTTAAAAAGTTATATTATGCAATAACCATGACCACAACAGTCGGCGTTTAAGATACCTGAGTAGAACAGTGGGGACTATAGCGGCCATTTTGTTTTTAATCGGATCAATTAAAAGTCAATTAAACCGCGAATTAAACCGCGAATCAGATGCTCTAATTAATGTCGCGGATTGACCTAATTATTTTTGATGTGTGCTACTGATTTTATTACGCATTAGCTTCCGATTAAATTACGCATTCGATTTTTTAATTTGCTTCTGGAATTACGCGGCGGCCATTTTTAATTTTCGCGGGAATATTTGAAATTTGAATTTTTTCCGATTTTTTTTCTAAGTTCCATTATTTGAATTTTAAACTTCCCGGGTGTCAGCAGCCATCTTGGTTTTCTGCGCGCGCACTTCTCACGGCTGTCGTTTTTAATTTTGAATTTTCGCGGAAATATTTGAAGTTCAAACTGGTAGATCTTCCGTCTCCCTCATCGAAGCTGCTGTCTCTGTCTTGCATTCCCTCGCGGAAATATTTGAATTTAAAAAAAGCTATTTGCGTCGGGCCCAAGTGGGATTCGAACCCTAGTTGCCTGGCCAGTATCCCCTACACCTAACCCCTAGACTAGCGAGGTGTCTTAGAAATTTAAGATTTGAGCAGTGTGCCATTCCGGTTGAGTGCCGCTATGCTGTCATATTATAAAATTATTTACTTCCTGAAAATTATAATTAATAACAGATGAACTGCATTGTGCATAATTTAGAACCATAGTAATATTTTTAAAAGGCGAAATAATTATTTTAGTCCTTATATAAATACACGCATTCTGACTATGCTAGCTTTCTCTTTCAAAGTTTTGACGTCATTGCATAGCGGGCTGTAAATTTTAACCGACAAAATGCATTGTTACCGGGGGGATTGTATCTGCTGGAGTTTAGACTTTTTATAATAGAAATTAAATAATGAACTGAATCACTCAAATGGGTTATAACGCTCAGGATCAAGCGGTCTCTATTTAATAAATGTGTTTTACAATCAACCATTGTTTTATTTGCAGACGGTATAGAAAATCTATTTTATTTTAAATAAACGTTGTACCACACAACCTATTTTTCAAAAATTTAGATTATAAGAATAGGGAATGTTTAGCTTATTGTGTTTAAAGGTTGGTACAATTTAAAAAAAAATTAGATTTGCAACAGCTTTTGCTGTAATTAGTGCTTTTATTTTTATAATATGAGTGACGTGTATGCGTGGATTAACGATATTTCCATCGTTCTCTGCCTGCTATATAGATGGAAATTTCCTCTCGAGTTCTTGGTCAATCGAATATATTCCGGCGAAATGCTGTAACATATTTAAATTTATGTTGCTATGCGTGCTTACAAAAAGACGTTATGGAGCAATCAATTAATTGATCTAATTAAATTCGCGGTTGTCAAATAATATCAAATTTTAAACTTTGAACACAACAGTTTTAAAATATTGCTCGGCTAACATAAAGAAGATATACGTATTGCTTGAGTAAGAAAGAGATAAACATAGTAGCAAATATTGGAGAAGGCTTGCCTAATTTTAATTATGACATTTGTCAACTAAACATGCCTAGTACTAATATAATTTTTTTTTTTTGTATGGCTATCTTTTTCTTACTCATATAGGTAAGAAAGGGTGGTGCGTTGCTTTCAGCTACCGTGTTCCGAAGATATCCGAGTCTTATTATATAAGAATGGTTGTCCCCCATAAATTTGAATAAAAACAGACAATTTCGTTGAAAAAATAGCTTTTCAATATCGTTTGCAAATAAGACAAGGGATACTTGTAAAAATATAAGTCAAACCATTTTTTCTTGTAAAAAATTTACGAAAAGACGTATGTGTTGGCGACAAATGAAAATAAATTTGAATAGAAACACGCAAAAATTACGAAAAGACGTATGCGTTGACCCCCAAAGTAACAAAAATTTGAATAAAATCACGCAATAATACAGCATCTCACATACATTTTCGCAAATATCGACATCATGTCACATAAATTATACAAAAACTGTCATCACGTCACTTGAAATTATACAAAATACGATATTTTTATTCAAAACACGATGAAAATTGAACAAAAATCACGCAATCATACAGCATCTCACATAAATTTTCGCAAAAACTGACATTATATCACTTGAAATTATACAAAAAACGATATTTTATTCAACACACGATGAAAATTGAACAAAAATCACGCAATTACAAGCCATCCCACATAAATTTACACAAAAATCGACATCATGTCACATAAATTATACAAAAACTGACATCATATCACTTGAAATTAAACAAAAAACGATATTTTATTCAACACACGATGAAAATTGAACAAAAATCACGCAATTACAAGCCATCCCACATAAATTTTCACAAAAATCGACAACATGTTACATAAACTATGCATAATTCTGCAAATGTTTTACACTTTTTATAAAATGCATCGCTCAAAATTAAAAGAAATAGCAATTTCGTTGAAAAGTTTGCAAATGTTTTACACTTTTCTATAAAATGTATCGCCCAAAATTAAAAAAAATCACAATTTTTTAAATTATATCACGCCATTATGAAATCGTAGATTGATTTTCACAAAAATCGACATCATGTTACATAAACTATGCATAATTTTGCAAATGTTTTACACTTTTTATAAAATGCATCGCTCAAAATTAAAAGAAATAGCAATTTCGTTGAAAAGTTTGCAAATGTTTTACACTTTTCTATAAAATGTATCGCCCAAAATTAAAAAAAATCACAATTTTTTAAATTATATCACGCCATTATGAAATCGTAGATTGATTTTCACAAAAATCGACATCATGTTACATAAACTATGCATAATTTTGCAAATGTTTTACACTTTTTATAAAATGCATCGCTCAAAATTAAAAGAAATAGCAATTTCGTTGAAAAATTTGCAAATGTTTTACACTTTTTTATAAAACGTATCGCACAAAATTAAAAGAAATCACAATTTTCTAAATTATATCACGCCATTATGAAATCGTAGATTGATTTTTTGAAATTTACACTTTGTAACTGTAAAATAACTGCAAATACTAATATTTTAGCTTTAGACTTTGTAATTATTGCAGATTCGAGAAAAAAAAACAAAGCAGAGTAGAAATAAAAAACACAAACACTTTGTAATAAACAAATATATTGTTCTTATTTCGTATAATACTTAATAATATAAATATAAATGTACAGCAGAATGTCTTATTTCTAAAAATTCGCTAGCAATTTACAAAACTGTAGTTTGAGGTGCACGACATTTCAAATTAAAAAGCCTGCAAGTAATAAAATCAGAATTTCATTGTGTAATTTTAAAGTTTAAGATGCACCCAATCTAGAATTCCCTTCGTTTTTGGTGTTGATGACATCTGCCTTAGAGGCGTTTTTCTAACGGCCCTTTTTTGGAGGCGTTTCCTTATCGGCGTTCTTCTGACTGAACCTTTTTGATGTGGACTTGGATGAGTAGCTGGTGTTTTTAATTTATATTCTAAATCGGACTCGCAGTTATCAGTTTCCATTTCGGTTTTTCCTGTAGTACCAGTCGGGGTTGGCTTCTTTTGCTGTTTAGGTTTAGCTAGCAGCACATTAGCAACGTTAAGGTCTTTGATGTAATCAGCAAACTGTAGGCGTCCGGGTGGATTAATAGTTTTTCGAGGCCGCAGAGTGTCGTGAATTAAATCGACTATGTTAGACGCCGGTAAAATTTCACCCTTTATAGTAACGGTACCCTTGTGATCCCAGCTCACATCGCTTGAGGTACTCAAAATGCGTAGGAAAACTTCAGCTTTTTTCTTAAAAGTTTTGGGAAGTGTAGATAAAATAACGGCATTTGATAGGCTGTCACTGGTTGTTTCAATAGGTATTTTGATTGGCTGCCGCGCCTGGTTTGTGAAATGAAGGAAGCGTTGTAAAACCTGATTGTACTGGATCCATTTATCGTGATCAGTTAATTTGGACTTTAAAACTTTTTGCATTTCGTCATCAAGCTGTGATAATATATTTTTCTCCGCATCATCGCCAGACTTAAGACGTTGGACAAATTCCGGTGATACAATCAACATCTTCCGCTCTTTGTCCATTTTAGTCGAAAAGGAGCTCAGTCGTTTGTTCTGGTAGAGCCGTCGTGAATAAACTAGCTTAAAATGAAGACTTTCATAATAAATATATAAAAAAAATATGACAGGTACGGGAATCGAACCCGTATTCTCTCCCGAGATCAGAGCTTGAATCTGACGCCTTAACCATTCGGCCAATCTGCCTCACTATATAAACGAGCACTCTCTGCATAATTAAGAAAAAATATAGTTTAAAAGCCTTCTACATGCAATTTCATACAATATTTCATATAAATTAAGCCATGTACAAATTTCTAAATCGGTTTTGATATATATTTTATCGAAAGACATGACCCGCAGCTGCCGTTTTATTATTTGTCGTGATGCGTCATCGCTGAATTTTACAAGTGCCATCCTGTCTGCGATGTGACGTATGCAATGTCTCCACCCCTTTTTATTTTAAAATTCTATAAAATCAGAGGTCCAAACTGCTGCCGCATCAGGTAACAGAGTACAATGGTTTGAAACGTGTTAGTGCGGCAGCAGTCGGGCCACTGGTTTTATAGAATTTTAAAATAAAAGGGATGGAGACATTGCATACGGCACACAGCAGACAGGTTGGCACTTGTAAATTCAACGATGACGCATCACGACAAATAATAAAACGGCAGCTGCGGGTCATGTCTTTCGATAAAATATATATCAAAACCGATTAAGAAATTTGTACATGGCTTAATTTATATGAAATATTGTATGAAATTGCAAATAGAAGACTTTTAAACTATATTTTTTCTTAATTATGCAGAGAGTGCTCGTTTATATAGTGAGGCAGATTGGCCGAATGGTTAAGGCGTCAGATTCAAGCTCTGATCTCGGGAGAGAATACGGGTTCGATTCCCGTACCTGTCATATTTTTTTTATATATTTATTATGAAAGTCTTGATTTTAAGCTAGTTTATTCACGACGGCTCTACCAGAACAAACGACTGAGCTCCTTTTCGACTAAAATGGACAAAGAGCGGAAGATGTTGATTGTATCACCGGAATTTGTCCAACGTCTTAAGTCTGGCGATGATGCGGAGAAAAATATATTATCACAGCTTGATGACGAAATGCAAAAAGTTTTAAAGTCCAAATTAACTGATCACGATAAATGGATCCAGTACAATCAGGTTTTACAACGATTCCTTCATTTCACAAACCAGGCGCGGCAGCCAATCAAAATACCTATTGAAACAACCAGTGACAGCCTATCAAATGCCGTTATTTTATCTACACTTCCCAAAACTTTTAAGAAAAAAGCTGAAGTTTTCCTACGCATTTTGAGTACCTCAAGCGATGTGAGCTGGGATCACAAGGGTACCGTTACTATAAAGGGTGAAATTTTACCGGCGTCTAACATAGTCGATTTAATTCACGACACTCTGCGGCCTCGAAAAACTATTAATCCACCCGGACGCCTACAGTTTGCTGATTACATCAAAGACCTTAACGTTGCTAATGTGCTGCTAGCTAAACCTAAACAGCAAAAGAAGCCAACCCCGACTGGTACTACAGGAAAAACCGAAATGGAAACTGATAACTGCGAGTCCGATTTAGAATATAAATTAAAAACACCAGCTACTCATCCAAGTCCACATCAAAAAGGTTCAGTCAGAAGAACGCCGATAAGGAAACGCCTCCAAAAAAGGGCCGTTAGAAAAACGCCTCTAAGGCAGATGTCATCAACACCAAAAACGAAGGGAATTCTAGATTGGGTGCATCTTAAACTTTAAAATTACACAATGAAATTCTGATTTTATTACTTGCAGGCTTTTTAATTTGAAATGTCGTGCACCTCAAACTACAGTTTTGTAAATTGCTAGCGAATTTTTAGAAATAAGACATTCTGCTGTACATTTATATTTATATTATTAAGTATTATACGAAATAAGAACAATATATTTGTTTATTACAAAGTGTTTGTGTTTTTTATTTCTACTCTGCTTTGTTTTTTTTTCTCGAATCTGCAATAATTACAAAGTCTAAAGCTAAAATATTAGTATTTGCAGTTATTTTACAGTTACAAAGTGTAAATTTCAAAAAATCAATCTACGATTTCATAATGGCGTGATATAATTTAGAAAATTGTGATTTCTTTTAATTTTGTGCGATACGTTTTATAAAAAAGTGTAAAACATTTGCAAATTTTTCAACGAAATTGCTATTTCTTTTAATTTTGAGCGATGCATTTTATAAAAAGTGTAAAACATTTGCAAAATTATGCATAGTTTATGTAACATGATGTCGATTTTTGTGAAAATCAATCTACGATTTCATAATGGCGTGATATAATTTAAAAAATTGTGATTTTTTTTAATTTTGGGCGATACATTTTATAGAAAAGTGTAAAACATTTGCAAACTTTTCAACGAAATTGCTATTTCTTTTAATTTTGAGCGATGCATTTTATAAAAAGTGTAAAACATTTGCAAAATTATGCATAGTTTATGTAACATGATGTCGATTTTTGTGAAAATCAATCTACGATTTCATAATGGCGTGATATAATTTAAAAAATTGTGATTTTTTTTAATTTTGGGCGATACATTTTATAGAAAAGTGTAAAACATTTGCAAACTTTTCAACGAAATTGCTATTTCTTTTAATTTTGAGCGATGCATTTTATAAAAAGTGTAAAACATTTGCAGAATTATGCATAGTTTATGTAACATGTTGTCGATTTTTGTGAAAATTTATGTGGGATGGCTTGTAATTGCGTGATTTTTGTTCAATTTTCATCGTGTGTTGAATAAAATATCGTTTTTTGTTTAATTTCAAGTGATATGATGTCAGTTTTTGTATAATTTATGTGACATGATGTCGATTTTTGTGTAAATTTATGTGGGATGGCTTGTAATTGCGTGATTTTTGTTCAATTTTCATCGTGTGTTGAATAAAATATCGTTTTTTGTATAATTTCAAGTGATATAATGTCAGTTTTTGCGAAAATTTATGTGAGATGCTGTATGATTGCGTGATTTTTGTTCAATTTTCATCGTGTTTTGAATAAAAATATCGTATTTTGTATAATTTCAAGTGACGTGATGACAGTTTTTGTATAATTTATGTGACATGATGTCGATATTTGCGAAAATGTATGTGAGATGCTGTATTATTGCGTGATTTTATTCAAATTTTTGTTACTTTGGGGGTCAACGCATACGTCTTTTCGTAATTTTTGCGTGTTTCTATTCAAATTTATTTTCATTTGTCGCCAACACATACGTCTTTTCGTAAATTTTTTACAAGAAAAAATGGTTTGACTTATATTTTTACAAGTATCCCTTGTCTTATTTGCAAACGATATTGAAAAGCTATTTTTTCAACGAAATTGTCTGTTTTTATTCAAATTTATGGGGGACAACCATTCTTATATAATAAGACTCGGATATCTTCGGAACACGGTAGCTAAAAGCAACGCACCACCCTTTCTTACCTATATGAGTAAGAAAAAGATAGCCATACAAAAAAAAAAAATTATATTAGTACTAGGCATGTTTAGTTGACAAATGTCATAATTAAAATTAGGCAAGCCTTCTCCAATATTTGCTACTATGTTTATCTCTTTCTTACTCAAGCAATACGTATATCTTCTTTATGTTAGCCGAGCAATATTTTAAAACTGTTGTGTTCAAAGTTTAAAATTTGATATTATTTGACAACCGCGAATTTAATTAGATCAATTAATTGATTGCTCCATAACGTCTTTTTGTAAGCACGCATAGCAACATAAATTTAAATATGTTACAGCATTTCGCCGGAATATATTCGATTGACCAAGAACTCGAGAGGAAATTTCCATCTATATAGCAGGCAGAGAACGA
This sequence comes from Agriotes lineatus, assembly GCA_940337035.1. Classification (NCBI taxonomy): domain Eukaryota; kingdom Metazoa; phylum Arthropoda; class Insecta; order Coleoptera; family Elateridae; genus Agriotes; species Agriotes lineatus. The sequence goes on along the minus strand of OW679194.1, from coordinate 196,609,434 downwards.
TGGAAATATCGTTAATCCACGCATACACGTCACTCATATTATAAAAATAAAAGCACTAATTACAGCAAAAGCTGTTGCAAATCTAATTTTTTTTTAAATTGTACCAACCTTTAAACACAATAAGCTAAACATTCCCTATTCTTATAATCTAAATTTTTGAAAAATAGGTTGTGTGGTACAACGTTTATTTAAAATAAAATAGATTTTCTATACCGTCTGCAAATAAAACAATGGTTGATTGTAAAACACATTTATTAAATAGAGACCGCTTGATCCTGAGCGTTATAACCCATTTGAGTGATTCAGTTCATTTATTTAATTTCTATTATAAAAAGTCTAAACTCCAGCAGATACAATCCCCCGGTAACAATGCATTTTGTCGGTTAAAATTTACAGCCCGCTATGCAATGACGTCAAAACTTTGAAAGAGAAAGCTAGCATAGTCAGAATGCGTGTATTTATATAAGGGACTAAAATAATTATTTCGCCTTTTAAAAATATTACTATGGTTCTAAATTATGCACAATGCAGTTCATCTGTTATTAATTATAATTTTCAGGAAATAAATAATTTTATAATATGACAGCATAGCGGTACTCAAGCGGGATGGCACACCGCTCAAACCCTTTAAATCCCGTAGCGCTCCGTGGTCTAGCGGCATCCATCAATGTGAGCCCAATGTGTATGCAAACGTAGAGGGTTCGATTCCCACTCGGGTCCGACGCAAATAGATTTTTTAAATTTAAATATTTCCACGAGTGAATGCAAGAGAGAGACAGCAGCTTCGAAGAGCGAAATAGATCTATCAGTTTGAATTTCAAATATTTCCGCGAAAATTAAAAACAACCGCCGTGAGAAGTGCGCGCGCACCAAGATGGCCGACGCCCCGGGAAATTCAAATCCAACAAATTAAACTTAGAAAAAATCGGAAAAAATTCAAATTTCAAATATTCCCGCCAGAAATCCAAGATGGCCGCCGAAGTCCGAAGCGTAATTCCAGAAGCAAATTAAAAAAATCTAATGCGTAATTTAATCAGTAGCACATATGTAAATTACATATCAAACTTCATATGTGATTAATTAGATCAAACCGCGAAATTAATTAGATCAAACCGCGAAATTAATTAGATCAATCCGCGAAAATTCCGCGAAATCCGCGAATAAAACCGCGAATTAAGGGGGCGTGGCTTAATCGAATAAAAAGTGGAGGGGATAGCTGCCCCTATTCTACTGCCTTTGTTTACATACACAAAAGTGGGCTGGTAACTAAGTTATAACTGTATCTGTACGGTAATAGTCCTTTACAGTACATGGCAACCA
>OW679194.1:196579816-196608091 GCA_940337035.1 Agriotes lineatus | reverse complement strand
TATGCATTTGACGTATACTACGGCAGTAGAAAGGGGCTAGTTATCCCCCACTCCTTTTAATTGATTCGCGGATTCGCGGTTTAATTCGCGGATTTCGCGGTTTTATTCGCGGATTGACCTAATTAATTTCGCGGTTTGATCTAATTAATTTCGCGGTTTGATCTAATTAATTTCGCGGTTTGATCTAATTAATTTACATATGTGCTACTGATTAAATTACGCATTAGATTTTTTAATTTGCTTCTGGAATTACGCGTCGGACTTCGGCGGCCATCTTGGATTTCTGGCGGGAATATTTGAAATTTGAATTTTTTCCGATTTTTTCTAAGTTTAATTTGTTGGATTTGAATTTCCCGGGGCGTCGGCCATCTTGGTGCGCGCGCACTTCTCACGGCGGTTGTTTTTAATTTTCGCGGAAATATTTGAAATTCAAACTGATAGATCTATTTCGCTCTTCGAAGCTGCTGTCTCTCTCTTGCATTCACTCGTGGAAATATTTAAATTTAAAAAATCTATTTGCGGCGGACCCGAGTGGGAATCGAACCCTAGTTTTCTGGTTAACAGTCTTAGCACCTTACCGTTGCGCTATCGAGGTCTGTTGAACATATAGGAAATGAACAAGACGTCATTTCGCAGCTGTGCCGTCACACCGTTCGAGTTGAAACAAACTATTTTTCAAAAATTTATATTATGAGAATAGGGAATGTTTAACATATTGTGTTTACAGGCAGACACAATTTTTAAAAAATTATATATGCAACAGCTTTGCTACTAATAATAATTTTATAATTTGCAATATAGTCGTTGTCCCAAGTTTCTGGTTAATTTCCATTCCCTCAGTGGTTAATTTCCATTGGACCGCAGAAAATTTGAAAAGCTATATGAAATAATGACTTTATTTTATAATTAAAACAGCGAAATCCGCGAATAAATCAGCGAACCCGCGATAATTACTTTTATTTTATATAGCGAAAGCTGATTCATAAATTTGACCGTTGTAAAACGCCTGTCAGAGCCTGCACTGCAAAACACAGGCACCGACATGCTCCGGCTCGAGAGTGGGGTGTCGCTGACGTAATGTTTTCGTACCTGCATAAAAGTGGCTGCGGACTCTATAGCGCATCGAATTGCTTCACTCCTAGTCGTCGTGTCAACACCACCAGTTTTACCTAAGATGGATCCTCGAAGTGTTAATAAGTGCCAAGAAAAACCAGGCCCCTACACCAGGAGACCGGCAGCAGAAAAAACAAGTAAGAAAACGCATCTTTTAAATAAAAAACAACACGGTGCACCGCCACAACCACCAGCCATGAACGTGGAGGCCAAGGGGTATTCGCCACGTATAGATGCCACCGAGGAGGACCTGCGGGTGTTCATTGAGGAGACGATGCCTTCCTATGACGTAACACCGATCGTGACGCCTGAGATCCGCCAAACCCGACGGGAAAAGAAACGGTTATTATGCGACCTCACTGTGCCTTTAAACAATAGCGCCAGCAAGGTTGTTCATTTGGGACTGGATCCTTATAAACAATTTTCGCCTGTTGCAAGAATTTTGAAGACCGACATTGGAGCAGGTGTTTCATTCACAGCCGAGTCGTTCATGACTTTTGTGGAAGCGCTACCGAACATGTTTGTGATGGCCAAGCAGGGGACTTTCAGATGTGAATTAACTGAGCACACAGTGGAGTACGTGAACAATGATACCTGCAGGATTATTACAAAGGACCCCGAGAACAAGTTTACTCTTTACGTAACGTATGAAACACTATCAAATTTATTGCCGATGTACAACTTGATGGTTGTGAAAATAAATGACTTGAAACGTGTAAAGTGCAATTTCCAAAATTTTGGTGAAGTGATCGTTGACAAAGTAATACATGCAGAAAATTTGTGTCTTGATGATTCAATCATTTTTAATACTCTGCGTTGGACTTTCGCTAACGATATTTTATTGTGGGAACTTGTGTTCAAATTTAAAATGTATGTTATTATAGAACTGCAGAAGTTGATTGATGCAGATGAGCGCATGAAACCGTACATGTCCTAGTTTATATGAAATATTGTATGAAAATGTAAATAAAGAATGTTTTAAACTGTATTTCTTTTTAATTATGCGGCGAGTGTTAGTTTATACATGCGGTAGGTTGGCCGAGTGGTTAAGGCGTCAGACTTAAGATCTGATCTCGAAAGAGGTCGTGGGTTCGATTCCCACACTTACCATATTTTTAATGTATTTATTATGAGCGTGTTGATTTTTTAAGTTAGTTTATTCACGACGGTCCTACTGTAATAATCGCCCACTGCATAAAAATGGAACATCAGTTTTCACATCCGTTTTCTGCTATCATAGCAGGCCCCTCAGGATCGGGCAAATCGTTTTTTGTAATAAATTTCTTGAAAAATATGAAAAAACTCTGCACTGTAAATTTCGCTAAAGTTATTTGGTGTTATGGCGAGTGGCAAAAATTGTACGAAGATTTAAAATCTTTAGTCGAATTTCAACAAGGTCTGCCAGACATGGCATCTTTTGAGGGGTCCGAACCCAAACTTTTAATAATCGACGATTTAATGAGGGAAACAAATAGCTCAGTCGTAGACATATTCACCAAGGGGAGCCATCACCACAATCTCAGCGTTTTTTTTATTACGCAAAACATTTTTCACCAAGGAAAAGGACAGAGGGATATTTCCCTAAATGCCCATTACATTATTCTTTTCAAAAATCCGCGAGATAGAGCTCAAATAAAGCACTTAACTAGACAGATATGTCCCGAAAATCCTCGATTCCTTCAAGAAGCATACGAGGACGCCACAGCTAGGCCACACGGGTATTTGTTATTCGACTTAAAGCAAAGTACACCTGATATAGCGAGGTATAGAACATCGATTTTTCGCCAAGATGGGGCGTGCTATATTTATATTCCGAAAAAGGGGTATAAAAGCTCGTACACTAACCAATTTACTCTCATTCATTAGTGATGTCTCGAGCAGTAATTAGAAATTCGGAGTTGTTACGTGCTCTACATAAACTCGGACCAAAGGAGCGAACCGCGTTATTAAAAGCCGTAGGCGATAAACAAATTCATTGTATCTGCGAGTGTGTGCATAATACCTTAAAAGGAAAAATACCTTTATCACTTAATCAAAAATCAACGATCTCGAAGCATAAAGCTGTTCTTAGGAGTTTAGTCAAGCCTGGAGAGTCTATAAAAAAGAAGCGTCAAATACTAATACAGAAGGGTGGCGCTTTCCTGCCACTGATATTAGCTCCACTAATTACTGGTGTATTGAGCTCTATTTTCAAATAAGATGGAAAATACCCGAAAAATGATGATCGTACCGCCTGAATTCATGCATCGCTTTAAGGACACAGAGAAATCAGAGCAAAATATATTATCGCAGCTTGACGACGAAATGCAAAAGGTTTTATCGTCTAAATTAACCGATCACGATAAATGGCTACAGTACAATCAGGTTTTACAAAGGTACCTTCATTTTGCGGATCAAACGAGGCAATCAATCAAGATACCTATAGAATCGAACAACAGGGGTATTTCAGACGCATATATTTTATCGACGCTCCCTAATACTTTTAAGAAAAACGGTGAAGCCTTTTTACAGCTTCTAAGAACGTCGGATGAAGTGGAGTGGGACGGCAAGGGCACAGTCAGCATAAAAGGTGAAATTTTACCGTCCTCCAACATTATTGATTTAGTGCATGATATTCTAAGACCTAAGAAAACTACAAATCCACCAGGTCGACACAAGTTCCTCGATTACATTAAAGAGAACAATGTACCTCAAGTGCTGTTTGGGGATCCTAAACGTCAAAATGCACCAGACGTGAGTAAATCAGATGTGGAGAGTGACGTCGATCCTAAATCAAAGTTAATAGCGCCTGCAACAACGTCCAAGCAAGAGGGTTCAACGCGAAAAACACCGAAAACAACGCAAAGATCGATATCGAAAATAAAGGGCATATCGGGCTGGGAGCGTCTTAAACTTTAACATAGCAGAAATGAATTTGGATGCTATCTATTATGATCCGGCCAACCCAGTAGGCTTCGCAGGCGCAAACTCATTAATTTCTTCCGTGAAAAATAGTCACCCCAGTGGTGAAGTAAAGGATTGGCTAAAGAAACAGGACGCCTATACTATTCACAAAACTGCAAGAAAAAAATTCCCTAGAAACAAATACATTGTTAGCAACATTTTCGAATTATGGCAGGCTGATCTCTGCGACATGCGCAGTTTAGCCCCACACAATGACGGAAATAATTTTATTCTAACCGTAATTGATGTGTTTAGTAAAATGGCATGGGCGAGACCCCTGAAATCTAAAACGGCTACTTCAGTAATAAACGCATTTCGTGAAATATTTGCTGAAGCGGGTAACAAGCCTATAAATTTACAAACCGATAAAGGAAAAGAATTTGTTGCTAGAGCCGTACAGAATTTTTTCAAACAACACGATATCACGTTTTATGTGACGCAAAACCCCGATGTTAAAGCATCAGTCATTGAGCGTTTCAATAGAACATTAAAAACCAGAATGTGGCGGTATTTCACATACTCTAATTCATACAAATACATAGACGTATTACAAAATTTACTGACTTCGTATAACAGCCGCTATCATTCAAGTATCAAGATGGCACCCTCTACTGTAAATGATGGCAATATACTGGAAGTGTGGAACAATCTGTACCGAAATGGGTTGGGCGTCTCCAGGAAACCTAAATATAAAGTGAACCAACATGTAAGAATTAGTAGAACGAAGGACGCATTCGAGAAAGGATATGAAACTAATTGGAGCGGCGAAGTGTTTATAATTAAAAAAGTGATTCTTAGAAAACCACCTGTGTACGAAATAGCTGATTTAAGCGACGATACGATAGAGGGCGTCTTTTATGAAGAGGAATTACAGCCAGTGACTTTGGATGATAACGCTTTGTTTAAAGTCGAACAAGTGTTAAAAGAAAGAGGACACGGTCAGCGCAAAGAGTACTTTGTAAAGTGGCGAAATTATAACGACAAGTTCAACTCCTGGATTCCTGCAGCTAATCTTCAGCAACTATGAATACAGATGAAGAATTTTACCTAACATTACTCAGCAATAGTTCTATGAGTTATTTTCCAAATAACACCACAGCACAATTCATAACGCAGCTCCCTAAACGAATAAGGTTACCGGGGCAATGGGTTACAGGTATTGCTGAAGTGCAATATCCATGCTCCTTTTTGGCCGTGACAGATACAGAAAATCTAGTCTATTATCGCACAGAAATACCTAAAGTGCAAGCTGGAGAAGAAACGTATGCTGAGTTGAAAAAAGTATTGCAAAACGCTAATTCATATTTTAAAAGTGATAGAGAGCAAATTTACTATGGTAGCGATGGATGGCACGTAATCTGTATTCAGCCCGGCAATTATGAAAACATTGAACATATTACAGCCGAAATTAACAATCACAGGTTATTAGAAAAGTTGCTGAATTTTCAATATAATAGAGTAACAAAACGCGTGTCTCTTGAAATTAAAACGTCGTCATTGAAAATGCTAGGATTTTCACAACGTCTGGCCTTACAACTTGGTTATAAACCTGATATAAATATAGCTGAAGCACCTGTACCAAGCCACCCCGCAAATATCTGGGTTGGTTTACCATCACAAATGTTTATTTACTGCGATATTGTGGAACCACAGCTTGTAGGAGATGTCTTGGCTCCGCTTCTTCGTATTGTTAACGTGACCTCTGATAATTATAATTACGGTTGCCACAAAGACGCCATATTTTCGCCGACTCATTATATAAATGTCATGAAGAGGGAATTTGAGAATATCGAGATAAATATAAGGACCGAAACGTCGGGTGTGATGCCATTCGAGTTTGGAACGTTGAGTTTAAAACTACACTTTAAGAGGATACAGTAGCTGCTATGGATTGTCCTTATCAACAATACTACACCAATCAGGCAGGTCAAGGCGTTGGAGCTATCTACAGAGGAGCAGCCTACCAGAGAGGTCATGGAATCGGAAGCTTTTTAGGTGGAATATTTCGTAGTATCCTGCCTCTTTTTAAAACCGGTGCTAAAGTTGTTGGAAAGGAAGCTTTAAGGACAGGCGCTAACATTTTAGGAGATGTTAGTGAAAGTCGACCGCTAAAAGAAGCGTTCCATAACCGTGTACAGGAGGCTGGAAAGAATCTCAAACGTAAAGCCGACAGAAAAATAGATACTCTAATGGAAGGATCGGGATATAAAAGGCAACGCACTCTGAATTACAATCAGTCTACAAGAAAAAACGCTAAGCAGAAGCTGGTCAAACCCTCATACGCCGATATCTTCACCAGTAAGTAGTTTTCACAATGGCGTTTTTGCATGCGCAGTCTTGTGAGTGTGTTAAATCAGAGTTAGATTTGTTCGCTCTGCCCGCAACTCAAACCAGTATCGAAAATGGACAATGGATTTTTTACAAACCGCTTTCCTCGCTTAATGACGATGCACCGATTGAATTTATTGTGCCTGGAAACGGTAACGATTATATCGATTTAAGTCAGACCATGTTATACATTACTGCTAAAATTGTTAAACAAGATGATACACCATTAACCGACAAAGATGATGTAGGCCCTGTTAATAATTGGATGCACTCTATGTTTAATCAAGTTGAGGTGTATTTGAATCAGAAGCTTGTGAGCCCGCCAAACAATACATACGCATACCGCTCATACATTGAAACTCTGCTGAATTACGGCAATGGTGCTAAATCAACCCATTTAACATGCACACTATGGTACAACGACACAGCCAATAACATGGATGACATCACTACGCATAATGAAGGATTTGTAAAGCGGAAATTTTTTACTGCTGCAAGTAAGCAAGTCGAGATGATGGGACATGTGCATTCCGATTTATTCAATCAAGAAAAATTTCTTATAAACGGAGTTGAAATGAAAGTCAAATTTATCAGATCCCGAGATTCTTTCAATTTAATGGCAGCCGAAGGATCTACATTCAAAGTGAAAATTAGTGATGCCAGCTTACTAGTGAGAAAAATGAAAATAAACCCGTCTATTTTGTTGGCTCACACCAAAGCTTTGGCGACTGCGCCTGCTAAATACCCCATTACAAGATCCGATGTTAAAGTGTTAACTATTCCGGCTGGTGTGCAAAGAAAATCTTTAGATAATATTTTTCTGGGGCAATTACCAAAACGATGCATTGTAGGTTTTGTATCGAATAAAGCATTTAACGGCCATTATGCCGCAAACCCTTTCAATTTTAATAACTACAAAATCAATTATTTCTCCCTATACATCGACGGTCAACAAATTCCTTCAAAACCTCTACAGCCTGATTTCTCTAAGAATGGCATGTACGTTCAAGCATATCACACACTATTTTCCGGTAGCGGTATACATTTCCTCAATGAAGGCAACGCTATAAAACGTGAAGATTACCCTCATGGCTACTGTCTATTTGCTTTTGATTTAACCCCCGATCTGGCTGCAAATGCAACAACACACTGGAACCTTCTTAAAAATGGCGCTCTACGTTTAGAGGCGGGTTTTCAAGACGCGCTAGAAGAAACTATTAATTGTCTAGTTTATGCAGAGTTCGATAACGTCGTAGAAATTGACAAACACAGAAATGTGCTGGTGGATTTTAGTAGTTAAAAACCAACAACAGTTTTTTAAATTTAGTCAAGCTCAAACATTTCGTCAGTATGGACAGTGTCTTCGTAGATCTGCAAGGGTTCCGTGGTGATAAGAAACAGTTTATTCCGAAAGAAGTGGCTGTTATTTCAGCAGATGGCAACCAGTTAGCAATTTTCGTTTTAAAACCCCCTGCAAAATATGACACTCTGCCCTATTTCGTTAAAAAAGGCATAAACTATCTGGAGCATAGATACAACGGTTTAGCATGGGATTCTGGTTCTATACATTTTGATGAATTTGAAACAGAGCTAACAAGACTTCTCAAAAAATTTGAAAAAGTGTACGTTAAAGGTCAAGAAAAGAAGGAAGTTCTAAGTTTTCTGAATAAAATCGTCGTAAATCTGGAGGATCTCGAGTGCCCGTCTTTAAAAGTTCTGCGAAAAACTACTGCTGCCGTACGTTGCCTCAATCACAACATCCGTTCGCCTGTATGTGCATTGGAAAACATATTAATTTTATCCGACTGGTGGCGCAATGAATACACTGGAAGTTCAGAAAATATTGCAAACAATCCCGAGTCTGTTGAATGTGAAACGCTATGTTTTTGCTTCTGACCAACTCCCTACAAGAATTGCAAGACCTGTAGCAATCATCGTCAACACAGATCCAGCAAACCGACCTGGACAACATTGGAATGCAGTGTATATAGACCAATATGGATATGGGGAATACTTTGATTCATACGGCCGCCCTCCAAACGGTTATCATTTAAAATTTTTACAACAAAATTCAATCAGCTGGTCTCATAATCCAAAAATTTTGCAAGATTTTAGCTCTAACGTTTGCGGCATATACTGTTTAATGTATTTATATTTTAAAATGAATGGTGCATCTATGATAAGTTTTGTAAACCTGTTCACTGATAATTTAGTTTCTAATGACACATATGTAAAAGCATTATATATCCAATACTTCACCTTAATAAACTTGTTTAATGTTATTTAGAAAATATAAACACAAATAGTTTGTAATTAAACATATTTTTATTACACACAAAATATTTAATAAATGTATTTACAATATTCGGTTGTTTATTTACAAAAATTAACAGCCTCTTAAACCTAGCATGCAAAATAAAACTAACATGCAAATAAAACTAACATGCAATTAAAATCTAACATGCAGTTAAAGTTAGCGCAAATTGAACCATGTGACAATAAGTGCAATATTTAATGTACGTTTTGCGACAGTCGTGGTTAGTTTTCTAAAATGATTGAAATTAAATATTATGAAACCAATTGCCACAAAGCGGGTCTTATAAAATGTGAACACTAACCACACGTCGAAAATACGTACGAACAAATAAGCAATTACATGTAAACATAATGCATAAATCAAAAATTAGTTTAAATACTTTTGTTTTACAAAAATATGTGGCTACAAGTGCAATAAGTTGCTGCATAAAAACATCATAAAAGTTAAAAAAGACAATACAAAATATAGAATATTGTTATAAAAACAGTTGATTATAAAAATAACGAAACTATACGCAATATAGACACTCATAAAAGTTAAAAAAAAAAAAGACATTACAAAATATAAAATATTGTTATAAAAACAGTTGATTATAAAAATAACGAAACTATACGCAATATAAACACTAGTCTGCCTTAAACCCATAAGGTAATGTGTCATAACTATCTTCAACGCGCCTACGTTTAGTATACTGAACCCTATAAATTTTCTTTTCGGGCTTAGATATGACTTGATACATCCCTGTACGGGCAATTTTCCGGTCGGTCTCTACATACGTCGCGGCGGCATTGTCAAGAACCATGCTCTTAAGGGTATCAAAATTTACTTTTTCTGCATTTTTGTAGTTTAAAGTTATGCCTTTTACTTTACATACAAATTCGTAAGCGTTTTTATTGGTCGAGAAAACCTTAAATGCATAGTTTTTAGGCCCTCCGCTAACAAATTCCGTAATAAAACTACCTGGCCCATATTCCCTCATCTCATCCGTCATATCCCCCAAAAAATCGCCCACAGGAGGTACCCATTCACCAGACTTTTGGGTCAGCAATATGGAATCGGTATCAAAATACAAAACGCGCTCCCCTAATTGTTCCAAATATTTATATAATTCAAGTCTTGCATTGGCTGTGGTGTATGCAGCCAATACAACATTGACCGTTTTGAGCGAAACTATTCCCTCCTCAGGTCTATCCCAGATTACAATTATCACCTCCTCATCGACTATCATGATTGAATGAACCTGTATTGAAGGATCAGTTAGCATTTTAAAAAAGTCATAGGAATCTGAAAGAATGCTTGTCTGCATCAAATTCTCCCTTTGCCCAAATTTGCCCCAGAATGCATTTAAATTTAATTTTGAACTGTAACGCATGCCAGAATTCAAACAAATTTTATCCTTTTCTAAGGTTACGCCTTCTCTTTCTAAATATTCCGCTAAATATTGGTCCTTGGCGTTTTCGTTGTTACACCAAGCAGGCCACCCACTACATTCCTGTTTTGATTTTAAAAAATTATCGACATATCCCGAAAATAGACCGCCTGTTTTACTATCCCTGTTATATTGCACAATATCGTACGCCCATATTTCATGAAACTCAAGCACACGGTATCCCAGTTGAACAGCTTTTTTTAGTTCATCGGACACATATGTACCGGTAAACTTGCGCGAGTCTTCTGCATGGATGCAGTCACCAGGGAAGCTGGTTTCGGCACATAACCTGCATAACACAAACATTAATTTGCCATGCATTCGGAGGGGTAAAACTGGATGATAAAGATTTTGAGGCGGCAATACAGTGCATTTAATTAATCCATCGATTGAATCGAGAGGAAACTGTCTACACTCCGCATCACCAACGTATACTTTAGGATGGCCTACAGGATACTTGCCATATTTATTAACGAAAGGATAAAGACTACAAACATCGAAATATTTTATCTGCTCGTTTTCCTGGCATCTATAATGAAGTTTTACAGCATTAGTACGCCCCCCAAAAAAACTATCTCGCGGATTTAACGGGGTATTTCTAATAATGTCGTGATTGTTTAAAAAATTAGCTGCATTATGATTATATTTCAAAAATAAATTAAATTCGCATTCCCACATTTCTACAAGCGTATAACCAGCCCTTCTAATTCTCGAGGCAGATGCTTCTGTTGCCTCACGACGAACAAACATTGTATCATTTTTCACGTTTGCTAAATCGACGGTTTGGTCAGGGTAGCATTGCTCACAGCCGTGGAAATAGCAACCGTGAAAATTATAAACAGTGTTCGTTTCTGCACAAAAACCATCTACCAAAAGACCTTCAGGCAATCGAACTTCTCTATTATTACCGGCATGTTGAATGGCGATACCTTGTTCGTACCCTACCCATAAAAGCCATTTAATTGCAATCGTCGACTGCCTGTCAGCTAATCTGTATCCGCCCGGTGGAATAATTGCTATAGTGTTTTCTGTCAAAAAATTTCGTCTGTAAACTAAACTGCAACAGCCGGCTATTGTACTGCACTCTCTAAAAGGATCTACTCCATTTTCTTTGTTATAACGGGTCCAAAACTGTATACAAGCCTTGCGCAATATATCGACATCTTGAATACAGTATTTGACTATTGCTTCTTGCATGTCAAATACTACATTCTGTGCAATTTCCGAATTATACCACGCAAGGAAAGTTGTTCGATCCATAGGAGACATTTCATCGGCCATATAGTAATGAGTTGGGGGCAATACTCCAATATAATTTTGATTCTCTAACTTGTTAAATAAATGGGGAAAGTATCCCTTTGTAGCTTCAAAATTAAATGTTTTGGGCAGCTTAGCTAATGCTACAGGCAAAAAATTTAAAGAGTCTATAAATTTAACATTGGGACAGGTGATGCACATTAATTTTGTGCCGGTGGCAATAATTTTCGGGGCCCACTTTTTCTGATGCTTTACAATATGCTGCATAATAAAAGAGCCATCATATCCCTTCATATTATGCGCCAGGGCAAAAACGTTAGCGATATTGGCTAATTTAGAAATATATTCTAGCAAACTTTGAACGGGATTATTTTTAAACACATGTTGACGAGGACCGCAAATGTTACAAGCCTGTGTGACATCGTCAAGATTAATACAAGAATTGCAAACATTTTGCGCGACACATAAATTTGGCTCATGCAAAAAAACATTATCTAAACCTTCCAAAGCTGTCTCCTGTCTTGCCTCAAAATCATAAAAAACGAAAATAAACTTTTTAGACAATTTAGGACTTTTTTTCTTTGCCATATAGCATAAATGACGGGTTGGCATTTCTTTCGCGCAGGTTTGGCAATATTTTACACCGCACGTATGACTTTTCTTGCTGTTTTGCCAGTATGTCATGAGACATACTCCACACCTTTTTAAAATGCTGCACAAAGACTTTACATGTTCGTCAAAACATTCCTGACCACGAAAATCCCTATTACAATTATTACACGCGATTGCGTCCAAAAACAGGTTACAGGGCGGTTTTGAATGACAGCAAGGGCAAATATAAGGGCAATTTTTGTGGGCCTGTTTATTATTGGTGCGGGTTAAACAAAATTCGCAGAAAAAAGCGGTTGCAAAGGCCGAAGTTAAACTGGTTATTACATTGTAATGTTGATCCTCTAATAACAAATTTAATACTTTTTTATTGTGCCCCCTAGGTCCCTCGTAATATTTACTGGCGCCAATACGTGAATTATAAACGACAATGGTGTAATCAGCTAGATACAACTGGAATTGTTCCAAGTGTTCTCGCGTGGCCCCATTGATTAGATTAACACCGACATTTTCACAAAGCTCATGAGATTTCTGTGTCAGGATTGGGTAACCTGCTTTATAGAGATGCAGATCTGGCGCATTATCTACCCAAGCTTTGGCCAGAATAAGAGCTCGGGCAAGACAGTAATTATCATTATTTACAACAATTAATATACCCTGCTTCCTTCGAGAAAATTCCTCAAAACTAACGCCAGTCATTCTGATACGTGCTTTTCCATATCCAACAGGCAAAGTAACACGGTTTACATGCAAGGTCATTTTATCTTGAGCAAAAAACTTGGCGTTAGATTGAATAATTTTCTCCAAGGTCGACATTACAACACCGGCGTTGAGCTGGTCAACACGGCGGAAAGAAATGCCTATCGGCTTGTCTGCAAAATTATCGTTCCTTAAAACTAGACCTATCTTATCAGAAGCCGATGCTCCCTTGGTAATATGCGTGATGATCTCATCGAATGCATTCTGTAAATAAGGGTTTCAATAAGTTAAAACGTCTAGCTCACCATATTTCAAAATATTAACTGAGTATATAACGTTGCAAATGTTTGAAATAATTAAACTAGCAATTTCAAATCTGTAAAACAGCGCTATACAGCCATGAATTTAGAACATGTGACTAAAAATAAACTATAAATCCATTTAAAATCAATAAATAACTTGCGGCGTAAATTTAGAGTGGTTGTTTTCAATACACAATATTTTATACTTACATTAAGCCATATGACAGGGTTGCTCGTCGCAGCCTCTATCTCATTGAATTTGAAGGTCAAGGTGAGAGCTTCAGTGTTGAACTTCTTTATAATCTTGCGACCTTCGCTCATCAACGTAATATACTGAAGCTGTTTCACCGACGACGGTTTTGCAAGAACCAACATGTCCGCAGAGGTCGATGGCTTTGGGTTATTCATCTGTTGTAAATTAAAAAAGAAGTATGTTACTATCACTTCACCGTAAAATTACTTGTGTGGCCCAAACGGGTTTTTATTTTAGCTTGCATAAACCAAAATTTTCTAATGGCCGATTTAAATATAAAAATGACGGTTATACTTACATTTTTCGATGAAATGACCAGGGGCGATTGACGCGTATCTTCGTCCAAACAACGTTTATTAGAACCAGTAGACGTAGATGGCCCATCCTGTAATTTGTGTTTTATATGAGTATTATTTAAGTAACGACACCTATGTGATGATTTGAAACGGATAACGACAAATGAGTTTTAAACTAATAGGTTTTAGAATTGTTGTTACAAAAATGTAGGAAACTTTCGCACATTTAAAAAATAGTTCGGCAAAACTTACATGTGCTAACATCTCGCCAATTGCAGAAGTCCTTGGGGTAGGTCGTTGCTGCCCCGCATGGCCGGTCTCCAACATGGCGGATGAAGTAGATGGCCTTGGGTTATTCATCTGCTGTAAATTAAAAAGAAGTATGTTACAATCACTTCACCGTAAATTACTTGTATGGCCCAAACGGGTTTTATTTTAGTTTCATGAATCAAAATTTTCTAATGACCGATTTAAATATAAAAATGTCGGGTATACTTACATTTAGCGATGAAATGACCAAGGGCGATTGACGCGTATCTTCGTCCAAGCCACGTTTAACAGAAGGCCCCGTCGACGTCGATGCTCCATCCTGCAAAATTGTAATTTATATTAGCGTTTTTAAGTAACGGCTCTATGTGCTATTTTAAATCGACTAACGACAAATGAGTTTTAAACTAATAGGTTTTCAGAATTGTTGTTACAAAATGTAGGAAACTTTCGCACATTTAATAATTTTCTAAAAATAGGAAATATATTTTTACTTACCGATAGGGAGGCAAACGACTGCTTGGCACGAATTCTTCCGACGGCTTGACACAATTCGAAATAAGTATGAAAATACGACTGTTCCAGAACTACGCCCTCGTTAGTTAGTTTATGTTGAATTATTTTAAAGGCTAGTAAAACAAATTCCTCATTTGTATATAGCCCGTTCTTGAAATAATCAAGAATTTGGTAGGCGGTTAACTCGGATGTGTTCATCGTTGCAGATGAAAAAGCAATTCACACACTGTAGCACTTACACGCACGCTTTCAAAAGATAGCTGGCACTTGCACTACGATGCGTCTTCAGATGAGGAATGTGGCGGAATGAACGAGGTATGCTCGCCTCGTAGTGATTTAGGCAGGAGAAAGCGGTTCGCGAAAGCGCTGGAGGGCAAACCGTTACGTTTCACTGCAACAAACAAAGGAGCCTCGTCACCAAGGTTGTTTAAATGAACAAAACACATGTCTCGACCTGTTTTAAAAGTTTACAACGATCAAATTTATGAATCAGCTTTCGCTATATAAAATGAAGTAATTATAGCGGATTCGCTGCTTTATTCGCGGATTTCGCTGTTTTAATTATAAAAATAAAGTAATTATTTCATATAGCTTTTCAAATTTTCTACGGTCGAATGGAAATTAACCACTGAGGGAATGGAAATTAACCAGAAACTTGGGGCAACGACTATATTGCAAATTATAAAATTATTATTAGTAGCAAAGCTGTTACATATATAATTTTTTAAAAATTGTGTCTGCCTGTAAACACAATATGTTAAACATTCCCTATTCTCATAATATAAATTTTTGAAAAATAGTTTGTTTCAACTCGAACGGTGTGACGGCACAGCTGCGAAATGACGTCTTGTTCATTTCCTATATGTTCAACAGACCTCGATAGCGCAACGGTAAGGTGCTAAGACTGTTAACCAGAAAACTAGGGTTCGATTCCCACTCGGGTCCGCCGCAAATAGATTTTTTTAATTTAAATATTTCCACGAGTGAATGCAAGAGAGAGACAGCAGCTTCGAAGAGCGAAATAGATCTATCAGTTTGAATTTCAAATATTTCCGCGAAAATTAAAAACAACCGCCGTGAGAAGTGCGCGCGCACCAAGATGGCCGACGCCCCCGGGAAATTCAAATCCAACAAATTAAACTTAGAAAAAATCGGAAAAAATTCAAATTTCAAATATTCCCGCCAGAAATCCAAGATGGCCGCCGAAGTCCGACGCGTAATTCCAGAAGCAAATTAAAAAAATCTAATGCGTAATTTAATCAGTAGCACATATGTAAATTAATTAGATCAAAACCGCGAAATTAATTAGATCAAACCGCGAAATTAATTAGGTCAAACCGCGAAATTAATTAGATCAAACCGCGAAATTAATTAGGTCAAACCGCGAAATTAATTAGGTCAATCGGCGAATAAAACCGCGAAATCCGCGAATTAAACCGCGAATCAATTAAAAGGAGTGGGGGAAAGCTGTCCCTATTCTACTTGTGCGTATAGTTTCCGCCATCGAAATATAATTCTGTGCATATGAAATGATCAAATATTGTAAAATGTCAGGGGTTTAACAACTATTGTACCTAACAGAATATACCTTAGCTGACAGAACCAACGTTTTCCTTTTTTTATCCTACAGTTGCTTCTTGGTAAACTAACGTAATATTTACTATTACTACGAATAACTTTATGGTAAAATTAGTAACCAGGGTTCGTGCACTTCAGATTAGAATAGAATCGTCAACGTGTGTCGTATAAAGCAAAAAAAAAGAGTTACGTTGGAAGAGAGCCATTTTACACATATTTATTGATATGTTGGTTGGCTGCATGGGTACATACTATAGGCGGACATTCAAACGGTTTCGATAGTTAAGCAATGTCAGTCCTGGTTGTAGTTTAGTAACTGTAAACTCCTGCCGTTCTTTTCTTAAAAAACCGGAACAATGTTTAAACATTAAATCAGCGCGTTGCGTGCAGACTTGCTTTGTAGCGAGGTTACTTATTCATCGCTTTCTAAACTAGTTTCTCTAAATTCATATTACAAGGGCACATCCTTTGAACGAAGCTGCATTTTTTAAGGCGCCCCTTGTTGGGCCAAATGCGCGGAATCATTTACGTAGTTTTCTCTTCTGTCACCCAATTTAACTCTGCAGTCAGTCGACCCTATCTAAGGGCGCAATTTAGTCTTTGTCTCATTTCTCTCGAACACAAATACTTTTGTTTTATGCCGGCATTTGTTGCGAGACACATCTGTTTTGTTGTCTTGCCAGACTCCGACACTTCGAGCAAGAAAGTAAATAACGGAGCTGTACCCTTTCTAATTTGCCTCATATTTTTAAATGTTTGAAAAGCTTTACACGATTTATCTAGTTAACCTATGGTAAGTAAACATGGTAATCATGTCAGCAAGGTTGACAGGCCATTAAAAATAAATTATTGGTGTCTTCAAGCGTACATCCATCTACTGCCTCTCAAATTCATTCATTACAATTAAAAAATACAAGAAGCCTCTCTATAAGTCCAAGAAAGTCAGTGACGACTTGCGTTTACTTATCTGAGAAGACATTAAGTGCCTCCATCTACCAAGAATGGGGAATAAATACAAGCAATATTTTGGTCGCAGAAAAGGAATTGTGGCTACGTTCAAATAGAATTACTAGGTTGGATCGTGTTTGACATGACAGAAACAAGGATATAATCAATGTTCCTGACGGTGAACTATATAGGAACAAAACAATGAATGTAATATGTCACGTACAGCGCACGGAACAGGAAGAATTACTAAAAATGACACTTGAATGTAGACCTTCTGACCGCTGAACCCTTTAATAGGCGGCAATACAAAAAGACGAAGGATAATCTTGCGACACTCTAATATGAGCAGAATAGCGAGCTGTGAAGACCCAAAATGGTCTGTAGCCAATAGTCAATGGGCCAGCTGAGCTACTCTCGAGAAGACGAGACTCCAATTCACTGGATATGCAAGTGCGAGGAACTCATAACTCTGCAACAGAAACACTTTGGGGAAACAACAATCGAACTCGAACTGCTAATAAACACCTCACTAAACGCACTAGCTAGCTTTTTTGAGGACATCGGAATACCTCTGTGAGGTAAGGTGAAGCACTGGGATGTGCACAATAGGTCTTTTAGGCTGCAGTGCAAAAAGGGGGACCAACCCAAGCAGAAGTATATATAATACTCTCGAGAAGGAGCGAGTTAACACTAAAATGATCAAAACCGCGTAAGGGCACCACCAACCTGTTGAACTTGCGAATCTAAGTTGGTAGATTCCGCAACTTACATTGAAGGAAGGTATCTCAAACATTTCTCAACGTTTATCAGACGAAGACTCTTAAATAAGCTGGAACCTGTTCTAGAAGGAAAAAGATATAAATGCGGCGCAACTGTGAAATTGTTCAATTGCGTGATCTGAGAGAGCAGTGTTTGGTTTATTGGGTGTAGCTAATTTCATCTTAATGGATTGTCCATGTTGCGTCATTCTTTTTTTAAGTATTGTTTAGTTTGGCCAATATATGTGGCATCACAATTGTTGCATGGAACTTGGTATACTATGTGTGATTTTTGATTTAAGTTGATTTTATCTTTTAACTTTTTATAGCAAATTTTTTGGATGGTGTTATGATTCTTAAAGGTAGTTTGCATATTATATTTTTAAATTCGTTTTCCATTTTTTCAGAGAAGTAAGGTATGTATCTAATAGTAGTGATGTTTGGTTCAAATTGATTGTTATTAAAATTGTTATTTAAATAGTTAGGTTGTAGGTTTATTGACCTATTAATGGTATTGCGTTTTTTTAAATTAGTAATCTTTTTTTAATGTTTGTGTTTATAAAGTTTAAGGAGTAATTATTTTGTCAAAGAATGTTTGTAATTATTTTAATATTGTTATTGTGATGTTTTTTACTAGCTAGAAGGATAGCACGGTCAAGAGGTCCCGAGATTACACTTTTTTTATATTTGATAGTTGTGTTTGAACAATAATTTCGATATCTATTTGATTTTGTGGGTTTTCTATACCAGCTTTTATCAATATTTCAATTTTTTCTCTTGTTTGAGGGAGGTTTAAAATGTTGGTAGAATTTGAATTATTTTCCTTTTCAATGGTAAATTTTAATCTGGGGTGTACTTTGTTGAATGTTTAAATGGTGCTTGAAATTGGAGAGCCCATAGGTACTCCAAATTTTTGGCAGTAAATGTTATTGTCGTATGAGCAATATTTATTATTTAGGATAAATTTTAAAGCATTGAGGAAATCATTTTTTGATATGTTTGTGAATTCTATTAATTTGTGCCAATATTTTTCAACAGTTTCTAGGGCAAGATTTATTGGTATGTTAGTATATAAGGACACAACGTATAGTGATATTAGTTCATAACTATTGGGGAATTTTTGGTTGTCAATAAAATTTTTCAGTGACACTAAAACACTAAAACTGTTTTTATTTGTTAAATTTGATAAGATATTACTTAGGTATTTGGATAATTTGTATGTTGGTCTCATATATGAGGTAATTACTGGTCTTAAAGATATGTTTGTTTTATGCAATTTTGGCAATCCATAAATTAAAGGTGCTGTACCATTGTGTGAAATGAGTTTTTTATATGTATTCTGGTCTATGTATAGGTTGGTTAAAAATTTTTTAATTATACTATTATTTTGAGTTTGAATTTGTTGAGTGGCGTTTTCTTTTCTATTGAATAATTGGTTTCATCATTAAGAAGATCACTGATTTTATTGTCGTACATTTTATTTGTTAGAATAACTGTTTTTTGTGTTTTATCGGCTTTAGTTATAATTAATTCTGGGTTGCTTATAAGATTTTTTTTGTTTTTTTAATATTCCGCCCACCGTCTAATACCAACATAACCAAAACCGATTTCAACTACATTACGTCCAATTACACCACACGTCTTCCAAATGACACTTAGAATATAATGTAACTTAAATATTATGGAACTATAAACGTCAGGTAAAAAAACCTTTTATCTTAATACGAGGGCCAAGCTATAATTATTGAGAATAAGACAACCTATTAGGCCGTGAAAAAAGTATTATTTAGAGTAACTCTTTATCTGCCATTTAAGGTTTAGTTGTTGAAGTTATGTTAGTTAGAACCCGAGTTGTTAATTTTTTAAAATGGCATTAAAAGTAAAAAAATCGAATTAACCAAAGATCATTTTCGACACATGATTTATTAAGACTTTAAAAAATGATTAAGCGCTTATGAGTGCCAAGAGAATTTAGACTCAGCTTTTAGTGAATACGCATTTTCTATTCTTACAATTTACCATGGTATCAAAAATTTGAACTCGAAAGGAATTTTGTTCAGCATCAAAAAGGAGCGGGGCATACTCCTACGACCGTTACCGAAAAAAACATTGCTGCTGTTAAGAAAATAATTGAAGAGGACGATAAAGATTCCTAAAAAACTAGGCGTTTCAGAATTGGTATGAAATTTTATATCTCTTAAGTAATGGCAAACAAACATAATTTTTCCAATATTCTGATGAGTGACGAAACTTATATTTTCGTTTTCGACGTACCTACCCGCCAAGAGAATCGTGTATGGAATCAAGAAGATGAAGAACCTTCAGCAATGACCAAGAAGCAGCGAGCTATGAAAAAAGTTATGTATGAGGTATTCTTTAAAAGTACTGGTCTAGTCAATGCAATTAAGATAAATGGACAAAAGTATAGCTACATGATACACTGAAAAATGTTTGCCTGAAATGTTCAATTGAGTTCCAGAGAAGGAAATTACTCGACATTATGAAAATGCATCGTCCCATACGGCTGCTTTAACACTGCAGGTTTTGACTGGAAAAATATAAAAGAAAGTGAACACCCGCCGTGCTCCCCTGGTTTAGCAATGTGTTCCTTTGGCTATTTTATGGACTTAAAAGACATTTGCAGGGTAGAAGGTTTTCGTCTGAGGAAGAAATTGATACTGCAGTTCACGATTATTTGAAAGGTGTTCATACAGAAGATGATTGGCAGCTTTTAAGCAGTAAAATGAAAGAATATTATTGTGTATTATTGCTGAAGGGAATTACTTTGAGGATATTTAAAATAAAATCCTAAAAAATGTTAACCGTTTTCTTAATTTTCAATAATTGTAGCTTGACCCTCGTAATAATATGTTAATTATATCAACCTTTATCATTTTAGTCGTATACTTCAGTAATTGGTTAGAATAAATTTATAAAAAAATGGTTCAAATACATTAATATAAAAACATGGGTTCACCGAATCCAAAAACACCATGAAGGAACGTTCATGTTTACTACTTACATTTAGTTCAATACCATCGTTCTAAGTGATCTTCTTTCAGCAACCATTTATAAAGTTATTAAATATTTAATTATCCCTTTTCAGATGATTCATAAATCAAATTTTAAATATATCAAACAACATATTGCAACCATCAAAAGTTTTCAAGGAAGTTTTACTTAAAATTTTATAATGCATTACAAGATTACTGACTTTAAACAGGTAAATATTGTGAGCTTATTTCTTCACCAATCTAATATGCCATTTTGATTAATTACAGATCCAATGCACTTATGTAAAACTTAATTGTTTTTATTTATATGTCTGATGAAGTAGATCTAAATTCTGCGAAACGTAAAGTTACCTTTCAACAAATTTTAATGAAATTTTGTACTCTACTCTAATACTGTTTATTTTTTATGAAACACCAATTCTAAAAAATAAACTCAGCAACTTGACAAAAACTTTTATAGCTGATATCTCTCCTATTTTTAATAATATAAATATACATGAGAGAGCTAGTGGATTTGACCTTCTATCTATATTTTGTGTAGTTATTTATCTAAAAAAGTGGCAGAAACTTTCTTTGCATGCAACTATAAAGTATAAAATCAAATCGTTGATCACGTCATCCAAGGTTTGCAAAACTCAAGTCTACTATGCTAGACCTGTTG
The DNA here is from genome assembly GCA_940337035.1 of Agriotes lineatus. NCBI lineage: Eukaryota > Metazoa > Arthropoda > Insecta > Coleoptera > Elateridae > Agriotes > Agriotes lineatus. The sequence continues at coordinate 196,586,803 of OW679194.1, read as the reverse complement.
AAACTAGCACGAACTGCGATCGAATTGATTAAACGTTTAACTATTCCAACATAGTGTATGTGCATGTACCTGCGTTTCATACTTTAAATATGCCCTAATGTCTTTACTCATACCATATCTTAATGTATGTCGCTATACGAAAATATAACACGTGCTTTAACCGAATACTATATGAACAGGATGTTCGTGTATTTGACATTTATAGATGAGCTTCTATGGAAGTTATCGGCTCTTCAACTTCAAGCTTTTACCATAATATTCTCAATAAAAAATAATTCTACATAAGGTGAAACGCAAATGGGGTAAGTGCCTAATATAAATGTAAAAATCGCTAGATACCAAGGAAAGTTAATAAACGGAAACAACATTTGTTGCAATGGTAAGGTAAAATAAAGAAATAAAAGTTTTGAAAAAAAGTGGAATTGTAAAATCCACATTCATAATTTGTATATGCCTTCCATGGGTGATTGTTAGGTCAGGTTAAAAATTGACGCTGTTACTGCCTTTTTATGCACGCGGAGAGTTGTTCCTCTCGTTGAACTTGGATAGAGACCGTCAAGCCAACAGGACGTGCTGTTATGGGATCTTCAGGCTTCAGAGGCATATCTATAAATTTGAAATTCCGTTTCCGTCTCGTTATTGTGCAGTGGAATTTTATTTCGATTCATGATAAGACCTTTGGAAGGAGTTCGCTGGGTCCACCCTTAATCGTTCCCCATTAATCCTGCAAAGCAGTGATCACTGCATCCAGCTAAATTAAACTGTTCCCTTAGTTAAGTGTTGCTAGTCTGAAATACCGCCAATTTCGAATATGTTATACGTATTAAATTAAGCAAAGTATTTGTGATTTAAGTTTTCAGTGCCATTTCGTTGAGGGGTGTAAAATGCAACTTGCAATGGGTTTTCTGCATTGTCACCAGGACATCAAAACGGATTTTCTTATCTTAGATTAAGCGCATGACGTCACGCACGCATGTAGGTCAGGTGTTTTTAGATGTGCTTTTTTAATATAGCCGTCTCAAATTGCATGCTTTGTGATTCCATTTATAAAGCAGTTACCCGTATTTTTGTATTAAGATATGCTTTCCAGAAAAGTTACTGAGCAAGGTGAGCCAGACTCTGGAGTTGAGCAACAACTCCTCGTCGCCGAGGGGTAAATTTACTATTGGCATTCCTCTAATATATATCTTCGGCTGACGTATCAGGTGGCGCCCACAAAAATTACCCGGATTTATCCCCGTATATTTCCAGGTACAATTTGTTTCAACTATTGCGAGCGAGTCTTGTATTTCAGCCTACGACCCATCCCTTCCCGTTGAACTAATTCGGGCACTGGTTCGGCAGGTTACGTGTCATAAACGTCATAAATATAATTTTTCTAAAGTAACGTTCTTTTTCAGCCGGGAATATTTCGTTTTTCAGTGTAAATCATCTACGTTTCATTTTCTTGATAAAATTGATATAAGATTTTGTTGATTAAACTCGATAGAAGTCATGAATATAATTGACATGGCAAAACTGAAAATTTCCTGATTAAAAAAACTGATTTAACAGATTTACAGTGTGACTTCCATCCTAGTCTACCTTGCTAGGATACTTGATTTACGTTGTATGAAGAGAAGGTGGAAACAAAACACCTACACAATTTGGTCCAAGAAGGAAAACCATGATGCCTGTAAAGTTAATGAGCAATTATTTTATGTAATGAATGAAATTAAACGATGAGCGTATGTACTAAATATGTTATTTTACTGTTTGATTTGAAACATTGAAGCCAATATAAAATATGATAAAATAGCACATTAACGTAATTACTAAAAAATCTAACATCCAACGAACAAAAAAATCTGAAGCATTAGTTCGTTGTACATTTCGTTAATATCGTGTATTTATTTGAAATGCAAGTTACTTCATTACACTGCTTTGATGTAATTAATTATAAGGAGTCAACGAAACAGCAAGTTATACCAATCACTTAGCGTTACAGAGGGCAAAATTTACTTTTTTTGTTTAACAGAACGAACAACCTTTAATTAAATTTAAGGGTTTTTGCTCTTTATATAAAGCTTCAGCCAACGCCTTCAGCACTTTTGCTATGGTTGCCCCTTTTTTTCTGTGCATATTCATCAGTACGGAGAATAAAGCACAAATACACATACATTTTTCTATGCTATAAAAGTGCACTGCATTGTCTGAATATTGTGATCTCAGAGTAGAATGAAGGAAAACGTGTTTCAGAATTATGTATGTATACAAACACGAAACAAAATAAACTAAAGAGCAAATTCCTAGTGATTTCACTTAGATTTGAACTATAGTAGGCAGTTGCTTGCATACTGTTAATAAGTTTAGTTGCATCGTATTAGAATGTATCGAACTTGAATTTGCAATGCTTGTAGGTATACACTTGCGTCCCACGAAGTTTGAAAATTAAATATGAAATTGCTGGTCAAAGGTGTAATAATATGACTCCCCAGTATACGCTGTTGACTACTACAATGTATAACTTTAAGAACACAGTGCCACAGAAAAGTTTCTGTACATACAAAATAACTGAAATGAAATAATCGTTACTGCTTCACAACACGGTGGTCCAGGATTGTTTCGTGGTGTAGCAAATCTAGTTCCTGAGCAGGATTAGGAGGGGGGTGGCAATAAGTGCCACTGGTTCAATACGGTCCGAAACAGAAAACCTACAGGTGTCAGTGTAAATCCGTAAACCACATAAATGTTTCATAAAAACACTAAATAAAGAAAGATGCCAGAAATTGATGTTACCTGAGGGTTTATTTACAGTATCTACATCTCTACATGATGCTCAATAGGGGGGGAGGGCAAAAACAAATCTGCGATATGTTATACTTATTTGTTTCCATGGTTGTTACAATAAATGGAGTAATAATACCGAGTGTACGATTGTTCCTAGCTATCCTGCCTCGAGCACACGTTACTCAACTATCAAATTGACAGAAAAAGTTATTGTTATTCAGCGATAACAGCAAACGGAAGACTCATCAAATAGCCTAAAAGCTGGTAAGACGCGAAACCTCGCGAATGGTACCATGCGCCCAAGGTCTATTGCACACTTTAGTTGGTGTGTTTCAGCGTTAATAAATAGTTTCTAGTTTGCTCCAGTAGTCCATCGCATAGGTATTAACTCTAAACGTTAAGGGACGTGACCATTCCCGAGTTGAGTGTGATCAAAAACGCTAACAGAGCTGCCACTCCAGTACATAATATAAGAACTAGCCTGATTAACTAAATCTCAAGCGTTCAAAATAAACACATTGCGTCGACCAATTCATTAATTATTTTTACCATTGGCTAGAAATTTGCCAGCGTAACCGTAAATAGAAACGCTTCTAGTATCACAGAAACTTCAAGGATTGAAATTTTTAGCTTGAGAACCCATATGACTTAAAACACCGGAGCCTTACACACCGGAGGTACCTGTTAATGTATAGCAAAGTAGCGTCCTTAGAGAAGCTATGCAGGGTGGTGGGCTTGGGGATTCTACTGAGATGATGTCTAAGGAAATGTGCAAAGTAAGGTGTGACAGAATTTTCTCCAGTTATTTTACGAGGGAAAGGCTATGTGATCTCAGTTCTTGCAGTAGTTGGAGTAACGGAAAAGCCCAGAACTGTGTAGGTGTTGGTCCTCCAGCTCCTGTAGTAGGCGACATCACAGCCCACGAGAGACATATGCAGAGCATGGCACTAACGCGCCACTAGGGGGTACGAGAAGGGCCTAAAATAACACAACATCGAAATCGATGTTCAAAATGGCCTGATAGAAATGTACCAAAGTTGGAAGGTGGCCACGAGTAGGTAATTTCGCAGAAATAAATTATTTCCTAGTTTAACCAGATTAAAAATTACAGGCACAGCACTCAGGAACAATCTCACGAAATCAGTGCTATAAAATTACAACCAGAAATCATACCAACAATTTATTTTAAAAATTCAGTAGAATCCCCTAAAGCTCAAGGATTTTCAAAATGCCCCAAAAATTAAAAAAATGAGGGTATGCAACCGAACATACAGTCAGGAATTGCAGGCCTATCGAGACATTTCTTGAACTTGTAATTTTATTATTATTATTATATTATTATTATTAGAGCAGAGCAGAGAATGAATCTATCATTGCTCAAAAATTAGTAAAAGGTATGTGATTGAAAACATATACAGAATGAACACAATTTATACAGTAATAAAATTAAAATAAGATTGATAATAAGTACTTAATAATTCGTCAATAAACGACTTGAACTGGTTGACATCACTGGCAGCAACCACTTCATGGGGTAAGGAATTCCAAGAGTGAAACACTCTGTTAGTAAGAAAGAATTGCTGCTGGGTTGTTATGAAGGGCTCCTTTCTTAGCTTCCACTCGTGACCCCGTAGGTGTGTAGATGTTGCAAGTTGGAAAAGATGACGAATTGGAGATTCGTCGTTGTGAAACGCCTTGTAGACGGTTATTAGATCGCCTCTCTGCTGACGAAATAGTAGTGTTGGAAGATGCAGGATAGCGAGTCTTTCTGCGTACGAGGGTCTATTTCGGTCGAAAGGTAATCTTGAAGCACGTCGCTGTACATTTTCGAGTCGGTCACGGTCGCGCAGTAATACAGGGTACCACACGGAGTTTGCAAATTCTAAGATCGGACGTACATATAACTTGTAAAGTTTTTTAAATGTAGTACAATCAAGATGTTCAAATGTTTTGGAAAGTAGATGTAACATAGTGTTTGATTTCTTGACAATCTGACAGATATGATCACTCCACGATAAGTTCGCAGTTATGACAACACCAAGATCACAATAACTGTCTTTGCTGCTTAGCAGGTTGTTATTTATTTTATAGGTATGCCTAGGGTTATTTTTCCCTAAATGCATAACTACACATTTGGAAACGTTAAGAGGGAGAAGCCATTCTTCCGTCCAATCAAAAATGCTGTTGAGGTCGTTTTGAATAGTGTGGAAGCTTGTTACGGGGTTGTTGTATATTTTAGTATCATCAGCGTAGAAAGAACGTGGTGACTTTATATAATAAGAAATGTCCGAAGTGTAAATAATAAAAAGAAGCGGTCCCAGGACAGATCACTGAGGTACGCCGCTCTCCACTGGTTTCATAACACTAGTTGAAGTACTGACTTTAACAGTAAATTCGCGTCCAGTCAGAAACGATTTAATCCAGTTTAGCAGTTGTCCACGTATGCCAACATGATTTAATTTTGTAAGCAACCGATTTTTTGGCACTTTATCAAACGCACGACTAAAGTCCAAGTAAATTATGTCCACGCAGTCACCTTTGTTTAAACTAAGAGACCAATCATTAACGCAGCACAACAGATTTGTTACGACTGATTTACCCGGACAAAAACCATGCTGATTAGTTGGTATGACCTTATTTCGTAAAAGAAACACCTGCATCTTGTCTACGATAATGGATTCCATTATTTTTGCAATAATGGGAACTAGACTTATAGGCCTGTAGTTGCGGGCGTCGAGCTTATCACCTTTCTTGAATATAGGTCTTACGGACGCAGTTTTCCAAATGTTTGGTAAGGTTGCCGTTTCGAAAGATTGATTCATAAGTATGCTCAGAGGACAGCTTAGTTCCGAGGCACATGATTTGAGCAGGGGGGAAGATATACCGTCTAATCCTGGCGATGTAGTAATGTCGAGCTTAACAAGTTTATTAAGAATAGATTCTTCAGTGAAATTCACATCAGTAATCTCATCGTGAACTTGAGGCTGGTAACGAACTTCAGGACACGGCGCTACACTTTCAACCGTAAAAGCTTCACTAAAAGTATCAGAAAAAATGGAAGCTACAGCGTCTGCATTACTTTGAATTATATCGTTGGCATCTCGGAGTTGTGTCAAAGATATTTTGTTATTGATACCGTTTCTGACGTGTTTATAGAATTTCTTTGGGTTTCTGCTGTCGGCTATTTTCTGTTCGTATGGCTTCCTTGCATGACTTATCTTCACAATTACTTGATTAGAGAAAGCGCGATGAGTATCGTAGTCCACTTGCCTTCGCGATCTTTTATATTTTTGCCAAAGGGCCTTTTTACGGGTAATTAGTTTTTGGATATCTTTTGAAATCCATGGTTTTAGAGGAAAAACTGTTTGAGTACGCCTAGTGGAGTTCTGGGATGTGATAAATTGAAGTTTGTCACAGAATATTTTCCAGTTTTCTTCTACTGTAGGTCGTGTTAGTAGATTATTCCAGTTGATGTCAGTTAACGAGTGTTTTAGTTCATCAAAATCAGTAAATACTCTATCTTCAATGACTTTTTTTGGTTGGTAATTATAAGTTGCTTGAATGTTAAAGCATATGGTGGCATGGTCTGATTTTCCTATCGGTGGTAGGTATTTTAGATTAATAACCAGATCCGGAGAAGAAGTAATTATTAAATCTAATAGGGATGGTCGTTGGCCCATTCTGAAACGAGTAGGTTCAGTGATAATTTGCTCCAAATGCGAGTCATCCAGTAGATCTATTAGTTTCTGCGAGTCTTCAGACACAGGGTGTGATGAATAATTTAAGTGTAACAGGCAACAATAAGATATGGCAAATTATCAACCTTGCCTACACTTCCATGAGAAGATATGGTTAAGAAAATGGATTAAAGAAAAGCACATAAGTCATCTAGCTATAGATCTTAGATTATGCGGTTGCAATAGCTAAATTAGTTGCTGTTGCGTAGCAGTACTGTAACGCTTTAGGAGCTCTGGCCCAAGCGTATCAATATTTCTCGCCGTGTGGTTCTTAATCGTGTGACGTCACAACGAGCAGGTAGAATTCTTAGGATTTGTTTTGTAAAACCTTTGTTGCCGCGACAGCTGCAAGGCTGACACGCTTAGGTGAACCATTATGAATTTTATTTTAATATAGTTCTTTAAAATTTACTTTATAGTTATAGCTTGTAATGCACAACTTCACGTATTTTAAAGCTAAGTGAGCATTGTCAAAGGTCCA
>OW679194.1:196221800-196579716 GCA_940337035.1 Agriotes lineatus | reverse complement strand
TTCTCTTTTCGTAATAATATGATTACATTGATTGTAGTGAAAGGGCAGTAATTGTGTTTCAGTACAAGTTTGATTGTCGTGAAAGGACAATAACTGTGTTTCGCACAATTTCGACTTTGGGATACTGAAATGATTATCTTGGGAACAGAAGTAGTTATTTACTGAAGTTTGTTAACATTGATTAATATCAGGGACCCCGACCGGACCGATTTTGAACCGAAAACCGGACTGGAACCGTAATTTTTGTCTGGACCCGAACCGAAACCGAACCCATATTTCATTGTTAATTAATAATAGGTAACGAACCCGAACCCTTAAAATATTTTTCGGTTTTTTCGGGTTTTTTTCGGTTCTCGCCAGAAAAGATTTTTTTGCGGATTTTTTTAGGTCTTGTTATGTAAATAATTATATTATCGTAGCGCAATTTTTGAGCGCAATACTACGCTTTACACCACCACTGCCCTGACACAGTCGCGCCACTACCGACCAACCTCTCACCCCGCAGCCATCCGCCTGCCACACCGCCACCGATGCTAAACAAATTTTAAATTTATATGAATCACAACACTAATCGTGAAATCATATAGGTACATAAAATTTAAAAAAGGCTGGTTATCTGAGTCGCAATGATTGATAGTTTTCTTCATAATAAATCTTCCTAATTTTTTTCTCTCAATAAAGGTATGAGGTGTGCCGCACATACGCTGCAGTTGGCGATTGAAGATCCATTCAAGCAGAATAAGAAAGTTGGAAAATTGATTTTGAGGGTGCGAAAAGTAGTAAAGACGTTGAGAACACAAATATTCATGTATATGTTAAGAAACAAAAACTTAACAAACATTGACTGTCTAACACGTTGGAGCTCAACATTCGACATGCTCGAGCGATTACTGCAATTGAAAGAATTTTTCATAGACATGGAATTGATAAATTTCAATAATTTTCAAATTTGGGTGAAGCTGACTGGAACAGGATCGCAGATGTGGTGGCGGCTTTGAGACCAGCTCGGAAATGCAAAAGAAAGTTACAGTATGAAGAAATGACTCTCGGTTCATTTTAGGGCAAGAATGCAAATTGGCAACAGAGAAAGTTGCATCACATTTTGGTCAAACCAGCATTTTAAAAAAGATGAAAGAGCGTGAAAGCCAACTGATAAATAACGAGGTAGTCCTAGCTGGTATATTTTTGGACCCTGTTTTAAAATCGTACTGGACTGGAATCAGATGGAAAAAGCAAAAAAGCGTTTAACTTTGCTTTGGGCTAGACTACTGGCTTTGAACAATTCCACGAATATAAAACATGGTGATAAAATCGATCTCGAGATTGAATCAGTGGGGTCAAACTCATCAAGTGATGAGATGGAGGCTTTTTTGAAAAGAAAAGAATCAGAACACAAAGTTGATCAACGGTGGCACAACTGCGGTACCTTAATTCATTCATGTTGTCAAAGAAGATTGACAATATATTGAATTCTTATCAAGTCGAACAGGGTAGGGTACGTTTACCCAATGAGCCCACAATATTTTATTTTTGGGCATCAAAAAAGAAGAAATGGCTAAGTTACATCTTCTAGCAGGAGTCTTACTGAGTGTACCAGCCACACAAGTTAGTGTAGAAAGGCTTTTTTCTAGGTTAAAGTTTCTGCTTCCTCCTACAAGAGCGAACGTCAAAGACAAGATTCTAGAGGAACAATTGTTCGTAAGAACAAACAGAATCTTCGGAAAGAAGAAAGAAGAAAAGCTGTAAGTTCTAGCGTTCAGAGTTTTTGTATTTTTATGAAGTCGGTTGATAGGTAGACCTAATTAAAAAAATTCAATTTTGCAATCAGAAGAAAAAAGACTAAACCTCAAACTCCTCAGAGGACCGAGCCAGGAATGAGAGAAGGACAAGCACAAGCAAGTGTGTCTGATGACTCTGATGATGATGAAGAAGAAGTGGAAATAATTAAACCCTTGGTAGAAGCTAAGATGACAAAGAGAAAACAAAACAATTTACTCACGCATTGATTTTCCAAGAAAACTTGCATTGAGTAATTGAGTATTGTATTTTATATAGGTATTTTATATACCAAGGTATATTTTTTATGAAAAAAGCTCGGGAAAAGGCTGCCTACCTAAAGTAATCCCTTTTTTTTGTCCGAACCGAAAAAAACCCTTTGGACCGAAAAATCTATCTAGAATGGTGTGGTCAGAACCCGAACCGAAATTTTCGATCTTGTTCTGGACCGGAACGGACCGGAACCCTTATTTCATTTACCGGTGATAAATTTTATTAAGTACGCATTTCGAGAAATAATTTAAATAGCAGTTGAGCTGCTTTATTAATATATTGTTTTCTATGATCGTGTCAAAATGACAACTTTTTGCACTGTTTCTAGCACTCTTAATATTAGCGTCCGAAATACGTCTTATTTGCACGTTGCCATTGGAGGCGTGTTTTAATATTATATTAAAACACGCTTTGCCGTAAGTTTGAATGTCCACATAACCTAGAATATCTAACACAATGTGACCGAAAAAGTGTCACCGAACTAAGTTTTTATATTTCTGTTACGATCGTAGAAAAAATAGCGTATGATACACGTGTATAAAAGCCATTAAAGCACTAGCCACTTTAAAAACACTCCGCTAGTGCGTCGTGCTTTTAAACTCTTCGCACGTGCTTTAAAGGCGTACTTATACACTAGTATCATAATATACTATTAAGAATTAAAAGCTCATTATTATGATTAATTAAAATGTCTTATAAGTCTACAAAGTGTCTATAGCCCACTGGAAAGTTTTTGTTTTTTAAAAGTAATATTGACACCAGAAGGTTATTTTAAGAGTTTGATAGTCAGTCAATAAAGGGATGTAGTCGAAGATTTTTCTTAAGGTCCATTCGGATTTCTTTAATAGGGCTTTATCTTTTTGTAAAAGGTACAGTCCAGGATTGTTGTTTAAGTTCTCAATCGTTAGGTCACATTTGAGGTGCTACCAGGTGATGGCGAAGAGGATGATCGACAATGTCCTGCAAAAGGCATCAGATCATTGGCATGTCTTTTTAATATGGTATTTTTGTGTACGTGCTTAACATCTTACGTGTCATGTTCATAAATTTTGTCAACTATGTAGGGACCCATAAATTTAGGATCTTTTTTATTTCTTGAGTTTGTCCTAATGTAAACTTGGTCTCCAATTTTGAACGATTTGGTATTTCGAGATTTATTAAATTTGTCATTTCGTGTTTCTTTTGTGGAGCTTTGTTTATTTTGAAGAGCTTCGTATAAATGTTTTATTTTTCTCTATGATTAATTACATAATTTTCAAAAATGATTTTTCATCGTCTAGATCGAAAGGGTTCTTGTTGTCGGTATGTCCGAATACTATTTTGAAAGGTGTTAATTTTAAATTCGAATGAATAGTATGATTGTAAGCCATTACACAATATTGTATTTTCTTGTGTTCGGGCATTTCTCCTAAAAGTATGTGTGTTCTATTAATGTTGAATGAAAACGTTCTACTGGGGTATTCGATTCGATGGTAGGATGTTGTCGTAAGCAACTAAATTTTATGTACTTGTAATAAGCTAAGGAAAGGTTGCTTATTAAATTCGTTATCAGCTATTAATGTGTTAAGGGCTGTAAGGGTTGTAATAATAGTATATTACGTAACAAGAGTTGCAAATGGCATATTACGGCGGTGAGTGCAATAATTCCAGGAGTGCGTAATTGCTTTACAACTCGAATTGTGTACTATACTTTTTCTACGACCACACTCATTTCATTAAATGAAAAAGAAATGTTTTATTGACTTTCAAAGCATTAAGGTCACACCACTTTAAAAATTAGGCTGCTACAATCACAGCTTTGCACCGCTTCGTATAAACAACTATAAAATATACGTAACTATAGTAACCAAAGCGAAAAAGTATTGTTACTACCAACATAATAAGTCACTAAATCCCTAATCGTGGGATCGACTCACTTTACGCACGCTGTGCCTAAGAACACATTTTCACAACTTGTAAGTTGTACAATTTTGATCACTTACAGTAGTGGTCGTAGAAAAAAATAGAATAGTCGATCTGTCACAGCGACATGTTACTGGATCGTAATTGACAAGCTTGAGCGAATTTGAAAAAAAAAACGTGTATGAAATGGTCGATTAAAAGTTGGAGTTAATTGAAGGGGTTGCTTTATGGGATTTCTGTTATATTTTTGTGTTCTACATATTTGATAATTGCTAATAAAATTTTTAACGTCGTTACTCATATATTCCTCTGTGATTCGTTTTACTGTGGTGATAAGTAATGATTTGATTGTGTCGTTCTTCAGGATTAATAATTATATATGTGATTTGTGTCGTGCATCTGCGAAATTTGGGGGTGTTTCCATTTGTGATTGCATTGATGTATTGAGAAAATTTTTGGTATAATTTATAGTTAGGGGAACGGCAAGAATAATGAGTTTTAGGTTGGCAGTGTTCTATAAGTAACTCATGCAATTTTGAATTTTTATTAGTATTAGAGTTCACGAAAACTGAATAGTGAATGTCTCCGTCTAATTTTCTAAGTTGGCTTCAATAAATTCTATTTGTTTACTTAAATGTTGTAAAGGTTTGTCGCTAATATTTATTACAGGTGTCGAACTTAATTGGATGTGTTATGTGTCTACTAAGTGACGTTTTCATTATTTGATGGTGTTCTAATAATTGGTACATCAAATAAATCTGATAAGTTCGATGTCTACACGATTCGGCATTGTACTAAAATTGTTGGGCAAAAGTTCGGGTGTATCCAATAGGTCAGGGTCGTTTAGAATTTTGTGGATGACTTCGAATATATTATCGCCGATGCTTAGGGGATGAATTTGAATTCGAGAAAGATCGTCTGCTACTTTGTTTTTCCAGGTAAATACTTAATGTCAAAGTTAAATTCTTGTAATTTCAAAGCCCATATGGTAAGTTTTAAATTTGGTTCTTTAAGATTACGGAGCCAAATTAAACGTCTATGATCTGTGAAAAGAAAAAATTTAGTTCTAAATAAATAAAGTCGGAATTGTTTTCTAGCCCATATTGCAATGACCCTATCTAATATTGTGTACGTTATAATTAATGATGTGCAAATAAAATAGGTCACCACACAATATTTAGTTTTACATTTGCTAAGAGCAAACTGACTGATTAACTTATTTTGTTGGGTACGCCAAATTAAGAATTATTCTTATGGTAGTTTGCCCTTTATTTAATCCATTCATCTGATATAATAACTTCGCTAGCTCATTTGAAAAACAGAGACATAAAAATAAAAACTCAATCTCTCGGGTCTGAGGTTCCTATATTTGTAAGTTAAAATCTTAATGATACGCCACTGGAAAAGTAGACGGGTGAACTAAAAATTAGGCGTACTGCGCCGCCGCTATTCTGAAATGTCAAAATCTCGCACAAGAAATTCGAGTTACCTGTCAGCTCGCGTTTAATTGAATTATCAAACAATTAAATGAACAAATTTTTACGGTAAGATTTTGAATAATTGCGCCTTCAAGTGGCGTCTTATCGTCTATTGTTTTTCAGGCAAATCTATCATTGGCCCATTTTAAAAGGACGCTTAAAATTGCATTTGTTTACTGGGGCCTCCAATTGACGATTTATTTCGCAAATCCTGGGAAAACACCTCGCCATACACAGGAACTTTTACGATATTCGTGTTCTCCAGGTCGTAATTACGGTATGATGTGATTTTCATGCCAATCTCGCGGATAAAAATTTCAGAATACACTAACCTCACATCCGTAGGAGTCGCAACATACTTATGGTGCTTGAGGCTGAAATCTTCGCCCCCGGACTGCTCGGATTGCTGTGCTGTGTTGGAACCTGGTGTGCGGAGCTGCCGGAACAATCTTGACACCCTCGGTCTTCCCACGATGCCGCAATTTGGTTCTGCGAGATCTTGTCACCTGGCCGAACCTGCCGAAGTCGCCTCGGACCAAAAATCACTCAAGTGCGTGGAAAATCTTGCCTCCAATTGTGCTGATACACTGCAATTCGCTGATCACGATGGTGCTATTTTTATTTAAGTATTTTTATGCCTTCTACTAAATTTCTTTATTTAAAGTGAGAGCAAAACTCAGGTAACTTTCACCAATTTATTAAAAGCAATTGCTCTCCTGTCGTTTTTGACAAAACACTGTCTACAAATTTTATCTTCAGGAAGTTCAAACCATGTCTAATTACATATCTTATAAACTAAATTAACATATTTGATCAATTCAATTATAATTTCTTATACACTAAAATTATTGGCTTTTGAATTGTTCATTTCTCATCGTTTTAATGCGCCACTCACTTGATTTTATAACACTTAAATGCCCATTGTTTATCACTACACTGAATCGTTTTTTAATACACCAATATTGTCTCATTTTCTGCTATTTGAATTTCATCTAATTTCTTGCCACTGCAATCTCCTCAAATTCCCAAGTCTTGTATTTTCATGTAATAAATGACAAGACTGGCTTTTCTATATTCTTTGCCTTATCTTTCTGGTCATTCTTATTCTCACCTTTATTCTAAAATGTTCACTTCCTATTCATTCCCTAATGACTTTACTTTCTACGCTTCCTTTTTTAAGCTGTGTCTAACTTGAACTTTCTGTGCCAGTTCCAAATTAATTTTGATTCGGCTTCTACTTTGTGCAAATCTATTATATTATGCTCAAAATTATATTGCTAAAATCCAATACACGGAACTTGAGTTTCCATATTTCTGTGCCTATTCAAAATACAATCAATGTCATTGGCCATTTATACCAGTGTTATTATGATTTGGCAATTTATGTGAATTTTCTCAGATGCCTGCATTATTACAACTCTGTGCTTTAGTGATTTAATTTGTTATTTGCTTGTACTGCAATCAGAGCTGATTTGAGGGCTAAAGACCATTGCAATATAATGGCTAATAATCGACGTTCTGTGGTGCTGTATTATTTTTCAGTATCATTTAATGTACATGGAGCGTAACTAACGGGTTTACCATCTTGTGATAGAACTGCATCAAGAGCATATTTTGAGGCATCAGTAGTGAGTTCAAACGGCTTGTTAAAATTGGCATATTGCACAATTGGTTCGTTGGTTAAGATGTTTTTACAATAATCGAAAGAATCTTTGAAATTTTGTGTATGAATAATTTTGTTTTCTTTCTTTAAGCAATAAGTGAAGAATTTAGTAACTTTTTAATCTCATACATTTTCTATAGTATTCAAGAAGTCCTAAAATGATTTTATATCTGTCCTAGTGTGAGGTAGTGAGAAATTTTTAATGGCGTCTTTTTAGAAGGCTCTGGTTTTATTCTGTCAGGTGTTATTATATGGCCTAAATATTTAACATTTTTCTGAAGAAATTCGGATGAGTCAATTTTTAAATTGGTGTCTTTACATTTTTGAAATACGTTTTTGTAGCTCGATATGTTGTTGTAATGAGTCGAAGAAACAATAACGTCGTCAAATTATACTAAACATTGATTTGGTGTTTATGAGCCTTTGAAAAATGCTTGCACCGTTTTTCAAACCCAAAGGCATTCTTTTGAAGTGAAAATTGACCCCTAAGGGGGTGAAAAGGGGTAAACTGTTTTCACGAATTCCTCAATATTTCTTAGACCCGGTAAGATATCGACTTGGTGTTTACTTACATAGGTAACTATCCAACAGAAATGTCTAAAGACACATTTCAGGATTGCCCTAATCATTCCTTAAAAGTGTGAATCTGCATTCGGGGTGAATTATAGAATCCCTTATGTCTCCTGCGGTCGTTGAGTTAGAGCATTCTTTTTTGACATATAGATGTGTTTTTCAAATCTTTAGAAAGGAGTTTTAGAGTTTTTTAAATTTCACTCCTAAAGCGGTAAAAAGGGAAAACTGAAAAGGGGTAGGGGGTTAAAATTATTATATTTTTTTGCTGTGATTTCATTTTTCGAAATTCTACCCGTAAGGGGTGAAAAGGTGTAAACACTGTTGTCACGAATTTGTCAATATCTCTTAGAAAAAAATAGGAGGATTTCTGAAATTCCACCCCTAAGTGGTGGAAACGGTGTCCTGTAATTTATAAATACAACATTTAGTAAGTACATATATTTTTGATTTTAACTAATTGTTATTCTAAAACTATTTATAGTTTTATGAAATTATACAGGCGAACGACAGGGGTAAAACACCGAGAGCTTGATTAAAATCGATCTTCGTGACAATACCCAAAAAACTGAGTGCAAAACACTGCAGAAACTACAGAACTATCAGTCTAATGAGCCACGTACTATAGATATTTCTAAAAGTCATTCATAATCCCATTTATCGCAAGTGTGAAGAGAAGATCAGCTATTTCAAAGACTATCTAATATATTAGCTAGTCTTTAGCTATTCTCAATTTGGTTTCCGGAGCGGATTCAAAACAAGAGAGGCACTGCTCAGTGTGCAGGTCCTGATATAACGCTGATACGTTAATGTAGAGGACTTTGCCTGCTTTTCGGATTATGAAAAGGTCTTTGACACCGTAAACCATAACAAGTTAGTAGAAGACATGCTTAAAGAACTGGTGTTAGATGGATAAGATATCCGCATCATAGTGAATTTATACTGCAATTAAACAGCCACTGTAAGAGTGAATAACGAGTTATCAGACGAGATAATGATAAAGAGAGATATTCGACAGGGCTGTGTTCTTTCGCCTCTGCTTTTCAACCTTTACGCAGAAAAGATATTCAGAGAAGCCCTCGATAATAATAATAATAATAATAATATAAGTTTTATTTCCAAAATAATATTGTACATTAATTAATAACACTATACACACACACATTTGGAAAAGCAAAGGTATTCAGGTAGCTCTTTCAAAAAAAAAGCCGCTGCTCTACCATACCTCCGCTAAAAAACTAAACACTAAGTTATATATGTAGTTGTGGGTTTACAAATACAAGAAAACGAAAGCAGAAAATTATAGCCACTGACACTCGCAAATTTGATATATATTTTTTAAAAAACTACTTAAAGTCTACTTAGAGCTAAGCCATTCTTTCATTCGTGATCTAAAAACAGATACCGAGACAGTTTTAAAACACTTTGGTACAGAATTATACACTTTGTAAATGTTGTGAGTAAATGACCTTTCAAACAACTTTGTTTTATGAGCTGGTATTGCAATCAGACCCCAAAATCTTAAGTTCAAATTATGAATATCTGTACGAAAACGTATTTTTTGAGTAAGATATGGAGGAGAGTCCTTTAGAATCATCCTATGATAAAAAAAGAAGCGTGCAGTAAGCGTCTTTTTTCCATATTGAGCCAATTGGTTTCTTTTAATTTTGGTGAGATGTGTTGGCTACGCTTAACACCATATATGAGTCTTAAACAAGAATTTTGGACAACTTGGATTTTCCGAGTTGTGTTACTGTCAATGCAAGGGCCATAAAGAACATCACAATAATTAAAATGAGAGAGAACTAATGCCTCACAAAGAACAGTTTTAATTTCCTTGTTTAATACTCGTGTATGGTTATACTATAACAACTTCAGGTTACTATAGGCTTTTCTAATGCAAGAATTAACATGTTCTTGAAATCGAAGATTTTGATCAAAAATCACCCCCAAACTCCTGGCAGTTTCAGAGACAGGCAACGGTACATTATTTATCCGAACAACGAAGTCCTGCAGCAATATGTCTCTTGAAGGTCCAGATCCAAAGTACATAACTACAGATTTAGCTGGATTAACTCGAAGGCAATGTGAAGCTGCAAACTCCATTAGCTTACTTAGATCTTCATTAATTAATGTTGATGCATTTAGACGATCTTTTATATCAAAAGATAGGTATATCTACGTGTCATCAGCATACTGATGATAAGAGCAGTGGGATAGCCTGTTACACAAAGTTGATGAATAAATTACATAAAGCAATGGACCCAATATTGATTCCTGAGGCACACCTCGAGCAACAGTTTTTAAATCGGACGTATTATTTTCTAAAACAACGCATTGCTGACGACCTCGCAGATAACTCTCTATCAGTAAAATGGCCGAATGATTAAACCCGAAGCTATGTAAAATAGCAAGCATCAGGGAGTGGTTGATGATATCGAAAGCCTTGGACAAGTCAAGCAATACTAATGCCGTCGTTTTTCCTTCATCCGTTGCCCGTATAATATCGTCAGAAACATTAATCAGTGCTGTACCATGCAACTGTAGTTTGATCTAAATCTCGATTGTAGTGATGGATAAAGCTGATTATCTTCTAAGAAAGTTCTAATTTGATAATCCATAATCTTTTCCAAGACTTTCGATAACACTGGCAAAATACTAATCGGTCTCAAATCTTTAACCTCTTTGGGAGAAGTTACTTTAGCTAAAGGCAGTATTCTTGCAATCTTCCACTGCTCGGGAAATATACATTCTAAAAGGCAAGTATTAATAATATGAGTAATATATGGAACTATACAGGGACAGCAAAGATTGATCATTGGCAAATTTATATTATCAGACCCAATAGCGTTAGATTTAATTGTTCTCAAATATTTAATTACATCAGTTTCGGACACTAAAGTAAATTTAAATTTGGAGAAGACATCAGATCTTACTTGAGCATAAAGCTGCAAGACTTCAGGATCTACGTCACCAAACTGCTGCGTAGAATCAATAAAAAAGTATTAATAATATTAACATCTTTAAGGTGTAGTGGAATTTTGTTTGACTCTTTGTTAGCAAGATCCGTACATTGCCTTCAAATCCTTTCAGAAATCTTTAACATTACGTTGGGAAATGTATGGTTAAGATAGGCTTTCTTTTTATTCCTGATAGATAATGTCACTAAGTTACGCAAAGATTTATAGTATTCCAAATGAACAGGATTTTTTGTTTTTCTTAAAGCGTTTTAAAGCTTTATCTCTTATAGTCATCATGAACTTAATCTTATTCGTTAACCAGGGTGCTTTAGATTTTCAAAGATTGAAGTCTTTAAAGGAGCTACGATATTAAAAATTGAAAGGATCTACTATTATATAAAAAGTGTACTTTATTATTAACGTCATCAAAATAAAGTATATTATTCCATGGTACTTGTATTAATAATTGCTGAAAAACTGTGTCGATAAAGTCGTTAAAGATGACAAGGATATTAGAGTAGTCGTTGGCGGTGTAGTGGTGAACAACCTTAGATATGCTGACGACACGGTACTACTGGCTACCAATATAGCAGATCTGCAGGAGCTAGTGACAGTTGCAGAAAACAGTATGTCCATGGGCTTAAACTCAACGTTCAAAAGACCAAATGGTTTGCAGTAAGTAAAGATCCTATACATGCGCAGTTAGACCTGACAGTTTGAAACGAGATTGTCGAACGTGTCAACTCCTATAAATATCTTGGTTGTCACCTAAACGATAAATGGGACATGACATCGGAAATTAGAAGTTGCATCGAACAAGCTAGGCAAGCATATGCTGATATGATAAAAGTTCTTACTAGCAACTAGCAGATAACTGAAAATTACTGCGGTGCTACGTTTTCAGTATCCTTTTCTAGGGAGTTTCTATGGAGTTGACGCTAACAGGGGCCATGTGCAAGAAATTGGAGGCTTTTGAAATGTGGGCCTACCGTAGGCTAATGAAAATGTCTTGCACTGACAGAACTACAAATGTAAAAGTTTTGCAGCTTATAAAAAAATCAAGATTAGTTTTAAACACCATAAAAAGAAGAAAATTAGAGTATTTTCGCCATATCATCCGTAACGACAAATACAGACTACTGCATATTATAATTCAGGAAAAAATAGAGCGAAAGCGTGTTCCAGGCCGTCGTAGGACATCATGGTTCAAGAACCTTCGCCAATGGTATGGACAAAGTATAACATCCCTTTTCAGGAAAGCTACAGACAAAATTCAAGTTATGCAATTGATTCAACGCCATATTCGGGCAAGACACATGAAGAAGGAGAATCAATAATGCCTCGACATAGATTACCCATATTTGGCATACGTTGGTATTTGCTTTGAATAATGTATCCTCTCAATGGTTTGGAAATTGATGTAATTACAAGGCACGTTGTTGCAACTAATCACTGCTGTATTTGTTGCCATAATATTGTGCTCTGTATTATTTTTTTTCAGAAATTACTATAGATCAATTTCATCTACAGAGTTTTTGTCTTTTTGGCGTTTTTGATTGGAATTTTCGTTTTCAATATAAACGAGTATTTAACCTGTCTCCAAAGATAAAAGTTACTCGAAAAATCATGTTAGATACCCACGAATCCAATATTTGTTGTTAGAGTTTTGTTTTTAGAAAAGCTATTTAGGTGTCAAATTCTATTAAATATAAAAACATTTGTAAAGAAATTGTTTTTGATTACTGTCTAATCAAAACTATAGCAGTGATTAGCTGCAATAAGCATCAATTTCTAAGCCAACAAGAGGGTGTATCATTCAACAATAGATACCTACTCACGTATGGCAACCACGAGTACTTTCTTTCAAGGCATTTTTGATTAATTAATTTTAATAATTTTGACTTCCTTTTACGATAAAGGAAGTATTGGGATTCACTCCAAAAATTCGAAATTGAATTTTCAACAGATCTTCACGTTTTAGAGTCCCCTGATCCCAAAAAACATATTTTTTTTCATTGGTCTGTCTGTGTGTCTGTGTGTGTGTCTGTCTGTGAACAGAATATCTCAAAAACGAAAAGTGGTATGGCGCTGAAACTTCATATACAGGGTGTCTCAAAATTGACGCCCTTGCTTTTGGGATTTGATTCAGGGGGCTAAAACAAATCGAAAATTAAGAGTGGAAAAATTTCCTATTGTCCCTCGTTATAGAGTTATTGATAAAAAAAAATTTAACATTTCAACTTTAAACTTTATTAAAAACGAATAATATTAGAAAACAAGATATTTTCCACATCTGTTGTCACAAAATGTGTACTTCAAAGCAAACATTCGCACCGTTTATCATGGAAACACGAACACTCTGTAGCATATTATAGTCTATTGACACCACAGCAGCGTGAATACGGGCTACCACATCTTCAGGATTCAGAACTGGTTCGCGGTAAAGTTGTTCTTTCAAATAGCCGCAGAAAAAGTAATCCAACAGATTCAGATCCTGTGATCTAGGAGGCCATGGTATGAGTCCACCTCTTCCAATCCACCTCTCAGGGAATTTTTCATTCAGGATATTTCTCACTTGTATTCCATAATGTGCCGGTGCACCATCATGTTGGAACCAACAGTTTAATCTAGCTACTAATGGAACTTCATCGAGCACTGTTACACAACTAATTGTCCCTCGTTATCGAGTTATTGATAAAAATGTAAATAATAAGTTTTATCGCATGGTCGCTCCAACTAGTTGTGTAACATTGCTCGATGAAGTTCTATTGGCAGCTAGATTAAATTGTTGGTTCCAACATGATGATGCACCGGCACATTATGGAATACAAGTGAGAAATATCCTGAATGAAAAATTCCCTGAGAGGTGGATTGGAAGAGGTGGACCCATACCATGGCCTCCTAGATCACGGGATCTGAATCCGTTGGATTACTTTTTCTGGGGCTATTTGAAAGAACAACTTTACCGCGAACCAGTTCTGAATCCTGAAGATGTGGTAGCCCCTATTCACGCTGCTGTGGTATCAATAGATGATAATATGCTACAGAGCGTTCGTGTTTCCATGATAAATCGCGCGAATGTTTGCCTTGAAGTAGGAGGCGATCTATTTGAACACATTTTGTGACAACAGATGTGGAAAATATCTTGTTTTTTAATATTATTCGTTTTTAATAAAGTTTAAAGTTGAAATGTAAAATTTTTGTTTTTTATCAGTAACTCTATAACGAGGGACAATCGGAAAATTTTTCACTCTTAATTTTTGATTTGTTATAGCCCCTTGAATCAAATCCCAAAAGCACGGGCGTCAATTCTGAGACACCCTGTATAAGTTTTGTGTACTATCTAGATGCGATGGCAAGCTTTTGAAAAAAACTACATAGCCGGAAGTAGGTGTTTATTCTTGTGATTTTTCTGTTTTTTTTTCAAATTTTTAAAAAACGGTTCTAACGATTTTTTTAAACTTCACATTTTTATTACATTTTTAATGTGTATTAATGTGAAATAGGTGATTTTTCCAGTTGGTAAACTCTAAAATGGGTTTCTTTTTTTTCTATTTTTTTAATGGCTGCTATTTTAAATAGAAAATCCGGTATATTATTATATTTTTGAATTCAGCTTAAAATTTTAAAGAAAACTTGTCTCTTGAACTAACGCTCTATTTTGTAGGTACCGTTTTTGTAGAATTTGCAAATTTTTCGAAAATATTTGACAAATGCTTAAAAATTAAAAATCAAATTCTTAGCTAATTATAAGATCACTGTAAAAGGAAGTCGTGTGCCTGTATCACACCAGATTTTTTCTTTAAGGCGCTGTCAGTCATTAATGGTACAACTTGGTACTAAAATGTGTGCGGTTTAATCTTCTTATTGTGACTCAAGAATTCACCCATATCATTAATTTATGCTACTTCAATTGAATATGCCTTGTCGATTTTTTTTGTCAAATTTGACAACTGTTTTTGTAAAGCTTAAAATCGTAAAATTTTATCATGCCTAGCTCAAAGAACTCTGCTGATTTTGATCTGCGAATAAATTCGCCTCCTAAAAAATTACGAAAGTCTCCCCTTACGCAAAAATTCGTGTTGAATACTTATATAATTTTTAAAATTTTTTTGTGGCGTGATATAATTCACGTTCTTTTTATGGGTATTTCGCCAGCATGCAAAATTAAAAATATTAAATATTGAACGTTTCTTCGTTATCAACGGATTAACAATTAAAACTAAAAATGAATAAGGAAAAAAAGCCCAAGTACATAGGTAATCAACTATCAATGTCAAACAAATCACTGGAGGTTGAACACTTCTCAGTCCCGGTGAAAAGCTAAGTTTCCATATTCAGTTTTCGTTTTAATTGTTAGTTCTTTGAAAAAGGGGGCATATTGTCCCTTGAAGCGTTTTATGTTTAATAGTTTTAATTTTGCAGGGTGAAAGAACATGAACTGAATGTATATAAAGTGGAATTATTTATAAATATTAGGTAATAATAGGGCGGAAGGGCAGAAGATTTTGTGTGATTAATAAGTTATTTTAAATGTTTGTAAGAAGAATAAAAATGATATTACTCTGTATGCCAACTAAAAAATGTTTGTTTAAAATAAAAAAATTCTTGTTATTCATATTAAAGACATGGCACATTGATTATGACCTCATAAAAACAGCAATAGTCCAGAGAAATTAGACATTGCTCTTCGGAAAAATTCCCGGAAAGCTGGATTTTGGCATGAACCTTGATATTGTGGTTCCAAAAAAAATGTCAAAAGTCCTCATCGATCCGAGTGCCGCTAAAAATTTTAAGGGGGGGCAAAGGTCACCAAAAACGGTATTTCGTGAATATCTCATTAACGGTAACTTTTACAGAAAAAAATATTGATATCAAATTTGTAACTTATAAAATTTCTAACAATAAAGATATTATGACTTTTATTTGTAAAAGTAACCGTTTTGGAGATAATTCGATTTACAGAGTTGTAACGAATAGATGCACTCCTCAATGGCATGTATATCTCATTGGAGTTGCGACTTGAAATATTCCAGAATTTCCTTGTTTCAGAGCCTATAAAAATAGAAAGAAACACATATACAGAGTGGTCCACTTTTTTGTAGCAGGACTTTAATAGTAGACAGAAAAACTTATTTCAAGGCGAAAATTTCATATGAACATAGGCCCTGAAACTCTTAGTTTTAAATATACAGGGCGTTCAAATTTTCGAAAAAATATAATTTTTTCTATACAGTATCCCAACCAGCTGAGATAATTCAACTAAATTTGGTGTGCAACTCGAGCCTAAATGCTACTACATTCCATGACAATATCAAGGTCCTCGATCGACCAGTGGCGGAGATGTGGGGTTTCGCGACCAATAAATTAAAAAATTTACTAGTACGACCCTGTTGAAAATCGAAACTGTTTTTTTTTCAAAAAAAGCTTTTAATTCTCTACAAAAAATGTCTCTTCACATTTCCCCATATCTCCCACGGCTGCTTAGCAATTTTCAATAGTTTGGTCAAATTCATGTTTTTTTATTCAAAATAAACTCGACTAGTTTTGGAGTAGAATATTATAATTAAATAAGTTACACTCCTTATTACTTATTACTGAACATTGAAAACAGGTTTTCAAATATGGGAAACATTTAGTTAATTAAACTTATTTAATTAGAATATTCTACCCCAAAACTATAGTTCATTCAAATTCAAGATAGAGCAAAATCTGCAACCCAAATTACAAATATCAGCGGTCAGTTGATTACTAATTTGATTTTATTAAAATTTAGATCAGAGAGATATGGCTTTGTTGCTGTCTTGATGAGTGTCAAAATCAAATTCGAGGTTAGCAGGTTAGGTTTTGCGTCAGTTTTGACACGAACTGACGCAAAACCTAACCTGCTAACCTCGAACAGGGTCGTACTAGTGAATTTTTAAATTTATTGGTCGCGAAACCCCACATCTCCGCCACTGGTCGATCGATGACCTTGATATTGTCATGGTATGTAGTAGCATTTAGGCTAGAGTTGCACACCAAATTTGGTTGAATTATCTCAGCTGGTTGGGATACTGTATAGAAAAAATTATATTTTTTCGAAAATTTGAACGCCCTGTATCTTTAAAACGAAGAGTTTCAGGGCCCATGTTCATATGAAATTTTCGCCTTGAAATAAGTTTTTCTGTCTACTATTAAAGTCCTGCTACAAAAAAGTGGACCACCCTATATAGTACACTGTAGTATAGATAGAGAAGGAATGTGCTCCGAAAAGTTCCCCTCCGTTGTCATAAAACCTCAAGGGACATCTGCTTGCTACTCGTGTAGGAGCATAATAGTATTTTATATATAGCAAAAATTATACTTTATTTGGCGTGGCTAGACTGTTTATCTGTCGAGCTTGCGAGCCAGATAATTATAGCCGAGCCACATAAAGATACTTCTGTTCCGAATAACATATGGTATTTTTTCTTCAAACGTTTATAACAAATTATTTAAGAAATTTTAAGAAACCTGGAATTATTTTAAGGTAGAGGATTGGGTAGACTGATAAATGTAGGGTGCTTTGGAGAGCGTCACTATGACTACACTATAAACAACATTGTGAACAAAATCCGAAAAAAAATACCTTATCTCGTCAGTCTTGCTTAAATGTAACACCCGATATAAATGACGTCGATACTTGCGACTCCACTGAAGATGTAGATCCATCACGTTTCCTGACTGAATCTATGAAAATAGAGAAGACAGCAGAAGAACAAGAAGAAGATGATAAGCATGTTGATTGAAATAGAGTCTGAAGATGAATATTAATAACTTCTGTTTTGAATCCAAAATTGATTAATAAACAAGTTCATAATATTTTTTTTATTATACCTGCATCAGAATCGCCGTTTAAATCACGCCTGAGCGTGCGAATACAGGCGATTAAAGCTCGCCGAGCTTTAAAGGTTGTCAAGGAAACGACTGAATGCAACAACGGTCATGGACTCCACAAAAACGTAAATAATTCTCGTAACTATAGTAGCAATATTATTATGCCCTCTCGATTTATCACGACAAAAATTATTTCTAAGTTTTTAGTGCGTAATTTATTTCCAGTATTGGAGATATAATAAAAAATAGCGTAAAGTATTCGTGGATAACTGGTCTTTAAAACACTTGCTCTATTTCGAGCACTCCGGCTACGCCGTCGTGCTCGAAAACTCGCGCGTGTTTTAAAGATCTGGTTATCCACTCATACTTTAATATACTATTTTTAAATAAACATTTTTCAAACAAAAATAAACGTGGAATATGCCTACTTGGGACACCACACCTTGTACTCTACCTCGAAGGTGGTGTGGAAAAAAGTGCACGTTTCAACTCTGTAAATCGAATTATCTCGAAAACGGTTACTTTTACGAATAAAAGTCATGATATTTTTATTGTTAGAAATTTCATAAGCTACAAATTTGATAATTATTATTTTTTCTGTAAAAGTGACCGTTAACGAGATATTCACGAAATACCGTTTTTGGTGACCTTTGCCACCCTTCCCTTCAAATTTTTAGCGGCACTCGGATCGATAAGGACTTTTGACATTTTGTTTAGAACCACAATATCAAGGCTCATACCAAAATCCAGCTTTCTGGGAATTTTTCCGAAGTTTTGCTTTTATTTTGTCTAATTTCTCTGGACTACAAAACGACCAAGCGTCTGACCAAAATATTTTGTCAAATCATGTTAGTGATCTAGTTACAGTTGATATTTGTAACTTGGGTTGCTGACTTTACTGCCTGGATTCGGTGAACAACCTGCAATGCCATTCTACTCTCCCGTCCCTCTTCTTTTGAAACATGTTGTACAACGGCATTTTCCGTGAAGACGTCAACATCAATTTAAGCACCGACTTACGTTAACATTTTCCCTATGTTTTCATAGTAGCGTAAGCTAATGACGTATAGCGTAACTCTTCCAGATCCGTCAGCGCCATATTGCTCAAGATTTGGTTGTGTTTACTAGAAAAAAGTGTGTAAAAAGCGTGTGCAGCTGAAGTGTTATCTTGATTTTATCAAAAAACCTAAACAAGGAGCGTAAATTAAACGAGGAGATTTAAAGGTTGGCAGGTGAAATTCGGTGGAAACTGGAAGAGCGTGGGGTGAATTGTGCATCAAAATATATGTGATTTTTCGAGTGAGAGGTCATTTCATGCCAAAATCATTAGTGCACACTTGAAATAATAGAAAATTCGCCTCGAATATGTGAAATGCAGCCAGTTCCTCGAGTTATATAAAATTTGTTGGTTTGTTTTGACCAGATAATTTTGGTGTTTTCCGCGTGTGGTTGGCAGTACGAGAAGAAAAAGCAGGTGTAATGTGAGCGAAGAGCCAAGAATCCGATTTTTTTTTCGTTCCTTTTGGCACATTTCATGATTATTTTTGATGTAATGGCGTGTAAAATGTAAACGACTAGTGCGGAGCTCCAGCGGATTTCGAAATGCGGACGTTAGTGTGCATGACAAGACAAAATTGACCTTTAAAGTATCTTGACCTGGGACAAGTTGTCCATGTTTGGGCTTTGAAAATACCTAGCACGCAAAAAATTTTAAATCTGATAAAAATTTGGTGTTTAAAAGGCAAGATGGAATTGTACCCCATTCTGATTCAACTAAAATTGTGCTGTGCTGTGCTGCTCCTTCTCGGTAAAGGTAATTAAAGTTATTAGCCTATAGTGGTAGCTTTAATTATATAATTATTGTTATTTTCAGACTGGAGCATTACAGCTGATGCTATGAGTGTGTCTAGCGAAAGGGTTACGACACGCTGCGAATTTTATAATCAAACGATGTGTATCGAGTCGAGGGAAAATGGTCAAGGCAAAGGTTGTAACGATAAAGAAGAATGTGAATTGCAGGGTGATGGCAAGAGGAGTCACTGTTATGTTGTTTGGAAAAAGGATGAAAATGGGAACATGAATATTACTCTTAAGGTATATATTAAAATTTTAGTTACGTGATATATCGGCTGTAAGTAATGTGTTTCTTGTGAGATGTACCGGGTGATTATTTTCAATCAGTATGACTATGATAATGAGTTTTAAACTTCACTGTTGATTCTGACTTGTCAAAGATAATTTTTGCAATCGCGTACAGGGTGTGCTATTTTGTACAGGATTAAATGGAAATGGAAAATGGTTTGCACATTATGGGGTCAACTTTTTGAGAGAAACATAATGGTGAAAACAGAAGTCAACTATCTCTTGGTTTCTGGGATACAGTTGAAAACTGAAAAATTCAACATTTTTATTGCATGTCGCAATTCCTTTGTTTTTCAAAATATCGAAAAACAAGGTAGTGATCCTTAATGCACATAGATTAATATAATCTAGTCGGAATTAATATGTCGCCTATAGTTTTTCAATTACGACTTAAAACTGATTTTTTTAAATAGTGTAGTTGGTTTTGACCCCATAAGATAGCATTATGTTTTTATCTTTTCAAATATTATACTTTATCATTGTTAACATTAGTAGTATAGAAATTAGGGTAATTTTTCTTATTTAATGTATATCCAGACCGGCCATAAGACTTACGCCCGTATTCATAGTCGTTCGCCAGCGGATCGCCGGCGACTCGCCAGAGTTTCGTTATTAATAGTATGTTGGCGGCACTGTACGTCTATGTTAAATTCGAGGTTAGCAGGTTAGATTTTGTGTCAGTTTCTGTCAAAACTGACTGAAAACCTAACCTGATCACCTCGAATTTGACATAGACGTACAGTGCCGCCAACATACTATTCATAACGAAACTCCGGCGAGTCGCCGGCGATCCGCTGGCGAACGACTATGAATACGGGTGTTAGATTTTTGTCTGCTAATTACGTTTTGATCCTTCATTCTTTATGTGCATTTAAAATAAGAAAATTAGTATTAATATCTCGAAAATTATAAAAACAACTGAAAATCTAATATCAGAGTTGAACTCTTCTTTAAAAAGTGTTTTAATAATGTCAATTCATTTTTGTTTTAATTAACGTAAGAATCAATGTACAACAAAAAAACGAAAAACAAAAAAAATTTTTTTACATAACACTACAATTAAGGCGGATACATTAAATTAATTTTTTAAATATTATTTAGCATTAGAATCTGCAAGTTTGCCCCAATTTAACCGACCTTGTATCTCTTACTATTTTTGAAATCCTAATGGTGAGCATCGAAATTGAATAACCCTGTATAGTTTTTCCACTCTTTAGTGGTGGGGTTAGAGTGACGTAAATCATATGTCTTATAAGCAACTAAACATCATGTTCAAAGTGACCCCACTTATGATGTGACTTTAAATATCCACTTTTTAAACGTTAAGATACTAACATTCTAAGATGTTTTATCGGAGTCTTCCCACTGCGCATACATCGGTAACACATATATAAGTTTATAACTAAATATTTGGCTGTGCTGGTGGCTCAGTGGTAAGAGTGACAGACTCGTAATCACAAGTGATCAGTGGTCCCAGATTCAAACCCCGGGGTAGGCACGAGTGTACATGAAAAAGAAGTACAAAAATTAGTAGTTCTCAGGACTAACCAGGAGTTCATTTACCAGAGGACGGGAGTAGACCAGAAACTACTGAAACATCATGTGATAAACACGTGAGACAGTGGAAAAAGGCCGATAAAACATCTTATAATGCACACCACTGTCTAAAATTACATCATTCAGAGAACATACTACATTATATCGGGAGATCAAAAATAAACTTGACCGCGGGAGCCATTGAAAACAATCAAACTTGTATAATCTGTAACATGCTTTTTGTTGACATAGAACTGTCAAATTTTTTTGAAGTATCCCATTGTTATTTTAATGTTACCTATCAATTTAATGTATGCATTTGGTTTAAATTACATATTTTTGTGTATTTGTGTAGCTGATGATTAGACTGTTAGTCACATGAACTAATAATTTAGTTAATTGTAGTTCAGATGTACTTAGTTTTATAAAGTGCACTGTAGACAAGATAATTTTTGACATCCCGGTATTTTACAACAAAACAGTGTTATTTTTCGAATGTAGTACATCAAAATAATGAAAAGGTGTGACATGGAATGTAGGTCAAAACTGCAGAATCCATGGCCAATTCGTGTTCTATAGTTAATATTAATTATTATTAACTATTTTTCTAGTAACCATAATTAAAATTATAAAGGAAGCAAACAAAAAGGAGGGAACTTGGCCCAGGATTCTGTAGTAGAGCCAAATGTGCAATAAAGTACACCAATTTGTTCAAAGTCTGTTTTATGGTATTTATGATAATTTTAGAACTCGAATTTTTTTGGAAATATCCGTTTTTGTGTCTTCTGATGCAGAAAAAGTTTTTTTTTTTTTAAGTGATATCTGTGTAATATCGGCCAGAAGATTTCTATCTACCTGTACCTATTGTTGACTAAAATCGACCAAACGGAAGTGGTACTTTACTCTAACGTTTTTTTCTGTTTTCCTTCCAACACAAGAAGTACCTACAGTAGAACTTGGATATAGTGAACTCGACGGGATTTGAAAAATGTTCGTTATAAGCAACTGTTTGCTATAAAAGACATAATTTACAAAACCATTTTTAATTAACATTTACGTAAGTTTAAATGAGAAAAAATTTTTGTATTGTTATTAATTACCACGGCCTTCTCGATCAGCGTGCCTGCCGGCTCTCAGCGGCCTGTTTATTTGCGAGAAATAGCATTACAAAGTTGTGACTGGGCATATCCGGGGATTAAAGTTCAGAACCAGGCCAGTGGTTTGAAACTTAGCTTTTATCTGTCAGTTTTGGTTTGTTGATTGGATTATTGTTCTGTAACTGAAATGTTAAATTAGGTTAGTTTTACATTAATTCTGTATATTCAGAAGTAATACTATAAGTACTTCAATATTATCGGGTTGTATGTCGATAACTTGTTGCACAATAATAAAAGAGTGTCAGTTTGGCAGATTAAATAATCAGACCGCGTCAGCATACATTTTGCTGAGTATATGCACCCAAGGTTATAATATATGCACATAATATGCTCTAATTTTTTGAAAATAAGTAGGAGTATTCGAAATAATGTAAAAATTTCAATTATTTTGTTTGCGTATATTTATTTCTCTAATTTTTATTCAAAGACGTCATTCATTTTAACGTATGACTATATAAACATGGACTGCCAACAACAACTTCACGTTTTAAGCAACATAAAAATGAGATTTCCCCTAACCCCACCAGACTGTTATTCACCCAACACTGTTGAAATGGATTTTGTGTTGGCCGATTCCTTATACACTGTTTCTATGGGAAAAGTGGGGGTTGCTGGCAGTCTATGTTTATATAGTCAAAGATTTTAACAGGGACTTCCCTTTCCTCTGCTCATTTCGATACGCACACTGCACTTCAGATGCAGAAAGTGAAAGTATATATCTCAGTTGTACATAAAAATTTTATGAATAAATTTAATAAAATAATAAATTTTACAAAAAAATTCTTCATACATTACAAATTATTGCTAAATATAACCAAATATGCAAAATCCATAAAATATGCTCAAAAACGTATAAATATGCAAAGTATGCAAAATGAAACTTGGCTTAAACGATTTGTTTTCACATAATCAGTATACATATGCAAAAAGTTTTGCTGGCATAACAATTATACAAACTAACGTCATATGACACATTATTTGTGTTTTAAAGTGTGAAAATTGCTGTTGCTGTTGATTTTGTTAATGCTGGTATTTTGTTATTACTATTATTGTTGCTATTTTTGTGCGTTGTTAATTCTGTTTTGAAATGCGCCATACCACGATGTTGACTACGCCTCTGATTTATTGTGTCATTTAGCTTAAATAAGGTTAACAATTTAATGTCAATATGATAGATGTCAAAAGTGTTACCAATACAAAACTTGGAAATTACTAGATTCTAACATTAGATCCGATTTTCACCGCACTTCAATCTAGAATCTGTAAACTGTACTTGATTTTCAAACATTGACATTTATTTGACATACATTACATTGGTTTTAAAAAACCGTTATTTGTCAAAATTAGAAAAAATCTTGTATAAAACACTTTAGGAAATGCTGTGTAGCTTGTGTGACTTGGCGAGATCTCACCCGTCCTGTAAAATTCTACGCGTTATACAAAATGAGGCATTTCCTAACTGATTTTATCAATAGCGATTGTATAACAGCAAATTATTCCATTGGAGAAGTAATATAACAAAAACGTTTTATGGCTGATAAGCTTAAGGCAGGTGGGTGACTTATTGTGACCTAAATGTCCAAATTGCCATATTCCGTCAGTATCAACGCTACACCGTTTTATTTCAAAATGCAATAAATGTAGTGCCAGACAGTAGGAGAGCTATTTTTGTTGTAGTAATGCAATGGATATTTCCCAATACTAATATTTCTTTACAATCGATAAGCTTGTTAATTTTAAAACATTCTTCATATTTGCTCCCGAATTGTTGATTGATGTAAAGTTTGAATTCATGATTTGTAAGCATCTTGCAGTAGATATGAAAGTATTTTTTTTATATTGTAGTTAATCAATCAATCCCAAATTGTTATGAAATTGATGCTCCTACTCGAGGTATTCATTACAATAAGGCTATAAATTGCAAATTTTTGTTTCTCATGTTTATTTACACCAACAGATATACAAACGATTTATCTAAAACGCTAACAAATGGGATCTGTCCACAGTAAATTACACACGGTTTTATAAAAGTAAGTCAATATTTCTGAAATTTTGCAGCGGGCCATAATTTTAACTTTTCTTAATAACAACTTTCTTTAATATGAACGGATAAGGTACTTTACTGGCTGGCTGTCTGATACCTAGACAGACACCAGACTAGTGATACGTATAAAATTGTCGGTAATTTTCTTTTGAAAAAATATTCTCAAGAAGATTCTTGAGTATATTAAGAATATTCTCAAAATGTAGATTTATCAGAATAATGAAACTAGAAACTGATAAATATCCAGTACCTTTGATATGTTGATATCATGTGAATTATGATCCTAAATGTTTGCTGTATAGTGAATTGGATGCATTGCTAACCTTTGTCTATTTAATAAAAATTTCTCTGAACTCCATTTCCTTTGATTTTGTAAGGGTGCTGACTGATAGTTCTTTTTCAAAACTAAAACCTTCGGTGACTTCACTAAATTTTGGTTTTATTAAAGTATAAAGATTGGAGACTTGTTCAGAACACATCTTCTCCAAACTCAATCTGATACTCGTTTGCTAATAATATCGTCAACATCTTTACATACCTACTGCTAGACTTTTTAATGCATATTTTGTATCAAGTAGATTTTTTAATGGATTAATACTTGATCCTCAACGATATTTACATGGTAGTTTTAAAGAAATTGAATATTTATTTTTGTTTTCCTGTATTTTTTAAAATATTTTCAGTAAAACATGAGAATATTTTATTTCTTTAATTACAGGTTTTGTGCGGATATTGTTTTCATTTATTGTATGTGCTATAGGAACAATTCAAGTCTGCAGGTCAACACACTACAGATAGAAATACAGGGCTTCTCCTGATATTGACAGCCACAGTGGTGCTAAGCAATTTTCTGTACCCACTCAGCACCCACTCACCTTGTACTGATATTTGAGAATATTCTCAATTACAAGAATATTCTCATGAACGAGAATATGCTCTGCCAATATTCTTTCCTTTCCAATACTTAACTACCAAAAAAATTTTTTGCCTAAGAATATTCTTGAGATTATTCTCATTCTTGCGAATATTTTTTAAAGAAGGTGAGACAAAAAGGAATATAAGTTAAATAAATTGTAACTAAATAGAAGAAATCATAAAGAAAAGATAGGTAAACGCCTAATATTTAAAATTTTTAAATTTATTTTATCAAAGTGTTTTCAAAATGAAGACTTAAAAATTCTCTGAACTCTAAATAAATATCGGAATCTTCACACTTGTTTAATCAAAGAAGCTATTATTCCTACATATGTATTTACATTTTTCTGTATATTCTATAATTATATTGTTGTTACAGTTACAGTTTTGAATAGATTAATAGTCTGAAGTATTTATTATATTATAATTTGAAATAGATTGTTTATATGATTCGATTGTTTGAAACTGATAATTTAATAGAACATAGACTTTGATTATTTAAGAAATATAATTGAAAATGCTTTTAATCATATAAGGTAGAATCCGAGGTTTTTTTAAAGGATATGGAACTCTTAAAAACTGTCGTATACACATTCAAACTAATGGTGGAGATATTGAACCTATGCTGGAAAAATTTAACTATTTTTATGTACGATCGATCAATAATAGGCATTTTTTAGACATTTACAGACGGAAAGTTAGTCTTTTTCGCCCTCGGGCGATAAATATCTTTTTCACCTGCTAAATGACGTCAGCGGGCATAAAAGAATTTTATCGCTCGCTGAAGTCATTTTAGTTATTATTTACAAAGACGTATTAATGAAAACCATTTATATAATCTGGATCTGTCTTTTTCAAATTTTGATTGTACATACAGTTTTGTATTCATCTCAGGAATAACTAGCGTTTATGGTCCTTGTTGTGTTATAGCCCTCGGTGCTCTGCACCTCGTGCTATAACTTTTATGCCGCGGGCTAAAAACGCCTGTTTTACGCCCTTCATACATAAATAAACCATTATTGTTACTAAGTAGTTTTAAAAAGTAACAGCTGTAGCCAGTCGACTTTGTTTTTGAATCTGATTTTTTCGGAGAGCATTAATTTGTGAACATATGTTTATCAATACTTTTTGATTTCATTTTGATGGAAGGACACGCTATTGGAGTATTGTGCAGTAGAGTTGAAATACCCTGTATAAACTGTAAATCTCACAAATGTTCGTTATTATTTTATCGTGTGCGGTCGAGGTGAAATACCTTGTATAAACTGTAAATATCACTAATGTCACGGCCGGCTAAATTGTTTGACAAACGTCACATTATATGGCCTGGGCATATGTAAAGTTTTGCGATTCTTTGCAGAGCCCTGTATACCCACGAGCGGGAATTTCAAATTTACAATGTACTTTTTTAGTTTACACCCCCACATTTAAGCTAAATAGAAAAGTCAAAAACCAGTTGTATGTGGGGGGGGGGGGGGTTGAACTACATTAGTTTACAACCAAACCTTTTATTGAAAATTAAATAATACAAATTATTCAACAGTAATACCCCAAGTGCATTAAAATAGCCGATTAAATTTTGAGTTTTTCTGTCTGAATGTTTTGCTAAGAAATTTGTCAAGTAAAGTAGCCGCGCAATAAGAATCCCGAGTGCGTAGCTTAGTTTCTTGTTCCTTTTTAATTGTTAATAGTTGATAACGAGGGCAGATTGTCCCTCGAAACGTTTGTTATTTACTACGTTAGTTGCGAGCACATAAAGCACCAGCCTCTACACCGAAAGGTAAAACGAGGTTAATGATAATACATACATATTAGTCCAGTCGTTGAAGGTTTTCCGCTCCGAATTCTTTGAACCTGGACCGATTGACGTGAAATTTGGTGAGTGGTTAGGGGATGGCTCAAGGAGCAAAAGTGACATAGCGCCGAGGCGCGATTTTACCCTGAGACTGAATGTCACCCCTTCTTGGGGGTGAAATGTGTTCACTCAAAATAACTCCGGAAATGGATAGAGGGACAAATTCTAAGTAAAAAATGTGTTATATAGTTTTTTTGATAAATCGATATTTATCAAGCTATTCGCGATTGAAAACTAATATTTTTCGTTATAAAAATGTTTGTTTTTAGACGGTTTTTCGCGAATAAGTCGAAAACTTTGCGTTCTATCAAATAAGTTGTAATAACCAAAAATGAAACTTAGAAAACAGGAAAGAGATTGGTTTTTTTATGAATGCTCTAGGTCCAAAATGAAAGAAGTTATGGCTCGTTGAAGATTTTTTTTTGCAACAACTTTGTTCGAAGTAATCAACGTTAATCAACGAAAAACCGATGCATTTTTCGGTAAAAACTTATAGAACATTTTTTGTAGTGATTGAAAAGACCTTTAAAATCAGCACTGTTAAAAGTCGATTGCATTATAACTAAGCGAGTTACGATGCAAAAACGGTGGGCCACTCAAATTTTTGAAAAAAAAAATGAGCGATAAAACCCCAGCCATTCCACTAGAATTGATATTGACCCTTATCCCTTTAAAAATTACTTTATTTTAGTATTGGAAACCACTGCTTTTTAGGGGTTTTCTGCACTTGCGCGGCAAAAGTCAAACCACTGGGGCGCTATACTGAAGTTTTCCCTTAAATTATTGTACCGATCCTTCAAACAACGTACCTTTTTAGAGATTTTTATTTTTTATTTTTGTTTAAATATCCATAAACAACGGGAAAGAATTGTTAGTTGTAGCTTTCAAGAAAGGTGTTTCCGAGTAACTTCTTCTGGGTGAAGACTATTACATCACATTGCACTT
The DNA here is from genome assembly GCA_940337035.1 of Agriotes lineatus. Taxonomy (NCBI): domain Eukaryota; kingdom Metazoa; phylum Arthropoda; class Insecta; order Coleoptera; family Elateridae; genus Agriotes; species Agriotes lineatus. The sequence continues at coordinate 196,551,642 of OW679194.1, read as the reverse complement.
TCTTTAGTACATTTTTAATTACTACATTTACAGATAGGTATCCCATAAAACAAATAACTTTTAAATGTTTAATTTTAAATTTTTTACAATAAATTACACATAAACTTGCAACCTGGCAATAACACACAGAATAAAATACTTCATTACTATTACCACCTAGAACATCATCCAAATTTGTAAGAAATATGATTATCTGCATATCATGTGCTATTTTAGAGCGAATGTGTGGGCTATCCAAAAAACATCTGCCTGAAAATATGATTCTGCCTTCAACTAAGAACTCTTGGAGTTCCACACCTCTCTCAAGAAAACTATTAAAACTATAGATCTCTAAGATGTACTAACACGACACTAAATAGATTACACCATTCATATTTATGCGAGGGGCAAACAACTCTCATAAAAGTGTACACCATATTTAAAATATTTAATACTTGTAAGTAATCAAAATATTTAAAAAATAATTGAAAGTATTTAAAGTATTTAAAAAGTAATGAAGAGTAATTAGACTATTTGAAAAGTAATCGGAATACTTAAGAATAATTAAAATATATTTAGGGTACTTGAAAGGAATTAAGAAGTATTTAAACATATTTAAAGTAATTAAGAGGTACTTAAATATTTATAAGGTAACTAAAAAGTACTTGAAGATAATTAAAGTAATCAAAATAATTAAAATATGAATATAACTATGGAAAACTTCTTAATAAGACCTCTATATAGTTAGCAGAGCCACTTGCCAGGATATCGATCAAACATATCCCAGTAATTATCGAATGATTGTCGAGAATTTTTTGTCGTGACCAAAAAAAAAATTTTCGCGGTCTCAGTTTTTTTTTATATTGGGTGGCTGGTGGCTATGCTAACTTTATATTAAGTTAGCACAGCCACTAGAATGAAACGACAAATGAATATCAAATATCGTCACAATTATTACAAACAATTGTGGAATGACCTAAACATATTCGAAATTTGTCGTGAAACTTTTGATTTTCTTAAACCGAAAAATTATTTGTCAACCGATAAATACATTTTACAACATTGGATCTGTGTGTGTTTATGGAGTCATAGTGATTCAACATCATATGATGTTAACAGAATGCGAAAAAAGTAAAAAAAATAATGCAACGTTGCCAAAAATCTCGACATATCCACGATCGCTATGATAATTCTTGAATATAAATATTTGTTAGAAAAAAAATTTTTTTGCATTTTTTCACTTTAAATGGATTTCGACAAACACTCGACAATTATGGGTAACAATTCTGATGATGATTGATTTTCATTTGTCGATTTATTCTAGTGGCTGTGCTAACTTTATTATAGTTAGCACGCCACTCCATATAAAAAAAACTGAAAGCGCGACAATTTTATTTCGTTCACGACAAATACTCGACAATCATTCGACAATTACTGGGATAGGTCTCATCGATATCCTTGCGAGTGGCTCTGCTAACTTTATAGAGGTCTTAATAAATATGTCCTCAGATTTTAATCTCAAGTGCAGATAAAAAAATATTTGTCCACTAATAACTAGAGAAACCACCGTTATTCAAGCAATTCCTCACTCGTGGGAAGTTGGCGCCGACTTTTTTGAAAAGCATTATTTTTTCCGAGTTCTGAGTAGATTGGATATAGTTCTGGAGTTCCTGATAGAAATTTTGAATAGTTTAGCAAATTGCAAGTGTAAATCGAGATTCGGTGTCAGCAAGAAAAAAGTTTTTTAACAAGAAAAATTAAACATATTTTACTCAAGCAAACTAATCTGACTCTCTCTGACTTTAGAGAGTCAGGTTAGTTTGCTTGAGTAATACATCTTTCATTTTTCTTGTTTAAAAACTGATAAACTTTCTTCTTGCTGGCTTCACACCAGTAGTTATTCTTGTAAAGTTTCGATTGCTGGAACTATTCAAAATTTCTATGAGGAACTTCAGAACTATATCCAATCTGATCAGAACTCAGAAAAAAATTATTCTTTTTAAAAAAGTCGGCGCCAACTTCACATGAGTCAATTACTCTGATGAGAAATAACATGTTTTCAACCTAGCTAAATAATGAGCATATTTTACTTGGGTAGATAATGAAACATGTTTATACTTCAATGAAACCAGCACTTCAGGTTAATGGAAATATTGGAAATAAACAAGAATAATTTGAAATGAAACTAATATAAAATTGTGTCATATCATTCGCCAACTATCGAAGATCGTCAAGCTCTTTTCCGATTCATAATTAAGACATATGATAACAAACCTTCAACATTCTGCAAAAAAATACAACACATGAAGCAGAAGGAATGGTATATTCAAAAAAGGATTGATAACAAAAAAAAATACAAACAGAAACTCAAACAAAACAGTCTTCTCTGATAAAATATCATAAATGATAATAAAAATACTCGTAAAAATAGGAACAAAAATAATATACGTATGTAATTACCTACGTACTAATCACGATTTTCTTATAGTTTTATATTCTACATCTATGAGTCTTTTTGTTGCCGCCGTAATGGTGAAAGGACATGTGCCTGACAGCTTTATAGGGCCTTCAAAAATGAAATTGTTTTTAACTATCTGTATGTCTTTCCGTTGCGGCCAAATATACCTGTCCAGGTCAAATTTTAAAAATTTCAATTTTTACTGAACTTTGTTCGTTTCTAATACGCATCCAATGTACCAATTATCGTGATACGCTACAGCATAATAATGTTCAATTTGAAATTGGGCTTCGGTAGAAACATTTCCCGAAGCGTCTTCCAAATCTGAAAATGTTTCAGTATCCTCGCTATCATCATATTTCAAACCTTCTTCTGATTCTGGCAGGCGAAAAAATGCCTTTGCTCAACAAAAAATGGAGTATGAACGGTTTTTATATATGTTGTTGAGGTCGGGATCCTGATGAAAAATCCAAGTTTTCGACCTTGGAGGGGCGCCGCGCGAGCCGCCATCTTGGATTAAAGGTGCTAAAAACTGGTTTTTTCCAACTAGCTCCGCAACGGTTGATCCAACGTCAAAAAAGTTCAATATAAAGTTAAAGGAGACAAGATTGTTGACATTTTTTGTTTATTAATTTTTGTTGTAAGTGTAATATGTAACGAGTTACAGCGGCTGAAAGTTGAACACTTTATTTTTGTTGGTACATTTTGTAAGAACAACTTACACTATATTTGTAATATTTTTATACATCAGAATATCGTTCTACAGTGGAATAAAAAGTATGATCAAAATTTATTTTCATCTAGTATAGCTATGGAATAGTTCTGAATAGGTACATGAATGCAACTATAAGTCACTTAGAAATTAAATGTCACGTGGATGTACGTAGTTGACTTGCGTTTTGCTATGGCGAATCCCGAAGTTAATTTCTGTTTTATTTGTAAAAAAAGTTTGAAGGTGACTCAGTTGTTGTGAAAGCGAAAGGCGTGCAGACTTTTCTCAAATCGAGCGAGAAACGGGGCAATGAAGAACATGTGCGCATTTTGATAACGTTATCTTCAGTGCATGTGGCTGCAGGAAAAGTGGGATGAAGTTCTCTATTCTGTGTGGATTCTGTAATGGTCAATCATGCGAAAATGCACCAGAAGTTAACATCGAGAGTGGGGACGAAGATGAGGACATTTCATCAATGGAAGTCCCGAGTCTCAGGAGCAATGACTTCGAAGTTAACATTGAGGATAAAGACTCTTATGGAGACGTAAACATCTACCGACCGGGGCATTCAAAAATTAAGAAAACTAAATAATATAATCGCGAACATGAAACATCGCTAAACTGGAACATCTGTGGAGTAGGCCTACTGGGGATACCACAATAAAAAAACCGCCATTAACTCTACCTCATGGTGGTGCGGAAATGAGTTTACTATACGTTTATCAAAGTATTATAACTACGAACGAATAGCCAGAAATAATACAAGAAACAATTTTAAAAATGAGAAAGTACACTATTTTTTTATTGAAATGTTCATCTTTCCGCCGCTCTAACTCCTTTCATATTAAATTTACAAAAAATAGTCATATATAAAAAATGTCAAGAATCTTGTCTTCTTTAACTTTGAGTTAGAGATTCTTGGCGTAGGATTAACCGTTGCGGAGTCATTTGGAAAAAGCCAGTTTTTAGCACCTTTAATCCAAGGTGGCTGCTCGCGCGGCGCCCCTCCAAGGTCGAAAACTTGGATTTATTATTAGGGTCTCGACCTAAACAACATATATAAAAATCGTTTATACTCCATTTCTTGTAAGGCAAAAACCTCTACTGACTGGACTACTAGTCTCCTATACTATACGAACTCAAAGTTTCGTCGGGTACTTGGAAAGTATTTGAAGTAATGAAAAAATAATTAATGTAATGAAAAAGTAATTAATGTAATGAAAAAGTAATCAAAACACTTAAAAAGTATTTAAAATATTTAAAAAGTAATTAAAATATTTAAAAAGTAATTAAAGTACTTGAAAGGTAATTAAAATACTTAAAAAGTAATCGGACGTACTGAATATACTGGAAAAGTAATTTACAGGGAATTAAGATAATTAAAAGACTTAAAGATGTAATTAAGTATTTAAAAATTCGTAGCGTACACCATATTTAATGAGTTGTTTGCCCCTCGTATTTATGTTAAATTCAAAACAATAGGTCCTTATCCTATTGAAACTGCATTTAAAAATAATTTCTAACACGAATTAGTCTTGACAGCTGTAGTCATTTAATTGTCATCGTGGGTATGTGGCACCAAAATGGCCAGAATTGGCGGTTTCTCCAAAATGAAAACAACAATGGATTTTAAAAAATGCCCAGGCCGTATAAAGTGACATTTGTCACACAATTCAGCAGGCCGTGACTCATATTATTTTTTTTAAATTTAAAAATGTAATTTGTAGTTGCTAAGTAAACATATTTAAATGTCAATTTGTCAAATTAATAAATGAAATTTCTTAATTCATATTTATGTAGTTTTAAAAGTTTGTGCTTGTAGGGGTGCTTTTTGAATAATGAAAGTTGCTACAACAAAACGGAATGTGTGGACAGGGCACATAAACCCAAGAAAGATTACTTGTTCTGCTGCTGTGAAGGAAACATGTGCAACCAAAATTTTACGTGGGATCCGGCTCCTACTGAACCTACACCTGTTAAAGGTAGCTAGCATTTAATTAATTTTTATTATTAAAAAATTAGCACATACATTTTTTGCAGCTCCAGAGCCAATACCCAGTCAGTTCAATTTGTACCTTCAGATTCTGATATTCGTCGTAATAGTGGGACCTTGTGCGCTTGCAGGTTTTATTATGTATTGGCTCTATCGCAGGAACAAGCATATGTTTAACGAGGTGAGTATTTTGTTTCTCCTTTTTCGCTCTTTGTGATAAAGAAAGCAAACACTTTTTTGTGCAAATAAAATTAAAACACATTTTGTGGTAGTTTTATACCATATACTTTAGTTAAAATTGAAAGAAAAAGAAACATGTGATGTTCAAGATAATACGGTATTAATGTTTTAAAATTTTTTCATGCCGCTATTTTTAGTGGGGTGTAAGTAAAATATACTATCGAGTACATATTTGGTAATAATTAAATATCATGGGATTGAAATTTAACTTGCTTTTTTAGTTACCAACCCTGGAGCCACATCCAGTACCTCCACCATCACCATACATGGATTTAAGGCCTATTCAACTCATTGAAGTAAAAGCTCGAGGCAGGTTTGGCGCTGTTTGGAAGGCTATGCACAAAACTGAAGAAGTTGCTGTTAAAGTGTTTCCTATTCAAGTAAGGCACAAAAGTTATAGACTTTTTGATTTTCAGAAGATTTGTATTTTTCTAAATGTTACTTGCACATAGAAATGCATGTTTACAGCATGCAAAATTAATAGCGGCTTATTTTAACGGTAATTCAAAAGGGTAAAGTCTACGGCTGGGGGGTTGAATAACTGTAGAAAGAGGAAGATTGAAAGTATTTAATAACTTCAACTCAATAAATTAGGAAAATCAGCAATAAATGACATGTGTGAACTGGAGCGAACTCAGCATGGAAATAAGTGAATGCACCAAAGTTGGAGCAACAGAGTACAAGAGAGATAAAAATGATGATAACTTGAAAGGTGAAAGGAAAAAAGAAGTATTTGAAAGAAGTTAATTAACTGACTGGCCTCCATCAAATGAAATACAAAAGCCTACAGAAAAAGAAACCAACTTTAAAATACACAGAAATGAAGCAAGTAGCTGGAAAGTTAATTTTTGGACCACCTCCCTCTGGATGCATTTTTGAAATGCTGAAAAGGTTGTTGACAACACACACAAGGCTACAACTAACTTATACAAGCAAGAACGACACACAGAATATTTGAACCTAGAATCCCCAAGGAACCATCTACCTGGGTACCCCGGTTTATCAAAATTTGCAGTGAGAAAACTTGAGAAAAAATCATGGAATGTGGGAAGCACAATGATAGGGAATCAAAAAAGAAATAAGGAAATTACAAGAGCATGAGTAAAATGAAAAAGGTCAATTAGAACTGAGAATTAAAGAACTGGAACCTTAAACACTCTGGAAATTATACATTTTCTAGAATGATTTCGGAAGCTTTCACGGCCATTGTCATTATGTAAAAAACCATTTCTAGGATTGGACCATGTCATTATTGAGGTTGAAGAACTCAAAGTTTCACCTTTTTTTGAAAGGGGCTCTATGAGAAGAAAAGCGAAAGAGCACTCAACCTGTAAACCACGCTAGAGGCAAAACACTTTTGCAAGGAAAGGGGTAAAAGAACAGGAAGTCACTCCATAAAATATCATTCTCTCATAAAATCTTCAGATCTTCTCACTGATATTCAACGGTGGTTGATTCCTTGCGCTCAAAGCCTGCTCGGCTTTATGATATACCTACCCAAAATTCATAAACAAGACATTCCCCTCAGGCCCATCGTCAGTACCATAGATTCTCCTACTTACTCATTAGCAAAATACCTAACCACTATCTTCAGAAGGAGCAAGTCCTCATCGTATGTTCGCAGTTCAGCCCATTTCGTTTTTATATATATGCAATATAAGTGTTGAATCTGAGGATTTACTTGCGGGTTTTGATGTCACTTCTCTTTTTACTAAAGTTCCTATTCCTGATTCCATAGTCAGAATTCAACACTTGTTATCGGAGCATGGGGAGACGTCTTCAAATGTACTACCTGCCCTTATAGAAAAATGCCTTTTTTCCACTTATTTCCTATTTCGAGGCCAGTTCTTCTCTGGTGCGGCCATGTGTTCTTCTCTTTCTCCTGTCTTTGCCAATATCTTTATGGAAGCTGTCGAAACCGTAGCTCTGGAATATTTAGGATTGAAACCCAAGATTTGGTTCCGATACCTTTATTATTTGGTCACATGGTAATAGTTATTTAACAAACAATTATGTTAAAGAGAGCGATTAATAATCGAGACATTTTAACGCAAGAGCGCTAGTGAGCGCGTTAATTGTAGAGATTATTAATCGCCGATTAACATACGAGTTAGTTACAATATTTTTCCGTTGATCGTATCTTATTAATTTGAAGAAAATGTAATTTTATTCCATGAAAAGAATTTAAAATTTTGACATTAATGGTATCTTTGATTACCTATACCAAAATCGTCAATAAATAAAGAATTATTCATTAATAGGGGTTATTAAAAAACAATTTTTAAAAATCGTCTATTAATAAAAATCATGATAACTATGATAAATAGAAATTTTCTATTGCCTTACTATGTAATGAATTATACCGATGGGGCACAATTATATATAACAGCAATGAGACAACATAAACAAGAATACGGAAGGGGCCATAATTATATATAACAGCAATGAGATAACATGAATAACAAAATAGAATGCTTGAGCAAGAAAGAGATGGCCATACGAAAAAATTATTTTAGTAGGCATGATTAGTTGACTTATGTCATAATTAAAATAAGCGTCAAGCCTACTCGAATATTTGCTTCAATGTTTATCTCTTTCTTACTCAAGCAATACGTGTTATTTTCTTGTTCATGTTATCTTATTGCTGTTATACCGGGTGTCCGTTCTCAAAGTCGAACATAGGCGATTAACATTGTATTGAACGTTTTTGCCGATTCCTGCTCGCCAATTCAACTTACGGGGAAGATAATGGTATCAATGGACAGATAAAATTATTCCGCATCAAATGATACCAATAATAATATTCAAGATGCTATTTTTATTTTAAAATACTAATTTAAAACTTGGGAATTTTTAAATATGCCATGCCTTGCTTTTCAAGTTCGATAGCATTTGTCACAACAAATGGTAATTAGTTGGCGTAAATCAGACATTTTCCGTCAACGTCTGTTAAAATTATCTACAGAAAAATTTATTATTTCAATGAATAACGAGTGAATGCACTAATGTTAATTGCCTATGTTCGACTTTGAGAATGGACACCCGGTATATAATTGGGGCCCCATCGATGTAACACGTATTGCTAACCTCGAATTTGCAATAAACAGTTATTACATCATGGCTCTAGATTATTATTATCCATTATTTTTGCTTTGTTGGACCCACCGAAACAACGAAGTGATTATACCACGGGTATACCAAGGGTATATCCGTTTATCTATACCTTGTAACTAAGTAAAATTCTCAATTACTATCGGCCAAATTTATAATGAGTTGTATAATCAGAAGTAATACTATAAGTACTTCGATATTATCAGGTTATATGTCGATAACTTGTTGCACAATAATAAAAGAGTGTCAGTTTGACAGGTTAAATAGTCCGACCGCGTCAGCGGGAGGATTATTCTGTCAAACTGACACGATTTGTTATTGTGCAGGAAGTTTGAGACGTATAACCTGAGCATAGAATTTCGGCTTAGACCGCGTAGTATTTGTAGATGAACACCCAGCATTCTCTGGCTTAATGTGCTTTGCACCTTGTGAAGTCGAGCAAAAACCCGCGCGATGGCCATGCTCTTTGGTGGCGCGTGTTGTTTGAGTATCTTGAGAACGAGGATACTTAGGCAGATTTGGCCGTTTTGCTGTTTGTGCATCCATATTCACTAACGTTTCGCAAGACCTTGCAGCTTGCTTCATCAGAGTGAAAGTCGCACATGGTCTGAAACGGAATTAGGGGAGTACCAGTGCGGTTTTAGAAGGAACCGCTCAACAGTAGACCAAATATTTACTCTTAAGAGTTGTTATTCAGGAGAAATGCCTAAGAAAAGGGATCGATATTCACGTCCTCGCTATTGACTTCCAACAGGCTTTTGACAAATTAAACAGAAATAAAGTCTTAGAACAATGCAAGAATTGCAAGCTCCAAGTAAGATCATAAGATTGGTTTCAATGACATTGCAACGAACCATAAACCAAGTTAAAGTAAAGGGGAAAACAAGTAAAAAGTTTCAAACCAATAATGGACTAAAGCAAGGTGACCCACTGTCTACAACGTTATTTAATTTAACTTTGGAGCAAGTAGTACGGAACAGTGGGATCAATGTGAAGGAAACAATACTAAAATACCCGCATCAGTGCATGGCATACGCGGATGATGTGGTTTTACTGGCAAGAACGCATGATGAGCTGAAAACTATCACTAGGAAACTAGAAGCTGAAGCAAGAACAGTAGGTTTGAAGTTCAATGAAAAGAAAACAAAATATATGATAATGGGAAGGGAACACCGTTCCATAGAACTATTCAGCATAAGGACACAAGAAGGCGATACGGTGCACTTCAAGAATGAAAACACACTTATATATCTGGGGACTTAATTCAACAGACACGGTGATCTATCAAACGAGATAGAAAGAAGAATAACAGCAGCAAGCAGATGCGCCAGTGCATACATGAAGACATTCAGTGCTAGTTCAATATCATGACCAGTGAAAGTGCGGTTATACAAAGCAGTGGTAAGGCCAGTGTTATGCTACGCTAGCAAGACATGGGTGCTAAGAGAAAGTGACATCTTAAAGCTGGAAATTTGGGAAAGGAAGATTCTTCGTGAAATTTATGGTGGAATAAAAGAAAATAACAGCTGGAGGGAAAGAACCAATAAAGAGTTAAAAGAACTTTACAAGGAGCCAGGAATTATAAAGATACTTCGGTCAAATAGATTAAAATGGTTAGGACATTTAGAACGAATGGGAAGTGAGAGAGTGACTAAAAAGTATTAAAAGGAGAAGCTGAAGGAAGAAACAAGAGAGGACGACCCAAAAAGTGCTGGTGGGAGTGTGTTAAGAATGACTTGGATGAAATCAACGTGACGAGCTGGGAAAATATAGCCAAAAACAGAAAGAAATGGAAAAATATTATTAAAAAAGCCATGGGCCTTTGAGGCCTGCAGTGCTGAATATAGATTAGGAACGTCATATTTTAAAATTAATTTTATTAATCGACATGCCTTTTTTCAAATTTCTTCCATTTCATTTATTTTACTAAAGATGAACAGCGACAGACAAAAGTCACGTGACTCTGATTGGGTATAATTTGGACTATACTATTTTTGGGCTTAGCTTTCTCAAATTAAAAATCGCACTACATATAACGTACAAGGTTATTTTCTGAAACATATAAACGATATAAATCTTAAATGAAAAGTATCGTATGAACAAAAAGGAAGTTCATCAATGGTGCCTTTGGACTTTTAAAGTATATGTATTATATGTATTATAACCAAGAAGACTATACTAAGGAGATGCAACTTCCTATGACGGCTGTATATAAAAGCGGCCCTTATGTCGGGGATAGTCGTCGCGGCGCTGTCGATAGCGTGTACTGTCGTTCGAGAGTTGGAAGCGAGCTAAATTAACCTGTAATCGCGGTTAAAAGTCAGTTTACGGTTGTTAATCCAATGGAGTGTATTTCAAGTGTGTTATTAATTTGTTAAAACATGATCTAAATTTCCAGTTACACTCAGCAAATGTTGGACATTGACAGTTCACGAGTTTTGTGAATGAATAATTGTACACCACGGCCGCCTTACTTGTCAGCTTTTAGCGGTCCACTTCGAAACGGGAGTTGCGTGTCCTTAGTATAGTGTTCTTGATTATAACACCAGAAAATATGAAGCTGTCATTTGACATTTGTTACAAAGTGAGGTTATGATCTTCTACAGGCTTGGGAAATGTTTCCCGTTGTGTTTATTACGGGAAGTCTTGATCACGGTTATGATCACATTACGATATTAGCCATTGTTTATAAAATGTAAGTGACAAGGATTAAGTATAATTTTCTGGTGTTATAATACACATGACTTCAAAATTTAAAAGGCGTCTTTGATGAACTTTCTTTTTGTTCATACTATATTATACAAATCCTTTTCTGATATAAGAATTATAAACTAGTACGTAACAATTTGACTAAGAAAAACTTTATTTCAGGATAAGCAGTCCTGGTTGTCCGAGCAAGAAATATACAAGTTGCCGCATATGTCGCATCCTAATGTACTCCAGTTTATTGGGGTGGAAAAACGTGGGGATAATCTTCAAGCTGAGTTTTGGCTCATTACAGAGTATCACGAACGAGGTTCTCTGTGTGATTTCTTGAAGGCACATACGCTCACATGGCCAGAACTCTGCCGCATTGCTGAGAGTATGACAACAGGTAAGATAATGCTGACAAATGTAAATTAATACTTTTTCCTTTACCGTACACGGCAACCATTACCATACTGCAACCGATAAACTATTGAACATACCATGGATGTTATGCATCATAACAGCCTTAGATGTCTTATGAGTTTGGATTTAAAAACAACATCTGCGTCAGTTATGATAGTCATAACATTCCTAGATACAGTCCATTTTTTCTTTAAATCAGCTGTCAGTGTCAAAACCGTATAAAAAACCAGACTGTGTTACCCTAAATTGTGTACTTACCGATCAACTGTATAATAGTTTTCCCCATGTCAAAATTGACGTTATGTCTGTCTAACGTAATTGAAATGTCAAACGTGCATGGTTAAACGTTCCAATAAAATGTAAGTTTTTAATATTGGTTTATGTAGAATGTAGATACTTCTATATACAGAGTATTTTGTAGAGCATGTTCTTTCGTACATAATGGTAGACCGGTACGTATAGATGTAGGTCAGGTGAAAGAAGCTGTTATGCAAACAAAATTGAAGAAAGCTCCCGGACCAGGAGGTATCTACCAGAAAAATTAATTACCATGCTGAAAACCCTATATCAACGATGTATTAATGGGGAGAATATCCCACAGGAATGGAAAACATCCTATACGTATAACTCCCATACATAAGAAAGGACCTAAAGTTGACTCAACAAACTATCGAGGAATAGCAGTCATAAATACATTGGGCAGAATATACTCACGAATATTAAAAAACCTCATCGAGAAAGAAGTAGAAGCAAAGCAATCAGAAGAACAGGGGGGCTTTCGAGCAGGCCGATCCACAATAGATGAAGGAACTTGACATAGAACCTACGCTTATACAAACCACCAGGCAGCTATATGAAAGCAATTTAACAAGAATAGAAAACGGGAAAACGTTTACCGAGACTTTCAACACAACAAAAGGTCTTCGGCAAGGATGCTGTCTATCCCCCATGCTTTTTAAAATTTATTTAGACAGAGCCCTCGCAGGGTGGACAAAAAATGCAAGAATATGGATCTGCGAGTGGGAGATGACAGGCTTTTCAGTTTATACTTCGCCGACGATCAAGTGGTAATTGCAGAAGACCTGGATGACTTAAGCTATATGGTGAGGAAATTAAACGAAGAATACGACAACGCAGGACTAACAATAAATACAGTGAGCGCCAAAAAGCATTGGTCAGTTTCAATACCTAATAAAAACCCATACACTTCACCTATGGAATCAATAATAATTTCTTCATAAATCGGAAACTTGGGAGTTTTGTTTCAATGTTTGACATCTTCCGAAAGTGACAGTTTGGTGTGCTGTTTCACCGTCAAAGATTGTCAGGGCTCATTTTTTCGAGAAAATTGGTGAAACGGTAACGGTTACATCTCAAAGACATTACATGCTTTAAATATCTTTTTATTGCAAATAGAGGAGGAGATAGTAAATGAATATTGGTTTCAACAGGACGGTGCTACAAATTACAAATTACACCGCAAGAATTAATACGAATCTCCTACGACAATCGTTTCTAAATAAACTGATTTCTTGCTATGGTGACCTTCATTAGCCCTCGAGATTGCAGGACATAACCACTCCTGATTTTTTCTTTGGGATTACTTGAAGAGCAGAGTATTTACAAGAAAGATAAGAAATCTGGAAAAGCTTAAAATGTTTATTCGGGAAAATATTGAAGCTGTACTGCAGGATATGCGGCAACGTGTGATGAGAGATTTCGGCCACCATTTAAAAGAGTGCATTCAACAATAGGGGAGTCATTTAACCCACAGCATTTTTCATAAGTGAATCTCCCATTCTTAGTCTTTAAGAAATAGTTCTGATTAACTGTGTAATTTAAGCAAATAAATTGTTATTACAAATTGAAACTGACCAATGCTTTTTGGCGCTCACTGTATGAAAAAATCTGAATACCTATCGATTGGAACCAATGAACTAAACCATTTGCCACTAGAATACGAATATATACAAGGGGTAACGAAATGTAAATACTTAGGAGTAATTTTTGATAAAACTGGAAATAGCGACGAGGAAATTACTCCTTTTTTTCAGGGTTGAACACATTTTGTCGTTTTAAAGTTATTACATATCTTGAGTGCAGACGTCCAATGTATCTAGTAAAGTATTTACAGAAATAAATGAGAATTTAGAACGATTTAATACGATACATTGAATATGTTCGAGGCCTTCTCATAAATCGCCTTCTTAGCCAATTCAGGTTTGTCAACTTTCACCTCTTCGCAATACCGAATCAGGACCATTTTTTCATGCTCTGTGAGGGGCTGCCCACAACCTTTATTCAAATTTTGTGCGTTAATTTTTCTACACAAACGCAATGACAGTTATGTGCAATGACAGCGCCGATGACCTTGAACGGCTCGCCGCTGCCAACCTACATTGTGAAATACACTATTTACTACTTTCAACTCATACCAACTTGACAACACTTTGACAGCTGATTTAAAAAAAAAATAGACTATATGTTAATAACTATTTCTCCAAACTTGGCAGAAAAATGACAATATAGTTCTGTCAGTTGGGGCAATAAACGTTATGTTTAGTGAAGTTTGGGGGAAAAAGTGGTTTTTAACGTCTGTAGGGCAAAAATTTAATTTTCTTTCTATATTTGATCTCAATTTTTCAGTTTTTATATTTTCAAAAAGGAAAACATGAAAGGGGGCCGCGTTTGTTATAGTTTACACCTAGTACAGTTGACTCTCAATTATCTGGGAGTCGATTAGCCAATTTCCGTTAACCAGAGTTACCAGCATAGGACAGGGTTGATGTGGTACATGCTTTTTGGCTTTTTGAATGATTGATTACTTATATATCTTGCTTTAAATAATCCACGTACTGATAGTAGACACCAAATTGAATGACTGCAAGAAACGGACATTAATTTGTGAATAAAAACATTCATGAAAGCTGTGTATACAGAATTTTTTTTTTATTAGTTTGTTTTGCATTTAAAACATATTTTTCTTGGGAAATAAAGCTTATTTATGTTGTCTTCTTCTTCTTCTCGCTCAACATGTTTCATCCATTCCAATACTGGATATATGCCTCCTGAAGACTCTTCCATTCTCCTCGTATTTGAGCTTTCCTAATCCATTGTGGACCTACTTTTGTAATATCCTCCCTCCATCTTGTCCTTGGTCGTCCCACGCTTCTTCTTCCCATTTGTTACCTCCAAATTGTGATTTTTTTGCTCCATCTATTATCGTCTTTATGGAGCATATGTCCTATCCAACGCCATTTCTGACTAGCTATTCGTTCAGCGGCATCCGTAACTCTTGTTCTTGTCCTTATATAATTGTTTATTTTTCTGTCAGCTAATATAAAGGTGGACATACACGATACGGTTTACCGGAAGACAGTCCTTCCGGCTTGCAATCCGGAAGGCAAACTGTATCGTTAGTGGATACATCGGCCGGAAGGCGAGCCCTGAACTCTCAGCTTCCCGAAAAATTGTCAACACTTGAAATTTTGCCTGCCGGCTTTGCTTATCGCATACAAGTCGGAACGTGTATGTGCTAGTTGTGAGTACAGGCCGAGAGTTACGCTGATGGCAGTGTGATTTTATTCAGTAGCATATAATTTAATAAAAAATGACCGATATGAGAACGTGTTCTCATGAATTCTTAACAGAATTTATTGAGCTATACAGGTCTCTGCCTTTTTTGGACGATATAAAAAGTAAGCAATATAACGGGTGTGCAAATTTGAGGTTGGATTTTGAATTTCGCGGAATTTGCTTTCTGTCTAACATAGACCGCTAATATTTTATAGTTGTCATTTTGACACATTGCCATTTAAGTTATGGAGCGTTTTACGATTCAGCAACGCATATTTATTGTAAAAACCGATTACAGGTATGGGGAAAGTCTTGCAGAAACTGCAAGAAAAGTTCGGGCTATAGACTTGCCTGACATGTGGTTTCAACAAGATGGTGCCACATGTCACACAGCGCGCGAAACAATAACTTTACTGCGATCAAAGCTCAGAGGTATTCTTATCTCTCGATATGGTGACATCAATTGGCCGTCAAGATCTTGCGATTTGACGCCTTTAGATTTTTTCCTCTGGGGTTATGTGAAAAGCAAAGTGTATGCCAATAGTCTACAGACAATTACAGACCTAACAGTCGAAATTACACGCGTAATTGGTGAGATAGACCCTCGTTTATGTTTAAATGTCGTTAAAGATTTGTAAAAAAAGAATGGTTTCGTGTCAGTCAGACAAGCCGAGGAGGGCATTTATCTGATATTATCTTTCATGTTTAATCTTTACGTATATGCTTTAAGTTTTCATTAAAATATCTTATGTTTGCAAATTATTTATGCTTTTATTAACGAATTAAAATCCAACCTCAAATTTGGACACCCTTTATAAATAAACCGACTCCAATCGTAATTCGTTTATTAGATTGATATTAGAATGCTCTTGTCGAATTCTTAACTACTGTTTCACTCACTTTGAACGTGTCCCCTTCATCTTATTTTCGTTGCTTTTTTTTCAGCAGCAATGCAAATGCCAATCCTATTAATATAAGATCATTTTCCGAAATATTATCAATATGACCTTTTCGCTATACTGAACACTTTAAGACTGACCAAAACTCTGCGAGAAAACGTAATGAGTATGTCTGGGCCCAGGGTACGGGTTTAGCCTTCCGGATTGCAAGCCGGAAGGCCTGCCTTTCGGTAAACCGTATCGTGTATGCCCACCTTAAAACCTAGCATTGATCGTTCCATTTTTCTTTGTGATATTTTTATTCTGTTCATATTGGTTTTTGTGAGGGCCCACATTTCAGATGCATATGTCAGTACAGGAAGAATGTACTGATTGAATATCTTGGTTTTTAAGTGTTGCTTAAAAAGGCCTTTGAATACATTTCTTAACTTTCCGTAAGCTCCCCAAGTAGTCCAAGAGCCAGCAACGGGTTTGCTTACAGTATTTTTAACAAGCGTGTAACTGTTATGGAAGGTCCCTTTGAATATACTGAGAAGGAAACCCGAAGTCTGGCAAGCCTGTGGTGGTGGTTTTGGCCCCCTTGCGGCCTTGAAGGATGGAAAAAATAATAAGAAAAAAGTATAACAAGTGTGGCTTTTATGTAAGTAAAAAGATTGACAGACGCTTTCGCTGGTGGTAAGTTTACCCCAGATTCACATAAAGTTGCATAATAAACTTAACCATTTACTGTAAAATATCGAGAGATCCAAAAAAACTGATCTTTAATGGGCTGTGGAAATTCAAACGTGTGAATAATAAGTTGGTGGCACTGTAAGTCTGTCAAATTCGAGGTTACCAGGTTAGGTTTTCCGTCAGTTTTGACACAGACTGATGCAAAATCTAACCTGCTAACCTCGAATTTGACATAGACTTACAGGGTTACCAACATATTATTCCTAGGTTTTGTGTCAGTTTTGACACATTATTTTTTTCCGCCCTGTAAGGGCGCATGGGGGCTAAAACCACCACCGCAGGCTTGCCAGACTTCAGGTTCCCTTCTCAGTATATTCAAAGGGACCTTCCATAACAGTTACAGACTTGTTAAAAATACTGTAAGAAATTCGTTGCTGGCTCTTGGACTAAAGCAAGTTGAATTCGTCTGGTTATCTCAACTGCCTGCGTTGACTCTTGCATTTTGAGCTTTTGTCCTAGATATACCGGGTGTCAACGAATTTATTAGACAAGTCATAATTTCTAGAGTATTAGGTGTATCAAAATGCGATTTGGTATACTCGTAGGTAAATGGTATAGGGACGGGATAGGTATTATGCATCTTGGCTATCCATGGCACACTTGACAAAAGAAAATAAATTATTATCCAGTATTTTGCTTAGAAATATTTAATTTATGAGCTTATTTTTAATCCAATCGCAAATAAATTAGTATCGTTAGATTCACCAAAATATCCTCTTTTCGGAAAGTGCTTGTCAAAAAAGGGTCGCCATTTAAAAAAAAAATAGTTAGACACGAAAATGTAATTTTGTCAACTTGTCTTATTCCTATCTATCATACTAATCATTAAAACTTTGCGATTGTAAATTTCTGACATCACCTGAGGTCCTTAGATTAGTTTGCGTCCAATCATGGCCACCTAGATGCAATACTAAAAGTGGCTCTAAAAAAATCAAGTAGGCTTAAAAAATGTCTAAAATGTCACATTCTGATCGAGAATTGTCTCAGAAATCCAAAAATGTAAAAATATACAGGGTTTACATTTGAAAATTCGAAACCGGAGCCATTTCCGGTGAAACCGGAAGTGACCAGAAAGTGAAAAATATGCGAAAACTCTCCTCCCCCTATACCATTTACCCATACCAAATCTCATTTTGACATACCTAATACTCTAGAAGTTATGACTTGTCTAATAAAATTGTTGGCACCCTGTATACGGTTACTATTTTTATTTGTTCTCCATCTATTTGTATTTGTCTACCGTCTTCCTGATTTGTCATTAATTTTGTCTTAGAGATGTTCAACCTGAGTCCTACTTCTTGTGCTGCAGTTATTAGGTCATATATCATTATTTCTAGGTCATCCATATTATTCGCGAATAGCACAATGTCATCGGCAAACCTTAAGTTTGTTAGGTATTCGCTGTTCACATTTATACCCTTTCCCGTCCATTGGAGTTTTTTAAATAAATATGTTGCATAAGTCTTTGTTACCTACATGCCTACATTTTTCTGCTGTTTGTGTAATCCCGAGCAGTCATTACTCCAGATAATTGCAAGTTTACTGTATAATATTTTACAATATAATGATACACTCATATTTTAACATTTCATTTTTGTTATTATTATATGTATGAATTTATTATAGGTCTAATGCATTTACATGAAGATGTGCACGGCAAATCACCAGATCAACATGTAAAGCCTGCTATTGCACATCGTGATTTTAAAAGCAAAAACGTTTTGCTCAAAAGTGACATGACAGCCTGCATTGCTGATTTCGGCCTTGCCCTCATTTTCTATTCGGGTAAATCGTGTGGGGACACCCACGGACAAGTAGGAACAAGGCGGTAAGTAAAGCACTTGCAAGGCAGACCCGCATATTAAAGCGAACACTTTATTTGATAGCTATATGGCTCCCGAGGTGCTCGAAGGGGCTATTAATTTCACTCCCGACGCTTTCCTACGCATAGATATGTATGCCTGTGGCTTAGTACTTTGGGAACTAGTGTCGCGTTGTACAGCACAAGACGGGCCTATTTCCGAGTACAGATTACCATTCGAAGAAGAAGTCGGCCAGCATCCTACCCTCGAGGACATGCAGGAATCTGTGGTGCAAAGGAAGGTTCGCCCAAGCATACCAGAAACATGGAGAAACCATTTGGTAAGTAGTATTTATGTTACACGGTTTTGTATCTTTTCTTTCCTCAGATTTACGCAATAGTCATTTTTAGAAAATAATCGCTTTATTTTTGGTTCTTACAAATTCTGTAACAGTTCTTGTTGTGCGGTTTGTTCTTTTGGTATTATATTAACTACTAAAATTAACAAGAACATGAAAGCTTTGCCTAACTGTAATTTTTAAAATTTAATAATTTAAGAGAACTTATTTCGAAGTCATACATAATTTCAATACCTTGAAAGCTTGTTCTATTGCCTGATCTATGGTATCAAATGCTGCTTCCATATTATCATTGTGATTAGGGTTTCCAAGTCCCGGGACCAAAAGTGTTTTCGGAACCTACGAGCTAAATTTCAAATCCCGGGACTAGTCCCAAAGATCCCGAAAATGGTCCCGAAAGAGAAATAGTGTTCAAGTGAAATTTCCGAATGCGAATTCCAAAGAAAAACAAGTGTTTAAGTTAAATAAAGTATTTCTGTGCTGATAATGAGCTGCGGTGGGGCTCGTCTATAACTTCGTTACTTTCTTCTGCTGGTAAAAGTCTGTCGCTCATCATCTTTTGCTTCTGCGTGAACTGCAAAGTGCTTGAGTAATCTTTTTGTCGAGTCGCCTCTGGTTATAGTAATTTTATTGGGACAATCGTCAATTGTTTATTTTTCTATATATAAAGGTGTTGCTATATCGACTTCAAATCGTTATTTTTATTATTTTTTTTTTAATGTAAAATGACGGTAGGTTGGGAATCGGAATTCGTTCTAATTCTAACCCTTTAGCAGAAAATAACGAACACCTTTAAAACCTATAAATAGAAATTATTCAACTTCTTCGCACATAATTTTAAAAGTCTACAAATTTAGTTACCTTGCCGTTACTACATATGCACACGACTATGCGTAAAATATATCTAAATCTAACAAAAGAAACAAACAGATACTTAAATAAAAGAACACTTGCAAATATGGCTGAAACAATACACAGGTTTCATTCTAATAACCAACCGAAAACGATACCTCTTCTTTCTATGCAAATAATGTAGAATGTGCAAATAGCATGAGTAATATGCCAGACACCGGTGGATACCTGTCCTAATTCTCTGATCGAGTATACGCACGGATGTTGACATGGTCCCGGGACTTCGCCTGTGCTAGCTGTGCTCCCGGGACTCGGATTTTTTGGTAGAATCCCGGGAAGGTCCCGGGGCTGAAAACCCTAATTGTGATGTATATGTAGTGGTTTCAAGAACTAAGTGTGATATTTTTTTATTTGTATAAAATATTATTGACAATTCTCAAGAGGAATTTCTGTAAGCTCGATTCGCTGTGATAGTTCCAATAACATCAGTATTTCTGGAAAGTAAAAATTGGGACACTTCAAATGGATATATATTCAGTAGTTATATCCCTAGTGCATTCTGTATATTCGAGTATTTCTCGAGAACGCGAAAGCGTTCGAGAGAAATACTCAAATTATACAGAATGCACGCGGGGAATATTGCAAGACTATTCCTCGAAGAAATGTCATCCTTTGTATGCCACACTATTTATTTTTAAAGAGTTTTCAGTTTTCTTTTTAAATTTCTTGTGTACCTAGCTAGTTTGCTCTTCTTCCCGCAAATACTCGATATTGCACTTGTGCAAATACCCGGGTATTGCACTAGTGCAAAATATTCGCTGTATTCGACTCTGATTGGTTCAAATTTTGAAAATTGATTGATGCGATTGGTTTATATTATCTGAGGGGAATAGTCATTATTATTTATCTACCTTCGTCCAATATATTTCATACCAAATAAATTAGAGAAACGTCTACATACATAAATCAGGGATAGGAAGGTCAAGCTACAATTATTGAAAATAAATAAAACGGTTAACATTTTTTAGGATTTTATTTTAAATATGCTCAAAGTAATTCCCTTTAGCAATAATATACTTGAGCATTCTTTCATTTTACTGCTTAAAAGCTGTCAATCATCTTCTTTAGGAACAACTTCTAAATAATCGTGAACTACGGTAACAATCTCTTCCTCAAGACGAAAACCTTCTACCCTGCAAATGTCTTTTAAGCCCATAAAATAGCCAAAAGTAGCACATTGCTAAACCAGGGGAGCATGGCAGGTGTTCTGTTTCTTTTATATTTTTCCAGTCAAAACCTGCAGTGTTAAAGCAGCCGTGTGGGACGATGCATTTTCATAATGTCGCGTAATTTCCTTCTCTGGAACTCAATTGAACATTTCAGGCAAACATTTTTCAGTGTATCATGTAGCTATGACTGTCTTTTACCCATCTATCTTAATTGCATTGACCAGACCCGTACTTTTAAAGAATACCGCATACATAACTTTTTCTATAGCTCACTGCTTCTTGGTCATTGCTGGAGGTTTTTCATCTTCTTGAATCCATGCACGAATCTCTTGGCGAGTAGGTACGTCGAAAAAGGGAATATAAGTTTCGTCACTCATCAGAATATTGGAAAAGAAATGTTTGTTTGCCATTACTTAGGAGATATAAAGTTTCATGGCCAATTCTGAAACACTCACACCCGTATGCATAGTCGTTCGCCAGCGGCTCGCCGGCGAACGTCTATGCATACGGGTGTCAGTTTTTTAGGAATCAGAAAGCCACGAAACGATTGATATTTTTTTTAAATGTTGGTGATTGTGTATGCTTGTGTTAACAGCTGTGGATCTAATCGTGAGTTGATGCTTTATTACCGCATAAGTGGTTTTATCGCCCTCTTCAATCATTTTTTTAACAGCAATTTTGTTTTTGGTAGCGGTCGTGGGAGTATGCCTCGCTTCTTTTTGATGCTGAACAAAATTCCTTTCGAGTTCAAATTTTTTATACCATCATAAATTGTAACAAAAGAAGATGTACATTCTCTAAAAGCTGAGTCTAAATTCTCTTTACACTCATAAGCGCTTAAATATTTTTTAAAGTCATAATAAATCATGAGTGGAAAATGATCTTTGATTAATTCCATTTTTTGACTTTTAAAGCTATTTTAAAAAATTAACAACTCGGGTTCTGACTAACGTAACTTCAACAACTAAACCTTAAATGGCAGATAAAGAGTTACTCTAAATAATACTGTATGTTTTGTTTTTCACGGTTTAGTAGATTGTCTTATTCTCAATAATTATAGCTTGGTCCTCGTATTAGGAATATGTGAAATATTGTATGTATCAATTATTATATTTATCCTTCCCTATATGCAATGTAATATTGATCATGTACCTATCCTCTCAATTTGGCATCAGTTGGACACAAGCAAAATAATTTCAATCCAAAATGAACTTCTTGTTTTTATGAACTATTTAAAGCAAAGGCAGTTTTTATTTATATAGCATTAGGCATTCGTCCAAAGAGCAAGTGTTGCCAATATCTATTAAAAGTTGTAGTTATATCTCTCAGGTGTGATAAAAACATTCTAATTCGTGTAATTGGTTTTCCTTGGTGCTTTGAACATCACCAAACCATAGAAATCAGCTCTGAATCTTGCACGACTCATAATTTGTAATAAGAAACTGTGCTGTCCACACATGAGAAAATTTTTCTTGCTATAGTTTTCCAACTTTAGTGACCAAAGAACTTCTTGTACGAGAATTCAAATAATAAAAACATATATTGACACATACATCTTGTCATTTTAAGCTATTTACTTTTATTTTGGGGCCACTTTTATCAAGAAGAAAAATCAGCTTCTTTGTTTGGCCACATGTATTGCAAATAATTCACAATTTTTATTTACAAAATCTTTGAAGCAGCATTTTGAATATCTTAAGCCTTCCACATCTACAGCCAGATGAACATCAAATGTAGAATTACTCTCAAATGTACCCTTTTAACTAAAAGCGACATCACAAATTAATTTCCAGTAGTGAAACTATAGTATGATCAAAAAGTATTTTCATTGAGTATGGCCATGGAATACTTACTAATTTATGAATACAATTATCAAATTTTGACATTAAATATAAACGTAGTTGCATTCATAAATGAGGAACTATTCCATGGCCATACTAAATGAAAATAATTTTTGATCATACTTTACTTTGGTTATTGCTCGATGCTCCTCATCACCACTGTTTTTCTCCTTATTGAATTAAAAGTCACAGATTGTGATTCTATTTGATAATCAGAATCAACATTGCTGTTATCCAAATTGCTCTTGGAATCTGATATGATTCCACAACAAAATGCAGCCACATACGAAAGCTACATGCTTTAAAACAATATTGTCGCCAGATTGCAAATTGCCAATGATGGGATGAGGTGGAATTTAACTTGACACACCTACATTGAAATAGCAATAAACTGCATCTAAAGGCACCGTATCCTCTGTTTGATAGTTTTACTTTGTTAAGGTTTTTCTGTGATTTTTACAACATGTGTCTTACAGGGTCTCGCAGGAATTTGCGACACAATGGAGGAGTGCTGGGATCATGATGCCGAAGCGAGGTTATCAGCATCGTGTGTTATGGAGAGGGTAATGATGCTTAGGCGTTATCAGCACACGTCTTTGGGCATACGTATAGAGAATGACAGCCCTGTTAAGGAAAACAGCATGTAGGCAGGTGAGTCATAGAGTTCTAGGTTTTTTTTCTGAATGATTTTACTAATACTGCTAATAAATGTTTGTAAATATTTTAAATTTCTTTACATCATGTGATAATGGTAATGATCATTATGAATACTCATAACATTGCGCAGTTGGGGACTTTGAAATTTTTCTGTTACGATTTGTCCATGTTTGGAAGTTTATACGACTTAAATTTGGGGGGGTGGGGTAGTGTTACAAGGGTTGCAATTTGTGAATTGCCAAAATAGTTCTTTATAAATTTTAATTAGGCCCCCTTTCCAGTGGATAACAGACTGCACACAATAAATGGAATAATTAGATTATTTAATTAGTAGTTGCATAAAAGTTGTCAAATTTAATAGCATAAACAGGGCAAAAGTATCATTTTAAGAAAGGCAAAAAACGTCAAAAATAACAAAGGTCAAGCTCTGGCAGCCACAAAAATGACGTCAAATTTAACAATAGTAAAATCACAAGAAAAACAAATAGAGAAATGACAAGTCAAGGAAAATGGAAACAGATATAGATAATATATGAATATAACAATAAATGAAAATGAAAGAAAAATAAACAAAATAGATAGAAACCTGAGAAGAAAGGGCTTCGGGCTTAGAACTCGAAAAAGAAGTAATTATTGGAACTAGAAAAGGGAATAATGAAAACCACACGAACAATAATGAAAATAAAAATAATGCAAGAAAATTGATATAAAACAAAGTAAGGAGTCAATACTAGTAGGATTAATAACCTAGTGAAAAAAGTTACAAATCCTTACAAACAGGAAAACCAACATTTATCTCCAAGAAGACTGCCTAAAAGAAATAATAGAAGAGAAAAAGAAACTGAAGCCGAAGCAAAAAAGCAAGGAAAAGAAGCATATCTGAAATATGATAAACCTAATAAGCAAAAAAAAAAAAAATTTGACCGTTAACAGTGAATGGATTGCGTTACCAAACGATGTTGACTGACTTTGATGCTATGGACATCGACGACATTTATTTTCAGCAGGATGACGCTACATGCTACACAACTGGTCAAACAATGGTTCTATTGCTTGAAAATTTTCCTGGTCGTGTGTTTTTTCGAAATGGAGACTACAATCGGCTGTCAAGATTGTGCAATTTAACACCATTAGAAAAAGATTTTTTTTTTGGGCTATGTTAAAGTAAAGTCTACGCCAATGCTCCACCAACGATTCAAGTACTCAAAGACAATATTTGCGAAATACAGTCGCAATTATGTGAAAACGTTTTGAAAAATTCATTTAAAAAATGACCATTTGTCAGAGGAGCCGAGGCAGACATTTGGCAGATATTGTGTTTCATTACTAACCTCAGAGTTTGTACTTTGGATTAAAATAAAAATATCACCACTTTTCACAAAAATATTGCGTTTTTCTGTTAATTGAAAATGGCACCTCTTGTTGAAAGTTTCTGTACATCTTCTGCATAAGGCGGCAGTCCCACTAAGCAACACCACCCACAACCATTATCCGCCGTCAACTAAGAAAATGCACTGCAGTCCCACTGCAACCAAAGGTGACCACTGCCAACTACTATACATTTACATTTCACACGTATTTGACACTTGCCATGCGCAGATTAATCTACATTTTTACATGTTAAATCCGCTAGTAATAAATGACGTTATGTATGTAGATGTTTTGTTTATTTTGCGAATTGAAAATGTGGATATCTTGAAATAGTTCTGATTCATAGAGGGAAGAAGTGTTAAGAAACTATTATATTTGGAGAAAAATAAATCAAAAGGACCGAAAAGTGTGAGTGCGAGAAATATTTTTTACTCAGAGAGCAGCTCGGAGGAATACCATCAACTGGTGCCACAATTAAATAACGGTGAAGAGAAGTTCTACAGCTACTACAGAATAAAGCAAAACCTTTATTTTATACTTGACGTTTCAAACACCGTGAAATATCTATAGTCCGTTCAAAATAGACATTCAAGGTTACAATAATTCGCAAGAAGCTGAATATTGGTACAAATGTTGAGAACACCATCATAAACAAATTGTGAAAAATCTCCATCGATACCACGTGTGCAAAAAAATTTATTCAAGGTCAAAGTTCGCAAAAATGGGTTTTTTGCATTTTTAGCCAAACGGTCAGTTCTATCATAAAAATATGTCAGACAAAAATTGTAGATCATGCAATTATCTATAAAAATTGTTCTTGCACTTTTTTCCTAAGAATTGCCATTTCTGAGATATAGCAATTCTAAAAGTTGAAAAAGTCGTGTTCTCCATAATATGCACGAGTACACCGCCTGTACTCAGTTTTTTTCTTCTTTGTTTTGTTCAAGACTTTCTAATTTCGTATTTTTCTCTTCTAATCCATTTTTGTTATTCCTATTTCTCGCCTTGTTGTTTCCCTTTTGTTTCCGTCCTTTTCTAGTTCTGTCAGTTTTTTTGTTATTAACTTATTGCGTTCTTTATTCCATACTAGTACTTCTCCATTTATAACTAATTTTTGATATCCAACTTTCACCAGGTTTCCTGCTTTTTTTTTCTCTTTTGCCGTTTCCCTTATTTGTTTTTGTATTTGTCTCTCTTCATATGTCAGATCAGCGTTCATGAATATTTCTTTTCTTTTCAGTTTCATTCTATTTTTTATTATTTCCATTTTATCTTCCCAAGTTTGCATTTGGATAACGTACATTTTGTTATTAACTTTATAAGCATCTTTCACTTTTAATTCTATTTCTAAATTCTTTTTCAGAAAATTGTCTAGATGTTCTTAAAATTGTTTTTCTCATCTGTGTTTATCTCTAGCCCAGTAATCACAAGATTATTTTCCCTTTTTTCTTTTTCTTGTATTTCCAATTTTCTTTCTGTTTTTTTCAATGTTATTTCGAAATTCTTTGCTTCTCTTCTACGTATCTGTTTTGTTTTCTGATTCTTCTTTAAAAGTTTGGAATTCTTCCTGACAGTTTTTCAAGTCTTCTTTAATTCCTTCCAGCTTCTTCTTCCATTCTTGAGTAACTGGTCTTTCTTTTTACCCATTTCCTGTTTTAACTCCTCTTTTCAGGTTGCCATTAATTGCTTCATTTCTTACATAATTTTTTCCATATCTTCTGAATTACAGGTTACAGGTGTTCTTTAACTGGTGATCGCTTTACCATTTTGCTTTTTTAAAAGTATTTCTGTTTCAGTTTGGGGTCATTTTCTATTTCTGTGTCGCTGCTTTCTGAACTTCCGCTATATGTTCTATGTCTAAATGTCTCTTCTGCATTCATTTATATGTAAATTTCTGCAATCGTTACGTGCGCATATTATAGTTGCAAAATATTTAAAAATAAGGGCAAAGTAAGAGCATCTATATTTGTCACCTGTCACTAGGATTAATTTTTGTGAGTCGTGTTACCTGCGAGTGTCATATGTCACTTGCAATTATAAACAAAAACGTATAAATCTGCATCTTGCATTGTTAATTTTATTATCACATATAATCTCATAAGAGCATTAATTCTTTCCGGAAATTTTTTGAGTGCATTCCAACAACGTCGTATTAATTTGCTCGAGCGGGACGCGAGGCAAATTAGGACGTTGTTGGAATGCACGAAAAATAATTTCTGGATATGAATTAATGCTCGAATGCAGATTCGGTAAGAAAATCGTAACGATACAAGCCCTCAAAGTTAGGCTGAT
Source organism: Agriotes lineatus (assembly GCA_940337035.1). NCBI lineage: Eukaryota > Metazoa > Arthropoda > Insecta > Coleoptera > Elateridae > Agriotes > Agriotes lineatus. The sequence continues at coordinate 196,524,429 of OW679194.1, read as the reverse complement.
CTACCTACAAAAAATTTCCAAGAAATTTTGTTGTTGTCTTGGTTACGGCTCGTGAACTAATTTTTCTATTGGCCATTAATGAGTGTCGTACGATTTTCCTTAGAACTTAATAATGATAATAAGTTCCGTTGTCAAGTGAAAGCAGCAAACAAATATATCAACCGACTTGCACGTTTTGTTTCCAAGGCTGTATCACTGGCTTATATGATCGATAGCGGAAAAAAAAATATATTAAGGCAATAATTATTAAGTAAATGAGTAAATCTTAATGCTATTATTTGACCCATACTTTTGTTATAGTTTCTGGAGATACCTTTGTTACATCATTGTACCTGCATTGCCACTGTACCTGGCGCTGAAGCAGCCTGCGTTGTGTCTTAGTTACCACACTTGCCTACCTACGTAATGTACTGCTATAGCCTACTTTATTTTTACTGTGAACTGTGAGTACTATTATTGCCAACTGCTCCTAACGGAACTGCTTTCACAAAATGACGTAAATATCGAAATAATTGAAAGAAAGCGGTTTTGCTGAGGGAGGAGCTGTTTTTCACTATTTCCAAACCGATGTGCCAAACAATAGAAGATGGATTTTTATACATATTTTACACATTTTTATAGCGATACAGATTATGTTGAAGAAATTACTGTGTGGTGTTCGGGACACTATGTAAATTTAGGTCGCAGTGTATAATAATATCGTACATTTTGACATCTGGCAGTTAGAGACTACTAAAAGTTCTAACTCGTATTTTTCAAAAATGGATTACTGTGTGAAAGCAGCGTTGAAAGTGTGGCAGGATGTTGAGACATTTTTTTGTAGGTGAAATTAAAATTTTGAAAATGTTGTAGGTAGTGATGAAGTTTTAAATATTATATGTTGCTTTGAAATATGCAATACAAGAGAAATTACAGTAATACACACTATGTCCAACAGCTTTTTATAATTTATAATTTGTACAACTCTAATTCTAAAGACAGGAAATTAAAAAAAAACACTTTTTTTGGAAAATTATAAAATTCAAGAAAACTTTGATTTTCATTCAGTCGCAAATATTTACTGTATTCTCGTTGTAGTATTGGGTGGGCAGGTTAGTAGAGGAGAGTGCTACACAGTGGAACGAAAAAAAAATATTTATAAAACATCAATTTAATACAAAAAATATAAAACTAATTGGGATTGATGAAACAATGTTTAAACCAGGGATGAGCAATCTTTTTTTACAACGGGCCAGTTACAAATTTAAAAATGTTGTGAAACTTATGATAATACAAACACTGAATGATAAACTCAAATTATCTCTTTATTAACAAAATAAACCTAGTATAAGAAATTACAGAAATAAAACACTCATTAATAGAATATTATTAAAAACTGTGAAAGATATATGTGGAAAAAGATTATTTAATGAGAAATTTCACATTGCTTCTTTGCCATCAATTGGTCTATATATGCAGATATAGACGACACAGCAACTCGCACGTAGCTTTCTAACCGTACATCATTTAATCTCGATCATAAACATAGGTGCTTCCAAAAAGTGGCATTATTTGTTTTGCATGTGCGCCTAATTGTGGAAATTTTTCTAAATTCATGTAACTTTGATATAAATTATGTATGTCAGCATTTTGAAATTTATTTCTTAAATCCGTGTCATATTGTAAATCAATTAATTTCATTTGTAACTCATCCGGAACTGTTTCCACTTCTATATTAAATGGTGAAGAAACAATGTTAAAACTAACATTTTTTTCTGATCTAAGTATTTTAAATCGCAATTCTCAAATTCCGTTTTTTTTAAATGCTGTGCATATTTTCTGGTTTCTGAAGAAGTTGAAATACTCTGAGCTTTGACTTTACTGCGCTTGCCGACGCAGCGTTTGCGGCACATATGCGTACCGTCAAACGAAGCCACTCAGCATAGCATTTCATACCAAGAAATGCCAATGATTAATTTTTGAAATGATAGCATCACTGCCTACCTATGATGTCGGCATCATTTCCAGAAATTAAGTTAACACGCCTAGGGTACAATGAGGCTGCGGGAGATTGTAGGAATATTTAAAAGTCAAAATGTAAAATCTTTAAAGGGCCGCACAAGAAAGTGTGGCAGGTTGTTCATCCCTGGTTTAACTAACATAAAACTATGATATTGTTTGAAATTAAAAATGATACAATTTTTTTCTTAAAACACCGCTTATGTTCCATTCGTGGTACACAGTGAAACAACAGAATGGATATAATGGGACATGTTTTTATTAAATTAACTAAAGGAATAGCTACTAATTCATTTGTTTTCTGAGAAAACCAGTGGTTTTGGCAAAAGATATTTAATTTTACCAACGAAATGTCAGAAACTGGTGGAAAAAATAACAAACCATTTAAATTTTTGGTTTTGCGAAGAAATGACACCTCGTAATCAATCTTCATTTTCATCCAAATCTGAAAAGACCTTTCCCACGTATTCAATACCCTTGGTAAATTGAACAAGCACAAAATCATTTTTGTAATTGCACTATTTTGGTTATTAATATAAATAAACTTTTAATGTCGTACACAGTGGATCACGTTCCACTGTGTACTACATGGGGTCTATGGTCTATGGTCACTAAATCATTAAAAGTTGGGTTATGTTATATGGCATAATATTACATTAAAATATGAAAATTCTGATAGTACAAACAGATTTTGCATACTCTGTACAATAACAAACTAAAGCAATTTTAAGAAAATTTTACTTCTTACCTTTAAAAACCAGACTTGTTCTTTAAAAACCCAGCACTACGTAGGATATCGTTAATTTTTATATCATAACAAGGCTTTATACTGTCAACATTGACAACATACAATACTCCACATTTGGCCTAATATTTAAAAAGATAATTCACTTGTTCCACTGTGTACCACTCTCCCCTACATATTTTTGAAATGTAAATGGATATCGCTAGCAGTTGTTCAATTGTAAATTACATAATCTGATGGGAGTACTCTTCCAGTTCCACTCATTTCGTCATAATATAAAACAACAGAAGTATAATATATAAAGTTTAATAAAACTTTAAGCTTGATTGTCATTATTACAACTTACCATTTAAAAAAAATCTTTGCAGCAAATGCATAGTAAAGTAATACTGAAAAATGTTGAAATTATATAGATTGTTTCAGCTACCATAAATAAACCTTTTTGAATATTCATGCAGTATGTCCCATTAATCTGAAGTTTAATGCGTCCTTTTAACGATAGCGTAATCCAAATTAGAGTGAGTTCGGCTGTTCGGCAATGCAAATCTGATTTAATTGGTCAAAAAATTTCGTTTAGGAACCTTTGATCTATCCCAAAATTTAATTTTTGCTAAATATCTCACTATTGCAGCGGAAGTGTCAAGATATGCAGATGTAAAAATAGAAATATGAGAGGCACATAGTTACATTGCTAAACCTAGAGTATTGATTCATTTTATATTTATATTTATTAAAGCTTTAGATTCAATGAGTATAATAGATGTTTTTAAATTTCTTTGTTTATAGCCTATGGGTAATTGTTGTTCAACCATAATTTCGTCGTTTTGTGTATCAGAATATGAAAATTTAATTTAAAAATGTTCAGATTGCAATTTTTAAACGTTGCTCTAGATATAAATGCATATTTACTGTTATAGATTATTATTGGTATTACATTCTATACATTAATAGTATCATATGATCAAGAAAATTTCATGTCTAGAGTGTTGTGGCTCCATTTAAATTAGACTAGATGTGAAATTGTGTTGATCACTCTGTACAAGATATGAAGTAAATATAAAACAAGTTTACATGTAGACAAAAGAATAATAAGTGCAGTTTATCTATATTAATATAAAATATTGCATAGGAAATGGCAGTTTTAAGTTTGGAATTTTCAGGAGTAATACTACTCCATCATGTAAGGGTCCATGTAAGTTTTCCTAATTAAATTTTGATTTTGCGGCATATTTTTTTAAAATAAACGATAATAGTTGGTAAGAGTGAAGCTGCAGGTGTTTGCTAAATTTATTTATTTATTTCAATAGTAAACTGACATAGTCCTTTACAGAAAAAAGAAAATTCAAAAAACAAAATACAAATTAATTATAATCTATTATAATCACAGATTATCTGCTATCATTTGCTTTTACATAAAAAATAATCATTATGACATCAAGTACCTTTAAAGCTGTAATGAAATACCATTATTAAATTACTGGTATTGTTCATTTTTTGAAACCGTATATTTACAGGCTAAAATATATAGGTGATTGATTTAAGAAAATTTTTTCTGACAAAGTAACAAATTTTACTTATTTATGTATATAAGTTTATTATTTCTCTAAAATTAAAATTTTCTAATTTATTTTTATATCTCGCTTTACACTGGAAAAATGGATTTTTTTCCAAACTTTTCGGTTCTTTTTTACCCACACACAATGCTTGATGCAAACTTGAAAAGCAGTTAAATTGACTTTTGGTTTCCTGGTACGTTTTGCAATTTGTGTTTTCTGCATTGTCAGTGTACATTTTTCAAGAATTTCAAAGTATAATTTATATTCATACAATAAAAGAGCACAATTTGAAAAGTTCATAATATTTTGTGTAAAACTGCACATGAAATATCCGAATAGGCTGTCTTCCAGAAGTATGATAATAAAATAAATGTTACAAAGAAAAGAAAAGGTATTGCACATGTATTTTGTACTTGTCTAAAAGTATCCACATAAAATTTAATGGTGTACTCTGGACTGAAGATATCTTTAAATTGGATGCGCTTATAAAGTAACAATTTTTTCAATTCCCCATTTCTTTGTTGATCACGAAAAAGAAAAAATAAGAGTAACTATATTTGTATTTATGTATTATATACGCAAATCAAAATGTATGTATTGATATAAGAATTGGAAAGATTTTAGATACAACTAATAGAACTCATTGATATGCAGATGCGGTTGAATGGTTTTTAAACTAGAATGTGCTGATTTGAAAAATAATATAAAACATTCATGAATGTGGTATAATATTTTAAATGAAAATCTATTTGACTTTCAAGAACAACTACTCATATAAAAATTAAGAAGTCGATCATTGCAGTTTTTGAATACCATTTTAAGGAAGATGTGTGTTCAAAAATTTCCATTTTATTTTTAATTGGTAACCACACATTAAAAATGTACATTTCCTAGCACTTTAATCTGATAGAAATTGAAAAATTACAGTTTTGACGTGATAATCCTGCTTGTATTAAATGTTTTAATCATAATTAGCCAACGGTTAAAAATGTGTGAAATGATGTTATTGAATTGTGCATTAAATTATTTGTAGTAAATTTAGGAAGCAAACAGAAAAACGTGAACGGATAAAAAATTATAATTAATTATAATTGTCAATTGGTCGTTAATTGGGTAAACTTCAAATGTTAAATAATAATTTGGAGAAAATGATGCCGCTATTTTACAAAATTCTGCTGCAACTAAATGAAGTTGTTTTTCCTTTGTCAAACAACATTGTTCGATTGTATATGAAGACTTAAAATTTTAGTTCTTATGTCACCATATCTGATTTTAAACTTAAATATTTGCTATATTTCAAATTTCACAAACTTTACTATAATCTGATTGCCATTTGTAGTTTCAAGTAACTGGTGGTTTCACATTTTACACAAATTATTTTTCATTATTGGAAAGACATATATAGTGTCTGTAGAGAAGTTGAAGAATGCTGTATTTTATCAAAAATATATTTCTTGGGTTTTAGAGGTACATTAGCTTTTTCGTGGTTTAAAATTCTTTATGGCGTATAGTTACGATAGAAACTACTTGCTGGTGTTAAAGTAATCAATATCTAAAGAAATATATCATCTACTAGCAGTAAATAGAATTTATCCTGAGAGCTTTTAAGTACATTTTCTACTTAATGTTGGTAGATGTTCATGCGAAATTGAGTTAGTACTGGACATATTTTTCTACCTAGCATTTAGTATGACTGCTTGTTGGTTAAATATCTTAAAATAAAAGCTGTGGGAGGAGAAAGGACTCATTAAAGCCAATAAAGCTAATGGTTATTATATTTAAAAAACAAGACAGATGTGTATATTGCAATTGATCTCAATTATACACTATAAAACTGATTAAAATGTTATCGAAAAAATCCGTATATCATAAGACAGTATGATTTACCGGATTTTTCGAAGATATTTTAACGCGGTGTAATGTAGTCATGTCCAAATTAATGTTATTTGATTACGTTCAGGCAGAATTAGTGCTAATTTTTGCAATTTTTCAAAACAGTATTTTTAAACCTCCGATTGTATTTCCAAAACTGTACGTATGGAAAGAATAGTTTTGAAAAGGTATACACTTTGATTGTTCGAAAAACTGAAGCTAAAGAAACAGGTTTTACCATTTCAAAAATCATTTCTATTTCTAATTCGTTACGTAGTGCAACTTCGATTTATTTGATAATGACAAGAAAATCTATAGCTATTCGACAATATATGTAGTTACTTTGGTATCTGTAAAGGAAGCTGTCAAGGGATATCGATTCTTAATTTTTTATTTATTATTTTGTGCATCGATTTCTTAAATAGGAATTTCTAGTGTAAATTCTTGCGAGTGTCTTGGTGATGCTTACACATTTATTAAATTATCTTAATGTTGTTTTGACAATATTCAATCTTGTTGTATAGTGTATGCTCATAATAATTTTTTGATTTTGTGTTGATTTCTTACTTGAAGTTAGTTGATTGGAAACAGTGTATCAGTAACTGATATATTACAAATCAATAAGGAAATAGTGAATGTAGTAATCCATCCAACTTATGATTTTAATTAATAGTACCTATTGCCGAAATTTGTGTGCCATCTGGTAGAAATTTATCATTGCACGAGTTGAATTTTTTTTTGCATTATTGACAGAATAAAAAAATGTGAGATATTTTATGTTCATTATTTTACATATAATAAGAACGGAATATTTTATATTACATGAGTATCTAAACTTTCATCATTTTTCTGAATATAATTTGAGCTTGGTGTATCAAGAGTATGTTAATTTAATTGATTATTTATATTCACACATTAGATTATTTATTTCGTTTTCTTTAGTTTCTTGTGAATTATGATAAACATATTTAAACAAAACAAGATGCGTACGTCGGAATAATATCTGTATGATTTGAGTGTATTCTTTATAACACATAAATAATTTGTGATTTTGTTTGAAGTAAATCTAAATTAAATGAGCTTCAACTTATACATTTGGCGTTGTAAAATAGAAAAATTTGAAAAACGTATAGGTAATTTCAACATTTTGTAGAAGTTGAGTGCTTAGAAATGATGTTGATGATATAACAATAAATACATTTTACTTGAATTGATTATATGCACATCCAATTATCAGTTCACTAATGCAAGTTTGAATATATAAAAATAATGAATAAAAGACCTTTAAATAAATGAATTTTATTTTTATATTGATCTTTGCATTAATGTATTTTTCTGTAGCTCAGTCCACTATGAATGAGTTTGTAAAATTTAAATAATGTCATTCCTTTCATGCAGAGATAATCTGTGATATTTTATGTAACAAAATGTATATAAAAATTTAGTAATTTTTAAAAGGGAAAGGCTGTTTAGAGAAACACCCAAGTTTCATTCTAGAATTATTACTTGCATTAACTTGGTTATTGTTGACTTAATTTACATTTTATGGTCCCTCCCTAGTTTAAAAGAAATTAACCAGCTGTAGGTGAATGCTTTTTAAAACTGCCATTTTGTTTCTATTTATGATATATTGCCCTCTATAAATTTTGTTTCTTCAGTGCTTAAGTTCCACTAAATAGGTGGTAGTAAAATTAATTTCCGTTTTCGAAGTTAATAATAATTTACTAGTGGTTCATACTGCATAAACCTGGTAGTCCAAATGAGCCTTTTTCTAATACTCGCCGCCTGCTAGTAATGATAGATGTCTCGCTGCATATCCATGTCATTGGGAAATTATGGAGTTGGAGCTGAAAATGTATAAATACGTTAGTAGCATTCTGTTTCTTGCAATTTTAGAGAATAAATGTCGAACATGCTGCATCAAAACAAATTGTTATACTGAGAAGTGTGTGGGTAGGGGGAGGGGTTATGTATAAATTGTGATGAAACAATTGAAGAGAAATTAATGAGATCAACGTAAACAAAATCTCTTTGTACAGTAGATTGCAAAATTCTAAATAATTAATAAGAGACGTTTGTTAGCGTTTTTCATAAACTAGATGCATAAATTAAAGTTTACAACCTAAACGTAATATTTTATTGTAGTTTCTTATAGCTAAATTTACTAAAAGGTAACGTGTAGACAAAAACATCGTGAATGTAAAACTTTCAGTGCTGCTTAACACAGTATATACGTTGAACGTAACATAAATCGAAATTAAACGTATTTAGTATAAGCATTTCATTATAAATGTACAGTATATCGTAGTCGTATGTCTTTTATTATAGAAATATTCTTTTACTACTGTGCCATAATCCCATAGTTGAAATTTTTAATGAAAAATGTTTTGTAAAATAGCAGAAACCTTGTAAGATATATGGTCGTTAAAAACTGTACAGATTAACGGGATAGCATTTTGATATTACTAGACCTGTATCATATTCGTATTCAATTAAAGTAATATTTTAATATGAAGATTTTTATAACTGGTATGTTGCACGTGTTACAAAGCAGCATCGTCTTTGCGTTGAAAATTTAATGGAATTAGCGCGTTCTGTTCGGAACACATTTCACAGTAGGCGACGCAGAAAAGTATTATTTTTTTGTGAAATGGATAAATGTCGTTAAGTTTCTAATAATATAAAATACCTTAAACATGTGTATCTATATTTTTAATACAGTTTTTGATCTAGAATTTGGAGCAAGAAGAGTTCATAACTAATTGGCATATTGGTGTAAAATTTGTATTTAAATGTAAACCGGAGTGTAGCGTTTTGGTAGTCCTGGTAGCAGTTCTGAACTGAATTATTCTAATAAAAGGTAGTTGTATTGTAGGTAATCGTCTAAGCAAGTTAATGAAAGAGTTTTAGTTTTATATTAGTGTAATGTTACTAAATTGAATTAAAAAGTTAATATAAACACGTTTTTATCACTAAGTTTAGTAAAGTATGTCGTAGAAAGTATTTTTTGAATTAATTTTATTGTTACTAACCAAGAAAAGCTTGTAAACTTTAACAAAAAGACTGATATAATAATGAATTGGACTTGTAAAGCAACATTATCATTTTACAAAGTATTTTCATACAAAAATGTATCGGCCATTACCGTATAACATGTAGCTTTTGGTTATTTTGCATATGTTTTCCTTTTCTGAACAGTCTTGTTTTGCCACATGGGTTTTAGTAAAATGATCCACACTTGAATGCTTTCGTGCGAAGTCATATTGATTTTAAGGCAGTCATTAGGTAATTTTGCTCTCAATAATCAATTTTCTTCATTGGCCAACTATGAATGGCCTCTTTAAAAATGCAGCTTTAACAATAAATAACATTTTTATTATATTAAATTTAAAACGTGATCAAGTAAAAGTTATCTGTAAAATTTCACCTTAAAGCTCACATAAACTTGGCATCCTGTTTTTATCCATTAACTTTGTACATTATAAATTTTGTTCATTGCAAGCTATAGCTGAAAATGTTAATCATTTACAAACCGCCAGGTTAGAAAATAATACAAAAAGCACAAAAAGCGTTTGAAGGAATAATCTTTGACATTGTTGTTACACAGAGAGACCATTATTCTTATTAATGTATAAATTTTGTCTCGTAATGTATTTAATAGAAATTTAACAGTGATACTCAACCAGTTAAAAATGTTAAATAATTCATTTTATGTGACTAGAAATTACAGAAACATGTAGCAAAACAATAAAGTCGTTTGTTGTGTTTTTAATTATTTACATTTCAGGTTTTGTTATAGTTATGTGTATATACTATATATTGTATTAAAGGAAGTGGAATTTATTGTGTGCCGATGAAAATTGTTTGATATGCTTAATATTGACGAACAGTTTATCGTTACGTACAGCATAAAAGTAAAAAAAGTAATTCTATTGCAAAATTATCATTTACTTGAACTACTTCTTTGAATTTCAAGTCTGATTAAACCCTTTTCTGCTTCTAATTATTTATACCGATTAGAAAATGTCAAATTGTATATAAACGTATAAGTTGATAAACTGTTCTGAATGAAGGGTATTTCCTTTTGCACCTTGTAATATTTGTGTTCTTCTGCAAACAAAATGCAATCATCGCAGCAATTTGAAGTAATTGTTTTATCTTATTCTTGGCTAAATTACAACTAAACAATGCAATTATAGTAGTCTTCCAAGTTAATTAAGTTTAGAAGTGCTGTCCATTTTACTATTTTCAATTTAATGTTCTCCTTTTCCTAGTTTATAACAGTGTTATCTGTGATCTCATTTTTTAGCCATTGTTTTAAATAACTAAGTAGGAGTATTTGCGAGGTCATCATTAACTACACTACGAGTGGTTTATGTTGTAAAATATTTAATTTCAGTCTAATTGGTCTTGTAGGCATTGTAATCATAGTAGATTAATGATGAAGATCCGCAATCAGAAATTGACTGGTTTGTAGAAAACTTCCTATTTTTTGTAACAGTTGGTGCTACAAGTTTTATCGTTATGTTTTATGGGGCACATTAAATTGATAGACGAGTACAGATAGAAAGGTTACTTCAATTGCATAGTCTTGCCAGCAGTAATTAGCAACTCCGTTATATAGATTAAGTTGTTTTTATCCTATTCATCTACCTCCATATTTTTAATGTGTTACTGGCTTTAGATAAATTTATTTTAAAGCGACGGCTTAGAAGTGACGTGTGTTTATTTGTTACTAATATATGTTAGGTTTAGTGTTTTTCTGCTTGAACAGGTTTGTTGAGATATAATACCTTTATATTTTATTTAGAGGCGTACATATCAAGTATTTTTAGAATTTATCAAAATATACATTTTTTATAAGTGCTTCGATTTTATAAATTCGTCAGCCGCGTGGTTTTCTTAACCAAATACTAATAGTGTTCAAACTACAACAAAATACAGTACAAGGATCACTCACATGTAAAATGCAATATCATTCCGAAACCAGTTGTTATGTTTATTTTACTTCTCCTTATAGGCAGACTGTTACTTTTAAGTACTTTATCACTAGTAGATTTATAAATCCCCATTATAAAACTGTACAGTTATTTGTTGTATCAGAAAAAGAAACATTGTATAAATCATAATGTAGATTTAGTTGTACTTTATGTATCTTATCTTATTAAATCATTAGATTAAAATTGTAGTTATTTTATTTTTCTACTCACATGTATACAGGGTGTAGAAATGCTTTACGCACCATAGGGATTTCAATGGTAATTTCTTCATATGAAAATATTTGCTTCCCTAATTATTTTAGAGCAAACTTGTATTGCAGTTTTTTGTAGAGAAAAAAATTCTGTATCCATTGAAGCCAGAATTTGTCATTTTACATTTCGGAAAACCGAAAATTTAAAGAAATAAAATACCATTTTTAGACAAATCAGCGGTGCCTTGAAATTACTAAATCATCTCAAAGCATCAACAAATTAGTTTGCTGTTTATTTGGTTGCCGTTACATTTGACAGATTAGTTATTGTTTTGTGCCTCAAGTTATGAATGAATTCCACAATTTTTAACTACCCTGCACTTGCTTTGACCCTTGTAGGTGCAGGTAAAGGCCAAACTGGTCAAACTGCCTTCCGAGAATTACAGGGATAAAAACTGCTATGCCATTTATGTAAAACAATATACCTAAAATATTATAATCAAAGATATACTAATTTTAGTAGTGTTCATCCCCCAAAGTTTTCTTCGGTATATTGGTGCAACAAAAAAGAAAGTTTTTGTCATTTTACTGAAAATTGGAAAAGAATATTAAAGTGAAAATTTTCTACATAACAAGAGATCAATAGAAAAGCAATTAGGGTAGGCTGTGATATGCGTTATACGTTGGGCAGTACTGAAGTGTATTGTCAGTCTATGTCAAATTCGAGATTAGTAGGTGAGGTTTTGTTTGTTGTTTGACACAAACTGACATAAAACTTAACCTGCAAATCTTGAATTTGACATAGACTGACAATACACTTCAGTACTGCCAAACATATAACGCATATCACAGCTTACCCTAATTGGTTTTTTTGTTGATCTCTTGTTATAACTTTAAAGAGTTGAAATTAGCAACCCTTATCAATGTTTTTATTGAAACGTGATAGCGGATAAAATTTTGATTCGAAAAAATATGTACTGGAAACCTTGATTTGTTTCAAAACTTTTTGTAGCTTTCTTAGCTTTTTTCGTAAAGTTAAAAGTTTTTGTGTTCAAAAATAAAGTACATTATGATGCAAGACATTTTGCTGAATAATTGTGCCGTGCATCATGACGTATTTTCTTTGTTTACAGGAACAACTGTATTAGTGTCACGAAAAAACGAAAAGAACTAAAAACGTTTTTTAAATAAATAAGGCTTTTCAGTACATACTTTTGTATAATCAAATCTTTTCCCCTTAAAAGTTGTAACCACCTTTAGGAGGGTGTAATTCGAATACAAAGTGTTTGCGGATACGTTTGTTTTTTTAAATATTTTTTACTTGTTTTTCCTCACTCGAAACACGTTAAAAGTTTGATGGTGATTTTCTCTTACACCCTATATTTCTAATTATGCTATACAGCGTATGTTTTCTTGAAAACTCACGTCTGTTTCTTTTTGTTACAAGTTCGAGATCTAAGTATATTTCTTTTAGTAGAAATGAACTAATTGAAATGATGAAAAACTGACCTTCAGATGGTTTCAAAGACAAGTGTAATCATCTGTATGGGAAAATGTGAAGAGCTACCAGAAGTAATGAATTATTAAATAAAAAATATACTTATTAATATGAAATATTGATATGTAATTTCATATTTTACTATAAAATTCAGAAAAAATCGTAAATTGTTTTTGTTATCCTCAATATTTTTAATTTGAATTTTTTTTTTTAATAAATATATGTACAGGTTACAGAAAGTAGATTGGGACGCGGTGAAAATCGGACCTAATGTTAGAATCTAGTAATTTCCAAGTTTTGTATTGGTAACACTTTTGACATCTATCACATTGACATTAAATGTAATGGTTAATAAAACTATCTATCTATCTATCAAATTGTTAACCTTATTTAAGCTAAATGACACAATAAATCAGAGGCGTACGCAATACTGCGGTATGGTGTATTATCAGTTCTTGAATGTTAATAGAATTGCGGAAATAATGTTGTACTATTGGTACCAAAAAATCTAGAACAACGTTTTTTTTAGCTGTGTGAATCTTAATTTTTAATTGGCAACTGAGATGTGATTAACTTTCAAATTATTTCAAAACGCCACTGTCAATCACGCTTAAAGTAAGTTCAGTTTCAAAAGTGAAAACTGCTTAGAAAATGGTGTAACTAATCAGCAAATTACATGTTGATTTAGTTGTATAATTATTTGATATTGTAGCTTTAGCTTTTGATATTAAAATTTTATGACATGTGAATAATTCTAACCTGTCATATGACAGTTTTTAAGGTTATTTAATCAACTAAAACAATAAAAATGCATGGCTAATGGATTTAGAAGTTGTCCTAGTTTTTTGTGGTACCAATAGTACGTTGAACAACCAGGCTCTGCTAAACCTTCTATACCAGCAACAGCAATTTCCACACTTTAAAACAAAGAATCTGTCATATGACGTTAGTCACTATGCAAACGAAATCCCTCTACCTACCGTTGCTGTTTACTTGTCATTTAAAATATAACCTAACTTTGTATATTTTTGACAACTTTCCACATATTGCCAATTCATCAAATATGATCACAGCACCTTTCATGACCTACCTTGACACCCAATCTACTTTCTGTGACCTGTATATGACTGTTTTGTAGATATTGGTTCTAATTAAATAGAAATGTACATAAACAAAGAATCTTGTTGGCATTTTTCCGTAAAATAAACTCAGAATAAGACTACTTAGGTTTAAAAAAATATGCCAAAATTCGACTCATTCGATGCCCAGTTTATGTCAATTCACTTAGAACGGCGATTAACTATCAAATACGTATTAATATCAATACTAGTGCTAGTTTTTCAGTCAACAATGATTAAATTTCTTATAAAAATAGAAAAAAAGTATTTTGTCCACGAATTTATGAAAATTCGCTGTGTACAGCGGGAGATAATATTTTTACTTCTTGCATTTTTTCCTAAAGTCACTCATAGATATCACACCAAAGCTTTCCAACGTTATGTTGATTTGAAAATTTGGAGAAACGTTATCACAGAAATCTAGAGTTACTAGGTAGGTACACATCTATTGAATTCGTAAACCAAACTTTTATAAACTTTTGCTTTAAGAAATGCATGTTTAAAGAAAAAATCATACATTTGATTGATGATTTATTTATTTTATTTATTTATTTACTTAACCTGTTTAAAAGGCATAAATACCCAATTACAAAACAGTTTTATAGAGAACATGGATACATAGTATACAAAAAAGAATTTCTTTATAACAAGCGAAAAAACGACTGTACACAAAACTGCGTGTTTTATTATTGGTTTAGTTCGTAAAGAAGTAAGATTTTATTTGCTTCACAGTACAACAGGAGATGTCAATGTCCTGACTGACTGAGTTGCAAATCTGTGCAATTTTATGTAAAGGAGAATTTTTCAAGATATTTTTTTGTGGGCTTTCAAGGTAAAAGCCAATTGTTGTAACAAATTAGGAGTTTTCACTTTATTTTGCACAGTTTTGCTTAATAGGGAAAGAGAATGGCATTTGCGTCTTATTTCTAAGCTAATAAATTCATGTTTATTCAGCAGTTCGTCATGTGATATGCCTCTCTGCAGATATGTACCATCAGTTTTAAAACTTGAAGCTTTTAAAAACTGTCCTTGAACTGATTCCAATCTGTCAATGTGATTCCGATAGTACAGGCTACATATAACTGAAGCATATGCCAGCTTAGATCTCACAATGCTATAGTAAAGCGTCTCCAAAGTGTTACTATCTTTAAAATCGCGGCTGCTGCGCATTATAAATCAATGTGATCAGTAAAAGTAAGAGTTCTATCAAAGCTAACGCCCAAATCCACAAAACTATTTGGTCTCTAAAGTACATCATTAGCTATACTACAGACCGATCAATAAAAAAACCAATTAGGGCAGGCTGTAATATGTGTTATACGTTTGGCAGTACTGAAGTGTATTGTCAGTCTATGTCAAATTCGAGATTAGTAGGTTAGATTTTGTTTGTTGTTTGACACAGACTGACGTAAAACTTAACCTGCAAATATCGAATTTGACATAGACTGACAATACACTTCAATACTGCCAAACATATAACACACTTCACAGCCTGCCCTAATTGGTTTTTTTATTGATCGGTCTGTATAGTTATTCTCAATAGGATTTGATTTTAGGCTGTAAGACATTACTTTACACTTGGAAATGTTAAGACTCAAATGATTATCTTGACACCAAAAAGCAGTACGATTCAAGTTCACTGATAAGCGCTCACAATCCAAGATATCCGTTATGCCACTATATAGCTTATGTCGTCGGCATACAACAAAAAATTTGTATCAACAACTTTCGAAATGTCATTGATGAAAATACTAAACATTAACGACCCCAGGTTAGAGCGTTGCGGAACTCCAGATGTTGCGATATACTCTACAGACTGAAAAACATTTTTTCTACGATCATGTCAAAATGACAACTTTTTGCACAGTTTCTAGTGTCAAAAGTGACGTTTGTAGCAGTCTTAATATTAGCGCTTGAATTACGTCTTTTTAAGACGTCATTGCAGGCGTGTTTTAATAATTTATTAAAACACGCTTTGCCGTAAGTTTGAGTGCCAACATAACCTAGAATATCTAAACACAATGTGACGGAAAAAGTGTCACCAAACAAAGTTTTTATATTTCTGTTACGATCGTAGAAAACAATAGTGTATGATACACGTATATAAGAGCACTAGTGACGTTAAAAGCATTCCGCTAGCACGTCGTGCTTTTAAACTCGTCACATGTGTGCCAGCGCATATAGCACCAGCCTCGACACCGCAAGGTAAATGAGGTTACAGATAATACATACATACATACATACATACATGTGTTTTAAAGGCTTGAACATATTGCAATCTACTAGTCAAATATGAATGAAATAATTCGACTAATGGGCGAGATAAGCCAACCAATAGTAATTTGTTCAGCAATATACCATGGTCCAGCCTGTCAAAAGCTTTAGAGAAATCAGTGCAGATTACATCTGTCTGGGACCTCTTGTCAATACCTTCAGCAATGAACGGCGTAATTTCCGTTAAATTAGTTACAGTAGAATGTCCTTCCATGAAACCGAAACCATACTGGTTGATGGAAATAATGTTACTTACATGACTAGCGATTTTTTTTCCAACA
Organism: Agriotes lineatus; assembly: GCA_940337035.1. Taxonomy (NCBI): domain Eukaryota; kingdom Metazoa; phylum Arthropoda; class Insecta; order Coleoptera; family Elateridae; genus Agriotes; species Agriotes lineatus. The sequence goes on along the minus strand of OW679194.1, from coordinate 196,507,896 downwards.
TTTCAAATAGAGATAGGCCTGTAATTACCGATATTATGTTTATCACCTTTTTTATAAATTGGGAATACTTTAGATACTTTCCATGTGGAAGCAAACTTACTTGACCTAAGACAAATATTAATTAAAATGGAAAGGGAATGCATAAGTGCAGGGGCACAGCCTTTTAGAATGAAAGCGGGAATGTTATCAGATCCACTTGTTCTTTTTGTTTAATCTGCTTGAGTATTTCAAATACTTCCTCCTCGCTGACTTCATGAAAATTCAAATAATAGCTGCAGGTACTACTAGTCGAGTCATTATAATATTTTAGGTTACAAAAGGTCATGAAGTTTTGAAACTTGGCAGGAATGTCGACCCATATGCCCTAACTATGGCTCTTAATTTGCGACCTCGGGAGGTCGCCGCTCGCGCCGCCATCTTGGAAAAATGGCGCCCAAAAACAGTTTTTGGCGTTTAACTCCGTTCCTGTTAATCCTATGCAAAAAAGTTCTGATGATAAATTAAAGAGAATAAAATTTGCTGCTAAACAATACTAATAATATTTTTTGTCAGATCGTTAGCTTTCGAGTTAAAGGGCTTAGAACTAAAACGAACATTTTGAATTCGCAAAAAATCTGTATTTTTAACAGTTTTTTTACATTAACCACAAATTAACTTATCTATAGTTTGTTGTACAGAAACATTATTAAAACCAATACATATTGCAACTCGTTTCTACACCACCCATGAGGTAGAGTGCATCGGCGCGTTTTTTTTACGTGGTTTCCCCAGTAGGCCTAATCCACAATCGAATTGATTACCTACTTGCTTTTCCGCAGCTTTGCACGTTGCGATAGTTTTGGCGCAAATGATTTTTTAGAGTCACCAGCCTCTTCTTCTTCTCTTTCATTCTCCTCGTACATTTGTAAGGAGTCAAGAATATCTGCAGCCTCATTGTTGTCCTCTTCGTCAGAATCTTCCACAATGTCAGGAATGTTTTCACAAGCTACACCATTGCAATAGAAAAAGGGTGCCGAACATTTTAACCCGATCTTCCGACACCCACATGCCGTCCCACAGCCTTTTTTACATCTGCAAGAAATTGACTGGAGAAGTATGTCGGGGGCTGGCTGTTGTGTTGTGCGAACAACATTAAGCCCTGTTCTTGTTTTCTGCCAACCGTATTTCTCCGGGTTTTTCGTAATGCCATTCCACATCTGAACTTGATGATATGTCCGTAGGCAATGCTGACGTGCAGAATCTTCTGTCGGAGGCAGGGAGGTAAGGTTAAATTTGTTTTTGGAAAGAGCCTTCACAAAACATTCGTATTGGAGGGAATCCAATGAGTCGTTTTCATGCGATGCACTGCAGCTGTAGCGAGAGCATTAACGTCTGCTTCTGGATGCTGAAAGATTTTAATAGTATTAGCCAACTTGTCGTTTTTTTGAAGGAGGTTGAAAAATTTGATTTTCCCCTGGTTGAACAGAGCACAGGTGGTATCGCAGCCACTGAATGCATGAAGAAACTGAAAATTCTTCGCTACGGTATCCTTGTAGTTGAGGCTTTGCCCAGAAAATATCTTTTCCGCAATCTTTTCTCTGGCTGGTTTCCACAAAAAAACATTGGCATGATCTCGTGCCCTTGCGGTTAACGGAACCAATAGATCTATGTCTTCCCCTACAACATAAACAAACGGATATGAAGAGAACATATCGAGCGCTGTTTGGACTATGAGCAAATCCGCATCCTCCACGGATTGCTTTACTGTATAACCATGCTCTTCAAACTTCTTCATTAACATAGGAATTAAACGCCTTTTGTTCGAATCGGTGGGCAGAAACTTTTCTTGCGAAACAGTGGAAATCATTGCTTCATCGAAAACGCTATCAGCGCAGGTTTGCGACCTGAAACATCGATGTCTTTTCGCGCTTTTCGTGCTCATGCTATCGAAGTTATCCGGATAACCGTCAAAAACTATACATGCGTTTGATCCTTAGTGCCGCTTAACGTATTCCACATAAAGTATACAAATTGTTCCGAACGAATCGTTGCGATGCCATACCACTCGGTGCAACAAAAATCTACCATCCAGAAATGAAAGCTTCGGCTCTGTTGTTCAGGTGGATCAATGGGCATGAATGCTTTGAACAAAGAAGATTTGGTTGGTACTCAGTATGGTCTCTCTTTATCTCGCGCAGATTTGAAAACGTACATGCGGTAGCGGTTTACATGCGTTCCAACGTGGAAATTAATATTCTTCGGCGGATACAAACAACTGGCATTGTGCATGTGTGTAAACGTAACCCAACGTTGTAAACATGACAGCATATGACGACATTTACCATAATATAACAAATATCGTAATATGCTGTCACTTTAACAACGTTGTTCCACCTTAACACAAGTCCAATGACCAACTTTCCGCATTGTTCATGTCGAGTAGATCCGCTCTATTGGGGGACTTTCATTGGAACAGTGCATGGTGTTGGGGTCCCACGTGTCATTGTATGTAATGGATATACTAGTAATTTTGTTAGGTAAAAATAGATAAAGTGAAAAAATTCGTGTGAAAACGCAGTTTTTTCGCGAATTCGAAATTTTCGCTCTACTTCCCATCCCGCTAACTCGAAAACTATCAATCTGACGAGAAAATGTTATTAGTGTTGTTTTGTAGAAAATATTATCCTCTTTAATTTATAATTAGAACTTTTTTGCATAGGATTAACAGGAACGGAGTTATACCTCAAAAACTGTTTTCGGGCGCCATTTTTCCAAGATGGCTGCGCGAGCGGCGACCTCCCGAAGTCGCAAATTAAGAGCCATCGTTAGGGCATATGGGTCGACATTCCTGCCAAGTTTCAAAACTTCATGACCTTTTGTAAGCAAATCCGTTTTATTTCCTTTTAATGACTGGAGTATACCTTCTATTGTATCTTTAACCGAATAATACCACAGCTTGGAGATAATATAAGACTGCTTAAATAAATCTGCAAACGCATTAAGAATTTTTTGAGAATTATCCAGTAAAGTACGTTTTTTTTCTATAACTCTCAAAGCGTTACAATGTTGGTAGATATGTGATTAAAACGCTAGGAAATTTTTATACCTCGTGTTGGTAGAACTTTTTCAAAATTATGGTTATGTGTCAATTTTGAATGTCAACATTTATTATTCTTTCAATTTGTCGTTTAATTACAATTACCTTTAATTTTCCAAACGTTCATTATATGTATTATGTTTATTATCAAATATTGTAAGTTTAATAATTAATAAATTTGTAATATTTTACTATGCTGTTCGTTTTACCCACTATTATGACATATCTGTCAAAATGACAATCATTTTTTTGGTGGAAAAAAAAGAACTAAAAATCTATGTAGGTACCAACATTATTAAAACTAGGGACCCCGCAGGAATGCAACTTATCCCCTAGAAAGTTGTCCTTGAAAATTATTATAGACAAAAAATGTACTTTACTTGGTTTTTGTAAGTCATAGTATCGCAGATTTTTGAAGAACATTTCTTATTATTAATAAAGGCCCAAAATTTGTTTGGATTGTTTGAAATTTCTTCCTCGGCATTCTTAACATATTTATAATAAGCAGTATTTATTTCAAGTTTAACTGTTGCTCGAAGTCGTTTAAATTCTTGAAATGCATAAATGTTATTATCACGCTTCTACTTCCACCAAAACTTTGGTTTGATTTTAATTAATTTAATAATGCCATCGTTATACCAGCGTACATACATCAAACAAGTAGAGACACTCATGCCAAATGTTGAAACCTGTCTAGAGTGCCGGGACAGTAACTCGGGGGGGGGGGGGGGTATTTCTAAGCTTGACTATCAGATGGCAGCACAAAATTTAACCAATCAGAGACAGTTACTGGTTCTGCTACCAATCATATGTTGCAAAGTAGTGGCGCCATCTGTTAGTACTACGGAAAGTACCTCCCAGGAGCCGTTCAAGGTCATCCAAATCGGAATGTTGACATCAAAGGAACCGACAGTGAGTGTCTCTACTTGTTTGATTTATGTACGCTGGTTACACCATGGAGGGTAATTATTATTTGACTTTCTAGAGTATTTTAGCACACATTGATCTAAAATATGATAAAGCTTGCTATAAAAGTAACCGCAGGCATCATCAGCATCAGTAAACACCTCTAAAAAGGACCAATCAATTTTTGATAATGAATCGTACAGTAACGGCAAGTTTGCTTTACGAAAGTTGTAGCAGTTTTGGAATAATGATTGAAATTTATCTTTATGTTTATTGTTTGCTTTTAATGATATCGTGATACTAAAGTGCTGGAAGGCACGTATGATGATAAGCGTGCTTTTTGTTTCGAAACATAATTTCACAGATAACCTGGATAGTGCCCGTCTTCAGAGACCAGGGCATCAAGTGAGTTTTCAACAAAGCAATGATTATTATGTAAAACGAGATCAAGTATGAGTACGATTAAATTTATTATAGACAAAATTAGCTTGAGGTATACTCAAAAAAGTGCATAAATTATTTAGGTATGAAATTTGTTTATTATGTGTAGAATATCGTACTTTGCATAATATTCAATAATATTAAAATCCCCCACTATCAAAACCATGCCATCACAGGCTTCACGAATCGATTCAAGTGCTTCAAACAATTGTTCATATTCTGAAACTTTAGCTCTAGGTGGTACATGTAATGTAGCATGCTATGTGGATGCTTAATTAATTCAATATTAATATCCAGATATCTAAAGGGTATCATGTGATAACAGTTGGTGGTAGATTACTGGTAGTAATAGCAATAGGCAACCAAGGGGTTGTTTACTGCAAGTGAAAAAACTTCTTCACGATCAAATTTGACCAAAGGTCACAATTATTATTCATATTATAATTTCAAGATTGTTTGGAACCATTTGAAGTGGTAATTGGTACTTAAACCATCAGGAAGTGAAAGTGAGATTGTGGCATGCTGTACTACTGTTTATCAAGGTATTAAGAGGTACGAGAGCTACAACGAGCTATTTTGGGTCTTCAACAACTCAAGGGAGGTGTTTGACGACTGCCAATCAGTTAGCAGCTGATAGAAAATACACTCAAGGTACAAGTGAGTCTTCGTGAAGGTTAGTGTATTTTTATTAACAAGTTTGGTACGACAAAATTAGTGGAAAGCATTGTAATTTAGGTTTAGAGCGCAATTTAGAATATTAAGTTACCTAAATTTGTTTTGATTCTGGTACTCAACGTTTTCGGCCATTATAAGTAGAAATTATATCATTTTGGTCTAGCTATCTGTAATTAATTTTAACCTCAATTTGGAAAAAGTAATTTGATTAAATAATTTGACAACATTTAGTTTTGATTGATTGTAATGTCAAACCAAGCATAATAATACAATCTAACTTAAAAGAAGGTTCTATTAAAAGTACTAAAGAGTGTGATTGACAAAGAAGTCAATACAATAATAATTTTGTAATTCAGTATTCAATTATAAAGAGATTAATTATTATAACCTTTTACTCATTCAGCTGAGGAAGATAGATTCTTATTTGCTCAATAAACTGACTAACCGAGGTACCTAATTTTAAATAATAGTCAAGTGACATAATTTCAATCATATATTTTCATAAGTGAGATATGTCAATTTTGAAAGTAACAAGGTAAGTGTTTAATACATTATTCTCGATACTACTTCTGTTAACTAAGCAATAGGGTAGATATCCAATTTACTAATTGAAATAACCGTTCGAAAAGGGTTATATAACATACATAAACACAAATCAAGTAAAGGCAACCAAAGAACAGTGTAACTTTTACTGCCATTAAATCAATAAAATGCAAAATAGGGGCAGAAAGATCTACTACATTAAGTTGTACTGATTTATATTTGTTATGAATTGCAATCAGTACGCCTCCTCCACTTGTTGCAAATTTTCTGTCCGATCTATAAACAGTAAAATAATTAGGAATAGTCAACTGCATTTAGAGCAAAACTACGGAATAATTCATATAGAAGCAAATAAGGTGTTTTCAGGTGTGTTTCCGTGTCCTGAATAGAAGTAGCAAAAGTCCCGAGGATGGGGTTGTACGCATAAAATTTGGCAACCCTGAAATTGGGTTCAAAAATAATTTTTCACGAATATCTCGGTTATCTATCGACTCGACGATAATAATACATGAGAGCAAAAATAAAGGTAAGGAAATTGTCTAAAAAAATTTTGGTGTGATACATGCACACAGCTTCCTTTTACAGTAATCTTATAATTAGTCAAAAATTTGATTTTTTATTTTTAAGTATTTGTAAAAATTTTCAAAAATTATAAATTCTGCAAAAACCGTACAAAATAGAGCGTTAGTTGAAAAGACAAAAAATTTTAAGTTGAATTCAAAAATGTAATAATATACCGGGTGTTCAATTTAAAATGGAAGTTAATAAAAAAAAAGAAAAAAAAACAGAAGAAAACTTTTTTAGAAGTATTCAACTGCAAAATCACCTATCTCACATCAATACACATTCAAAATGTAATAAAAATGTGAAGTTTTAAAAAAATCTGAAAAATCAGAAGAGTAAACACCTACTTCCGGTTATGCGATTTTCTTCAAAAGCTTGCTGTCACATCTACATAGTACACAATACTTATATATGAAGTTTCAATGCCATACCTTTTTTCGTTTTTGAGATATTCGGTTCACAGGCACACAGACAGACACACACACAGACAGACCAATGAAAAAAAATATGTTTTTTCGGTTCAGGGGAGTCCAAAACGTGAAGATATTAATATTTGTGAGAAATTCTGCACTCAGTTCTGTCTTATTTAATCATACACGCGCTGGGTTTAATGTAACCTCAAAATAGTAGGCAACCGTTTTCCAAATTTTTGATTTTATTGTACCTTGGACGGGCCAGCTCGTTGTACCTTGAACCAATCATCATACAATGGTCTTCGACTATCGTGCTGCAATTTTGCTTTGGGGTGTGCCTACGTCGGACGGAGCCAGTATCATTAAAATGTATTTGAACTATTTTGATCACATTGAAATGTATAGCAATACTTCTCAGTGATTCAGCGATTAGCAGTGTTTTCATAGATGTGCTCTCTTTCCAAAAGCCTTTACATGCAAATGCAGGTGAAGTAAGATTTACTTGAGCACACGGCAAATATTTACTTGAAACTTTATAAAATAATAGGTGTCTATGAGCTTAGTAACTTTACTTCAGAGGGAAAACAATATATTAAGAATTTGCATTCCAAAACACAATCCTAATGGTGTAGGACGTCATGATAAACGATTAACTGTACGACATTCATAACTTAAAAAAGATTAAATACGTATTATTTACCTAGTAGGCTACTTGTTTGAACAAAGTCCACTTGAATGACATTTACTTTTACATTGTATGGGAGTCTTAAACAGCAGTACTTGTTTTCAGGGAATATATTCAGTCATATACTCAGTGCCGTCTTTTATATGTTTGGGCCCCGGGCTCAAGGTAATGTAGGGGACCTTCTAGAAAGGAAGTAACTCAATGCAATACAATATATATTTTTTTGCACTACTAGTATCAGAACGCACCGTTATTGGCCTATTTTGAGGTTGTGAAGTTGATTTTCTCCACCAAGGGAGAGAAAGTAAAATAAACAATTTTCACCGTGGTAACTAATAAATTGCTAAGTTACCAAATATGACTATTTTAATTTTGACGTTTTAAAGAGCTGTATTGTCAGGTTGACAGTTAAAATATTTTCGAAATTTGTTGGGAATTTAGGTATTAAGCCGTTTGGTAGTGCAAAAAATAGTATATACACCACGGTAGCGAATCGTCTTATAACCTTCGCGCTTTAGATACTTCGCGCTGCGCGCTCAGTATCTAATATGCGCTCAGGTTATAATACTGCGCTTCGCTACCTTGATGTATAATATACTATTATCTACTCCTACTGCACAATGGCCATTAATTATGATTCATAATTCACAGTTTGCAGCCAATCATAAAATTCTATTTTCATTATTCAATAGTTTGCAAGTTGCAACCAATCAGAAAATTCTATTTTCATTACTCAATAGGTTGTAGCCAATCACAAAATTCATTCTTATTATTAAATGACTTTTGAAGTTAACATCTGTCACAAATGTCATAATTGGGAAATATGAACACACGACTCCTATTGCATAGGAGTAGATAAAATATCGTATTATATTCGCGATTATGGCCATTATTCACTCAAATAACTTGCGCCACTCGCCTTCGCCTTGTGGCGCAAATGTCATCTTCGTATATAATGGCTGTCATAATTAAAGCTGATAATTATATGCACTCAAAAGTAAGAAAATATGCGCATATACCGGGTGTCAACGAATTTATTAGACAAGTCATAACTTCTAGAGTATTAGGTTTATCAAAATGAGATTTGGTATAGGTAAATGGTATAGGGAGAGGAGAGTTTTCGCATATTTTCACTTTCCGGTCACTTCCGGTTTCACCGGAAATGGCTCCGATTTCGAATTTTTAAATGGAACACCCTGTATATTTTTGCATATTTGGATTTCTGAGACAATTTTGGATCAGAATGTGACATTTTAAAAAGTTTTTAAGCCTACTTGATTTTTTTAGAGCCACTTTTAATATGGCATCTAGGTGGCCATGATCAGACGCAAAGTAATCTAAAGACCTCAGGTGATGTTAGAAAATTACAATCACAAAGTTTTTAGTGATTAGTATGATAGATAGGAATAAGACAAGTTGGCAAAAGCACGTTTTCTTGTCTAACTATTTTTTTTCAAATGGCGACCCTTTTTTGACAAGCACTTTCCGAAAAGAGGATTTTTTGGCGAATCTAACGATACTAATTTATTTGCGATTGAATTAAAAATAAGCTCATAAGTTAAATATTTCTAAGCAAAATACTGGATAATAATTTATTTACTTTTGTCAAGTGTGCCATGGATAAGTTTTTAAAATGTCACATGCTGATCCAAAATTGTCTTCGAAATCCAAACATGCAAAAATATACAGGGTGTTTCATTTAAAAATTCGAAACGGGAGCCATTTCCGGTGAAACCGGAAGTGACCGGAAAGTGAAAAATATGAGAAAACTCTCCTCTCCCTATATCATTTACCCATACCAAATCTCATTTTGATACACCTAATACTCTAGAAGTTATGACTTGTCCAATAAATTCGTTGACACCCGGTATATGCATACATTTTGTTCAGTATATGCACCCAAAGTTATAATATATGCACATAATATGCTCTAAGTTTCTTGAAAATAAGTAGGAGTATTCTAAGTAATGTAAAAATTTCAATTATTTTGTATGATTATATTTATTTCTCTAATTTTTATTCAAAGACGTCCTTCATTTTAATGTTTGACTATATAAACATGGACTGACAACATCAACTTCACGTTGTAAGCAATATAAAAATGAGATTTTCCCTAACCCCACCAGAACGTTATTCACCCAACACTCTTGAAATGGATTTTGTGTTGGCCGATTTTAATAAATAGTAAATTTTACAAAAATAATTCAAAAAGTTCTTCATACATTACAAATTATTGCTAAATATAACCAAATATGCAAAATTCATAAAATATGCTCAAAAACGTATAAATATGCAAAATGAAACTTGGATTAAACGATTTGTTTTCACATAATTAGTATACATATGCAAAAAGTTTTGTCGGCATATCAATTATACAAAATATGCATTTGCCATATATTATCAGCTTTAGTCATAATCGCTCATATAATAATATACTATCAATACGAGTATACCTGCTTTTATTTTTATACAATTATGTACTGAAACGAAATTAAAATTCTAATAAAATTAATATAAACACAATAGAACATAAGAATCCTAAAAAATTACAAATAGGTCATAATTATTGCTACGCACTAATAAATAGCTATTTTTGTATTAAGGGCGTGAAGGAGGCGATTTTGGCCCGCGGCGGAATTATAAGCCAGAGGCCCGAAGGGCCGAAGGATTATAAAACGCCAAAGGGCCAAAATCGCCGTTCACGCCCGAAATGCAAACAAGATTTTTTGTAAAATCCACCATAAAGCTTTGAAAAATAAATAGCACGATTCGTTCTCAAAAATCAAATTGTTGTTGGTTGCCAATGTGATGCTGGTTTTTTAGGCCTTAGGGCGCAAAAGGCATTATTTACGCCCGCAAATTATTTTTAGGCCTTAGGGCGAAAAAGGCACTATTTACGCCCGCAAATTAATGCATAAATGACCTTATTTTAATACGATTTTACAAAAAGATTTTTTTTCTCGATTTGGTATGGGCAAAGTCCTGTATTATATCTTCAAAATTTAAATTAAACAATATGTCGCTTTCTATGCACATTAATGACAAAGAGTTTAGCCTCTCTCGTAGCATAGTACTGCAAAGTTTGTTTTTTATACTGTTTAACTTAGAAAATGAACGTTCTCCACTGCAATTAGTGATCATTAATGACAGGAAAATTCTAAATGATTACGCAACGTTAGGAAAAGTTTCTTCTAATTTATCAGTTTTCAAAATCTTATACAGTAGTGAATTATCAATTTGTTCAGTTTTATATACATCGTTAGTTCCTAAATACTGCGCTAAATGAATACATTCCGTTTCCAATTCTTCTCCATTTATATCAAAGTGATAATATTCAGCAAACTCTTTACAGCTATCGTGCAACTCGTTTGGACTAATGGTTCTTAAACTTGATAAAAAGTCAAATCGATTGCTCACTTCAATATATGCAGCAGATCTCTGCTGTAATTGAGTTATCAATGAGTTGATAATTGGGATAAACACTTCCACTTTAAATTCATCAAATGAATACACAACTTGAGTTTTTATTTTTTTACAAAATTAATTAATGAATTGCATAATTATTAGTTGATCAATGCGCCCGTAGTGTATAACGTTTTAGATAAAATTACAAAGCTCATAGTTCAATTAAAAATTGAAAAAATAGCCTTAAGTGTAGCAAGCTTTTCAAAGCGATTTTTGAGATTTTGCAAATTTTTTTATTTTGGATTTTTCCAACTAACCTTTGTATTTTCTGAAAACTTGGTATTTAAGTGTTTCTTACTTAACATAACGTTTGTTATTGATTTTTGTCTGTAACACCCTTTATAAATTTTTAAATTGTAAGATTTTCATCGTCCGTAATTCCGAAACGAATTATGTATGTAGTGTCATAATAGTTACACGAATGGAATTGTAAAACTATTTTTGTAATACCTACTTGTTAAATATTTCTTTAAGGACTGCTTACTACTGCGTAAGCAACCTCTTTACTGCCCGGCCGTAAAAAGTGTCCGTAAAGACCACGGCCTGCTAAATTGTATGCCGAACGTCAAAGTGACGTTTGTCACATAAATCCAGCATCAACCAAGCCTTCAACTCCACATAGAAGAAGGCGCAAAAGACTGCTATAACTCCTGAACATACGCTAAAATAACTTGCTCATTCACAATCTTAACATCTTTAGGAATATCTTCATCATTTCTCTACAGATGTCATAAGTTACCAGCTGGTTACAACTTAAAACTGCTTATAGCCATACACAAAATTGGAAATAACTGACATTTATAAACAACAGTTGCAACGTTCTACGCACTCTCAATCATTCTAAAACGTCATTACACAAACCTAGCGTTTTGATGAAAATAAATTAGAAAAATATAGATATGACCGAATTGTATGTAGGTATTACAAAAACTATTGTACAATACACGTCCGTTAGGGCCTTTACTGCCTCGCCAGTATTATTCGACTCGCTCTTCGAGCTCGTCTCACAAATTCTCTGGCGCGGCAGTAAAGGCTATCCTAACGGACTTCTACTGTAAAATACTATATGCATTTATACAACTGTAAAGATGCTGAATATACAGGTCGTATACTGTTTGAGGCTTTCACTGTTACTCGAATTATTCTTGCTAACATAGAATTTCGGCTTAGATCGCATATTATTTGTGGATAAACACCCATCATTCTCTGGCTTAATGTGCCTTGCACAGTGTGAACTCGAGCAACAAACCCCGAAATGGCCATGCTCTTTGGTGGCTCGTGTTGTTTGAGTACCTTGAGAACGAGGAACGAAGCAGATTTGGCCTTGTTGCTGTTTGTGCATCCATATTCACTAACGTTTCGAATGACCTTGCATCATCAGAATGAAAGTTGCACTAAGAACTGAAGGTCGGTGTGGAGCTATTTATAGTCCTCTGTGTCCGGCTTGCGGAGTGACATAATGCTGATTGGTCGTTCAAATGCAATATAATCCATGGGGTCTGGCCGCATGATGCACAGTGGTTGTAATGCTTTAGATCGTGTATTACTGGTGTTAGGTTAATATAGCTTTAGTATATTTACTATTTTATAATTTAATTATTTCCGCATTTGCAAATAATGTCAAACGTGTTAGTTAAAATTATAACCGGTAGAGGGACCAACAATGATGAATTTCGCTAATTTTCAAATTTGTTACCTTGAATTTGTAACCATACCTTCTACTTGGTCTTTTTCGGAAAACGCACCATTCTGGCTCAAATTCTTGTAAGAAGAAGACGATTTTAAGTGTTAACTCCGCGCTCGGCAACCATTTTTTCTATTTGAAACAGCAGTCGATATTTGTTGAAGATGATTATTGCTATAATTTCGTCCATCCCGCTCCTGCTGTTATCATCAAGTTGGCAAGTCAAGGCAATTTATTATTTTTGTGTATTTTATTATTTGTTGTTCACGATCTATTAGTTAATTAATTAAATTCATTGGTGCATCGCGCCGCATTCAACAGGATTCCACGTTTTACTAAGCTTAAAACCATCTTCCTTGTTTATATTATTTGGATGGTTTTTCTATTTCTATGGCCTCACGCATCACTCGTGGGAAGTAGTGAGGTATTCGGGCAAGTACTCTGGCGTGCTCAAATTCTAAGATGTGCCCATTTGTAAACGTATGCTCCGCTACGGCTGATTTTGTGATGCGTTTGTATTTGCAATATCGCCTTTATGTTCTTGAAGTCTTAGATCAACGGAACGACCAGTCTGTTCAATGCAACTCGAGCCGCAAGAAAAAGGAATGCGATATACGCCAGCGGTTTGTAAACTTGGAATTTTGTCCTGTTAGTCCAAGAGCCAGCAACGGATTTCTTACAGTATTTTTAACAAGCCTGTAACTGTTATGGAAGGTCGCTTTAAATATACTGAGAACGTAACCCGAAGTCTAGCAAGTCTGCAATGATGGTTTTAGCCCGTTTGCGTCCTTGAAGGGTGGAATTTGACATAGACTTACAGTGCACTGTAGGTTAGCAGGTTATGTTTTGCGTCAGTTTTGACACAGACTGACACAAAACCTAACCTCGAATTTGACATAGATTTACAGTGTCACCAACATATATTTATACGTTTGAATTTCCACGGCCCGCTGAGGATCAGTTTTTTTAGATCTCTCGATATTTTACTGTAAATGGTTACCTTTATTATGCAACTTTATGCGAATCTGGAGTAAACTTACCACCTGCGAAAGCGTCTGTCAATTTTTGTACTTACATAAGATATGGTTACCTTTAACATAGCAAAGCGCTAGACTTGTTATTATACTTTTTTATTATTTTTTCCACCCTTTAAGGACGCAAAGGGGCTAAACCCACCACCGCAGGCTTTCCAGACTTCGGGTTTCCTTCTCAGTATATTCAAAGGGACCTTCCATAAAAGTTACAAGCTTGTTAAAAATACTGTAAGCAAACCCGTTGCTGGCTCTTGGATTATTTACTGATCTGAAGCCGTTACTGAAAGTTTCATTGGTCGTGAACACAGTTTTGATGTTGCATGATTTCAGGGCACGTCCTATCTTATCAGTCGTGCCTTTAACATAAGATAGAAATGCTAAGCTTTCCAGAGGCTAGCGCATTGCGTATGGCGGTAGTTGTGTATCCGTTGTAAAGAATCAAATAGATGGAAGTTTTCTCCTGCTAGACTTTCTGCATCTGTGATATGAACGGCTCTGGTAGCCAAAGTCTGGAGAACGGTTGCTTTTTGCACTGAATGATGGTGTGAGTTAGCAAGGTACTCAAATAACACGAGCCACTAAGTGAATATGGGTACACAAACAGCAACAAGGCCAAATCTCAAGTACCCTTATTCTCAAGGTACTCTAACAACACGAGCCACCAAAGAGCATGGCCATCGCGTGGATCCTTGCTCAAGTTCACAAGGTGCAAGGCACATTAAGTCAGAGAGTGCTGGGTATGTATCCACAAATACTATGCGGTCTAAGCTGAATTTCTAAACAGGTCGTCCCAGGAATATGGTCCCTGGTGTCGTGTACACATGAAGCAATTAATTACAAAAATACATTGAAAGACAAAAAAGCCTAAGCAGTAAATTATTAATTTTATACAATAATGCAGTCACAGTAAAACATAAAAAACAACAAATTCAAGATTTTAATCAACATAACCAAGAAGTATCAATAAATAATTAAATAAATGATTAAATTCAACAAATACCTCAAAACTAACATTAACCAAATTAAACAACGATAAAAGATTAATATTAATAGGTACATTTGACATAAACTGACAGAAACAACAATGAAACAACAACGAAAACAAGAACTTAACAAAATATGCACATACTTCGACTAGATGATGTTCACATTTTCGTTAAAATTTAAAGGAATTTCGAACTAAATATCAAAATGAAGACTAACACAAGTCTATTCCGTTGATCTATAAGATAACTTAAAAAACTAACTGTCCCACTTTGTTTGTCTTTCAGTGTATACATAAATTAGTTTGCAGCTGTTTTCCCTTGTTAGTAGAATATAATAATCTAGACTATTCAATTCACCTGTCATCTGTCAAAAAGTGACCAATGAAAATCCAGAATTCTGACGTTTCTTGACCAATAAAAAAAATATCAGTGGATATATCTTCCTGGAAGGTATTCAAGTGACTATTTTTAACAAATGCGATTTTTATTAGAAAAAGTCAATATTAGTGTTCTGTTACTATAGAAATTGCGTAGTTTGTTGCTAGATTTACTGAAAGCTAATTTGAAAAAGTAGTTTGGTTCATTAAATAGTCAGTAATAATAGGACGAGAGGTCAAAATATTGCCGACAATAATTTTTGCGATTCAGATACGAGTTTCTGCGGCGACGAAAATAACGACGAGTGCTTGCACGAGTCGTTATTTTCTAAAGCAACAGAAACGAGACAATCTGAAGAGCAAAACTTGTCTGCAATATTTCGACCTAGAGTCATATTCGTCTTGACAATTTAACTTTTCATTAAAAAATAGTTACACAAAAAATTGCCGCTGAAATAAAGCTCCTCGAAATATTGTCACTACAATAATTGTTACAGAAAAAATTGTCGCTGAAATAAAGCTCCTCGAATTATTGTCGCTGAAATAAAGCTCCTCGAATTATTGTCACTAAAATAATCGTTCGATTGGTAGTTTATTTTTAAATTGAAGAATGCCATTGGTTGAGAATGACACCAGTTAAATTGTCCGTCGAATACCATTCTTAGTCAAAGTTAAGTAGATTATTTTTGCGGTGGTATCACTACTCATGTCCATTGCGCTTTGGATTAGGACTCGTGCTATCGCACTCGTCCTAATCGTACCAAAGCGCAATGGACATTCGTGACACCACCGCAAAAATAGTCGACATAACTTTGACTACTCATGGTATTATAAGTGATTATCTGTGTATTTGCTTCATACACAGATGACATCAGGAAAAAGACCCTTGAAGCACACTGTATTATTATATCTCCTTAGTTAAAACCTCCCGCTTCTTTTGGATTTTAATAAATAGGTATTACACTGCTTATCTTCTAAAAAGTTGATGTGACGTAACAGAATAGTAAATAAAATACAAAATCTGCAGAATAGTACACTAAAATATGTCCACAAAACTACTTTCAAGCTTATCAGAAGTGACCATTGATAACGACTAAACCTTTTGCAAGATATAATTTGAAAGAAAGAATTTGATGTATAAATGTTAGCCGAGTTTGGATTCAAGTATGATCTTAGGAATAAGCAGACAAATCTCTTGTAATTTCACCGAATTTTGTACATTTATTTGACAACTCATTGGAAATGCTTTTGCTTGTTATCTAGTGATTGTCTAACTAGTTTATTTTTCAGATTTCTTTATGTACTTACCAAATAATAAAAAAGACACAGTTTAAGAATTAGTGAATGCTTCGTTGACCTCTTTTTCAATTCATAGATATATGGCCAAATAGATGTTATTAACATTCGGTTGGGGTATTGTGTCTGTAAACAAAATAAATAAATTATATAGCTAGGTACTGACTTGAGCATTTTTACGCTCACGAACGGCTTACGCGCACACACGTTCGTTTGCGAAAATTTAAACTTGTACACAATAGGTCTTGTTCGTACGTGCACGCAAATTTGGGCTGGTACTGATTAGAGCAATTTTACGCGCAAACCGTTCGTGCGCGTGAAAATGCTCAAGTCAGTACGCACCTTAAGGCGCAAAATTGCAAAGTAATTTACCTTATTGCAGCGTTTCAATTCTTATTTTTTTCAATTTTGACCCTGTGATGTTAATTGCAGAAAAGTGACATTCAAATGTGGATAGATAAAAAACAAACACGAAATTGTTTTAGTTTTTAGACTTCTGGATTGTCGAAGGGAGGTTAATGTCGTCCTGTATGCCTTGATATTTTAGAAACAGCTTATATTTTAAATTCCAGATGAGATGCTATTTTTTTGTTAGATTGAAGTTATTCTATCATAGTGGCATTTTTTATATAGGTAGATGTTTTCAAGTAGAAATAGTATTCATATACACCGCCCACTTCTTCCCTGGACAATAGTAGGCAATATTATAGTCCAGCCACCATGTACAAAAAGAAAGCCTTTGCTTAAGTGTGAACCGAAATTTGAAATTTCTTTTTTGGGGTGTTTGGAGAGGTCCAGGAAAGCTTAACTTCAAGTTGTCGACCAAGATTTTGTATGTGCTACTTCTGCCATTTAAAAAATCTGTAAACGGGTTTACACCAAACTTTCCTCGCGCGAATTAGATCAATTTGCAAATTAAAAAAATGTATCCCGCTGGGGTTTGAACCGGCCGCATCTACATAGCGATCGTAACCGAACATGTGTACGATCGTAACGGCATCGATAAGTCGAACTGTACCATCGAACCTAATTGAAATGAGTGCTGCGCGCGCCTCTACTTAAGGGAATGGTCTTATTGTTGAAACGTTTCGACTGTTTTGTGACATTATTCTGTATCTGTTGAGTCCTGTTTTCGGCAAGTGTAAAGCCTGACCAATGTGAAAACTAACACTTTCTTCTATTTCAAAATTAACGCAAAAATAAACAAATTTTTATTATTTAAGGTGCTCACCTTGCATATACCGGGTGACTATAAATTATTGTGATTTTTTTTCTTAGGTTGGCACTGTTGATGTTGGTGGCACTTAAGTCTATGTCAAATTCAATGTTCGCAGGTTAGGTTTTGCGTCATTCTGTGTCAAAACTGACGCAAAACCTAACCTGATAACGTCGAATTTGACATAGACTTAGAGTGCCACCAACATAAACAGTGGCAACCTAAGAAAAAAAATCACAATCATTTATAGTCACCCGGTATTTGTCTGAAATTTCCACGGTTTCATGCCAGGTATATTATAATGTGTATGCAAACCACGACCTGCTGAATTGTTTGACAAACGTCAGTGACATTTGTCACACAATTCAGCAGGCCGTGATGCAAACTATCATCTTTCTCCGACAAATAGTTTTTGAGTTATACCGCCAACAGGCAGACAGACAGACAGACGGAATTGAAAAAACCTGTTTTTCCTCATCTAGGGACCCTGAAACGTGAAGATCTGAAGAAATCTCGGAAGGTGATTTTTTCGTCATTACAAAAATGTGTATTTGATTTGTTTTGCGATAACTCGGTTTCCGTTAACGGCACCTGAAAATAGACTTTTTTTTAGAATTTTCTGGGCAATTTATGTTCTATTAGTTTCCAGCGTACAAGCGATATTATTCGAGATATAGAACGTGAAAGGAAAGAGTGAAGGGGTCGAGATTTTGTTTCGTTCCTCTTTGCTTGTATTTCGTTTCACTTCTTATTTATAGAAAAAGTAGTTATTATGAAACTTGTAGAGCTTGAAAATACCAGCAATTTGACCTATTATAGATTGTAATGCGAGTAAAATTACGACTTGTTGAGCAGACCAAAGTCAGCGAGTAATTTTGATGTCTGTATCGTATTATTGCATAAATGACAAAATAACGTCATTACATTATTAAAATCATTAGGTATATTTCATAAAAAATCTTAGTGGACATCTTGAAGTTTAACTTTCCTGGACTCCCCAACATCACAAAAAGGAGTTTAAAATGTCGGTTCGTAAGAATTTTTACTACTAAACATGTTTAAAGTACTTACAATCTGAGCCTCAAGTTTATATGTGACTTGCAGGATATGACATGTTATTTTTTTGCATAGAGAATATGAAAGTCGTCTTTTTTTAACGAAAAATCGTATTGAAAGTACCACCTTTTTTAACGCAAAATCGTGAAAAAGGTACTCCTTTTTTAACTATTTTATCGAAATGTCAATTTGACAGTTGTAAATTCCGAAGTCTTTTTCGACTAAATTTCGAGTTATAAGAGATCACTATGCTAAAAAACTACGTGTAGCTATAACACGTTTCCTTTTACAATAAAGGAAGTATTGGATTCACCCCAAAAATTCTAAATTGAGTTTTCAACAGATCGTCACGTTTTAGAGTCCCCTGAACCCAAAAAACATATTTTTTTTCATTGGTCTGTCTGTCTGTGTGTCTGTGTGTGTGTCTGTCTGTGAACAGAATATCTCAAAAACGAAAAGAGGTATGGCGTTGAAACTTCATATATAAGTTTTGTGTACTATGTAGATGAGACAGCAAGCTTTTGAAAAAAATCGCATAACCGGAAGTAGCTGTATACTCTTGTGATTTTTCGGTTTTTTCGATTTTTTCAAAAACGGCTATAACGACTTTTTTTTAAACTTTACATTTTTATTACATTTTTAATGTGTATTGATGTGAGATAGGTGATTTTCCAGTTGAATACTTCTTAAGTGGGTTTCTTTTGTTTTTTTTTCTATTTTTTTTATTAACTCCTATTTTAAATAAAACACCCGGTATATTATTACATTTTCAAATTTACCTTAAAATTCTAGAGAAAATTTGTCTCTTCAACTAACGCTCTATTTTGTACCGTTTTTGTAGAATTTGCAATTTTTGAAAATTTTTGACAAATTTTTAAAATTTTGACTAATTATAAGATCACTGTAAAAGGAAGTTGTGTGAGTGTATCACACCAGATTTTTTTCATTCATTTGCTTGATCAACGCGGCCTTCGCCCTCGTTAATCAAACTGCAAATTTATGAAAAACAGTATGACTTTCAAAACTAGTTGTACAATAGTTACTTACTATACAAGTGGGATAAAACCATCATTAATATACGTGTGTGTAAGTTACAAACGAGTCCGTAGCACGAGTTATGTAAGCACACAAGTATATTAATGATGCATTATCACACATGTACCTATTGTACAAAATTTTATCTGCAACTCCGCAAAATTGAGAAAAGTGCATTAAGAGAAATGTCAGATCTGTCATTTTAAAACATATTTAAGTAGGCAAATGTCAATATGTCATTCATTTGACACTATTTCAGTTGGGTAATGAAGCCATTACATAACTGAGTGTTATAATGAATGAGCTTTATTACCTAACGGAAATAGTCTCAAATGAGTGACGTAATGAGTTACTTATCCCACTGGAGTAGATAAATTACTATTGTATGTACATTAAATATTTTTCAAAATTTCACATAAGACTTAATATTAAAATTCAAATTTTTTATGTGAACACTTTAAAGATTTATAATTGGGAAACATAATATAAAATGTTAATTACTTTTTAAGACTTTTTATTAATTACCGAAAAGTAGTATATTTGCATAATTTTTACGTTTTTTATGCAAGGCGCTTTTTAGGAGAAATATTCTTCAATTCCAATTAATATCTATTTAAATAACTTCAAAAAACTTTAATCTAGCCCTGTTAATAAATTGATTACTGTTACAAAAATGCTGTACACGTTCTTTTACAGTTGTCTAAATGGAGAGATTTTTTAGAACATGTAAATTGGACAAAGAAAAATCTCCTCATTTAGACAACTGTAAAATAACATTTACAGGATTTTTGTAACAGTAATTCATTAACAGGGCTAGATCAGAGTTTCTAAAAGCCATTTAAATAGATTTTAATTAGCATTGAAAAAATGTTTCTCCTAAAAAGCGCATTGCATAAAAAACGTAAAAATTATGCAAACATACCACTTTTCGGTAATTAATAAAAAATCTAAAGAAGTAATTAACATTTTATATTATTTTTTTCAATTATAAAAATATTTAAAATGTTCACATAAAAAAATTGAATTTTAATATTAAGTCTTGGTATGTGAAATTTTGAAAAATATTTAAAAAACTTAAAATTAATTTTTAGCCAAATTTTAAAAAAATTATGGATTTTCTGGCCTTGAGATTGTTCAGTTAGCTAAAAATAACACACTCTAACAAAATCTTATGGAAATCTTACTTAATTTCCGAAAAATAGCACTTTTCGGGTGTTGACAATTTCGAGAAACTTCATTTTCTAAATAAATCAAAATCACTCGGTATATATGATAGGGGCTAAATAGGTTTTTAGACAAGCACAACTTATTGACGTAAGAAGTTTTTTTGAAAAATCAAAAATAAAAATTTTCCCTACATTATGCCGACTTTTTGGCGGACACTATATTTTGAAATGTAAAAATGTCAAAAATTACGATTTCCAAAAACTAACTATTTACAATTTTGAAAACTTATCTTCATTTCTGTAAACAAAACTTACAAAGTTATCTTACTGTAAATAGTAACAATTATATCACAAATTCGTTAAAACCCCTCACCACACAAATATTTAACAACTGCTAAATACGTACTTCGACAGCCAAGCTGTCATCAGTAGCTACGAAAAACTTACACAGCAAAATGGCAACGATATGCTCGTGACCAAATCACAAATGGAAATGATCACTTCCATTTGTGATTTGGTCACTGATGATGACAGTTTGGCTGTCGAAATACGTATTTAGCAGTTGTTAAATATTTGTGTGGTGAGGGGTTTTAACCAATTTGTGATATTTTCAAACCACAAGCTTCAGCAGTGTTTTATTAGTAACAATTATCATTCATCATCATCATCATCAGCGTTAGGGATGAAACCTCTTGGTTTGTTCCGATCTCACAGATTAAAGCTAGTCTTTCCTGTGTTTTTTGGTCGTCAAACGTTTTTTCTTCGCTTGTAGGCTCGCAATAAAAGCAGTTGTTTTGGTATACGGATATGGAGATGGTCGTGCCAATTAAGTGGTTCTCTATTGTTTTATTTTTTATTTAGATTGAAGATACATAATTCTTGTCTAATTCCCTCATTGTGTTTATAGTTCAATACCGATGGGGCCAAAATTAAATATCACAGCAATAAGACAACATGAATAACAAAATAGAATGCTCGAGGAAGAAAGAGATGATTATACTAAAAAAATATTTTAGTAGGCATGTTTAGTTGACATATGTCATAATTAAAATGAACGTCAAGCCTACTCGAATATTTGCTACTATGTTTATCTCTTTCTTACTCAAGCATTCTATTTTCTTGTTCATGTTGTGTTATTGCTGTGATATTTAATTTTGGCCCCACCGGTATTGTGTCGCCAGTAGTGAGCCGTAAAAATCTAATTTCAGCTGTTTCAATTCTTCTTGCTTGGGTTTTATTAATAGTTCAATTTTTACATTCGTATAGCAGTACGGGGACAACCTTAACCTTATACAACTAAAGACGTGTTTCTCTCCTTGTGTTTTTTAGATATCTTTTTATTGTTCCACACATATAGTTGAATTTCACTACTTTATTGTTCATGTTGCTTTGTTCTTCATATGTAATTTTGTATCCTAGACAACTGAAGCTACTGACTCGTTCAATTGGCGTATCATCAATAAATGATTTTCGTTTAAAAGGGATTTTGGCCTTTAAAAACTATCACTTTAGTTTTTGAAGTGGAGATTTCTAAATTATATATTTTTGATGTTTTGTATAGCTTATGAGAAGATTAGACGCCTTCGAAATGGTTTGCATCCCATGTACTGCGCATAGAACCAATGCGTCGGTTTTAAATGAAACGAAGCCAAAAAATTCCCCCAAGAATCGTGTGCACTAAGATAGTTTAATTTTTGGCCCATGTTGCTAGGAACTGACAACCTGGAGAAAACTATTGTTAAACGAAAAACACATGGCAAACGACAGAAAGGCAGATCCCCTAAACGATGGCTTGATATCAGGCAAGCAGTATTAGACAAACCACCTAAAGTTGCCATGCAGAGAAGCTAAAACCGACTGCAGTGGAAAACTATTATTGACAAAAGTGTTGAAATGCTGACTGCATAATAGGATGCATTGATTTTTTTTAGAAATTTAAATATGACGGTTGCAGAAAACTTGTGGAATGGGTTAATAAAGATATAGTTAAAATCTCAGATTAAAATATTAAGATTTAGGGGTAGCGGATTTGAAATATATAAATTTTTCTGGTTTTACAAACTTAAAGGGCCAAACAGCAATGCTATTCAAAAATAAGGCGAAGCAATATTGTAGCCCTTCTTCATTAAACTTACCTTGAAAATCAAGTTTCCTTTTATATTGGTTTTTCAACTTTTTCGCCACTGTTTTAAGTAAATCTTTGGTACAAACTTGTAAAGAGTGGAAATCAAATATATTTATTTAATGCTATTAACACTTTATTTTTAATAATTTTATTTAAATGAATACAATATGAAAGCATAGAAAAAGAATGCAAGGTAAATCTTTTTTGTAGTAATCTTATTACTTCCTTTTACGATAAAGGAAGTATTGGATCCACCCCAAAAATTCGAAATTGAGTTTTCAACAGATCTTCACGTTTTAGAGTCCCCAGAAACTAAAAAACATGTTTTTGCTCATTGGTCTATGTATCTGTGTGTCTGTCTGGCTGTGAACAGAATATTTCAAAAACGAAGTGAGGTATGGCGTTGAAACTTTATATACTATAAGTTTTGTGTACTGAACTTTAGCCAAGTTAGGAAGGCGAGCAAAGTAAACAAACACTGAAAATCACGTGATAGAAAGGCATTCTGTGGTTGGCCGTTTCGAAGAGAAAGTCGAATACCGCGTATGCGAGCCTTTACACAATAGGAGGAATGTGCGGTAATTTCTTTTACAGCAACATACAACGGACATCTACTTAAAATGCGCATGGTGTGAAACTGGTTTAGGATGCACTGAGAACTGTCAGAATCTTTGTTTACATAGCTCGCCTTCGTAACCTGGCTCAAGTTTATGTATAGTCTGTTCAGTAAACATAAAAACACAAAGTGGCCTTTGATTTCCAAAATTTCATGAGTGTACTTCCAGAATTTATCTTTGTCTAGGAATGTATTACACAAACTTACTAAAACAAATAGGTTAAAGGTATGACATTTTCTTCCTATCTGTCATAAATGTTGTAAATAACAACTTTTAAGATATTATACAAATTCTGTGTTGGATACAATTGACGTAGCGTTTACTAATACGCATTTTGATTACATTTTATTAAACTTCAGGTGAGAATTTCTAGAGAAATATTCCACTTTGACACTGACAATCAGAAATATTAATTGTCATTTTTTAAATCAAATCTGCCTGTACACAGGCGTGGAAACCTTTTCAAAACAAAATAGAGAATCCCTAGTACAAAAATTATATGCTCATGCCAACTTCAAAAAACTTGAAATGTTTTTGTGTTTACTGAATGCCCTATAGATGCGACAGCAAGCTTTTGAAGAAAATATCATAACCGGAAGTTGTTTACTCTAGTGTTTTTTCAGTTTTTTTCGAATTTCTCAAAAACGGCTCTAATGGTTTTTTTCAAACTTTAAATTATTATTAAATTTTTAATGTGTATTGATGTGAAATAGGTGTTGAATATCTCTAAAATGTTTCTTTTATTTTTTCCTATTTTTTTATTAACTCCTATTTTAAATATAACACTCAGTATATTATTACATTTTTTAATTTTAATTTTTAATTAAATCGTGTTTATTGCTTCAAAATTGGTCTCGTGCTGTCGCACGCGACCAATTTATATGGAAGCAATAAACACTCATACACTTTGACAACATTTTTCGGCAATTCGTCGACCGCTCGCGGTATTGTATATGAAAATTTGTCTCTTGAACTAACGCTCTATTTTGCACCGTTTCTGTAGAATATGTAATTTTTGAAAATTTTTGACAAATGCTTGAAAATGAAAAATCAATTTTTTGGCTAATCATA
Organism: Agriotes lineatus; assembly: GCA_940337035.1. Lineage (NCBI taxonomy): Eukaryota > Metazoa > Arthropoda > Insecta > Coleoptera > Elateridae > Agriotes > Agriotes lineatus. The sequence goes on along the minus strand of OW679194.1, from coordinate 196,483,465 downwards.
AGATCACTGTAAAAGGAAGTTGTGTGCCTGTATCACACCAGATTTTTTGGTATTGAATTTTGGGATTTCATCGCGCGATCTGATTTTGCTCCTGATCACGCCATCTCTTCTTTATGAACCACACACAAAAGAAGACACCTCGGTGACAAGATTTACATCCCTTTCTACTGCTTGTGTGTCATTTGGAAGTTGTATTTCAACTAACGCATACGATTCCGGATTATCTATAATTTCATTCAATTCCTCTTCTGATAATGTCGCTGTTATTGGTGGTTTATTGCAGCTAATTCTTTGCCAATCAACCATTTCAAAGTAGACGTTAGCATTCAAGTTTAACTGACCGGGACTACCTTCACCAACGCCAACCATAAACTTCCTTAAAGTGTGATTTATTTTATTTTACTTTATTTTCGTACTCAGCTAACATTCTGGTAGGTTTCCTTTCGTCGTCCAGCATTTTCAGTAATATGTTTTCTGGATGGCCAAAGTATGCATTTCGCAGAATGACGGGATCAACTACTTTTTTTGAATATTTGGGCAAGTATCTCTACAATTGAATCGTCTTCTATACATTTCGAGCTCCATACAAATACGATGGTTGAGTTTTAATACAAAACCACATTGGCGCATACATTTTCATAACATAAGTCGCCAATATAACTAAGTTTGGCGACGGCGAAGGAGAAGAAACGTATAAACGAAGAACTTTATTTGCTGTTGTCAGTCATCGTGAGTGTACCATCTTGCCATCTCATTGAAAGACTATGCGAAACAGTTCCCCTTGTTGGGGCTTGGCACATAAAGATATAACTGGTCGGTGCTTAAATCTTGCTTCAGGATAACAGGAATTTCGAAATCAATAATCTCAAATTTAATTACTGGCATTTTCTCACATTTAATCAACGATTTTCCTATTAATCCTGAGAATGATCTAGGTCCAGTTAATTACCATCAAGAGGCTCGATCAAATGCCTTAGTGGAAGTTCATTTGCATGCAGCTGGCAAATGAACATTGAAGTGGTTTCTTCAAATATTTTTTTGTACTCATGACTTCAAAATTCATATTTCCCGGTCAATCCCAATGCGCCGAAAGTTACTTTTCCCGCACTGCAGTGCTTTTTACTTTCCAACAAAAACTAGGGTAATTGTGCGACAAGGATAGATATAAAAAAATCACTGATGGCGGCACCTTACACTTTAGTGTGTTGTCTACGACAAAAGTTAACATGTCCGTAAGATACGAGGGGGGTTTTTTATATTCGCCGAATGGCTAGGTTGGCTGTGGAAAAACAAGCATTTCATTTTTTACTAACAATTGTCAGTACTTTCTGGGTAAAAATGTCAAATTTCATACAGATATTTATGATAGTGGTTCCGCTGTAGTTAAAAGATTAAGTTAATACATGAAATTCTTTGAAAAATGTCGAATATCGATTTTCGTGCGGTTATTAAATTTCTTCTTTTAAGCAGGGTAAAAGTGTAGATATTATTTTGAACGAAATGAGGGCTGTTTACGGAGATACCTGCCCTGGTAAAACTATGATTTATAAGTGGTCACGCTTATTTAAACAAGGTAGGAAATCGTTAGAAGACGATGAACGCCCTGGAAGACCAAGTGACGTGACGACACACGAAATGGTGTTGAAAGTTGAACTTGCCGTTATGGAAAATGGTCGACTAAAACTGAAGGAGATCGCAAAAATGTTCAACATTTCCGAAACAACTGCCTTCAAAATTCTTCATGAACACCTTGGAATGTCAAAGGTCAGCGCGCGATGGGTCCCCCGAAACCTTACACCTCATCAAAAACAGTACCTCGTTGATTGTTGTAAGCAATTTTTAGAGCTCTGTGAGGACAATGAGGCAGATGTTATCGACAGGATTGTGACTGGAGATGAGACATGGGTTCATTTTTATGATCCTGAATCAAAAGGAGAGTCGAAGCAGTGGCATGTGAAGGGTGGACCAGCCCCAAGGAAATTCAAAGTTCAGCGATCGGCTGGAGAAGTGATGGCGACTATTTGCTGGGACTCTCAAGGAATTCTGCTTGTAGATTACAAGCCTAAGGTAGAGACCATTACAGGAGCGTACTACGCAAACATTCTGACTTATTTGCGACAGGCCATAAAAGAAAAACGGCGAGGAAAGTTGGCAAAAGGTGTTCTGTTACTCCACGATAATTCCCCTGTTCACAAGGCTCGCGTTGCCGTAGCTGCTGTGGCGTCGTGCGGCTTTGAAGAAATTAATCATCCACCATAGAGTCCGGACCTGGCTCCTAGTGACTATTTTTTGTTTCCCAACCTGAAAAAGGACCTTCGTGGAAGGCGTTTTAAGGACGAAATGTCATTGCAAGCTGCCGTAAATGAACATTTTGAGAGCAAATCAGAAAATTATTTTTTTGAAGGTTTACAAAAAATAATACAGTAATGTAATAAATGTGTCACTGTTCGAGGAGATTACATTGAAAAATAAAAAATTAAAATTAAGAAATATGCTTCTCTTTATACCCCATTCCGCGAATATAAAAAACACCCCTCGTATGTATAGAAGTTTAGCGATTTGTGGTGTCAACTCAGTAAAGTAGTAAAACACTAAATAATAATATATATTTTATTTTTTAGAATATTTTCAATTATTCGTTACAAAAAACATTGTACCTAACTCTTTCGGGAAGAATTTTCCCGAATTCGCACTACATGCAGCACTTCCTTCGGTCGTGCTGCAAACAAAGTGCTCATTCGGGAAAATTACTTTCCCGAAATTGTTAGGTAAATAACTATTGTAAAAGTACGACACCTTTACAGCCGGTATTTGTTGCGATTCCGTTACATCCAATGGCTTCCAAGGTATTTGTTGATATGTCCGAATTTTCAAGAAATTCGACAATAGAATTAACAATGTTACGATGAACCGGGCTCTCAATTAACACAATGTGTTTTTCGGTTGTGGTTTGTCGTCGATTATCTAGTGTGGTTATGGTTTTGTCTTTGCGACCATCAAAGTAAAGTCCTCTCAATGAAGTCGCTGTGCCACATGGCCTTAATTCGGCTCTCTTCTTGCTTCTAGCTCTTCTAATTTTGTTCTTATCAATTATATTAATTGTGTTTGATTCATTTATCAATCAAAATCTTGAAGCACCGAAGAAGCAATTAGTGGTCCTGCCCTATTCGAAATTCCATATCTGTCCAAAGTTTTAGCCAGGACCGGAACTAGAACATCGTTGCGGCTGTACTTATTACGAGCAGGTGCAATTATAGAACGATTGTTATCTTTAACAGGAGACAATAGAATACTTTGGGCACTAGTAATGGTGCTGGTAGGTTTTGATTTAGTTTGATTACTTAAACACTTAAAGTATTGATTTTGGAGGTTAACTTGTTCTTAGTCTTGCTAGTCTAGCTGCTCCTGTGTCCTTTCTTTCCTGCCTTTTTTGCAGAATGGACGGCGTAACTTTATCAAAGTTTTGTCAGGACATTTTCAAATTTTAAGAATGAATGAGTTATTTGTCGATTTTCCAAGATTACGACCACGCTTCTATATAGCTTTCTTTAATATTTTTCCGCTTCAATTTCAGTTTATACCAGGTTTTATGCAGGTTTAGGCTTCAAGTCGTCGCCCAGCTGCCCTCTGACATTGAGCCGTCTCGCTTGCACGTGGGCTGTTTTCGTCTCGTAATTGTTGCGAGCTTGGCTATTGGAGTGCTTTTTGCATTGAATTTAAAACGCGAACCTGTGAGAGCGACAGAGAGATATTTGAATGTTAATTAAGTAACAAACGACTTCCGGGATTGGACCGTGTCATGATTGAGATCGAAGAACTCAACGTTTCGCCCACTTTCGTAAGGGGCTTCATCAGGAGGAAAAAAGGCAAAAGAGCAAGGTAACTCAACGTGAGTTACCTTGCTCTTTTGCCTTTTTTCCTCCTGATGAAGCCCCTTACGAAAGTGGGCGAAACGTTGAGTTCTTCGATCTCAATCATGACACGGTCCAATCCCGGAAGTCGTTTGTTACTTAATGACAATGGCCGTGAAAGCCTCAAAAATCATATTTGAATGTTGTTCGCTTGGTCTCCGTGTCCACCCCATCGGCGGGGTGACGTGATTGAGTTGAATTGAGTCAGTCAGTGTTGGGAGTTGTTGGCTGTTGCTACGAGCGGGTTCCGAGAGAGTGGCTTCTGGCCTCCCCGCGCGACCTTGGTCGCGTGGGCAGCCTGCCGAGAGTGCTTCCGTGCCGTTAGTCGTGCAGTTGTGTGGTCTGGTGATACTCCATTCTTTTGATGACCGACGCCCCCGTAATCTCGTGTGCCGTGCAGGCATTATACCACTTCTACGTGGGATTCATCGCACGAGAGCGTGCAAAAGGTCACTCTGTCTGTCTCTATGTGAGCTCCGTTGTCATTTTGGGCCGAATCGTTTCCTGCGAAAGGTATCCCGGAGTGTGCGTCATCAATGAGTACAGGTGGGGCCTTGCGACATTCCAATGTTGTGAGGCTGTACATATATTCTACCACGTTTGGCTTTCGGGTTGCTGTCAAACGTGGAATCCAAAGTCTGAATTCCGTGGCGTTCTATTATTTTGCAACACCCTATATATATCGTCACGCTTGCCCTTATGGTGTACCGTTTCTAGGACCACGCCCATCTCCCTGAGCGTATTGGCCTGTTTTCGAGAATTCCACGGCAAGTGTTGGCATTTCCCGAACATAATAAAACAAGTGGCACTCCCGTACCCTTGAGTGTCGTTAAAACTATTTGATACTGTAACAGTTTTCAATAGCAATTTTCCTTAAAGATCTTTGGTCTTGTCGCCCTTTAAAGGGAACCTTTTTACAGGTACCACAATCACAACTTTCAAACAAGAGACATTTACAAGCTGCAACATCAAAAAGATTTTCGTTTTGTCTTTTTAGCTTTGTCAGTTTTATTTCAAAATATTGCAACTTTTTCGGCCACTATTTTCACAACACTTTTTCTCTTTATTGATTTGTTTTTCTCAAATTCTTTGTTTTGTTCAAACAAGAAGCACTTAATCACATCACTTAACGTTGGTAGGACTAATCCACTTTAATCTGTAGGTCTTTCAAAGGTATCATTATGAACCACACTTCTGGTAATTTTTACTGAATTTCGTGACATTTTCATATAGCACAGAAACGAATTACAGGATACACCTCAGAATATCACAAACACGTGTTACAGACTACACTTGCAAGCGGCAACTGTGTGTGGCTGTAATAGAAATCTAACTTGTCTGCGACTGCGCATGCGCAACTGCGTACTGCAAAGCTCGATAAGTTTCAGACTTTGCAATAAGATATTCCTCGGAAAAAATAATTTCTGTGTAGTCCAAATAAGAAAAACATAAAAATCACGAAAAAATTATCTGTAAGGTAAGTTTAAAGAAAAAGAACTTCGACATCGCAGTTTTTTAAACACTTTTTGTAGTAAATTTTCTTGGCTATAATAATATTCATTAACAAAATTTTTGGATAAAACTTACATGTGTCCCGGTAAACTTAAAAAAAACGAAAAAATTTACATTTTTGACCTTTGACCTAAACCCGCTACCCTTACGTATTAATATTTTGGTCTGAGATTTTGACCCAAAATTTATAAATCCAATACACAAGTTTTACACACCCGCCGCTTTTAAATAAAAAAAAATTTTTGTAAAGCAGTCGATGCACCCTACTGCATAATGGGCCACAACACATCAATCATGATGTAATGATGAGCCAGAGAGAGATATAGTTTATGTATTGCTCAACACAATTATCATGTCAAATAGTTAATAGTAATTAGGCAATTTTTAGTAATATGCAATCATATAATGTTACGTGCTGCATAGTTGATGAAATATAATCATATTAAAATAATGTAATGAGATTTTTACATTTCAGAATACATATCCTGCAAATGTCACACATGAACTTGAGGTTCGGATTGCAAGTACTTTGAACAATGTTTAGAGTCGAAATTTTAAACTCCTTTGTGATGTTGAGGGGTCTAGAAAAGCCGAACTTCAAGTTGTCCACTAAGATTTTCTATGAAATATAATGATTCTAATAATGTAATGAAGTTTATTATGTCATTTATGTAATAGTATGTATACATGGAATCAAAGTTAAGCGCCGACTTAAGACTTAACGACTTTGGTCTGCTCTACAAGTCGTAATTTTAGTCACATTTCAATTTATAATAGGTCAACTTGCAACTATTTTCCAGCTCTACAAGTTTTTTAATAACTGCTTTTTCAGTAAATAGGACAAGAAACGAAATACAAGCGAAGAAGCGCCAAATAAATCTCCACCCCTACACGCTTTCATGCTTTCGATATCTCGACTAACTCGTATCGCTCGTATGTGCAAAAGTAATCGAACATGTATTCGAATTGTACAGCACAAAAAATTCTAAATAAAAGTTCTACTTTATTTTCATGAACCGTTAACGGAGGTATTGTTTTGTGATTAACGGGAACTGAGTTATCGCAAAAACATCAAACGTACATAGGAAATCTTGGTCGACAACTTGATGTTAAGCTACCCTGGACCTCAACGCAAGCGTTGGTTTAAGCCAGGTGGATGGGGAACGACTTATCAATTTTTGCGCTGATAACGATCTGGTATGACGAAAATAATGTTTCAAAACCACAACAAATTTTACTTGGATACAATTTCCTACCGCTTAGTCAGGAAGAGGGCCAGCAGCTCTTTAAGTACTAACAAATGGTTGTTTTTTTCTCCGGTACCCTGTGTACCTTCACGGGTGTTGGAAATTTGTGGGTTCCGTGTCCTTTACCCATCTCTTCCAGATTTTACGGTCGTTTGTCATTTTATTCATTTCTTCTATCGTTTTCCCCATTGCTTTGCCTATCATTTTTATGCATTTCACCCAGGTGAGTCTCGGCCTTCCTTTTTTACGTCTCTTCGTTTCTTTGCTTTCCATAACTTTTTTCGGTAGTCTGTTTCTGTCTAATCATTGTAGATGTCCATACCATTCTAATGGCTTCTTCTCACTTTTTTGTGTTATCATTTGTTGTTTCAGTTTTCCTATGATTTCTGAATTTATAATGAGATCCAGCTTGGCTTTCCCTGCTATCTTTCTAAAGTATTTCATTTCTGCTGCTATCAGTTTTGGTTTGTGTTTCTGTTGTAGTGTCCAGGTTTCATTTCCATATAGATTCACTATTGTATTATATACTAGTGAATCGCCTGAGCTACGCTTCGGTTCGCTAATTTAAGATACATTCATGAACATAAATTAAAAAAAGGATGCATCGGCCGGGAATTGAACCCGGGCCACCCGTTAGGCAGGCGAGCATTCTACCACTGAACCAACGATGCTTCGTTAAATAAGGCGCTGCTATAATGGTATATAGTGAATCACCCGAGCTACGCTTAGCTTCGCTAATTACACGCTTTAATTAAAACTTGACTTTTTCGTATTTTTTTTTGAAAATAAAAACTGGCCTACGATCTAAGTCTAAAAAATAGCAAAATTTTAAGCTATCATACAATTTAATCGGTCTAGTATCTTCGGAGGAGATAGTAAACAAAGATACATGCAAACATACAAAGAGACCACCGATTTTATGGTATAGGATATTTAGCTTGGTTTTTTCGCTTATTTATTTTTTCCCAGAAATTGTCTTATTTGTGTGTAGTATATATTGTGTGCCTCTTAATTTTGTTCGTTATTTCAAGGTCTATTTTCCCGTCGTTTTCTATAATAACCCCTAAGTATTCCATTGTGGTCACTTTATCTGTTGTTTGATTTTTATACAGTATTCTGTTCCCTTCCTGCTCTCTTTTTTATTTATTTACATTATTTTACTTTTTTCTACCTTAATTTCCATCTTCAGTTTTTTCTATTTCTTTTGTCCATATATTTATCAACTTCTGCATTTTATTATTTCTATCTGATATAAGCACTAAGTCATCTGCGTATAACAGGCTATCTATTCTGATTGGTATCACATTCTTATAGCCCACTGTAGTCTGCAGTTTCTCCGTTCTTTGTCTTGTGTTTTTAATTAGTCTGTCCATCCTCTATATAATAAAGGAGAACGATCCAGACGTGTGTGTCCCTGATTGAGTAAATGCGGGTACACAGGTAGCGATCCCACGCATACCAGTAACGTCAAACAGTGAGGATTTGCCGTTCCCTATTATTCGTCATCAATTCCCGGTTAGATTGTCGCATAAACAAAAAACATTTAACAAAATCGATATTTACCTGAAAGACGACAGACATATTTACGCACGGACAACTCTATGTAGCATTCTCAAGAGTGACGTCAATGACGGGTATTTCCCTATTTCTTCCTCCACAAAAGAACCCTCTGCTTCCTATCATGCGACATGTTGTGTTTTCTGAGATTGTGTAACAAGTAAGTGTGTAACAGAACGGAATGGCCCAACGTAATAGGTCTAAAAATGGTGGTAAATTGAATAGAATAGACCGCGCAATAGCGCGCGCAGCCCCGTTTATTACTATTATAAACAAGTATGGGCTTAAACTGTCACCCTGTTTTATTCCCTTTTGAATATTAAATGGTTAAAAGTCAAAAGGGCGTCAACGAATCTTTATAAAATAACGACAAGTGTATCCAGGTATTCAACGAGAATTCGTAAACTCAAATAGCACATTAAGCAGTAACAATTAATAACACCAAAATACTAATATCACAGTGTAATTGTTTCTAATTCGGTAGAATTCAGTACAAATATCAGTTAATTACTAGTACATACAAATTGAAAGTAATCAGTACAAATTTCAAAAAATGATTGATCAAGTTAAGGTGCACCTCAATAACATTCAGCTTGTGAGGACAAAGCCTTACACAACAGTTCTAACAAAGGGACAAACATGATCCACAATAGTTTAAGATTAATTGCGGTCATCATTAACCTAGACGCCGTGGTTGGGAAATCATTTATTAAGGTACAGTTACGATAAAAAAAGTGTGACAGTTCTGCATTGGCAGTTATTCTTACTTTATCAACAATATTAACTTGTGGCATTTTTAAGCAAAACTGTATCGTTGACACATTGATGACATTTCTAGAATTACGACTACTATGTTTTTTCCAGTAAATTTTTAAAAGCCAACAATAACCACTCGATTAAAGCAAAATTTGTTTTATAAGAGTTGTTCCACTTTTTTTGGCCGTAACTGTACGTAGTTCATGAAGCGCACTGTACAATAGCAGCCAACGTCCGAATTGGTAGCAATCGGGTGAGCCTCTAACACTGGTTCACTGATCGCATCTTGTATAATTTCATTTAAAAGAAAGGAAGACAAAACTTGATCTTAGCTTTTTTTGAGCCTCTTCTGCAAGTTATATGATGATCCAGATAAGTGGAGGTCCATACCTTCGAAGGTTGGTATACAAGTGAGAACAGCAAATAGCGACGGTTCGGTCGCGGAGATCGCGTTTCATGGCCAATGTTGAACCTATGAGTTTCAGGAGCCCCGGAATGGCTGCTGAAGAAAATGGAGAACCCAAAATAGACTCATGGATGCTTTCGATAAAAATAGGCGCAAACAGTTGAACTTGGGCTAACGTGTCGCTGAATGACAGGAAGCGCATATAAAATCCGTTAACTAGGCGCAAGAAACAAATCCTCCACAGAACTGCCTGGGCTACAACAATCCGCAACTTCTGCGGGGCCCACGAATCAAAACAACCATATTCTGCAAGCCCGTAAAGCCGCAGAGCAATATCAAAGGCTCTACAACCAAGTCACCATCACAGCATTCCAGGAAACAGAGACGCGTTCAAACAAAAGCCAACATTCGAGTCCCTTGGCCGCGCTGATAATAATGTCTAGGAAGGTCGTGAGTGCACGAACATACGAAAATCTGCACCACAGACATTAAAAATATAGACGGCGCACACACCGAGCTGTTCAAGGTTTCCTCTGTCTAACTCAATATACGGTTAGTAGCGTTGTCTAGTTTTGAAATTATTAACCTTCAAAACGTTAGAAATATCAAGACATTTTTTGACATATTGCAAAACTAGAATGATAGCTGTTTATTAGCGACAATATTGAAAATAAACTATTAGAATTCGCGCGCAAACGTTACAGATCTGGCGATTTCATGTAATTGGGCATATTCTAATTCAGGTTGTATATTTAGTAATAAATATTATCAAGTTTTAACAGTTTAATTTTCTATGTAGGTAATCTGTATCATCGGTTCATGACTATGTACTATGGAACATTGGAGTAACTAGGATTTTTGGCTGGGGAGGGCCAGGCCTCCCAACCAACCATCGTCAATACCTATGTATACCTATGAAGACATGAATTTACGTACATACATAACTTCTTCGCATACATTTATTTGCTTGTTCTTTGATGCCGTTCTACGAGGGCAATCCCATAAATTCCTGCAGGCTAATAAAACAAAGTTCAGTAACCAAAATGTGTTTTTATTATTTTCTCAAAATATTCCCCCTTAAACTCCACATTTACGCATTCGGTAAAACCAATTTTCACAATATAAATTCCACATTTTTTGAGTCACTTGAGAAACAAGGTTTTTGAAGCTTTCCACAGCATCTTCGGGAGTTACAAATCGCACACCACGCATTTTATCGTTTAATGGAGAAACTAGGAAGTAATCGGAAGGTGCTAGGTCGGAACTGAATGGGGGATAAGTTAGCAATTTTAACTGGAAAGTCTCCAAAAATTATTTTATTTGATGTGCGGTATGACTAGAAGCATTTTCATGATGTAGAACGATCTCACCCCTTGGGCGCCATAAGCCGAGATTTTTGAATAACGTCTGGCAGGATATAGTTGTGTACCATCCTGCAGTAACCCTACGTTTATTTTTAAGCACGACAGTTGTGATAGGTCCTGATTTTGAAAAGAAACAAGCAATTATTTTCTTACCAACACTTTAAGGTCGCTTCACTTTAACTGGATTAGGATTTGTTGGAAACATCCATTGTGCTGACTGTCGCTTAGAATCGGGTTCAAATGCATATATCCAGCTTTCGTCACCAGTTACTATGTAAACTGCTTTAGATCTACCTTCATCATATTTCTCATACTGTTCCACATGCTGTTGTTATGTTTCTGTATGTTTGTTAAACTGTGTGGTATCCACCCAAAACAGACTTTTCTTACACCCCAATGAGTATGTAAAATCTTGTGTATTGCCAATGTCCAAGATGCTTTTTAACTTGTTATTATTAAGTGAGAAGCAAGGAAATGGAGATATATTTTAGGAGGACGAAATATATATCATTCGACTCAGCTTGAAGAGTAAATTCCAAAAATATATAGAAACCGGAAATCGGATTTCTTTTCCGAGGTCGACTTCCGGTCAATTTTTTTATTATTAACTGAGAAGCAAGAAAATGGTAATATATTTTAGGAGGACGAAATATATATCATTCGACTCAGCTTGAAGAGTAGATTCCAAAAATATATAGAAACCGGAAATCGGATTTCTTTTCCGAGGTCGACTTCCGGTCAATTTTTTTTTCATCTCGCGTTAAATTCTTAATGTCCAATTATTGGCTCCCCTAATTATTTTAGAGCTAAAGTGTAAATACATTTTTTGTAGAGAAAAAAATACTGCATCTATTCATACTGTTGCTAACCATTTTTCATTTTCCATAACCGAAGGAATGCAAAAAATAAAACTAGCATTTAAAAAAAAATAAAACTAGCATTTTTACAAAAATCAATGATGCCATGGAATTATTGAAACAAGCCAATGCCAACGCAAGTGCGTGCGGGGTGATCATCCAGTCACTGCCGTCAAAAGATTGAACGTATTGTCGCTTTTTAAACATTAGTCGTCTGTAATGAGTTTAAATGTGAACTCGGGCAAGCGGATCATCAGTGCGTAAAGTTTGGGGCGCTCCACTATATGTTGGAATAAGGGTTAAGACAATGAATGTAGATATTTTTCACTTGTAATAATTCTGTAAGTGACTCGATTGTCCTACTGAAGCATTCTTCGCACAGCGACTACGTTCGTATCAGTAACTGCTGAAATTTATTTTCGCAAAAATTGTCGCTGACTGAAACTCGTGCAAATTTAAATTCATTAAACCAGAAATATGCACCTGGCCACCAAAATCAGCACGAAGTCATCTTTCTTTTAGAGATAGGGAACTTTCAAAGGCATAGTAAATCATGGCTCTAAAATTTTCTCCCCTTATGTTCACAACACTTATTTCAAAACTAACTGTATAGTAACTAAATTTGAACTGTTAAACTAGAAAACAACAAACATTTTGTTAAGTCATTTTGCTGTTGTAGATGCTTAATTGCATTTCACGCCTTTAGGGCAACTTGTCGCTATTTTAAAACCATTTTCAATTTTTGCGCACAAGTACAATCTCATCTTCCGCACATTTGATTCAGGTCATTTTGGTATTTTAAGTAGCCACTTAGGCTTTAGGGCAGCGTGCCCGTATGCTAAACCCTTTTAGTTACTTATTTGGCTCCATCGCCTAATTCTACAATAATGATTTTGCACATATTTGACCCCAAACGCAGTATTTTTCGTCAGTTGGAGCACCCCTTTGCTGCTACTTTGGCAGCCGGGTGTTATCGCTCGCAAGAATTCCGAAGCTTCTAGAAATCATTCCGTTGAGGCGCTTCGCCATTGGCTGTCTTTGATACCGGAATTAATTTGTTTTATGGAGCGCATCGCCATTGGCTGCCGAGAGTCACGTGGCAACGCCGTTTGGCTCACGCCACTTCAAGCGTCCTAACGCTTTTTGCTTTGGGGAGTTCAAGTCAGGCCGTTGATCGAAGAAGTCGCAGAGTGTGCCGTTTCGCGGCGTTCCCGCTATTTGCGGGGACGCCAGCCTGTTTTTCCCGTCCCGTGCTGTTTCAGCGAATGTTGTCGAATATGCCATCCTTTAAGAGGTCGCGTGTGGTTGTGTGAGTGGCACGTCTTTACGTCGAGGCGTAGGAGTGTGAAGGGCTTCTTGGGGCCAGTTCTGCGTTGGTGAGAAAGGGGGATTTCCCCTTGCAACTCGCTGTTTCGAGGATCTTTCTAGGCAGGACGAAGTAGGCCTTTTTGTCGCTGTAGCGTGCTCTCAGGAGAGCGTCCTAACGTCGCCATCTCGACGGATTCCAGCCCGTTTACCCCTAATGCCGTGTTTTGGCGATTGGGCTGCCACAGACTGCCGCCTTCTACCAAATGACTGCACGCCACTCTCATGGACCGTCTGCGGACTAAGGTATTTGTAATTGCAACCATTTAAACATAGTAACTGTCACTTGTGCGAGCGTTGGTGCTTTGTGCTCAACTTTGTGTGGGCGGATGCATGCCCCTTGCTTGCTTGTCGGGGCTTTTAATGCCGGCTTGAGGCCACCATGCTGCAAGACGCTACTTTGGTAGCCTGCCAGTAAGTTCATGTGCGCGAGTTTCGCGTTTCATCGCCTAAATAACTAAATAACTCTGCGATCATGATTTGGTGCCACGTTTGTGCTAATTTTTTTTTAATTCAGTAACGTTAGGTGCGCGAGCTTCGCTATATTGTACTGATTAATACCTAAATAGAATTAACGCCTCGCCGTGCTGGGCCTGGCGCGCCCTAAGCTGTTCCAGTTTTTCTTTGTTTATGTTTGCGAGGGCTTTGTGCTTTGCTTCCTAGGTGTTAACCGCAGGTCGGCGACTGCTTTTAATAATCTTGCAGCTAAACTACTGTCCATGTACGTACTTTCATTTTTACTTCCTTTTACAGTAAAGGAAGTATTGGATTCACCCCAAAAATTCGAAATTGAGTTTTCAACAGATCTTCACGTTTTAGAGTCCCCTGATCCCAAAAAACATATTTTTTTTCATTGGTCTGTGTGTCTGTCTGTGTGTCTGTGTGTCTGTCTGTGTGTCTGTCTGTGAACAGAATATCTCAAAAACGAAAAGAGGTGTGGCGTTGAAACTTCATATATAAGTTTTGTGTACTATGTAGATGAGACAGCAAGCTTTTGAAGAAAATCGCATAACCGGAAGTAGGTATTTACTTTTGTGATTTTTCAGTTTTTTTCGATTTTTTCAAAAACGGCTCTAACGATTTTTTTTAAACTTTACATTTTTCTTACATTTTTAATGTGTATTGATGTGAGATAGGTGATTTTCCAGTTGAATACTTCTAAATTGGGTTTCTTTTGTTTGTTTTTCTATTTTTTTATCAACTCCTATTTTAAATAAAACACCCGGTATATTATTACATTTTTGAATTCACCTTAAAATTCTAGAGAAAATTTGTCTCTTCAACTAACACTCTATTTTGTACCGTTTTTGTAGAATTTGTAATTTTTGAAAATTTTTAACAAATGGTTAAAAATTAAAAATGAAATTTTTGACTAATTATAAGATCACTGTAAAAGGAAGTTGTGTGAGTATATCACACCAGATTTTTACATTTTTGTTAACTAGCAAATTATTAGTGACACACAGTTGTACTATACAACTATAAACATAAAGGGTGATCTTAATTTTAATTTTGACATTTACATTGGATATCGAAAGTGAACCTTAAACAAATTTGAAATACGTCACTTATTAGCGCTGCGTCGCATGCATTGATATGTTAGGTTAGTACGTTTACAAAGCCTGCCAGCTACCCTGTTTTAACATTTATTGCAATAGTCACATTTTCACCATTGGCGCTAGTTGACACAATTTGACGTTTCAAATTTGAAAGCTTGTGTTTGGTTGAAACATTTTTTAAAATGCCTTGTTGCATTCTTTAGTGTGGAAATAGGGATAGAAAACATGTCTACTATCACGAATTTCCATCAAATATGGAAATGTTTGTGGCTGGATAAAGGCTATCACTCAAGGGGAAAATATGAAAGCTACCAGTGATGTGGTGGATAAAAATTCTTAATAATGGATGCATAATTATTCGGACAAATTGTAAGGCCAATTTGTGCATTTAACGTTTTTTCGTCTGTTCCCCCATTTGTAGCTTAGATTCTGGTGTTTTCCCGGTTCATTTTAAGTTCAAGTTTAAATTGAAAGTTTAGTTGTGTTTCGAAATCTAATTTCGCTTATTTCATACAGTATCGTTTCCCGGCCCCTTTGTTTCATAAGGCATTGGGCAGAATTTTATGTTGGACAACTCGACGTCATTCGTATGCTTCCATATGTTAGAGAGAGGACCGCTGCGCGCCTTCATTCGGCTTCACTATTCAGCCCGGATCAATTAATCAGCCTCCCGCAGTAGGACAGTGCACAAGTGCTCGTTGATCCTGTCTGGCGTAAGGTCACTAAATACATAAAGGTACCGCCATTCCATTGCAAGATTTTGTTCCCCCAAATTAAAAAGGACAGAACATTGTAACAAAGTGAGAGTGAAAATGAGACAATTGATAGCTTTACCCCAAATTAAAAGAGACACAAGATATATGTTTGCACAGTTGGCGGTACCTTTATGATTTAGTAACCTTAGTCTGGCGGGTGGCCCTGCGCCTTCTACCGGCAGTGTAAACGTTTCACCTGTCACAGTGACAGATGTTTTCATAAACAAAATGCAATCTGACATTCACCTACAGACTTAAGTTAAAACATGACTAGAAGTTCTATCTTTCTCTCCAAGGCCTACCCTAAATGAGTTTTTTCTTTGGAACACACGATAGAAGTTGACTGCACATAATATAAATAATAGCTTTATGGTGTTGTAAGTTATTTTGTCATTTTTAAACATACTACAAGGATAAGGTAAAACTTTGATTTTTAGAATTAATACATTTTCTTTAATGTTATTAAGAAGAATCTGTGAACATTAGCGGAAACTTAAACAAAACTATTTTTCTAGCAGCTTCCTTTAAGATAAAGCAAAAAAATACACCGTTGGTTATCGAGATATAAAGCAGTTTTTTAAAGTCTGAGGATGTGAAGTTCAAATAGGCACTGAGGGACAACCACAGGGGGAGGGGCGGAGAGTTTAAGAAACATTTATGTCTTGTAGTGGTTTAACAACTGGCCAAAGTTCAGCTTTCCCGTAATTTCTTCCAACGGCATCTCTTTATTTCCTGGGCTAAGTGGTGCAAATCAGTGATCGGTGAGGGGCAACACGCGTATAACTCATATCACTCAGCGTAAAATAAATCTTATTTTGAACAACAATAAAGCAATATAGACAAATTTTTAACCAAAACTTTCTTTATTCTCTTCTACAAATTCTATACCCTGAAAGTATTCACTTAGGTGCAATTGTTTTAAAAATACCTGCTGAAATATATACAGCGCTTTCCCGGTATGCTTTGTTTAAACAATTTTTGTAGCATTTATTAAAAAAAATTTGGCATCTGAATTTAGAAGGAATAAGCTTTCTAATAAAAATAATTAATAAATATTCAAAAATATGCTGGTAAATGGGATGTACATATAAAATTCATCAATAATTTTTCAATTGTGATTTTTTTTTATTTTGTGCAATTGTATACAGAATTGAGCTGTTCAAATTTAAGTTTGCAAGGTATTTCCAGATAGTGTACATTTTTAAAAACTTTCAGTGCACACCTCATCATTTTAGAAGCGTTTTCCGAGAGGCAAGATTCTCGACTACTACTTATGTAGCATTCCACAGTCGAGCTACTAAAATATAATAAATCTGAATTATCACAAAACCTGAAAGTTAGGCAACTTAAAGTACTTGGGAGAAATACAGGTTGCATAATCTTCATCTAGTTTTTTTAAATTTCAAATAGAAGGCTAATTTGAGAATTTTCAAAATAAAAGTAAAAGAGGAAACCACTTCCTGTTTTGAATAAAAAATAATTGGGGTTTGATAGCGTCCAGTAGCAAATAAATTAGGAGCTTAATAGGATAAAAAAAGGAAACTTCTCATCTGTTAGGTTGTAATTAATCTAATTCTACATTATTCGGATGGGGCCACAATTATATATCACAGCAATGATATAACATGAACAACAAAATATAATGCTTGAGTTAGAAAGAGATGACCATACGAAAAAAATATTTTAGTAGGCATGATTAGTTGACATATGTCATAATTACAATAAGCGTCAAGCCTACTCGAATATTTGCTTCTATGTTTATCTCTTTCTTACTCAAGCAAGACGTGTTATTTTCTTGTTCATGTTGTCTCATTGCTGTTATACATAATTGTGGCCCCATCGGTATTAAGAAGTAATGGTTTTTCAGGCAAATAGAATTAATTCATTGGGCAGGTACTTAATAGAAGAGCAGTTACAAATTAACTGGTAGGTAAATACATGGGCGATCCGTATATATCCTAATAGAGGTGTCTTTGGTTTAGCTTTTTTTGCTTCCCCTGTTATTCTTTGCTATCTTTGAGCACGGGACGTTACGATTCAGTTGGATAGAGGCACACGGAGTGTCGATGAAACGTTTTTGGAGGGTCTAACGGAAATAGAAGACAATGTTAGACCATCATTAAATCTCGTTAAGAGCTCCTCACCCAAAAAACCGCTTCATTAGTCTGGCGATGAGGTTGTTTCCTGTTAAGTAGAGTTCAACTCGATGGGCAAGACAACAGTTCCTGGCAGCATAGGATTGCCTCATTTTTAGTTAGGTTAGTACTAAACCGCAGGAAAATTATATAAACTATTCAGTTCAGTCAAACCCAAAATATGTCAAGTTACAAGTTTAAAATGTACATATAAAATTTAATCTACCGTCAATAACTTCATAATAATGTAAGATTTAATTACCTTTTCAGTAACAAGGCTAAAAGGAACCAACTAGATACCACCAGGTTATAGTTGTAAATTTCAGTTGTGGTTTAATGTTATACCGCAGGCATCTGTCAAATAATGGGCATTTCTTATACTTTAGAAATGAGAATTGAGTTAGCCGATAAATCATTTAACAGCCTTCATTGTGAATAGAAATAGGTTAAGAGGGTATAAAAAGCTCTATAAGTTTATCTTACCTGAAGGTGCCGAATTGCAGAAAAAGAAAGAAAACCTTTCTATAAAACTCATGATTGATTAATCAATTTAAATCAAACTGATATGAACTCTAAATTGATATTTCAGCATAAAGTATCATATGAACTGCTATAGTAGATAAACCTTTATTTTATTAAACTCATAACCATTAACATAACCTGAAACAATTTTTTGGCTCCGCTTAATTGTTTTGCCATTTACCAAATTATTTCAGGCCTAACCTGTATATGTTTATTTGAATTACAATCCCTTGCATTTCGAATTCTTAAATTTTCCAATTCAGCTAATTTTGTACCTGTATTGAGTTGCTATCGTTAGCACGGTGCACTTTTGACCCGCTCTATCTGTTATCGCTGGCCGTAGGAATGCGAACTTTCTTTTTGACGCGAACGTTTCTGGCCCCGCTCTTGTCTTCTAGCCCCGGCCGACGCGTTTCGCGCGGTCGACGTTTGATTTTAAATAAGTCAAAAGTAAGTGCGCTCAACCAATTTTTACAAGCATTTTGTTTGCAAGAGCTGATAATTTGATTCAGGTATAGTATTCCAACCAAAAATTGGAAAGTTATTTAAAATCCAGTACACCATGAAAAGTGTAAGTCATGTCTAAGTTGGTTTCATACAATCAGTAAATAATATTCTAATGTCAATCAGCTTTCAGGTAATGACAGTTCATCTGTAAATTGTACATGTAACCAAAGAGCATTGCTCTTTGATGTAACTGTTTTATTAAGGCATTGTAACATTGTGCATGATTTAAGTAGGTACTATTTGAGTTTTTAAAACCGTATAGTAGCATAGAAAATTTTGAAAAACGTATATATCTTCCAAACTTCCCAATGCGTCTGTCAAATTTGAAGGTTATTATCGAAGTGTCACTGAATGACAATCAAACAGTAATTTTATGAATTAAATTACGAAGTGACTTACTGTTTTCAATGCTGGCCTGATTTTAAATAGCTTTCCAATTTCTGGTTGGAATACTATACCATGAGTTTTTCTTTCTGTTATCCTCGTATTAATTGCAGGTCTTTAGCTTTCACCTGAAATTCACAAATTGCACTTGGGATTAACAATTTTTACCGGATGATTCTAAACTTGGAGTCCAGTTTCCTGTCCTAATTCGAAACGAACACCTGCTATTTTCTGTATCGCTTCTGCTTCTGCACCGACGGCCAACACACCCATGTTGCGTAAGACTGATTTCTTGCTGTATGCGGGTTACCAGTTATAGCAGCTCCCGGCTAGCGTTTATACCCTAAACTTGTGGTCCTAGAAGGTCGGTTGGTTTTTTATTACAACGCCGATCGAGGACGGGCTATGTACCTACCAAGTTAATCTTGTGCTGGTGATACCGGATACTAAATTTATTACTAACATGATAGTTCATTCACCCAGCAAATTTAATTAAAGATAGCATTTAAAAATATTGAATTTTTATTTGTACTCTATAATTTTTTTTGTAAAAGGAGCACCCACGTTTTTTCTCTCATCAACCTAGAAAGAAAGGTTTTTATGAATGACAGCGATATGCATATCTCTAGATCTACTTTGCAATTTCAAGTAATTTAACGACCCTAGAAGGGGTTATTTGTGGTAATGCGTGTGGCCACCTTCAATTAGTTATGGCTGCATAGTGTAGCTAAATTTTCAAATATTTTATGAATTACATACATTACATTTGGTGATTACCAGATTATTATGCATTTAATAAACTCAAATTACTGTAGTTGGTTTATTCTAATCGAAACCATTTCGTTTCTGGCGCCCATTTGTTTTTTTGTGCCTTTGGAGCTATTCACAGGTTAGTACAGCTGATAAAGAATCTACGATCCAAGGCCGCCGAAATTGAGCTAGTTCGGCCTACGCAGTAAGTGTCGGGAAATTCTTGTATTTGCCGTGTAGTAAGCGCAGCAAGCAAGTTGATCTGCGGTCTTTTGCTATCACCGTTAATTATTTTAATTAATTAACCGCAGGTCAGCTTCTTTGTTGTGTCAAACCCATAAATTATATGATTAAATGTATATATAAATATCATAGAAAAAGATAACAATTTAAATAAAGTTGTTGGCGCCCAATAATTCTTTCTTATTGAATCTAAAACCTTTATGCGAAAGTGAAGTACACAAAAATACTACATTTATCATACCCGTATCGCAAGCCGAGGATTGAGCTAGTCGGAGTTACGTGAACCTTCTGAAGTAGGTTGCAATAGTTGGTACACTTACCTGTTTTAAATAGCATGAACCAATAAGCGGAAAGTACTAAGATGTATTATAATGTGTAGCATAAAATTTTATACCCTGTTTTTTTAAAAATTAGTACACGTTATTTCAATAAAACACAGTAACGAATAGTGTTTGCCATTTATTACAATGTCGATTACAATTTTTTGAAAATTAATTAAATAAAACATCTTTAGAAATATTTTGTCACACTGAATTTACATAAAGTTACAATATTTTTCAATCTATACATTTATATTGTATCACTATAATAAGTAGTACATCAAATTTGATCGCTTTTTTTTATCAAGGTAGTACTTATATAATTGAAAAAATCCAAGTATTTCAGTTCAAGCGTTACGGTAAGTAGGTAGGTAAATATTTCGCATACTTATACGTTGAAAATGTTTTGTGCATCTTAATAATTTATAATTGCTATGATAACGCCCATGAATCAGCCGATACAAGCTGAAAAATGTATTTGATTGTGAAGTGCTTCGGATGACTTCTTTGCCAACGTTTATAACCACTACGTAACTGAAAACTAATAGAAATTTGTAGCAACCTACCTACCTGCTTACCCTTGATATAACAATAATTTTATTCTCAAGTTCGTTGTTTGTGTTATTTTTATGACAACAAAGCAATACTTATAAGTTATTATAATAATTCCAGGACTTTAGTAAAACGTGACAAGTTGCAGTAAAGACCTATTGTTATTTTTATTTCAAAGATAGTAATCACTTATCTGCCTCTTTAAACGTTTGGACTGTTATAGAACATATAAACTAAACACATATAAGTGTTTATATTTAGGATTTTATGGCACAAAGCCATTTTTTGATATTATTTAAAATATATCTGTAGCTTTGTAAATAAATATGCTGTCCTCTATTATACGTTATTTTACTTCGAGTATATGGAAACAAAAGTACTCATACCCACTTGACACGGCCGATATATAATACACTATTAAGAGCAACATTTAAAATATGTTATGTTTTTCACAAATAGCAGAAAACATGAAAATATATCTTTCTTCAGAAATACCCATTTTAAATGTACAGAGCCATTTAAATAAATATAGGAAAGAGAGATAGGTATAATGTTAACAGGAATAGGTGTATATAAATTTACTTCCACTAATTTTTTTGTTTATGAAAATGTATATGAATACCTACTGTGCTATTATGTTGGCTATTTATTGCTTTAATCTTTGCTTTTAAGTAATAATAAACATCAAAGCATTCTTGGTACTCATATAAATGATATTATCAAATATCATCGGAATTAGCAGTTTCAATTTATGTGTGATGCCACTTGTTTTGTCTCCTTTTAGTAATTGTATATTGAATTTTAGTGTAAAATAATCAATATGCAATTATTTGTACATCATGTATGTATAAAAATTTCATGTACGTAGTGTAACGAATTGAATCTTAATAAATAGATTGTTGTAAAGGGCACTTCTTATACCGGTACAAATAAAGATTTAGTAAATTTCAGCATTGTTCAGTTTGAAATAAAAACATTTATTTTGCTGTATTCATAGTTTTAGCATTCGATATACATATATTTAGCCTGGAGAGAATTTGCTCTAAATAAAATAACGTTACGCATCTTCCAGTTTCTCTATGGCAGATAATCTTAGCAAAGTGGATCCTGCTTAGAGATAAGTATTTCCCTTGTAGTGATTGCAACTTAAAATTTAATAATTACGAACATTAGTTCTAGTGGCGCGTACCTAATCATCTTGCCAATTAAATAAACTGCTCAATTACAGATCTAAGGAGTAGCTTCAGAACGTGACCACCGCAGTTCTGTAGATGGCGCCAAGTGGAATTATAGCGCACCCAGAATGTGTAGTTCAAAACGTGACCACCGACGTTCTGTAGATGGCGCCAAGTGAACGAGCCGCCACCGTGCTAAAATGCTTGGAAATTTTGTTTGCAAAGTGGAAAATCGCCACCTTTCGCCAAAACCAAATAGCGCATGAAGGTGCTCGGGACTTTAGCAACAACTTTGCCCCCTTTCACAATTTCGATATCTGTAGCCGTTCGAAAGTTACAGGCGATCCAGACAGACGGACGGACGGACGGACGGACAAAGCGTTCGCATAAGTACGCTGAAGCTACTAATAAAGAACTTAAACATGTTTCTAAATCAGCGATATCAAGTTATTATACATATACAAATATGTCGGGTAATCGAATAAATTTCACCTCTAGTGTGCTGTGATTCGTGGTATACATTTGGCAGCACTGAAGTGGATTGTCAGTCTATGTCAAATTCGAGATTTTCAGGTTAAGTTTTGCTTCACTTTGTGACAAAAAACAAATAAATCTTAACCTATTAACCACGAAGCTGACATAGACTGACAATCCACTTCGTTACTGCCAAATGTATATCACAAATCACAGCACACTATAAGAGGTGAAATTTATTCGATCACGCGATATATTACACAATGAAACACCACGATACATTCAATTACTTAAGAAACATTTAACAAGAGCTACGGAAGCTTATTATATATCAAATAAATAATTTGTTTCTCAATACAAAATCGAAGAATGACTGCACCGATTTTATCCGTTTTTAAACAAAGGGGCTTGACTAGTGATATTTTACCTTAGTAATTATACAGCTAAATCAGTTATGTAGAAATGAAATTTGTTTTTAACTAAGTATAAATTAAAGTCAATAAACAAAGTGAAATATTAAATGTTAATATTTATTCTTAGTTCTTTACATATAGAATTACTGACGCTTTGGGACTAGTATCGCCGTTCAGCAATATTTTGTTTGATTTTTTTTTCCTTAAATTGTCAGAAGAAATACAAGTGACCAGTGAAACTATAATAAACCAGAATGAGCATCCGTACTAATAAGTTGTCAAACAGGTCAAAAGAGCAGAAAAGTAATCACAGTTATAAAATTAGAAGAATCTATTAGAAACCAAAAGCAATATATTAGAGGATAGGTTTAAAAATTGAGTAAAATTACTGACGTGTTTTTAGAATATATCAATTTCATTAC
Source organism: Agriotes lineatus (assembly GCA_940337035.1). Lineage (NCBI taxonomy): Eukaryota > Metazoa > Arthropoda > Insecta > Coleoptera > Elateridae > Agriotes > Agriotes lineatus. The sequence continues at coordinate 196,460,279 of OW679194.1, read as the reverse complement.
TTTGATGATATTTTGTAATACTCTTTTGATATCTTATTAAGCTATCTTAAAAAACAAGCCAGAATCGAAAGATGTTAAAAAAATCAGATAATGGATCATTAAATATAACCTGCAAGACACTTCTCAATTGTATGGGGAACAGATGGTTTTAATAGTTTATATCCATTCGATCATATAATGGTTGGCAGCTTACTACCTACTTGTAACGTGCTGATCTGTAGGCGACCAAATCTATTGAAAAACAAATAGTGACGAATCTAACATCGACGTTTAAACGTTAAAAACGTAGAGTTTTTTGAGAATAAACAGCTAGTTTTTCAAAAATTAATTAATGTTACTCGTATTAGATAGTTTGCTATTCAATGCAAAACGTTGTGCTCTAACATAACTTTATCTGCGATTCTTCTTAGTATTAGTTATTCTATTGACAAATTAGGGCAAATTTTCCTCATGCACTGAGGTGAACCTATGGAAATAGACTACAACTTTTTTATAGTTACTGAAAAGAATATCAAAACGAACGTATTGGGGTTTATATTTACTGTAAATTTTACTTTAACGTTTTCAACGCTTTATGCTGATTAGAAATGTTTGTCATTGCTAGTTTATGTCGAAATATACAAAGAAGGGACGTGCAAAAATAAAAAATAGTGCAGTTAATCGAAAATTCTGGAATTTTAAAAGTTTAAGTTATTTTTAAGATAGTAAAAAGTACTAAAACTTTCAGTAATTACCTGTCACAAGTTTGGTAATATTACAAAATTAATGGTTCACCAGACTTTTTGAAAACCTGAAAATCAATGCGTTATTAAATTCCTGGAAAATTACCGGTTTTTCTCATTTTTGTAAAATGTATGTATGTATTATCTGTAGCCTCATTTACCTTGCGGTGTAGAGGTTGGTGCTTTAAAATAAAGAAATAAAATAAATTAAAGCAGAATGTATAGATTAATATTTCTCCACGCTCACAATTTTTCTGTGAGTTCCGTTAATATGAAATGCCAGTACTAATGAGTAGTGTACCTAGAGGGGTTCTGCCTCACTTTGCATGTCACGGGCGAGGTCGCGGGTCTAGCCGGGGTCAAGGTCATTGGCCTAGCCGGGGCCAAGGTCATTGGCCTCACCTAGGTCACGTGCCACTTCCGGGAATTTTTGGGCTAAATGTCAAATTTTGACATTTTTACAAGATTTCTACGCTTAGCCATGCTCGACAGGATGTGACTCATCGTCTGACAGACATGTCCATTCTTGCAGGATGTTATCAGTAAATAGAAGAATGACATCCATTGTTTGAGAAATCTGCACGACATTGGACAATGAAGCCATTGTTGTCTGGAGATTAAAATGTGCAAAGCTGGTAAATAGAACAATGACATCCATTGTTTTAAAATCAGCACGACATTGGACAATAAAGCCATTGTTGTCTGGAGATTAAAATGTGCAAAGCTGGTAAAAATTCAACAATGAAAGCCATTGTTTGAGAAATCTGCACGATAATTGAACAATGAGATCTTTGTTGTCTGGGGGAATTTTTGCTGACCGCCATTATCAGATAAACAGGATGTTATTGTCTGAAGCTTGAGACTTGTCCAGACATGTTTGAGAAATGTGCAAAGCTGTTAAAAATAGAACAATGACATCCATTGTTTGAGAAAAATCTACACAACCGCTAAATTGAATGGAGCCTTTGTTTGAAATATTTTGCTGACGCTGGCCTCCATTATCAGCTGCGACGATGAATAAATAGATCGACTCGGCTGTTTGCAAGAGTTAGTATTACAACCGCACGCACGCGAACATGTCTGCGACAGACAGCGTTACCGAATTAAGTTCGAATTCAATAAAAACAATCAAAGACGCGATAGCGATTGTAAAATATAGTGATGAGGCTGACAAATGGATTAAACATGTAAATAAAACCATTTTAATTGTTAGTCGATTTATACGTAAGCATAGTTTTAAAAATGAAAATCCATTCAGGCTAGAGGCAAATTTAAGTTTATTAAAGGGGCAACGGCAATTATTGCGAAATTTAAAAGCAAAATTAGCAAAGAAGAGAGCGGGTGTAGGGAGTGGTCAGCAGCAGCAGCAAAAGAACAAGTTGGTATGGGAAGATGTAGAATCTTGTTTTAACAGTAGAATAAGAACAGGTATGATTGTAAATTTAGGTTACAAGGAACCTCAAGAATTTCTTGCAAAAGCATACAGAAGTTTCTCAATAAAAGTAAAACAAATTATTAAAAATAACTTAATGCTTAAAGCTAACGTAATATTTAGTGCATATTTTATAAAACCTAGTAGTGGCGAGATAGATTTAAAAACGTTTGCTACTAAAAATGAAAAAATTGATTCTGGCACCAATTTAAAACAGTGGTATGAGAATAATGTTGAGAATAAGCTGTTGACGAAATTAGAAGATTTTCAAGAACGTGATTCAGGTTGGAGTTTGCTCGAGATATTACATTTAAAAGTAAATGTAAATCATTACACACCATTAACAGTAGGTAAATATATTGAGTTACCTCAAGATATTAAAAATAAAAAGGCTGTAGTTAATGTAAAAAATGATGACGAATATTGTTTTTTGTGGTCGGTAGTGTCAGCACTATATCCAATGCATAAGAATTCCGATAGAATATCTTCATATCCACATTTCAATGAAGTTTTAAAGTACTCGGGACTAGAATTTCCAATCAAATTAAAAGATATATCAAAATTTGAAAAAATGAATGATTTACGTATAAATGTATATACGCTAGAAAGAAAAAACAAATTTGGTAAAAATTCAGTATTGCCCATCTATATTAGTAAAAATACTCAAATTAATAAAGATGCTATACATTTACTAATGATATCCAACGATGAGGGGCAGTTCCATTTCTGTTGGATAAGAAACTTATCTAGATTGGTTACAACTCAAATGCATAAGAGAAAAACTCAAACTTTTGTATGCGATACGTGTTTAAATCATTTCGTAACTAAAGAATCACATTTAAGACATATTACAAATTGTAATGGTGTAAATGAAACTAAAATTAAAATGCCCGAAGAAGGCACAACAATAGAATTTAAAGACTATAAATATCAGGAAAAAGTACCATATTCAATATACGCGGACGTGGAGTGTGTTTTAGAGAAAGAACAGAACGTTGTTTCCGAAAATGTGGGGGTTTATCAAAAACATGTTCCATTTAGTATTGCATATTATTTAAAATGTTCATATGACGACAGTTTATCTCGATTTAATATATATCGTGGTGCCGACTGTATGGAATGGTTTGTAAAAGAATTACAATCTATAGCGTATCAAGTAAATAATATATTACTAAATATACAGCCTATGGATATTAGCCAGCAGGAAAACGATTCATTTCAAAAATTGGTATGCTGTTACATTTGTAAACAACCTTTCACCGATAAAGACGTGCGTGTACGTGATCACAATCATTAGACAGGTGAGTATAGAGGTAGTGCTCATCAACACTGTAATCTTAACTATAAAGATGCACATTATATTCCCGTTCTCTTTCATAATCTCAGTGGTTATGACGCTCATTTTATTATAAAACCATTGGCAAAACTGATTATGGGAGATATTAATTTGTTGCTTATAAATAAGGAAAAATTTATATCATTTACAAAACATGTGGATGGTACAAATATTGATTTCAGATTTTTAGACTCGTTTCGATTTATGCCTAGCAGTTTAGAACAATTGTCATTAAATTTACCGAACAATTTAAAAATCATTACACGCAAATTTTGCAAGAGCGAAGAAGAATTTGAATTACTACTACGTAAGGGTATCTTTCCATACGACTACCTAGACAATTTTGAAAAGTTGAATGATAAAAGTCTTCCTGACAAAACGCAATTTTTTAGTCAGTTGCATGGAACAGCTATTTCAGATGAAAATTATGAACATGCACTGCGTGTTTGGAACACATTTAATATGCAAACTCTAAGTCAGTATGCTGATATGTACCTTACAGTTGATGTTCTACTCTTAGCTGATGTGTTTGAAAATTTTAGAGAAAATTGTATAAAAACGTATGGATTAGATGCTCTACATTTTTACACAGTACCAGGATTGTCATTTCAGGCAATGTTAAAAACTACTAAAGTTAAACTTGAGCTGCTGACAGATGTAGATCAACTGTTGTTCATAGAGAGGGGTATTAGAGGAGGGTTAGCACAGTGTTCGAATCGATACGTTAAAGCTAATAATCGATATATGGGTGAAAAATTCGTAGAAGCCGATCTTGAATCGTATATTCTATATTTAGATATTAATAACATGTACGGAGCCCGGATGTCTGAATATCTACCGTAAGGAGGGTTTGAATGGGTAAATGATTTAGATATTCCTAAAATTGGTCATTTAAATACTCCGGAAGATTCTGAAACAGGCTATATTTATGAAGTCGATTTAGAATATCCTCAACATTTATTTGGACTTCACAAAGATTTGCCTCTATGTCCTGACCATTATACACCGCCAACATCCAAACAATCGAAATTGACAACCACCTTATTTAAAAAAAAAACTACGTAATACATTACCGCAATCTGCAGCAAGCTGTAAGTTTAGGGCTGAAAATTGTAAAAATTCACAGAATATTAAAATTTAAGCAATAAGCTTGGCTTAAACCATACATAGATTTAAATACAAAATTAAGACAAACCGCCAAAAATAATTTTGAAAAGGATTTTTATAAACTTATGAATAACGCTGTATTTGGCAAAACTATGGAAAATGTTAGAAAATACAAAACAATAAAATTAATTTCTAAATGGGAAGGTAGGTACGGAGCCAGTGCATACATATCAAAACCAAATTTTCACAGCTGTACTATTTTAAATAAAGACTTGGTACTTATAGAATTAAATCAGTTGGAAATAGTTTTTAATAAACCAATATACGTTGGATTTTCAATCCTAGATATTTCAAAAATTTTAATTTACGATTTTCATTATAATTATATTAAACAGAAGATGGGTAATCAAGCAAAACTGCTGTACACAGACACTGATAGTCTCATATATCACTTTACCCTTCCAAATATATACGATTTTATACGAGAAGATATTCACAAATTTGATACAAGCTATTATCCCTCGAACAATCCATATAACCTTCCACATGTTAATAAAAAAGTCATAGGTCTAATGAAAGACGAAATGAGTGGTAAAATAATTACCGAATTTGTTGGTCTACGTGCAAAATTGTATGCTTTCAAATCATTAGAGGATGCTGAGAATGGAGAATTTAAAATTTCAAAGAAAGCTAAAGGTATTACTAGAGCTGCTTTGAATAGAATTACATTTGACGATTACAAAAACTGCCTGTTTAATAACGAAACAGTATTTTGCGATCAGAGAACAATTAGATCAAAAACTCACAACGTATTTTCTTTAAAACAAAGAAAAAAGGCATTAGACCCACATGATGACAAAAGAATAGTAAACTGTATGTATACTGACACTTTGCCTTGGGGCTACTGTCCACCAAGCACATTATAAACATGTTCGAATATTTAAATACTAACCACATAAGTTATATATTTCAGCCTAGGGTTGTACACAGTCACCACACAGATATTTTTAAATGGCTTGAGGAAAATATCAGAAAAGCTCAAAATGGTGAAGCCGTTGGTTGGAGAAGCGGTCCATGTTCCGGTCCCTGGCCTTCAACAACACCTCAAGACTATATTGATACTTACACTTTGTTAAGTTCTGTCTTCACTTATGTATAAATAAGATGTGTATATTAATTAAGTAAAATATATTCATGCGTATATTTATTCTCCCACTCTCCTTGTCAAGTTTTGCTTCGCTTATGGATAAATGCGATGTATATATTAATGAAATAAAACACATATTAAAATAAAAAGTCTTTTATTTTAATCTTAAAAATTACATGTATAAGTTTATTACCTGACTTAATTTCTATTTTAATGAGACAAAATTTGAGGTGGCGACGGGGATAGTGGTGACACCTATTCCAGTTGTGCGGGGGTGATGACAGTGTCCGCGATGTGGAAACAACTTGGATCGCTGGGATGCGCGGGGGGTTTCTGTACAGGTTTGCGCGGGGGGTTTTTGCACAGGTCTGCGCGGGGGTTTTTGCACAGGTCTGCGCGAGGGTCTGCCCGAGGGTTTTGGCGCATACAGGCAGGTAGACAGGTGGACAGGTAGACTGGTAAACTGGTAGACAGCTAGACAGGTAGACAGCTAGACAGGTAGACTGGTAGACAAGTAGACAGGTAGACTTTTAGACAGCTAGACAGGTAGACTGGTAGACAGCTAGACAGGTAGACAGCTAGACAGGTAGACTGGTAGACAGCTAGACAGGTAGACAGCTAGATAGGTAGACTGGTAGACAGCTAGACAGGTAGACAGCTAGACAGGTAGACTGGTAGACAGCTAGACAGGTAGACAGCTAGACAGGTAGACTGGTAGACAGCTAGACAGGTAGACAGCTAGACAGGTAGACTGGTAGACAGCTAGACAGGTAGACAGCTAGACAGGTAGACTGGTAGACAGCTAGACAGGTAGACAGCTAGACAGGTAGACTGGTAGACAGCTAGACAGTTAGACAGCTAGACAGGTAGACTGGTAGACAGCTAGACAGGTAGACAGCTAGACAGGTAGACAGGTAGACAGCTAGACAGGTAGACAGCTAGACAGGTAGACAGCTAGACAGATAGACAGGTAGACAGGTAGACAGGCGGACAAGCAGACAGACAGGCTGAGAAGCAGACATGTGCCAATATGACGGGAACAAAAATTTATATAATTATACCAGTTTCATTTTTCCCCCATATAAAGAAAACTTATTTAGACTGGTTGGAAATCAAATACATAAGAGAAAATCTCAACTTGTTTAAATCATTTTTTTGTAACTAAACAATTACCTTAGAAACTGTAATAGTGTAAATAAAGCTAAAATTAGAATGCTTGAAGGAGGTTACACTATTACAGTTTCTAATGTAATTGTATAGTTACAAAAAAATGATTTAAACAAATTGAGATTTTCTCTTATGTATTTGATTTCCAACCAGTCTAAATAAGTTTTTTTTATATGCGGGAAAAAATGAAACTGGTATAATTATATAAATTTTTGTTCCCGTCATATTGGCACATGTCTGCTTCTCAGCATGTCTGTCTGCTTGTCCGCCTGTCTACTTGTCTACCTGTCTATCTGTCTAGCTGTCTACCTGTCTACCTGTCTAGCTGTCTAGCTGTCTACCTGTCTAGCTGTCTACCTGTCTAGCTGACTACCAGTCTACTTGTCTAGCTGTCTACCTGTCTAGCTCTCTACCAGTCTACCTGTCTACCTGTCTAGCTGTCTACCAGTCTACCTGTCTACCGGTCTAGCTGTCTACCAGTCTACCTGTCTAGCTGTCCACCTGTCTAGCTGTCTACCAGTCTACCAGTCTACCTGTCTAGCTGTCTACCAGTCTACCAGTCTACCTGTCTAGCTGTCTACCTGTCTAGCTGTCTACCAGTCTACCTGTCTAGCTGTCTACCTGTCTAGCTGTCTACCAGTCTACCTGTCTACCTGTCTACCTGTCTACCAGTCTACCTGTCTAGCTGTCTACCTGTCTAGCTGTCTACCAGTCTACCTGTCTAGCTGTCTACTTGTCTACCTGTCTACCAGTCTACCTGTCTAGCTGTCTACCAGTCTACCTGTCTAGCTGTCTACCTGTCTAGCTGTCTACCAGTTTACCAGTCTACCTGCCCACCTGTCTACCTGCCTGTATGCGCCAAAACCCTCGGGCAGACCCTCGCGCAGACCTGTGCAAAAACCCCCGCGCAGACCTGTACAGAAACCCCCCGCGCATCCCAGCGATCCAGGTTGTTTCCACATCGCGGACACTGTCATCACCCCCGCACAACTGGAATAGGTGTCACCACTATCCCCGCCGCCACCTCAAATTTTGTCTCATTAAAATAGAAATTAAGTCAGGTAATAAACTTATACATGTAATTTTTAAGATTAAAATAAAAGACTTTTTATTTTAATATGTGTTTTATTTCATTAATATATACATCGCATTTATCCATAAGCGAAGCAAAACTTGACAAGGAGAGTGGGAGAATAAATATACGCATGAATATATTTTACTTAATTAATATACACATCTTATTTATACATAAGTGAAGACAGAACTTAACAAAGTGTAAGTATCAATATAGTCTTGAGGTGTTGTTGAAGGCCAGGGACCGGAACATGGACCGCTTCTCCAACCAATGGCTTCACCATTTTGAGCTTTTCTGATATTTTCCTCAAGCCATTTAAAAATATCTGTGTGGTGACTGTGTACAACCCTAGGCTGAAATATATAACTTATGTGGTTAGTATTTAAATATTCGAACATGTTTATAATGTGCTTGGTGGACAGTAGCCCCAAGGCAAAGTGTCAGTATACATACAGTTTACTATTCTTTTGTCATCATGTGGGTCTAATGCCTTTTTTCTTTGTTTTAAAGAAAATACGTTGTGAGTTTTTGATCTAATTGTTCTCTGATCGCAAAATACTGTTTCGTTATTAAACAGGCAGTTTCTGTAATCGTCAAATGTAATTCTATTCAAAGCAGCTCTAGTAATACCTTTAGCTTTCTTTGAAATTTTAAATTCTCCATTCTCAGCATCCTCTAATGTTTTGAAAGCATACAATTTTGCACGTAAACCAACAAATTCGGTAATTATTTTACCACTCATTTCGTCTTTCATTAGACCTATGACTTTTTTATTAACATGTGGAAGGTTATATGGATTGTTCGAGGGATAATAGCTTGTATCAAATTTGTGAATATCTTCTCGTATAAAATCGTATATATTTGGAAGGGTAAAGTGATATATGAGACTATCAGTGTCTGTGTACAGCAGTTTTGCTTGATTACCCATCTTCTGTTTAATATAATTATAATGAAAATCGTAAATTAAAATTTTTGAAATATCTAGGATTGAAAATCCAACGTATATTGGTTTATTAAAAACTATTTCCAACTGATTTAATTCTATAAGTACCAAGTCTTTATCTAAAATAGTACAGCTGTGAAAATTTGGTTTTGATATGTATGCACTGGCTCCGTACCTACCTTCCCATTTAGAAATTAATTTTATTGTTTTGTATTTTCTAACATTTTCCATAGTTTTGCCAAATACAGCGTTATTCATAAGTTTATAAAAATCCTTTTCAAAATTATTTTTGGCGGTTTGTCTTAATTTTGTATTTAAATCTATGTATGGTTTAAGCCAAGCTTATTGCTTAAATTTTAATATTCTGTGAATTTTTACAATTTTCAGCCCTAAACTTACAGCTTGCTGCAGATTGCGGTAATGTATTACGTAGTTTTCTTTTTCAAATAAAGTGGTTGTCAATTTCGATTGTTTGGATGTTGGCGGTGTATAATGGTCAGGACATAGAGGCATATCTTTGTGAAGTTCAAATAAATGTTGAGGATATTCTAAATCGACTTCATAAATATAGCCTGTTTCAGAATCTTCCGGAGTATTTAAATGATCAATTTTAGGAATATCTAAATCATTTACCCATTCAAACCCTCCATACGGTAGATATTCAGACATCCGGGCTCCGTACATGTTATTAATATCTAAATATAGGATATACGATTTAAGATCGGCTTCTACGAATTTTTCACCCATATATCGATTATTAGCTTTAGCGTATCGATTCGAACACTGTGCTAACCCTCCTCTAATACCCCTCTCTATGAACAACAGTTGATCTACATCTGTCAGCAGCTCAAGTTTAACTTTAGTAGTTTTTAACATTGCCTGAAATGACAATCCTGGTACTGTGTAAAAATGTAGAGCATCTAATCCATACGTTTTTATACAATTTTCTCTAAAATTTTCAAACACATCAGCTAAGAGTAGAACATCAACTGTAAGGTACATATCAGCATACTGACCTAGAGTTTGCATATTAAATGTGTTCCAAACACGCAGTGCATGTTCATAATTTTCATCTGAAATAGCTGTTCCATGCAACTGACTAAAAAATTGCGTTTTGTCAGGAAGACTTTTATCATTCAACTTTTCAAAATTGTCTAGGTAGTCGTATGGAAAGATACCCTTACGTAGTAGTAATTCAAATTTTTCTTCGCTCTTGCAAAATTTGCGTGTAATGATTTTTAAATTGTTCGGTAAATTTAATGACAATTGTTCTAAACTGCTAGGCATAAATCGAAACGAGTCTGAAATCAATATTTGTACCATCCACATGTTTTGTAAATGATATAAATTTTTCCTTATTTATAGGTTCGTTCGGGTGACATGCAAAGTGAGGCAGAACCCCTCTAGGTACACTACTCTAATGCTTATCGGATGTTGATTTTAGAGCAATTTTTGAAATTTCTAACTTTTTGAAATTGTTCTCAAACCATAATTAACAACATTACTTACCCATCATAACAATTCTATAACTATATTTAAGATACATATGCCGTATGTATACTAGACATTTTCATAAGTGTCTTTGACATTTGCTTTCGCAGCGTAAAAGGAGACGATATGCATCAGTTAAAGTTTTTTTACATTTTCTTAATATTTTTACCTGGTAAGCCAAAAAACGAATTATTGGATAATAAACAGGAATTGACAAGAAATATTTATTTTTATTGGAACTAGGATACAAAAATGCAATTCTGATTGCAAATTAAAGCCTTCCTGGTGGCATCGCTATGGACGTAAGTTTATAGTATGCTGAAAACGACTCTTAGACCAACGACTACGTTTTTATAAATCGTTAATCTCATTTAAAATTTAAGAAATATGGAAAAATAATTTACGAGCCTACTTAACCATTGCTTGCCATTTCATAGGCATATTAGTATACTCATGTTCCTAATAGAAGTATAAACCAATGAATATAAAAAGATATCGCAAAATATAACGACAGGGAAGGTTTTCGATACATATATAACTCCAACAATACATTTACAAATAATCTCTTTATTCCTCCCTTATAGCTTCTAATACTTTATATATATTTAAACAATTGCAAACAACAAGAATTCATTAGGTGATTGCTAAATTTTTCACAAGAAGTTTTCTTTGGTTTGCCTTTATAAGCTATGTAATAAATACATACCTAAAATAATACTTTGCATTTCATCTCTGGTTAGACATTTTAAAATATTATTCATTATTGATCCGGCAAATTATTTTCAAGCTTAAATGTTTCATTATTAGTATAAATATCGATCATTTTCGTTGCACCTGTGGTTTTGATATTTAATGATATAGTTTTGTTAAATCTTGGTATTGTTTAAAATTTGTTAGAGAATTTTAGGGATTATGTATCAGAGTAGTTTACGAAAGGCGATAATTTAACGGTACGTAATCGTCGACAAAACGGTTTTGCAAGCTTAATTTTCCCGTAAGATATCAAATGAACGATCATTCATTATGAATTGAATAGAAAGTCAGGAATCAGGCTGTTTTACTGTGTTGTGCATTATCTAGATTACGGTATCAAATTCTAAAATCGATATAACATACGTCATGCAGATTTTTCTCAGCAAAATGTTTAATAATCTCTGTTTATTTTCATATGATAGATTTGTATAACCATAACAGTATCTTCGTATACTATATGTATAATGTATGTATATTTACTAATCAATCTTATAAATTATTCTATTAGCACTGCTGATGCTGTATTGATTGAAATATAAAAAAAATATTGCCGAAGACTTAATATATAAAATTAATAATTACCTATTAATTAGACGCTGAATGTTTGGGGTTCTATTGATTGCATTTTTAGATGGACAGATGCACAACAAACTTAATTTTTGTCGTACTATAAACATACCTCCATTATCACTACCCATATAACAACTGTTGTTAAATATAAGGGCGTTTTTGGATTATACTTTATCCAAAAATCATACTTTTAAACAAAAAAAAATGACATTGACATTATACATTATACCGATGGATATTTGCATCAGACGTCAAAGAGTTGGTTTAGAGTGGAAATTAAGTCAAATATAATTTCTTTATAACTTAATAGTTATGTTTTGTATCTCAGAGTAACAATGAGCTGATAACTACAAAAACTTTATTGAAGTGAAGTTTATTGTAATGCTTTTAATTATAAAAAGTGCTAGTTTGAATTTTAATACTTTCAAAAGCGATTAGAATTATAAAATATATATCTATGCTACGAAGTAGAAACATGGTAATGAAATGTAACTGTAACATTTTGTGACATTTAATTTTGCTTTTATTCAAAGCAATGATTTTGTATTAACTACATCAACTGTAATACGTAAGAAGAAACCTATTTCAGAGTAACTTGGAATATATCGGAACTAGTAATAATTTAAATGTTGTCTCGGTGAATATAGCAAATTTTTGCCTTGCCATACCGACTCAAATGCAAATTCTTTGTTACTACAAGCAACGCACAAGTTGATATAATATAGGATGAAACGATTAATTAGATTTTATTAATGAACCGACAAGTAATAAACGTGCTATAACAATTACAAGGATTAGTTATCATATAAAATATTTTATTAAGTGGGATCTAGAATTTAGTAGTATAGCATATATTTTTTGCTATTAAGGAAGATAAAATACGCAATTTCGTTAGCAGTTGTACTGGCATCCGATCGTGTACGAAATACATATGTGGCAGACCACGTACACTGAAGAGAACTTAAAGTTGGGTTTCTTGTTGATATACAAAACCTATTAAAACGAGATTAATGAGTAACTTTTCATAAAGAACAACCAGGACAGTATTGCTTTTACTTATTACTATTGAAATTTTACAGTAATCTCTATAATTTCAATTTGTTAAAATATTTTATAGTGCCACAACAATAAATCTTTTATTAGCTTAGTTTTTTAGCAGAATCAATATATCGAATTCATTTATTAATATGCGAATATTGAGAATACATTTTTTGACAATTTTTCATGTTACGGTGATTAAGGTTGCTAGTATAAAAAGGAGTAATAGAATACATAATAGATAAATTCTAGTGAGGTTCATATCTATCACTGCTGGTACTAAATAATCGGAATTGATAATTGAACTAATAATATTCTAAATTAAAGTTATATTCAAAATATACAAAATGCAACACTAAAATACAACAAATTTAAAACTAAAAGATCTGCATTTTATGCTTTTACAAGGAAGCATAAAAATATATTAGCTACCATGAAAATAATAAACGTTTAAATTATTCGCCTCAAATATTAATAATAATAATAACCTTGAATGAATATAATTTAAACGTTTGTATGCAGAACTTATTGAAAAAAGAGATAAAAGATGGAGTCAATATTTAAGTTAGGTAAATGATTGTGTGATTTAATATCTTAGAGTGACTTACTCATACAGATAATTTGGTGCAGTATATTTGTATGGCTTTACTACAACAGAATATAAGTATGTGTTAAGCTATAGTGCCAAAACACAAAATTATAAGGTCTAAAGTTAGCCTGAAGTATTTTCCATTTATAAAGAAGTGCTAAAATGATTACTTATACATCTGATATATTATATAGGCGCAATTACAATTGTAGGCGATGGTAACAATTTAAATTATAAACACAAATTCAGCGGTATTAAAGAGTTTAATTATATTTTATAATTTTATTGGTCAGATGTATTTGAGTGGTATCATCTTCAGTGGAATGACAGTAAGTACATAGTTCTGCTAATGGCAGAATTGATTTTTACGTGTGTAAAGTTAGTTTAAAAGTTTTATGTCTTCTACGATGTAAATGAAAATGGCAAGAGAATTGAAGGTCATCGAGTGTCTGCTATGTAGTGATGTTTATTATAAAATAAAGTATATAGAAAAAACATTAGTTGATATGCATGCATATAATGTTGATAATTTTAAAAATGTCTAAATTGTTAAATATGTCACAAACATTATCCCTATATGCAGTATCATTCTCTAAAGTATTATGAGGAATTAAAAAATGGTGAGTGTGTTGAAATAAAATTGTACATACAATTTAATCCTTACAATTTTTTTGATTACGTCTGAAACGTTCTAACAAGTTTTACAAAAAGTACAATTCTTCTAACCTGTTCTAATTTTGTAAATGCATAGTACCTACTGGTAGCAATGACCAAAGTTTGAGAAAGAAAAGTTAGTAAACTACATAATTTTAATTATTAACTTTCTTACTTTTAGCAGTATCAGTACTGTTATCGAGTTTTTTATGAACGAAAACGTAAATAGATTTTATGCTTTAAATACTATACATTTTCAGCCTAAAGAAATCAAATCGTTATAAATTATTAAAAGCTATTTCTATGTGATGTTAAATATCTGTAGTAAAATGTTTGTTTATAGTTCTCTATAATAAATAAAGACAAATTCTTATTGATGATTCTTAGTAGACACAAAAAGACGCTATTTGAAAAAGCAGCTCTAGTCAGATTTCTATTGTTTCTACTAGTTTTCACGGTGTTCAGTATAAAGCACATCTTAGAAATTTGATTACAATAGATGCAGCCTTATACTGAAAATATGCTTTTGGAATAAGTTAATAAGTAATTCCAAAAAATTTATTAAGAATGTGGGAGTACTTTGGAATGTGAAAGCTGTATGAACAAAGTGTTCTATGATTATATTGAACGATATATGATGAATTTAGTGCAAAGTTCTTAGAAAAAACCTATATTTTGGTATCCATATGCTACGACAGTAAATATACTCATTTAATTAGATTAATAATAATAATAATAATAGTAAATGGCTATTTTATCGGATGCATAAAAATAACGAAGTTCAACTATTGTTGTTTTTCCACTTAACCTAATATAATATCCGGGTAGGAACGTTACTGTAATGTTCTTCCATCAGATATACTAACTCAGTTGAAGTTATTGAAATTTCCTGTCCACAAGTATAGTAAAGCACTGCATTATTTCATTATAATTAAAATTATTCACATACAATTTCACTACTGTCACTGGAATTTTGACATACTTTTATGTATCGCAAATTAGAAAAAATAGTGCATTTTAGAAGTAACTATTTACAAGTTTAAGCAACTGCTCCAAGATCAGGGAGAGTGCGAATGGAGAGGTGTACCTGCTCGAAAACTCCAGTGGTGGAAGCTCCGCAATGAAAGTGATTCCTACCGAAGGAAGTCAGCTGGGTAACGACAAACACCAAAAAAAGTTCGATGAGATCCTATCCGAAATTGTCATAGCAACGGAACTAAGAAACTTGCGAAATGGTACCAAGTATAAAACAGCCAGATATCCCGAGGTACAAAAGATAAAATGTGCCCAAGGGCGCTATCCTTAGAAATTTGTAGAATTGTGGGACCAGTATAAAGAAACTCTGAAAATGACTCCCTCAAAATGTTCAACGATGACCAACTCTATATCGTGCTTGAATTTGCTAATGGGAGCACGGCCATGGGGGCATTCATTTTTAATAATGGATAACAAACGTTACCTTTATATCAGCAGATTGCATGTGCCTTGGCTGTAGCTGAATCAGCTTTTGAATTTCAACACATAGATCTGCATTGGGGAAATGTGCTCATCTCCTTTGGGGTTAAAAATAAAAGTTACGTACTACCTTAACATGAATTCATCGTACTTACCTATGGAATTGGGGAACCAAATTATTAAAAATTTGAAGTCAATTGTCAATGCTATATAACTGCAGGTATGGTTAGTTTTATCGAAACGGAAGTGCACTTATGATTTCATTTCTAACTACATTGATAGACAATTGTTATTTTTCTATTTTTAAGATCTTAAGCAGAATATTTTCCTTCCTTGCGTTGTTTGTGATACTAAACTGCCATAGACACCGTTTTTGTTATAACATATAACTATTGTTTGTATTCTTGCAAGCAATATTGTTTTCATTTTTATGTTAGCAAAGTTAATTATTTTAAGATGACAAAGATAGCTTTCATTCATGTATGAAATAATACTTTCTTTACGTTATTGCTTCATTATCAGTATAGTTAAAAATTAACTTAATTAGTATAAAAATGTAGAGCTAAAACAAAACATTACATAGTATAATAAGAAAAAGGCTATATCACAATTTCACGATCACTAGTTTTAGAAGTTGTTTTCATTTAACAGTATAAATTTTCATAAAAAATAATTGGCATAATTATCGACTTGATTGTAAATCATTAATTACAAAAACTGGATAAGGTATTATGTAGCATTCAATTATTGAAGAGCGAGTAATCAACATATTAAGCTTTGTTATAGTTTGTGACGGAATTACCACAAATGGGGAGGAAAGGACTAAAAAGTCTTATAACCTGGAATGTTATATTTTTGCAAAATTTTTACGTTCCACTTCTATGTATAACGAGGGGTTTCGTGTTTCAGCAAGATCGAAAATAATGCGACACATTCTAATTTTGTATCTAATCTGTAGGCAAGCTAGGATTTGATTGTCATATTTAAAATGAAGGACGAGAATTAGTGTCAAAATTAAAATCCTTGAATCTTGTTCAGTTCTTTTACGTAAAATAACTATTTTGATTTAAAATCTGGTCCATAAGTGCGGGAATACAAAACTTTCCATAAATAATTAAGTCTGCACTTGTAAGTAGGTACACATTTAATACAGATATATAATCTTCAAGCAAGGTATTTACCGAAGTTGTCGTATATTCGTGTAGTAATTTCACTTTTTTAAATCTATTATGAATATTCACGTAAGCTGTTGCGTATTGATTTCTACTGGTAAAAAAGCTGTATTTAGATTGCTATAGTTAAAAGTTTTGCTTACTTTTTTAAATACTTTAATATCGCTATTTTGAAAAGAAAGTGAAAAAAATATATTCAAAATTTCTTTGTTTGGCTTTCGTTTCTAACGAGAGGCGAATGATTACTTCATTGTGTTAAATATTGATTATATAAGCTCAGATTTGTCATGTTTTACTATTGTTCTATGATATTTTAGGATAACTAATTATTGTACTACTAAAAATAGCGGGTGGTGAGAACCACTCAAAGGTCGTATTTCAAACTTCAATTATTCAAATGTTTTAATATATTAATTTCTCGATCATACTATCCTGCAGAATTTGTTTGTGTGGGAAGACCTAACTAAGTAACCTTGCTCGTTTTTCGAAGATCATGGTAATCCATTTTAAACCATACTCGTATTATTTCAAAAACCAGCTTTTTAATCTCTCCTGTAGGTTTATTGAAGTTTCATGTATCTGAAAATAAGTTTATAGTTAGCAGATATTTAGTGAAGGAATTGTGTTACTGAAAAATTGCCTCTAGCGGTTTTTGTATCAACAAATTTAAATGTTTGTTTTAATTACTTGCACTCATTAATTTTGCTATTTACTAATTGTACAATGTATTATAATACAATGCACAGTTATAATATAATAACGATACAAGTTTGACTATGAGCATCTTAACGAAACGAGTTTGATTGCCAAAATGAGGCGGTGAACCAGGTTTTGCGGCATTCAAACGAGTCTCGTTAAGTGCCGTAAGCAAACGTGTATTGTTCAATATTTTATCTTCATCAATAAATTCTGGTTCAATGTATTTTTTTGTATAAAAAAAGTGCGGTAATGAAGCTTTTAACAATAATAAAATTATTTTGTTTAATAGTCTATAACAACACTGATGAAGATAATTTTTTATAGTAGTTCGTACAGTTTTTATTTTAAAAATAAAATTTATTCTGAATTACGATTTTTGCATTTCAAATTAACTGATGGTATAAAGCTAAACAAATTTCTTATTATTTCTAGTATTTATATCGTCTCGATCTTTAATATTAAAATAAGGAAGAAAAACTGTTAACATTTTTGTCAAAAACTTCTTTGGAGTTTCTATTAAAAAGTTACTAATGGTGTTTTTTTTTCTTGTCTAAGTATTTATGAATATAAGAAAGAAAAATATAGCACCAGTCATATATGGCCTAAGTTCCGACGTAATTGGGCGTAATGTGCGAACAAGCCCAACACTGCTACATAAATTAGCGAATAAACTAAAGCGCTCAGGAATTTGGACACAAGAGTTGACAAAGTCGGTACTCACAACTCTGCATAAAAAAGGATTCGGCCATGAAGAAACTTTTCTGTTCTTTTTTTAAAGACACTAACACCCCATGGAGGAGCTTGTCACAGAACAATATCCTTAATCTGCCATACTAGCAAAGTTCTACTCCATGTCATCAATGAAAGATTAAAATCGTATCTCTCCCCACAGATTCCACAACAGGGGCTTTGCGAAACAAGGGAAGATTCGCGAACAAATACTGAATATACGACAGTTCATTGAGAAAGGAAGAGAGTCACATATAAATATGGTTTATCGATTATCGTAAAGCTGTCGATAAAGTAAAATAGGAAAAACATTGGGCGATTTTGTTCTACATCTGGTGTCCGTAATCCGAATATATGCAACTAAACTTACTTCTTCGGCGTCACAACCCTTTGTGGGTCTTAGCCTCTTTAACTATCCTGTTCCATTGTCTTCGATTTTTCACCTTAGTTCTCCAATTTGTTATATTTATGGTTTTTAGGTCTTGCAGTACTGCAACTAAAGCTGTATAGTTAAATAATGAAATAGTAAAAATTCCTCAAATACTATCTGATGCATTTCATTCACAAATCTGGTTAAGACAAGACTGTGTACTCTAGCCTCAGCTATTTAACATCTATAGCGAATATATCATGAGAAAAGAATGGGAGCATGGTGTATCAATAAATTAAAAAAAAACAATTTGATCCGTTAACACCACCGCTTTATTTGCGAATTTCGCAGATAATATCAGTAAATTCGTGACTGAAGTGGACAAAGAATCCATTCGCATTGAAATTCAATACGCCTACAACTAAAATAATGATCATAGACTGCCAATATAAGAACAGGAAGATAACCACATAAGCAGGTTCATGTGGTTCAACAATTTCTCTACCTTCGATGGTAGCTTGGAAATAGAAGTACACAGAGGGTGTCGTATGGCAAGAATGACAGTTTGGAAAGTCAGCCGTATCTGGAAAGATAGGGTATCCAAAACAATCAGAATGAGGCTGGTTAACTGCTCCAATTCTGATGCATAGACATGAAACTTGTACTCTCTGTGAACATGAACAAAATGACACTATGGAGAATATGGAGATGCTCTGCCGGCGGACAATGCTAAAAGTGCCGTGTGATCGAAAACTTTCACCCGCCAGAGGGACGCGGAATTTTTAAAAATCTGCAGTTTTTGGTCAGGTCTGCTTTAAGTATGGCTTGTTTTATAATACTGCCAATCTGGCATTTGTCGAAAACTGACAGTAAAATAACGCGCAATAGCAATGTTATGAGACAGAGAACGCCATTCTACTAAATAGAGGACAGCGAAAGAGGAACGTGGTAAAACCACCCCACAGTTACGTGTAATTTCTCGAGATTAAAAAGAGTGGAAACGTTTTGTAGGCAGTGTATAGTAAACAGGTATATAATGTATGCTAAATAAAATTTTTTTGTAAATAACGCTATGTCCCTAAAGGGATATAATAATAATAATAATATAAAAATGTACCTCAATTGATCTTCCTAGTGTCCTCTTCTTAATCCCACAAGACATGGAAATCGTTGTGGCATCCTTCAAATGATCGTTGGCAACTCTTGAGGCAGAGTATTCCATTTGTCAGAAGTCGACTCCAAAAGCTTCTTTATAATTTGGGAACTTCAGAACGAATTCTAATACGTCGTTCTATCTCACTTCGCAAACATTCAATGGACTTGATGTTCAGATTCTATGCGAGTCAATCTATACATTCAATTTCAATTTCTAGTTATTAAAATAACAACGTAACTTTGTAAAACACTTCTAATGTATGCAAGAAGCTTCAATGAGGAAAATAAAGATTGGGGAACGTTTACAGAGAAATGTCATTCAAAATTATTATCCGACCACTGCAATTTGTTTTTCCGTAGCAGCACACTAGAATATCGCTTCTTTTTAAATATTGCAGTTTTGATGTAATCTACTAAATAACGATTCTTGCCTACAAATAGGGCTCAGTTCCATTGACCTGCGTTCAGCCAATTTTCACTTCATTTGTAAATTAACAACTATATTTATTACCTACTCAATCGAGTTAGTGAATCGCTGTTCCTGCAGCTTCTCATGGTTTATCAAAATCTTCATGAAGCGAACGGTCAGAATCTGATCTTTTGAGGCATAAATCTATATAATTGAGTTTATTTATCATCTATTAACGTTGCTGAAACAATAGCATCACATCTAGAAAAGTCATAAAATAGTAGATTATGTTATTAGGAGTAAAAGTGATACTTTATGTGGCGAAGCTGAAGTTTATTTAGCCGAACGTTAGTGAGGCAAATAATTCAGCTAAGCCACATAAAGTTACTTTTACTCCGAATAACATATACTATTTTATCCGCAAACGTATTCAGGTAAATTTCATTAATATAAATTTAAAAAAAAGGATGCATCGGCCGGGAATCGAACCCAGGCCACTCGCGTGACGGGCGAGCACTGTACCCCTGCGCCAACCTCTAATGTTCAAATAAAGCACTACTGTAATGATATATGAAGAATCACCCGAGCTAATAGCACACGGCCACAGCAGCTGTCACACCATAACCCACGGCGACAGATGATCCGATCCGCTGCTTAAAAATTTATTTAAATTAAAACTTTTTTTACTCTTTTTGAAAATAAAAACCGGCCTACGATCTAAGTCTAAAAATTAGCAAAATTTTAAGTCATCATACAATTTAATCGGTCGAGTATCTTCGGAGGAGATAGCGAACAAACATAGAAAGAAAGAAAGAGAGCAACGATTTTGTGTGCTTAGGCAGATAAAGTACGCAAAAGTTGCTATTTTATCTGCTTAGGCAGATAAAGTGACACTTTTACCTTGTCAATAAAGACACATAAGTTCTCACTTTTGTGACGTTTGCGGATAAACACTTTTTTCACGTCTGGGAGCAAAACACGGTTTCTATGATTAGATATCAAAATCGTGAGAGAAATAATGAATTACTCCCTAGAGGAGAGAAATGTCCCTAGGGAGTTTTCATTATGACTGAGTAACAAGATGTCAAATTCGAGGTTATCAGGTTAGGTTGGCGTCAGTTTTGACACAAACTGACGCAAAACCTAACCTGCTAACCTCGAATTTGACATAATTGTGAGCTCTTGTCATAATGACTTACATTGCCACCAACTTTAAAATTTACCATAAGCTACTAATTTTAAAATAATTGGTCCTCGACACCGAAAGGTAAAAGAGGCTATAGATTATGAATGAATGTAACTAAAATGTCAATAAATGACGTTAAAAAACAGGTTTTTCGTTTTAAATCTGTCTGCAATCTGAAAAAAATGGTATATGCAACTCGGAGAGAATGCTCTTTTGCTTCAGTGCAATTTCTGACTCGAGGGCGAAGCAAAATAAAGCATTTTTCTCCCTCATTGCATAACCTACTATTTTCTTCAAACGGCAGTAAAACGGACATTATACTGCTTGATTGGTGATGCTAAACTGTCACTTCATTGCCATGGCATCTAAAACACTTTTCCCGCTACTGATCATGTAAGTCAGTGATGCAGCCTTAGTAACAAAACGTGTAAGTCGGTGATTCTATTTGTTTGCTGCTTTCTCTTGACAACGGAACTTAATATTATTATTAAGTTCCTAGGATAATAAAATTAGCAAGGCAAGATGCAGACTTAGACGTTTTGCTTATAATTGCAAGTGTTTATGTGACATGTGACACTTACAGGTAACACGACTCACGAAAACTAATCCTGGTGACAGGTGACAAACCAAACGATTTTTTCAAAAATCTAGGAAAATTTCGATAAGCAGCGGGAAAAATATAATAAGATAACTCGGAATGTATCGCCTATTAACATTTTCGGCAGGCAACCAGCCGCGGCTTTGCCTTGGCTTGTACTTGCCTACCTCAAATGTTAATAGGCCCTTATATTCCTTGTTACTTAAATAGCTATTATCTGCCGCTCGAGCTCGTCAGAAATCAAGTAATTTTCTTCGAATTTTGTTCACAAAGTAATTAATTGTTATAAAAACGTTTGAAGAAAAAATACTATATGTTATTCGGAGCAAAAGTATCTTTATGTGGCTCGGCTGTACTTATCTGCCTCGCAAGCAAGATAACACGTCCAGTCACGCCACATAAAGTATAAGTTTTGCTCCTAATAATATAACATAATATACCTAATATTAATGCATCATTAATTTCTTCTATGAGCTTAAGAAACCGAGCTTTCAGAGGAATAATTAAAATATGTAAATTTGTTATTGACAGTTCAATCATTAATGCCAAAATAAAAATTTGGTGTGATACACGCACACAACTTCCTTTTGCAGTGATCTTATGATTAGCCAAAAATTTGATTTTTAATTTTTAAGCATTTGTCAAAATTTTTCAAATTACAAATTCTACAGAAACCGTACAAAATAGAGCTTTAGTTCAAGAGACAAATTTTCTCTAGAATTTTAAGCTGAATTCAAAAATGTAATAATATACCGGGTGTTCTATTTAAGATGGGAGTTAATACAAAAATAGAAAAAAACAAAAGAAACCCATTTTAGAGGTATTCAACTGGACAATCACCTATCTCACATCAATACACATTAAAAATGTAATAAAAAAGTAAAATTTGAAAAAATCGTTAAGAGTCGCTTTTGAAAAAATCGAAAAACACCTGAAAAATCACAAGAGTAAACACCATACTTCCGATTATGCGATTTTCTTCAAAAGCTTGCTGTCGCATCTAGCTAGTACACAAAACTTATACATGAAATTTCAACGCCATACCTAGTTTCGTTTTTGAGATATTCGGTTCACAGGCACACAGACAGACAGACCAATGAACAAAAACATGTTTTTTTGGGTTCAGGGGACTCTGAAACGTGAAGATCTGTTAAAAACTCAATTTCGAATTTTTGGGGTGAATCCAATACTTTCTTTATCGTAAAAGGAAGTAAAAATTGTTTTAAATCGAGTGGTATAATTTAAACGCAAACGTTTATCTAACTTATTTGCTTTTTAATTTGCTCTGGTGGTCATAAACTACTTCACCTCAATAAGTGAATATTGCTTTAATAATTGTTTATATAGATCTACACTTTCCTATCGGTACTGAAGTATAAGGCGGTCTAGTTTTTTTTTTGTCTCAACCTATTGTACGACCTGTTCGAACTGTACAATAAGCTTGGATATATAGGACAAAATCATTGTAAAATGCGAGAGGTCAAACAAATTTACATTTAGTAGTGTAAAACTGAGTTTTAGAGACCCTTGAATTGAGAGACTGACCATTTAGCGGAAGTAACTATATAGAATGTGTCAACTGTGTTTTGCGGGATTTGAGGATTGCAATCTATGTGAGTATGTGTGTGTTGTATAACTACTAAATGCTGATAATTTGTATTTGTAGCAACTGTAATAGTGGAGCAGCTTAAGGTCGAATTTCGCGTTAATGTGGACACAGAGGACAAAAGCACCAATTTTTTTCCAGGTACTACTTAGGTACTTAGCTTTCAATTTTTGATAGAAACCAACTCCTTCATCCGCCATTTTGGATTTTATAGCGGCCATTTTAAAATATAAGTATATTATCAATATCTCGGTTTCTAAATCACTTAGGATCACAAACTTGGTTTCTAAATATAGGTACATATTTAGGGTCAGGGAATACAACTGTATAATTTTTAAATGTATCAGACTATATATTTATTCACTAATATACAGTAATCGCCAAAAAGTCGGCATAATATGGGACAAATTTTTATTTTTGATTTTTCAAAACAACTTTTTACGTCAATAATTTGTGCTTGTTTAAAAACCTATTTAGCCCCTCTCATATATACCGAGTGATGTTTACTTATTTAGAAAATGGAGTTTTTCGAAATTGTCAAAATTTAAAAAGTGCTATTTTTCGAAAATTAAGTAAGATTTCAATTAGTTGTTTTACTGCCGGTCTTATAAAGACCACTAATCTGACGTTAACTTTAATTCCCTGTTAAAATAAACAAAAGCGCATCAAGACGCCAGTGCTTATGACATTTTATTCATTAGTAAACAAATTTTGATACGCTTTTGTTTATTTTAACAGTGAATTAAAGTAAAAGTCAGATTAGTGGCCCCTATAAGACTGGCTGTTAGAGTGTTATTTTTAGCTAACTGAACAATTTCTTTAACTTTAGATAAAAATTAAATTTCAATTTTTTATTTTGGTTGTTAGGGTCTAAAACGACTTTTACGACACCGCACCGGCTCATACAAAAATTACGTAAAACTAGAACGGCCGGCGCGGACGATACTGCACTAAATCGGGACAAAGACTTATCTAGGGCCGCTGCCCAACCCGCAGCAAGGTATGCCGGCTAGATATCAGTGGCCAAAGAACCGGTGAAAATTGAAAAAAATAAATAGGGCGCCACCCGGTTTCATCGACTTAAACGAAAATGCAAAGATAGACCCAGGGTAAAACTGGGAAATCAAGTGAGTCTACCTTCTAACTTATTACCTTGGCGAAATCCAAAGCTCAACGGGAATGGAAAATACATGTGCACAACTTCAGGACACTGCAGCGGCAAGCATCCCCAACTTACCTGCAACGCTTCAACACTCAGGCTTTGATGTACATTTATCTTTACACAGTAACCTGAAAGTAGGCCTGCACAGACTCGTCGGGATTAATAAGACCTCGTTCGATATACCGTTCTATTGGTCTCACACATGTAAATCAATTATACACAAAAGTAAACACAGTAATACATTAACTATATAGCCCAACTGGGGGACGCCTTAATTCAAATAGACTATACTACCTATCCAGCACGTTGCTTAGTTTTTAATAAGCATCCTCGGCAAATGGCAATGTAACAATAAATGAACGCATAAGTTATGCATGTACAGTTGAATGAATTAGTTTAATAAACAGCCTTCGCTTAGCGACAATGTAACAATAAATGAACGCATAAGTTGTGTATGTACAGTTGCATGAATTAGTTTAATAAGCGGCCTTCGCAAAGCGGCAATGTAACAATAAATGAACGCATAAGTTATGCATGTACAGTTGAATAAATTAGTGTAATAAGCGGCCTTCGCAAAGCGGTAATGTAACAATAAATGAACGCATAAGTTATGCATGTACAGTTGAATGAATTAGTTTAATAAGCGGCCTTCGCAAAGCGACAATGTAACAATAAATGAACGCATAAGTTATGTATGTACAGTTGCATGAATTAGTTTAATAAGCGGCCTTCGTAAAGCGGCAATGTAACAATAAATGAACGCATAAGTTATGCATGTACAGTTGAATAAATTAGTGTAATAAGCGGTCTTCGCAAAGCGGTAATGTAACAATAAATGAACGCATAAGTTATGTATGTACAGTTGCATGAATTAGTTTAATAAGCGGCCTTCGCAAAGCGGCAATGTAACAATAAATGAACGCATAAGTTATGCATGTACAGTTGCATGAATTAGTTTAATAAGCGGCCTTCGCAAAGCGGCAATGTAACAAACCAAGGGCACACAAAACCACACACACCACCTATCGCCTTAGCAGTCCCTGAAGAACTATAACTAACACAAAAGCGGGACAAAGCTGCAACAGCACAAACACAAGCCGCCATGCCCTTGGGCACGGCGGCTACCAAGAGCCAACGCGCGGAGACGCGCTTATGAACATGGCCGGAGACTGACTAAAAAAAAAAAGACGCCACGCTAACTTTCGCGCTAGACGCGTATTCTCGCGCCAAAAGTTGTAGCCAATTGAATCGCAATTTGCCCCACGTGATAATAACGAGAGAGAACGACTGAAGTTTAAATTATTCAAGGCAGATATCTTGCTCGCTCCCACGGGCTACGTTTTAAATTTGATGTAAACGAGACGAAACAAAGTGCAACTGCGACGAAAACGACTAGAGCCCAGAGCGGTGCGAAGTTGCCTGCGTGTCAACTTTAGAATTTTTGATGCAAATAGCTAAAGTACTATACGAGAAAATATGACTGAAAAGGAACCTATAAACAAACATGTTTGTACCAAAAATACTCCAACTGGTCACGTAACTATTGAAATTAAAAATGGCCTGACATAATTAGAAAAAGTTGTATAAAATGCAAATTATTTCTTTAGATTTTTTATTATTTACAGAAAAGTAATTTGCATAATGTTTACGTTTTTTATGCAAAGCTCTTTTTAGGAAACATATTTTTCAGCTCTAATTAATATCTATTTAAATAGCTTCTAGAAACTCTAATCTAGCCCTGTTATAGATTTTATAGAAAATGTAAATTGGATAAAGAAAAATTTCCTCATTTAGACAACTGTGAAAGAACATTTACAGGATTTTTGTAACAGTAATTCATTAACAGGGCTAGATTAGAGTTTCTAATTAGAAGCCATTTAAATAAATATCAATTAGAATTGAAAAATATTTCTCTTAAAAAGCGCCATGCATAAAAAACGTAAAAATTATGCAAATATATTACTTTTCGGTAAATAATGAAAAACTAAAGAAGTAATTTAGATCTTATATTATTCTTTCCAATTATAAATCTTTAAAGTCTTTACATAAAAATAGCATTTGAAGCAATAAGTACGATGTTTCATACATGAACCCATGATGCACTGTCTACTTTTTGAGTCCAGGCTGAGTCTTCTGGATTAGGAGAATGCTGTTAGTTGTGCTCACTGGTATACCATACTGCTTGATATGCAGCCCGCTTGGAGTGTTGGAGTAGTGCGTACTTCGTTGGGGTTTCTCCATTGACTTACTCATTTGACAAAACACCTCCTTTCTGGCTTCATTCTAGGGATGTGTCGATCCGGTCGGATTCGATACAAAGGATCGAATCCGGGGCAGGATCGATTTGGATCGAGTCCAAGTTTCGATCCGGATTCGTTCCGAGGAACGAAAAGGTCGCGAGGCGTCAATTCTCGCGGACATTCATTCCTTTGGCATTCCGTTATTCAATCCATTTCAATACAGAATACAATACAATGTGTTGATGAGGAACAGCAAATGATGATGGTGTTCGTTTTAAAGGCTCGACGTCGACAGGCGACACATGATACGGCCGAAGTTGCATGCTTTTTTATCAGTTATCAGTGATTCATGGCTTTTGGAGGCTTTGTATGTGGCCAATTTATGTTTGAGACATATAAACCTACTGAATTGCCGACTGCGTGACCACTCACCAAAACAAAGATACGCGCGTTGTTCGTTCCGGGTCCGGAATGACCGAGGACCCCGGGTGTCTGAAATGCACATTCATTTCGATATCGATCCGAGGATCGAGTCCGATGGACTCGATCCACTTGCGGAATGGGATTGGAATGAACGAGTCCGCAAAAGTATCGAAACTTCCCATCACTACTTCATTCACATTGTCTAAATCACAGTTCTTATCATACAAGATCATGGTGAAGCGTTCTAGTAGTTTTACATTATCAATAGTTATCAATACCATTATCAGAAGTTCTGTGTAAGGGTGGAGTGCCATGTGTTACATGAGGATAACAATTCCATCCCTCTCACGCAGATTTCTTGCCTCGTCCAAAAAATGATGATGTGGTATCACATCCCGTGAAACTATGGAATACAGGGAAAGCTTGGGATTTCTCTACACCCAGCTTCTCGTAGGTAGCATTAATGTTAATATAGGTAAATGTTTTAATTGTACCAAAAGCAACACAAATCTTCACATCTACACACAAGGTCATCCAGTGATGGAACTTGCCAATGAGGATCACCACTACGTCCGTGTCAATCAAAGAAGTAAAACAGGTAGGAAGGAGCCTATTCATCTTTGCATGTAACCTAGACGGTGTGTGAACATGGCCGCCAAACGGAAGTGTGACCAGTGGCGGCGTTAGAAAATTTTATTTAGGGTACAATGAATGGGTACTAATAAAACGTTCAGTATTTAATCCAGTTTTATTCAGTAAACAAATATGTATGTTCAGTAATCAACTAATTTTTGCAAAGCATAAAAACCGAATAGTTAGTAAAATATTGCAAATTGCACAACAAAAAATTAAAAATGGCCAGTAAAATATGCACGGTATTTTATTATATTTGGTACAGTTTAAAACTCATATTAAAGAAATAGAAGATGTCGTTTACTGTCCTCTGAACTGTCTCGGTAAATGAATCTTTACAGGCAAGGTGACTGTTAAATGTTGCCATGGCGACTTTACAAGCACCTTGTATACTAATAAATACATTTTTTATTAATCACTAATATTTTCAGCTAAAGGAAATAAAACGTTGTACGCAGCTCGCTTACAATTAGTCTTTATTGGGTCTCACCGGATTACAGGGTTCGCTCCTACGTTGCTCACCCTGCAAATAATTCGGCTTGCCACGTATATAACTATTACTGAATATATTTAATTTTACTAAACATTTTTATATTGCGATCTCTTTATGTTATTTACTAGAAATAAGGTTTTTTTACTGAACAAATTACTTATGGTTTTAATATAAAAATGCTCATTTAATCTGTTGCCTTGCTTTATTGAAAATTAAACTTCTTACTGTCGCTTTGATTTTTTGAATGAAACATTTATTACTTGTACTAAACACTATATTTTTCCAGAACATCTATAATTTTTACTGAAGATTTATTATTTTACTGGGCGCTTATTGTTTTCTTACTGATTGTCTACTATTTTTACCAAACGATTATTATTTTATTAATCATCTATTATTTTACTAATAATTTAACATTTTTACTGTGCATGTATTACCTTTACTGAACATTTATTATCTTACATAACATATATTAGTTTTACATCACTCTTTTTATTTCTACTAAGCAAATGTACTTAATGTTTTAATAAAATACTGTGCATTTAATTTTTTGCCATAATGAATGCACATTATTCTGCAAACTAGAAATTAGTATACGGAAAATATTTTAGTCAGCATTTTTTAGAAAGAAACAAAATATTTGTAATAGTATATTATAGCCCGAGATGGGAAGTGTTTCATTACTGTCGAGAGATTAGTTAGCTGATTGAGATGCAAAGCGTCGAAATCAGCTATTATCTCGAGACTAAGGAAACTTCCTGTCGAGGTTTGTATACTATTTTATTCGCAACCACTTTATTCTAAACAATAATTGGAAAAATTATTATATTATGATACGACAGGTTGCGACGAGCAGTATCCCTACCTACTTAGCGGTCGAGAATGTACTTCCCGCACTCACTTCCCGCACTTGAGCCGGAAGTGAGTGCGGGAAGTAGCGGGCTGAAATGTACGACTTCCCCCACTCAAATGAGGTCAGGAATGTTAACATTACATATATGGTTGCGAATAAAAATGTTTTATTGTCCTCTAAACAAAATTAAATGCGTAAGGTGATTTCGCACACTATGATGTACAGATAATTGTCTACCAATATAACACAATCTAGCATCTAAATAATAGTTAACTATACTCATCCCACTCGTCTTTGTTCAAAAATCTTATCCATTTTGCTCCCCTTTCGGCATTTTTTGGAAACCCTAAATTAAAGAAAAACTTACTACCTGATATCTATTTAATGCACGTTCAGTAAGACCAATAAACACGCTTTACTTTAAAATGTATACCAATTAAATTAATCTTACACTGAATAAAATTAGGCAGGACAGCAATTTTGCCAGAGATATAATGACGTCTCCACCACTGTCTTAACCTCAAATTTAAACTTGTAATTTTTTGTTCATATTTGGTAAAATACTTACAAATGGAAAGTTATTCCGTTCTCCTTATTATGTTTTGCACTGGAACAACCACAACAAATACAACTAACCATGACTTTTAATAAAATTCTAAAACACACGTAAGCTTACACGACAACAATCTAACAAAGAATGAATCACCAATGGTGTCTGGCGTGACGTCACTTCCGTTACATTAACCCTCGGTTCAGATAAGGCATAACCCTCCTTCTTACCTCTTTTACTTCTTTAGTGTCAACAATACACACGATACAGTTACTACAGGTATTCAAAAGTGCATCCTGTAAGTAGATAATTGGCCTGGTGTTCTCTTCCTCATGGTCACATGGTGGCATGGACCGAACAGTTCCTCAGAGAATCACGTCGGCATCACATGTGACGACAATTACCTTGTTTTCGGGACGTTCAACAGTTGTAAATTTTTTTGAAAAGAATATAAAACGTTTATGTTTGTTGGTGGGGTCTTTTAAGAAATCGGCCCACTTAAGTGGAAAGTTGTTCCTTTCTTCACACTTTCTCCTAACACCCTTACATCGCTTTTCTCTAATGGCTTCTTTGAGGCTTGTCGGATTGTATTTGTCCCACACTACATCACGTTGTTTACAGCTTTCTAATTATTTATTGATGTGTGGATTGAATACGTGATCAGTATAATCATAAAATGTGGTAATTGGGGGGGATATGCACAACCGCGCAACTGCTCCATCGAAAAGATTCACATCAACATAATCAAGACGATCATTTGGGGAACGCTTGTCCAGAATGTTCATAGGATCAGACTTCTTTAAGAAGCCCAGATTTCCAATTACTGTCAGATAGTGAAGGGGGATAATAATAATTCTCATGGCTGAAGAATGCAGTCACTCTCCCTATGCTACATCACTATGTACAGTTGAGGGAACAGAGAAACATCAGTCTTAAGTAATGATATTTTTCCCATATCTTTTATCTTTATCTTTTGTATAGGAGTTCTGAATAGAGGAAATGAATTCTTTTTATTGGTTCATCGAAATAGAGAAACATATTTTAAGTGTGTTTTGTAGGGCAGCTTATCATGAAAATGTGGACACACCGGAAAAAACAGTTAATTGGTAAATAGTTTGTAATTGGCACATATATGAGTGAAGAAATGTATATTGTGATACATTTAAAAATTGTGTAGTTGTATTCCCTGGCCCCAAATATGTATATTTAGACACCAAGTTGTCAGGTCATTTCTAATTTCAATAGGTACGTGACCTTTTCGAACAGTTTTGGTACAGAATTGGCGAGTTTGCCTGTATATCGGGTCCGTTTCAGTCATATTTTATCATATAATACTTCAGCTTTTTGCGTCAAAAGAATTTTAACACGCACGTAGCTTTTGGTCTTCAAAAAGGCTTAGTGGAATAGCTCTCATCTCTATGCCACCGATGGTGCAGCTGTTTTGTCCCGTCGCTTGTAGGAACGCTTAGTTACAGTCAAGAAGACTGTACTAAGGCGAAATAACTCGCGTTTCGAAGCGGACCGCTAAAAGTGGACAAATATGGACGTCGTGTACTATTATCCATTCACAAAACTCGTGAACTGTCAATGTCAAATATTTGCTGAGTGTAACTGGAAATTCGGACCATGTTTTAACAATTAATAACACACTTCAAATACACTCCATTTGATTAACAACCGTAAACTGACTTTTAACGGCGATTACAGGTTAATTTAGCTCGCTTCCAACTCTCAAACGGTAGCGAAAACGAATGAAAATGACCAAAGATAGTACACGCTGTCGACAGCGCCGCGACAGCTATCCCCGGCATTGGGGCCGCTTTTATATACTGTTACGATACTTTTGGAGTGCCCCCCGTAGCATTGAACTTTCGCTAGCTGAATTCTGAACTTGAATATTTATGGTTGGCTTTTGTCAATTTTTGCAAACTTTAAACTAGGTATAATTAGCTATATCTTATTTTTAATTACTCTCCTATAATTATCATGCAGTTTCGTAAGCAATCCCTCGTTTAATTACTCATATTTTGCAAATTAGGTTTATTCTTGCTATATTTCTACAAATATTTGGGTATGGCCGCTAGGCAACCGGTGATACAAATTGTTTTTAACTATTCCATTTGTTGCTAGAGCAATGTTATCTTTTCCTGCAGTCAAACTTGCCTGACTGGTTTTTTTGGCTTCTTCTGGCCCAAATTTTTGTTATCAGATGACCTGTGGGCTGGGTTTTTGAATTTTTCGGCCTTCTTTCCAAGCTAAACTGTCGTGCTAGTAGGTGTTCCTCTGCAGCTAAGTGCTTCATAGCCCTTTGGTAGGGCTCGCCTCTTCGAATAGATTGTTTGAGGGATCTGGAAGCATTTCTGCGTTATCGTGGATGTTCGTAATGATTAGATAGCTACTTACTTGCATTCCTTCGCTTTTGGCGGATCTTCTGGAACCGACTTTAGCACGCTTCTTTCGGCTCGACCCCCAGCTTGAGGTAAGATTAGGTCAGTTTCTTCTTAATCGGGAGTACATTTGGGTTCTGTGCGTTTTTAGCCAAAAATTCCCGGCGGGAGTTAAAACACTCCCCATCTGCTTGAAATCCTTCCTGTCTGGAGTAGACCTACCCCGTTCGACTGCACCCTGCTCGAATCCAGTTCGATGTACTGGGCCCCTAAGATAGTCGCATCGCCTGTGAATTTTTCAACTCTCGTGGGCCACGCTGAAGATTGAGCAACTGCTTTACACTCACCTGCAAGTCATCTTGCGACCTCCATAGCTGGCACCGCACCCCGCAGCTGCAGCCGTCATCGTTGCTTCTCTCTAGCTACGTCCAACCCCAGGGGGAACGAACGGAGAGATTAGGTTCTGGTGAACTTTCCTGCAGGCAAGACGTTACTGTAGATAATATGCATTGCGCCTGTTGTAACTTATAATTGAATCATACTGTTTCATGCCGTTAGCACTCCGGACATGTGTGGTTTTATTCAGCATCGGATGGTACGATAGTAGGCTTCGTGCATCGTTAGTGTAGTAATATTTGAAATTGTTATTTTTGTTCGGGCCGCCGCGCAATGACATGCGGTTACCCTCTGCTACTTGCTAAATTAAGGTCGTAAGGCTTACCTGTGTATTGCTCCGTTTGTGCCTTCGGGTCCCCTAACCTTATTGACCTCTGCGTTATCTGAAAGATTTATAGAGTAGAACTTTGAGCTTCACTTGTGTCCTATCTGGACGTCGCTTTTACTCACCCGCTTACATAACACAGTTCGGACGCCTTAAAGCTTCGCTGTTTTCATCACCAAAACAATAGTTAATATTTTCATGTCAAACCTTCGGCGTTAAGTTAGGCACACTTCAGTGGCAGTGTCTCGTGAGCACCCCTTCGGGAGCGTTGTGATTAATGTAGATCTCCGGTAACCGAGTGAGGGGCAAATCCAAGCCTTTGCTTTCTTTAGCATATAAATATACATACGTACACTTAATGCATTTTTAATATGGACACCGTCGTTCATGTGTGGCCACGCAAACGCACGCTGATTCCGCCCTTTAGAAAATTTTGAATATAGATATAGCGTCATTTAGCTAACCTTCGGGGTTGAAACGTTAGCCAAGGTGGTCTTGTATTGCTCCGAGCCGGTATACGCGAAATTTTAAACTCGCTCCGTGACGCGTGCTTGATAAATTTATTTTTTTTTTAAATTTAATACTCGCTACGCTCCGTTGTAACCGCACAATGTTTTAATGTGTTAGCCCATTCTCAGGTCATAGTCATTGCTGCTCGTGGGCTACTATTTGCCCAATACTTATATTTAAATTTGTATTTATATTTACTATTGCATGTCGCATACTGTGTGTTCTTTGATGTTGCTAAAAATATTGCCTGCTGTGATATTTGTATTTAGTTTATGTTAGCATTGCACTATAGTACGCACCAAACTCTTTGAAATAAAGCTGTGATATTTTCGTTGGTGGTTGATTTGATTGTTTTCTTTGTGCTGCTGGAAATTGTCTTGACCTTGTGCACGGTCCGGCATAAGGATTAGAACTGAGTCGAGGACCTGGCGCCCACTCCTTTTATTTTGTATTCTCTCTTAGCATAGCTGGAACCCTGCGACCCTCGCGGCGAGCTAGCCCAATTAGGCCGATAGTTACCAGCCGGCAAAACACCAAATATAACTTTCGCCAAAAGGTAAGGCCGACCGTCTATCTTCCCTGACAAGAAGATTTTGGCGCCCAACGTGGGGCGTGGAGTGATTTACCCTCCCTTTTGTTGGGGGAATGGACCTTCTCCAAAGCCTCGGCTGATGAGCAAATCGCTGCGATCCGTTCAACTGAACACCTCACGAACGACGAACAAGCTGTGCTTGATCAGACTATCAGCGAAGCTTTTTCTTTGATAGGAGATGGTGTAGGATGTACCCATTTAGTGGAACACGTAATCAAGACGGATGCTGAACCAATTAAGCAGCGCTATTATCCAATCTCGCCTGCTTTACAACAGCACGTGAATCAAGAGCTTGACGATATGTTAGAAAAGGGCATTGTGGAACCCTCAACATCCGCATGGTCATCGCCCATCGTTATGATAAAGAAGAAGGATGGCTCTTACCGCTTCTGTGTGGACTATCGGAAGCTCAACAAGGTTAGCCAACCTGATGCCTATCCACTCCCGTACATCAGCAACATTTTGGACAAGTTACGGGATGCACAATACCTGACCACGTTAGATGTCAAGTCAGCTTACTTTCAGGTGCCGGTTTCTGTCGCTAGCCGCCCGCTAACTGCTTTCACTGTCCCTAATCGTGGGTTGTATCAATTTTGTCGCCTCCCGTTCGGTCTTCATACCGCCCCGGCGACTTGGCAACGCCTTATCGACCGAGTTATTGGTGCCGACCTAGAACCTTACGCTTTCACATACTTGGATGACGTTATTATCTGCACTCCTACCTTCGAAAAACACCTGGAGGTCTTGAAAGAAGTCATATCTAGGATCGCCAAGGCTGGCCTAACTTTGAACCGGGAGAAGTGTCACTTTTGTAAGCCCGAATTGAAGTACCTGGGGTACGTCGTCAACTCCAATGGTCTGCTTGTCGACCCGGAAAAGGTCGCAGCCATCTTGAACATCCCTAACCCCAAGACGGTACCAGAGGTTAGAAGGATATTGGGAATGGCATCTTGGTACCGGCGCTTTGTGCCCAACTTTTCGTCCGTAGTGTCACCTATGACTCGTCTGCTTCGCAAGAACCAGAAGTTTGTTTGGTCTGAGGAATGTCAAACCGCATTTGACACCATCAAAGACTGCCTCGTCTCGGCCCCTGTGCTCTCTTGCCCAGATTTCAGTCGGCCCTTCACCATTCAGACGGACGCCTCTGGCTATGGACTCGGAGCCGTCTTGTCCCAGACATATCCTGAGGGAGAGAAGGTCGTCTGCTATATAAGCCGTTCGCTCACGAAGAATGAGCGGAAGTTCAGCACAACGGAACGTGAATGTCTCGCGGTACTCTTCACCATCGAAAAACTTCGCCCGTACATCGAGGGAACTAAGTTCGACGTCGTGACCGACCACTACGCCCTCAAGTGGTTGCATAATATTAAAGACCCCATAGGACGCATTGCGCGTTGGGCCATACGCCTACAACAATATAATTTCAATGTTATCCATCGCAAAGGCAAAGACAATGTCGTACCTGACGCTCTATCCAGATCCGTACCTATTGTCGATGAAGTCACTGAGGACGACGATATTCGAGATCGCTGGTATGCTCGGATGCGCCTAAAAGTCCGAAACGATCCACAGCACTATCCTGCTTGGCGCGAGTCGAATTTGCAACTCTACAAACATGTTAGGAGTCCGTATCCAGAACTCATGCAGGCCAATGAAGATTGGAAGATAGTTCTACCTAAGGACAAACGTTCAGAAATACTACGACGTAATCATGATGATCCTACCTCGGGACATCTTGGCGTTTCGAAAACCTTAGGTCGCATAGCTCAGAGGTACTACTGGCCCAAGATGCGAACGGACGTTCTGCGCTACATTCGCAACTGCAAGGTGTGTTCCCGCACTAAGCCTGACCAACGACCACCCGCTGGACATATGGGAGGTCACACAAACATCTCGAAGCCCTGGGAGGTCATCTGTATGGACCTCATAGGACCTCTACCTCGTTCTTCTCGGGGATACCAGTATATACTTGTAGTGGCTGATTGCTTCACTAAACTTCCTCTTGTATTTCCCCTTCGTAAGGCTACGGCCGCTGCAGTCGTACGTCACGTTGAAGAAAACGTGTTTTTATTGTTTGGCGCTCCGAAGAGAATTATCTGCGACAATGGTGTCCAGTTCAAGAGTCGCGAATTTACTGCCTTGGCTAGGAACTATGGCTGCAGAATAGCGTTTACAGCGTTGTATCACCCTCAGGCAAATCCAACGGAACGCATCAATCGTGTTCTGAAAACAATGCTTACAGCGTACGTGTCCGACAAACAACGTGAGTGGGATAAATACTTACAACAAGTCGCTTGTGCCATAAGAACCTCCAAGCATGATGTCACTGGTCATAGCCCCTACTTTTTGAATTTTGGCCGAGAAATTACACTCGACGGGAATCCTGAAGAAAGACCTGAAGATGAAGGTCCCGAACTTCGTGTCATCAGGGATGAAAACCCCAACATAAGAGCCCAAGCGCTGCAACGGTTGTACAAAGAAGTAAAAGTTCGTCTTGCTAGGGCCTACGATCGTTCGAAGGTCTACTACAACCTGCGAAGACGACCTGATGAATATCAGGTAGGCAACTCCGTTTGGAGAAGAAACTTCACGCAATCGGATGCTGCTAACCACTATACTGCTAAATTGGCACCCAAGTTCATTGGACCCTTTATAGTTCATAAGAAATTGTCTCGCTTCATTTATCAACTTAAGGATCCGGACGGTCGTTTGCGTGGGAATTGGCATGCCAAAGACTTGAAGCTCAACAACGCTGTCGACGATAATGATGATTTGGTTTAGTCTACGTCTTTTTGGGAGGTTGGTTTGGGGACGTCGGACGGAACCTTTGGGACCCAACTCACCTTTCCTTTTTCTCGAATTGGAGTCCCGACCTAAACATCTGGTCCCTTCATTTCTCGCATCTTTCTCTGTCTCATTTTTTTTTCTTGTTTGAAAGGGATGTTCCCTCTTTTTGCTGTGTTCGTTCTCTTTATACTTCGTGTTATTTTGGATATCCGTTCTATCTTCCGTCATTTGGAGATAGCTTCAGTGCTGTAGGTCGATCCTGGGCCTAAGTACTTAACCCTTGGTTGAGGTTGGTTTTCCTTTCCCTTCCTTCTTCTGTGTCGTTTGCTTTCCTGTCTCCCACTCCGCATTTTTCCGAGGTGTTTGCGTTTCGGGTGCATCTTTGTTGCAACCTGACGTAGCCTTCCCTTCCACCGGCGCAGCTCACATCATCTTGCAGCGACGGAAGAGGTTGGTGTCTAGTTGTCTTCGATGATGTGCTTGAACTCTTACATTCTCTCTCCCTGTCTACTCTTTTAAGTCCTCTGTTTCTTCCCTTTGTATTTCTTTCCGGCAGGCATCGTTTTTTTTTTGGGCAATTCGGTTTTGATGGCATTTGTATGGTCAGGTAAATCTGGGGTGATTTACCCTCCCTTTTGTGGGGGGAGGATTTGTTACGATACTTTTGGAGTGCCCCCCGTAGCATTGAACTTTCGCTAGCTGAATTCTGAACTTGAATATTTATGGTTGGCTTTTGTCAATTTTTGCAAACTTTAAACTAGGTATAATTAGCTATATCTTATTTTTAATTACTCTCCTATAATTATCATGCAGTTTCGTAAGCAATCCCTCGTTTAATTACTCATATTTTGCAAATTAGGTTTATTCTT
Organism: Agriotes lineatus; assembly: GCA_940337035.1. Taxonomy (NCBI): domain Eukaryota; kingdom Metazoa; phylum Arthropoda; class Insecta; order Coleoptera; family Elateridae; genus Agriotes; species Agriotes lineatus. The sequence continues at coordinate 196,422,656 of OW679194.1, read as the reverse complement.
GCTATATTTCTACAAATATTTGGGTATGGCCGCTAGGCAACCGGTGATACAAATTGTTTTTAACTATTCCATTTGTTGCTAGAGCAATGTTATCTTTTCCTGCAGTCAAACTTGCCTGACTGGTTTTTTTGGCTTCTTCTGGCCCAAATTTTTGTTATCAGATGACCTGTGGGCTGGGTTTTTGAATTTTTCGGCCTTCTTTCCAAGCTAAACTGTCGTGCTAGTAGGTGTTCCTCTGCAGCTAAGTGCTTCATAGCCCTTTGGTAGGGCTCGCCTCTTCGAATAGATTGTTTGAGGGATCTGGAAGCATTTCTGCGTTATCGTGGATGTTCGTAATGATTAGATAGCTACTTACTTGCATTCCTTCGCTTTTGGCGGATCTTCTGGAACCGACTTTAGCACGCTTCTTTCGGCTCGACCCCCAGCTTGAGGTAAGATTAGGTCAGTTTCTTCTTAATCGGGAGTACATTTGGGTTCTGTGCGTTTTTAGCCAAAAATTCCCGGCGGGAGTTAAAACACTCCCCATCTGCTTGAAATCCTTCCTGTCTGGAGTAGACCTACCCCGTTCGACTGCACCCTGCTCGAATCCAGTTCGATGTACTGGGCCCCTAAGATAGTCGCATCGCCTGTGAATTTTTCAACTCTCGTGGGCCACGCTGAAGATTGAGCAACTGCTTTACACTCACCTGCAAGTCATCTTGCGACCTCCATAGCTGGCACCGCACCCCGCAGCTGCAGCCGTCATCGTTGCTTCTCTCTAGCTACGTCCAACCCCAGGGGGAACGAACGGAGAGATTAGGTTCTGGTGAACTTTCCTGCAGGCAAGACGTTACTGTAGATAATATGCATTGCGCCTGTTGTAACTTATAATTGAATCATACTGTTTCATGCCGTTAGCACTCCGGACATGTGTGGTTTTATTCAGCATCGGATGGTACGATAGTAGGCTTCGTGCATCGTTAGTGTAGTAATATTTGAAATTGTTATTTTTGTTCGGGCCGCCGCGCAATGACATGCGGTTACCCTCTGCTACTTGCTAAATTAAGGTCGTAAGGCTTACCTGTGTATTGCTCCGTTTGTGCCTTCGGGTCCCCTAACCTTATTGACCTCTGCGTTATCTGAAAGATTTATAGAGTAGAACTTTGAGCTTCACTTGTGTCCTATCTGGACGTCGCTTTTACTCACCCGCTTACATAACACAGTTCGGACGCCTTAAAGCTTCGCTGTTTTCATCACCAAAACAATAGTTAATATTTTCATGTCAAACCTTCGGCGTTAAGTTAGGCACACTTCAGTGGCAGTGTCTCGTGAGCACCCCTTCGGGAGCGTTGTGATTAATGTAGATCTCCGGTAACCGAGTGAGGGGCAAATCCAAGCCTTTGCTTTCTTTAGCATATAAATATACATACGTACACTTAATGCATTTTTAATATGGACACCGTCGTTCATGTGTGGCCACGCAAACGCACGCTGATTCCGCCCTTTAGAAAATTTTGAATATAGATATAGCGTCATTTAGCTAACCTTCGGGGTTGAAACGTTAGCCAAGGTGGTCTTGTATTGCTCCGAGCCGGTATACGCGAAATTTTAAACTCGCTCCGTGACGCGTGCTTGATAAATTTATTTTTTTTTTAAATTTAATACTCGCTACGCTCCGTTGTAACCGCACAATGTTTTAATGTGTTAGCCCATTCTCAGGTCATAGTCATTGCTGCTCGTGGGCTACTATTTGCCCAATACTTATATTTAAATTTGTATTTATATTTACTATTGCATGTCGCATACTGTGTGTTCTTTGATGTTGCTAAAAATATTGCCTGCTGTGATATTTGTATTTAGTTTATGTTAGCATTGCACTATAGTACGCACCAAACTCTTTGAAATAAAGCTGTGATATTTTCGTTGGTGGTTGATTTGATTGTTTTCTTTGTGCTGCTGGAAATTGTCTTGACCTTGTGCACGGTCCGGCATAAGGATTAGAACTGAGTCGAGGACCTGGCGCCCACTCCTTTTATTTTGTATTCTCTCTTAGCATAGCTGGAACCCTGCGACCCTCGCGGCGAGCTAGCCCAATTAGGCCGATAGTTACCAGCCGGCAAAACACCAAATATAACTTTCGCCAAAAGGTAAGGCCGACCGTCTATCTTCCCTGACAAGAAGATTTTGGCGCCCAACGTGGGGCGTGGAGTGATTTACCCTCCCTTTTGTTGGGGGAATGGACCTTCTCCAAAGCCTCGGCTGATGAGCAAATCGCTGCGATCCGTTCAACTGAACACCTCACGAACGACGAACAAGCTGTGCTTGATCAGACTATCAGCGAAGCTTTTTCTTTGATAGGAGATGGTGTAGGATGTACCCATTTAGTGGAACACGTAATCAAGACGGATGCTGAACCAATTAAGCAGCGCTATTATCCAATCTCGCCTGCTTTACAACAGCACGTGAATCAAGAGCTTGACGATATGTTAGAAAAGGGCATTGTGGAACCCTCAACATCCGCATGGTCATCGCCCATCGTTATGATAAAGAAGAAGGATGGCTCTTACCGCTTCTGTGTGGACTATCGGAAGCTCAACAAGGTTAGCCAACCTGATGCCTATCCACTCCCGTACATCAGCAACATTTTGGACAAGTTACGGGATGCACAATACCTGACCACGTTAGATGTCAAGTCAGCTTACTTTCAGGTGCCGGTTTCTGTCGCTAGCCGCCCGCTAACTGCTTTCACTGTCCCTAATCGTGGGTTGTATCAATTTTGTCGCCTCCCGTTCGGTCTTCATACCGCCCCGGCGACTTGGCAACGCCTTATCGACCGAGTTATTGGTGCCGACCTAGAACCTTACGCTTTCACATACTTGGATGACGTTATTATCTGCACTCCTACCTTCGAAAAACACCTGGAGGTCTTGAAAGAAGTCATATCTAGGATCGCCAAGGCTGGCCTAACTTTGAACCGGGAGAAGTGTCACTTTTGTAAGCCCGAATTGAAGTACCTGGGGTACGTCGTCAACTCCAATGGTCTGCTTGTCGACCCGGAAAAGGTCGCAGCCATCTTGAACATCCCTAACCCCAAGACGGTACCAGAGGTTAGAAGGATATTGGGAATGGCATCTTGGTACCGGCGCTTTGTGCCCAACTTTTCGTCCGTAGTGTCACCTATGACTCGTCTGCTTCGCAAGAACCAGAAGTTTGTTTGGTCTGAGGAATGTCAAACCGCATTTGACACCATCAAAGACTGCCTCGTCTCGGCCCCTGTGCTCTCTTGCCCAGATTTCAGTCGGCCCTTCACCATTCAGACGGACGCCTCTGGCTATGGACTCGGAGCCGTCTTGTCCCAGACATATCCTGAGGGAGAGAAGGTCGTCTGCTATATAAGCCGTTCGCTCACGAAGAATGAGCGGAAGTTCAGCACAACGGAACGTGAATGTCTCGCGGTACTCTTCGCCATCGAAAAACTTCGCCCGTACATCGAGGGAACTAAGTTCGACGTCGTGACCGACCACTACGCCCTCAAGTGGTTGCATAATATTAAAGACCCCATAGGACGCATTGCGCGTTGGGCCATACGCCTACAACAATATAATTTCAATGTTATCCATCGCAAAGGCAAAGACAATGTCGTACCTGACGCTCTATCCAGATCCGTACCTATTGTCGATGAAGTCACTGAGGACGACGATATTCGAGATCGCTGGTATGCTCGGATGCGCCTAAAAGTCCGAAACGATCCACAGCACTATCCTGCTTGGCGCGAGTCGAATTTGCAACTCTACAAACATGTTAGGAGTCCGTATCCAGAACTCATGCAGGCCAATGAAGATTGGAAGATAGTTCTACCTAAGGACAAACGTTCAGAAATACTACGACGTAATCATGATGATCCTACCTCGGGACATCTTGGCGTTTCGAAAACCTTAGGTCGCATAGCTCAGAGGTACTACTGGCCCAAGATGCGAACGGACGTTCTGCGCTACATTCGCAACTGCAAGGTGTGTTCCCGCACTAAGCCTGACCAACGACCACCCGCTGGACATATGGGAGGTCACACAAACATCTCGAAGCCCTGGGAGGTCATCTGTATGGACCTCATAGGACCTCTACCTCGTTCTTCTCGGGGATACCAGTATATACTTGTAGTGGCTGATTGCTTCACTAAACTTCCTCTTGTATTTCCCCTTCGTAAGGCTACGGCCGCTGCAGTCGTACGTCACGTTGAAGAAAACGTGTTTTTATTGTTTGGCGCTCCGAAGAGAATTATCTGCGACAATGGTGTCCAGTTCAAGAGTCGCGAATTTACTGCCTTGGCTAGGAACTATGGCTGCAGAATAGCGTTTACAGCGTTGTATCACCCTCAGGCAAATCCAACGGAACGCATCAATCGTGTTCTGAAAACAATGCTTACAGCGTACGTGTCCGACAAACAACGTGAGTGGGATAAATACTTACAACAAGTCGCTTGTGCCATAAGAACCTCCAAGCATGATGTCACTGGTCATAGCCCCTACTTTTTGAATTTTGGCCGAGAAATTACACTCGACGGGAATCCTGAAGAAAGACCTGAAGATGAAGGTCCCGAACTTCGTGTCATCAGGGATGAAAACCCCAACATAAGAGCCCAAGCGCTGCAACGGTTGTACAAAGAAGTAAAAGTTCGTCTTGCTAGGGCCTACGATCGTTCGAAGGTCTACTACAACCTGCGAAGACGACCTGATGAATATCAGGTAGGCAACTCCGTTTGGAGAAGAAACTTCACGCAATCGGATGCTGCTAACCACTATACTGCTAAATTGGCACCCAAGTTCATTGGACCCTTTATAGTTCATAAGAAATTGTCTCGCTTCATTTATCAACTTAAGGATCCGGACGGTCGTTTGCGTGGGAATTGGCATGCCAAAGACTTGAAGCTCAACAACGCTGTCGACGATAATGATGATTTGGTTTAGTCTACGTCTTTTTGGGAGGTTGGTTTGGGGACGTCGGACGGAACCTTTGGGACCCAACTCACCTTTCCTTTTTCTCGAATTGGAGTCCCGACCTAAACATCTGGTCCCTTCATTTCTCGCATCTTTCTCTGTCTCATTTTTTTTTCTTGTTTGAAAGGGATGTTCCCTCTTTTTGCTGTGTTCGTTCTCTTTATACTTCGTGTTATTTTGGATATCCGTTCTATCTTCCGTCATTTGGAGATAGCTTCAGTGCTGTAGGTCGATCCTGGGCCTAAGTACTTAACCCTTGGTTGAGGTTGGTTTTCCTTTCCCTTCCTTCTTCTGTGTCGTTTGCTTTCCTGTCTCCCACTCCGCATTTTTCCGAGGTGTTTGCGTTTCGGGTGCATCTTTGTTGCAACCTGACGTAGCCTTCCCTTCCACCGGCGCAGCTCACATCATCTTGCAGCGACGGAAGAGGTTGGTGTCTAGTTGTCTTCGATGATGTGCTTGAACTCTTACATTCTCTCTCCCTGTCTACTCTTTTAAGTCCTCTGTTTCTTCCCTTTGTATTTCTTTCCGGCAGGCATCGTTTTTTTTTTGGGCAATTCGGTTTTGATGGCATTTGTATGGTCAGGTAAATCTGGGGTGATTTACCCTCCCTTTTGTGGGGGGAGGATTTGTTACGATACTTTTGGAGTGCCCCCCGTAGCATTGAACTTTCGCTAGCTGAATTCTGAACTTGAATATTTATGGTTGGCTTTTGTCAATTTTTGCAAACTTTAAACTAGGTATAATTAGCTATATCTTATTTTTAATTACTCTCCTATAATTATCATGCAGTTTCGTAAGCAATCCCTCGTTTAATTACTCATATTTTGCAAATTAGGTTTATTCTTGCTATATTTCTACAAATATTTGGGTATGGCCGCTAGGCAACCGGTGATACAAATTGTTTTTAACTATTCCATTTGTTGCTAGAGCAATGTTATCTTTTCCTGCAGTCAAACTTGCCTGACTGGTTTTTTTGGCTTCTTCTGGCCCAAATTTTTGTTATCAGATGACCTGTGGGCTGGGTTTTTGAATTTTTCGGCCTTCTTTCCAAGCTAAACTGTCGTGCTAGTAGGTGTTCCTCTGCAGCTAAGTGCTTCATAGCCCTTTGGTAGGGCTCGCCTCTTCGAATAGATTGTTTGAGGGATCTGGAAGCATTTCTGCGTTATCGTGGATGTTCGTAATGATTAGATAGCTACTTACTTGCATTCCTTCGCTTTTGGCGGATCTTCTGGAACCGACTTTAGCACGCTTCTTTCGGCTCGACCCCCAGCTTGAGGTAAGATTAGGTCAGTTTCTTCTTAATCGGGAGTACATTTGGGTTCTGTGCGTTTTTAGCCAAAAATTCCCGGCGGGAGTTAAAACACTCCCCATCTGCTTGAAATCCTTCCTGTCTGGAGTAGACCTACCCCGTTCGACTGCACCCTGCTCGAATCCAGTTCGATGTACTGGGCCCCTAAGATAGTCGCATCGCCTGTGAATTTTTCAACTCTCGTGGGCCACGCTGAAGATTGAGCAACTGCTTTACACTCACCTGCAAGTCATCTTGCGACCTCCATAGCTGGCACCGCACCCCGCAGCTGCAGCCGTCATCGTTGCTTCTCTCTAGCTACGTCCAACCCCAGGGGGAACGAACGGAGAGATTAGGTTCTGGTGAACTTTCCTGCAGGCAAGACGTTACTGTAGATAATATGCATTGCGCCTGTTGTAACTTATAATTGAATCATACTGTTTCATGCCGTTAGCACTCCGGACATGTGTGGTTTTATTCAGCATCGGATGGTACGATAGTAGGCTTCGTGCATCGTTAGTGTAGTAATATTTGAAATTGTTATTTTTGTTCGGGCCGCCGCGCAATGACATGCGGTTACCCTCTGCTACTTGCTAAATTAAGGTCGTAAGGCTTACCTGTGTATTGCTCCGTTTGTGCCTTCGGGTCCCCTAACCTTATTGACCTCTGCGTTATCTGAAAGATTTATAGAGTAGAACTTTGAGCTTCACTTGTGTCCTATCTGGACGTCGCTTTTACTCACCCGCTTACATAACACAGTTCGGACGCCTTAAAGCTTCGCTGTTTTCATCACCAAAACAATAGTTAATATTTTCATGTCAAACCTTCGGCGTTAAGTTAGGCACACTTCAGTGGCAGTGTCTCGTGAGCACCCCTTCGGGAGCGTTGTGATTAATGTAGATCTCCGGTAACCGAGTGAGGGGCAAATCCAAGCCTTTGCTTTCTTTAGCATATAAATATACATACGTACACTTAATGCATTTTTAATATGGACACCGTCGTTCATGTGTGGCCACGCAAACGCACGCTGATTCCGCCCTTTAGAAAATTTTGAATATAGATATAGCGTCATTTAGCTAACCTTCGGGGTTGAAACGTTAGCCAAGGTGGTCTTGTATTGCTCCGAGCCGGTATACGCGAAATTTTAAACTCGCTCCGTGACGCGTGCTTGATAAATTTATTTTTTTTTTAAATTTAATACTCGCTACGCTCCGTTGTAACCGCACAATGTTTTAATGTGTTAGCCCATTCTCAGGTCATAGTCATTGCTGCTCGTGGGCTACTATTTGCCCAATACTTATATTTAAATTTGTATTTATATTTACTATTGCATGTCGCATACTGTGTGTTCTTTGATGTTGCTAAAAATATTGCCTGCTGTGATATTTGTATTTAGTTTATGTTAGCATTGCACTATAGTACGCACCAAACTCTTTGAAATAAAGCTGTGATATTTTCGTTGGTGGTTGATTTGATTGTTTTCTTTGTGCTACTGGAAATTGTCTTGACCTTGTGCACGGTCCGGCATAAGGATTAGAACTGAGTCGAGGACCTGGCGCCCACTCCTTTTTTTTTGTAGTCTCTCTTAGCATAGCTGGAACCCTGCGACCCTCGCGGCGAGCTAGCCCAATTAGGCCGATAGTTACCAGCCGGCAAAACACCAAATATAACTTTCGCCAAAAGGTAAGGCCGACCGTCTATCTTCCCTAACAATACAGCCGTCATAGCAAGTTACATCTCCTTAGTACAGTCTTCTTGGTTACAGTATTTTCAAAAACACAGTCAATGAGAGCAAGCAGGATATCTTCTCAAACAATTTTAACTTCTGTCGCATTCTACCGATAGTGTGTTGTCGAGTCTCGCGCGGGCTCCACCTGGCACGCGCGAGACAAGCAGCGAGGGAAAAAGTGGCTGGTGGTTTCTTCAGGAAGTCTGTGCGGTATTCCGTTCTCTCGAGTCAGCTTCCGCCAGTGATGCAGCCTTAGTAACAAAACGTGTAAGTCGGTGATTATATTTGTTTGCTGCTTTCTCTTGACAACGGAACTTAATATTATTATTAAGTTCCTAGGATAATAAAATTAGCAAAGCAAGCAGCAGATTTAGACGTTTTGTTTATAAATTGCAAGCGTTTATGTGACATGTGATACTCACAGGTAACACGACTCACGAAAACTAATCCTGGTGACAGGTGACAAACCAAACGATTTTTTAAAAAATCTAGGAAAATTTCGATAAGCAGCGGGAAAAATATAATAAGATAACTCGGAATGTATCGCCTATTAACATTTTCGGCAGGCAACGGGCCGCGACTTCGTCTTGGCTTGTACTTGCCTACCTCAGATGTTAATAGGTCCTTACATTCCTTGTTACTTAAATAGCTATACTTCTAACGAAGGAAGTAACTAGATTAACGTTATAACATCGAATTTACATTTTACTTTTATCATGCTAATGTATAATACGTCATTTTTAGTTTGACAAGCTATTGGTAAAAGGCCTACTTTTAGCAGGGTTCGTAGAAAACACTCTCACCAAACATTAAGAGCTAGCGCGCACGGGCGATTTTTTAGCCGCACGGCTTTTTGACCGCAGCGGCGAGATTGCCGCTTCATAAAATTGGGTGAGCGCAGGAGCGGCAGAATAACCGCTATTTGACAATGTCAGATTGACGTTTATGTGCAGATGAAAATTAATTTTGTGGAAAAAGCTGCATTATGTGCCTTATTATTGCGTCTGAAAAAGAAGCGAAGAAAGAAGACTGTTGAAAGGCCAATTTCACAAATTATATGATGACTTGTGTATGTACCCCCAAAAATGTTTTGGTTATTTTAGAATGAGCAAGAAATCATTTGACGAATTATTATACATGATACAGCCGCACATTACATACGAAAACACCAATATGCGGGCCTTTTCCCGACTTCGATAATTAATTTTTTCTTCAAACGGCAGTAAAATATGGCATTATACTGCTGGATTGATGATGCTAAACTGTTACTTTATTGCCAAGCGGCAGATAATATTATCTGCCGCTGACGAGCGGCAGATAAAGTTATTATCTGCCGCTGACGACTTTATCTGCCGCTCGTCAGCGGCAGATAAAGTTATTATCTGCCGCTCGTCAGCGGCAGATAATATTATCTGCCGCTGACGAGATCAAGTAATTTTCTTCGAATTTTGTTCACAAAATTGTAAATAATTTGTTATAAAAACGTTTGAAGAAAAAATACTATATGTTATTCGGAGCAAAAGTATCTTTACGTGGCTCGGCTGTACTTATCTGCCTCGCAAGCTCGGCAGATAACCCGTCCAGCCTCGCCACATAAAGTATAACTTTTGCTCCTAATAACATAATATACTATTTCGCTATCAAAATAGTCGAAATCAAGAGCCATTTTTAACAAAAACTAACAAGCTGACGAGAACAAAGCGGTTATTTGACAGTTCGTGCGCCCACGCTGTACTAATATGACTTGATCCATATCCGAAGGCGGCAACCGCGCCGCTTCGAAAATAGGACAGGTTGCGTTTTTAAAACCGCCGCGGTAAAACTGCCGCTAGTGCGCTCACATTCATTTAAACTAGCGTGTTCTATCCAGGCGGTTAAAAAACCGCGACGGCTGAGCGGCTGATAAAACGTCCGTGCGCGCGTGCTCTAAGTGCCGTTTGCCATGCAATTTAAGGTCACTATATCAATAAGGTACCGCCATTCCATTCCTCGTATGAGAATGTGAGAAAATTGTGAGATAAGGATAACAAATACAAATTTCCCAAGTGCAATAGGGAAGACACTACTTTTTGGGGATTTTCTTTTTGGTGTAATGGCACTTGTAAAGTGAGGAATCTGTTAGGTTATGTGTTTTTATCCCCACTTGGAGAAAATTGTGCGACAAGGATAGATATAAAAAATCACTAATGGCGGTACCTTATTGATATAGTGACCTTAATGCAATTCAGCATGCCGTGCTCTGTATAACATCCGGTTAACTTATAAAACAATCTTGATTCGTATTATTACTATGGCAATAGTAATTTTTTGTCAAAAAAACTGGATGCATATAGGTTTGAAAAGCTAACGAATGAACATAAAATTATATGTACAAATACAGTAAAATTGTATTCACTGCATGTCGAAGTTGAGCAAGAATTCTGAATATTTCCGTTATACTTTATGTACGAGTACGAGTAATTTTTATACCACCTGTAATATGATAGAAATGTTTATGAACATGACAGGAGATAAAACAGCAGTACAAACGTAAGTCAAACATAATCATATTAATAGCTTAATAAATGAGCTCTAATTAGTATTCTAACAGATACGTACGTATCTTTCAGGTGTCTGCTATTACCGACAGGAAAAGATATTCAGTTGCTGACAATTGAGTTTGAAACTTTAACTTGCGGCTGCCAAATGTACCTAGTTTGAATTTCTGGAACCGTAAGTTTGTATTGCGAAGAGAATGTTTTGTTAGTGCAAAATTAACGGAAAGTTGTACTGCGACTACATACAGCAAATGAAAGCAGAAGAGTTAGACAATGTAAAGAAATTGTGTACCAGATAGTCGGTGTTGTCTTCATTTCTAATTATTGGAGATTTGTATTTATGGAGAAATTGTATTTTACGGCAGTAATGTGTGATAAGAATACGGTAACTTAACACTTTCTACATTTTGTACGTATTTCAATAGTTTAAATATGCTCCGAAATTAGAATATGAAGTATTGTGGTAACAAATTAATTTTCTATATATCTGAAATATTTTGAATTGACATATGCTTGACCTACTTACCTGTTTTAAGTCGCGTGTATCAATAACAAAAAACGTGGTAACGAATAATGTTTATCATTCGTTACAACATTCGTTACAATTAACACAAAAATTCACTTGGTAAGAAATTTATGATAAATGTTTTCTGCTTTGAATTTACATACAATTGTAAATGCTCTTCGTATCTATACACTTGCAGTATACTATAGTAAGTAGTTAACTTAATTATTTCATAGCGATTTTATTCTGGTATACAAATTTGAGTAAATTTTCCTAGTATCTCAGCTGGAGTATTACTGTACTAAGTATGTGTTTTTTTCACATACTTATACATTAGAAATGTTTTGTAAATCTTTCGCAACATACCTAATTATTGTGATAATGTCAAGCAATCAGCCGCAGCAAGCAGAAAATGCATTCGATTGCGAACTGTATCGGATGATTCATGGCCACCAACACTACTTCTAATGTATCACATAACTGATAACCATAGTCTATATAGACTGTGCTGATAACCAACGGAAACTGACAAACACCCTACCTACTGACCCTAGAGTTCATGTTGCTCCTTGTAATGACAACAGAGTTATTATAATCACGCCAGAAATTCAGCAAAAATTTATAAGTTGCAGCAAAGCTATATAGTTATCTTTGTTTCAAAGACAATACTCATCTATTTTTTTAAACGTTTGAATTGTTATAGAGTATATAAACTAACACGTAACGTTATCATATTTAGAATTTTGTGATACAAAGGGAAATATTTTTCAGTATTTAAAAAAATGTCTGTAATTTTCGAAATGCCCTTTTAATGTATGTTATTCAAAATTCAAGTGTAGGGAAACAACAATAATCATATGCACTAGGAATGGCCCGTATATAGTCCACTCTTAAGAATAATAATTATATACTGCACTCTGTTGTTAACAAATGCCAGATATTTGAACGCATAGCTTGTTTCAAATATATTTTAAATGTAGAGTCAAAACACGTACATAAATATAGGAATGAAAGGTACTTGCAATATTAACCGGCATAGATGCATATGGATTCACTTCCAAGAACTCTTCTGTTTGTAAAAAGATATATAAGTAACATGTTTTCGTTATTTATTGTTGTAATTTGTCTTTGTGAGTAATAATAAATATGAAAACCTTGGTATTCATATAAGCGATATTATCAAACTCCAAAGGAACTAAAAACTTAAATTTATGTTAAGTTAGCCATTGTCTATTGAATTTTAGAGGAAAATGATGAAAACATAGTTATTTATATAGCATATACGTACATGTATACAAACAATTTCACTCTAAAATATACGTACCTAGTGGAACTAACACAATTAAGGGTACTTCTTATACATTTACAAATAAACAGGAAAATTCAGTAAATTTCACTCATTTTGCTGTTTGGATATCTATTTACCCAGAAAGAGTTTGCCCGGTTTGTGGTCGACTAAAATAATGATATACGCATCTACAGGTTGCTCTATGATGAGAAATTGAATCCCGCTTAGTGATAAATATTTCTATTGCAGTTATTCTTACGTAAAATTTTACGAAAACGAGAATATTTACATTGTTTCTAGTAGTGTGTAGGTAATCGTTTTTGTTGCTAATTAAAAATAAATGTAGAATGCTTTCAAAGTAACGATACAAAGTTATAATAAATAGTATATATTACACAATGAAACAATAGGAGACGATCAACCATTTTAAAAATGGAACACCTACATGAAATAAATTATATGTTGCTTAATACAAAAGCGAAGAACGGCTTTTCCGATTATCCGTTTTCTTAGCTCTAAACTACAGGACTTGTGAAACCTTAGCCACTATACAGTTGCTGTAGTTATTCAGAAACATTTTAACTATAGATAAATCAGCCAGTAATTAAAATTTGATATTAATTCTAATGTTCCTCCTTAATTTTTCATGTAAGGGAATTGTCGCAGTGTAGTAACTAGTATCGTCGTTCAGCAATTACAACCTAGGTTTTTTCTTAAATTGTCAAAAAAGCAACAAAAGTAACATGTAGTGGCACAAGTAATAAGAGAAATTATAATAAATAAATTGAACGTGCTAGCTATTGAGTTAGTTAGCAAGCAGGTTAAAAAGGTCAAACATTAATCACGGTTAAAGTTATAATTCCAAAATCTATGAGAAACCGAAAGCAAAATACTAGACAGTAGGTTTAAAGATCGAGTAAAATTACTGACCTAGTTTGATATCCATTATATTGTTTGTATAATATTTCGTAATACTTTGTTGATATATTATTGAGAGATCTAACAAAGCAATCAAAAGTTAGTAAAAATTCAGATATACCATTAAATATAACCTGTAAGACACACACTCCTTCATTGTGTAAGGAAGAGGTCAATCATTTTTAATAATTTATATTACCTTTTTATCACAAAAGGATTGTCAGTTTACAACATTTTTGTAAGATTCTGATATATAGACGACCAAGTCTATTACAAAATAAATATTGGTGTGTCTAACATGAACTTGAAACGTTATAAATGTCTCCTAGGTATATTTTTTCGAAAAGCTTTACTGTTGCTTCAAGACGTATTAAATTAAATTAATTAATTATTTATTGAATTCGAAACGTTGTGTACTAACCCAACTTTCTACGCCTTTTATGCCTGAGTTGTTCTATTTATAGGAACTAGAACTTTTTTGATAATCTCTCTTTTCGATGCGGTAGCATTAGGGTTTGTCCTTATATTCCATTTTACTTCATCTCTGTTAACGCCTTATATTGATTATACATATATATTTATAGCCATTTTTTGTTTCCTTGATCGCCCTGATGATCAACTGATAATTAACAGCATTATTTACCCTTTACAGTAATTTTGATTATATTAAATAGATATTTAAGATACATATGCTGGATGTAAATTAGAAAGGAGCTACAACTTTTCTTTTGTGTATCTTTGACATTGACACCCGTATATATAAGTTACTATTACAAGCATCAATAAAATAAAACATAGATATGGATATATTTTTTTAAATTTCTCTTAATGTGTAAATCTCATATTCCACAAAACAAAATTATTGTGTGATACACAGGAATTGACAAGATATTTCTTCTTATTTGAACCAGGGTGCAAACATTCAATTTTGTTTTCACAACATGGTAGCACCGCTGTGGGGTTAGTTTATAGTATGCTTAAAAAAACTGTTATGTCTTTGATTCTGTTTTTCAAATTTGTTATTTTTATTTAAAATTTAAGAAATATGGGGAATCAATAAATTTTTGAGTCTACTTGATGCATCGATTGCCATTTACTTCCAGGAGAAGTATTTGGGGTAATATTGATTTTAAATTTGTGTAATATTATACTAGTGTTGTCTATACAATTGTTGTTCAATGCAACCGCGTTCCTCTGTAATGCTTTACAAAAGTTATTTTTTGTTTTATAAGTTGAAAAAGGTAGCTGCACGACTTTGATATGATATATTTATTACACAAGTGGATATTTGCATCAGGCGTTAAAGAATTTGTGTGACACGGAAATTAAGCAAATCAAATATAATTTCTGAATAACGTAATAGCAAAGAGCATATAATTATATGCTCTTTGGTAATAGTAATATTTTATACTTCGGAGTAGAGTAGCTGATATGAATACAACAAAATATTAGGTAAAGTTTATTGTAATGGTTTTATGTAGTTGTAAAGAGCCTTACTTTAAATTTTGATACTTTCAAGAACGAATAGTATCTATTATACAATATATGCTTATGCTGCTAAGTAGAAAGATAGTAATGTAATATAACTGTAAAATATTGTGTATCAACTATCAAATTTAATACGCAAGAAGAAACACATTTGCACGATTTTAGAGCAACCTGCAATCTATAGGAACTATAATCATTTAAATGTCGCCTCGGTGAATATAATAAATTAATTTCGTTTGATGCCGATTGAAATGCAAATTGTACGTTAGTTCAAACAATTCACAGGTCGTTATATGGTATTAAGTGATTAATATTATAAGTAAACCTACAAGTAATAAACATGACACAATAACCACTACATGCCTTAGTTACCATATAAACGGTTTTATTGAAATTTTTAAGTAGGATCTAGAATTTATTAGTATGGCATGTTTTTTTGCATTATGGAAGATAATATTCGCAGTTTTGTTAGGAGTTGTATTGGCATTCGATCGTGTACGAAATGCACAAATGATGGACCATGTATGCTGTAGAGAATTTAAAGTTTAGTTGTTTGTTGATGTACTAAACGTATTAAAACAAAATCAAATTAATGATTTATATTGTAAAGAGCAACCAAGGCTTTATTGGTTTTACATTATTGTTGTAAACGTCACACTGATTTCTTTAACAACTTAAAATTGTATTAAAAGTTGTAATGCTATCATAACAGAAACTCTTATTAGTTTAGTTCCTTAGTAGAGTCAACATATAGAAATCATATGGGAATACGTAAGCTTGTCAATTAATTTTCTGATTTATTTATAATTATTAGCAATATTAATATAAGCCAATTTCTAATATATGAGTTTGCTTACATGAAATCACAGCAATTGCAAATTTAGCCAACAATATGCTAATTAAGAGTTACATTCAGAATAAAATATCTTTCATAGAACCATCATTGAGAGAAATTTGCCTTCGGAATGGAAAAAAGCTCTCGTGCCAATTTTTAAATCTGGACACGTTTGTAAGGTGGAGAGACCTATTTCTAAACTCCCATACTCGCAGAAACCCATTAATAATTATAATAGTTGTCTTCAAAAGTAGAGGATGTTAAGTTCGGAAGAGAGCCAAAAAATAGCCGATGTAATACTTCTTTATAGAATAGCAAACTCAACCATCGATTGTCCCCAAATTTTACAATACATTAATTTCAATGCTCTACTTCGCTCTTTGCAATTGCCGCCATTGTTTAACTATCCCTATTTTAACACATTCACTTTCAATAACTTTCCTATCTTAAGAATGTGCAGAACACCTGAAATTTAAAAAATGCTATATTTCAAGGTATTTCCTGAATAAATGAAATGTTACTAAATTAGTAATTTTATAGTAATGTGTTTCTTTTCCGCTTTTCAAAATGTAATAATAGTCATTATGTTACCTGAAAAACTTCTGAAGATGTAAACCAAGTGTTTTGTGAGCTGTACAGTCTTTTTAAATTTCTGACTTTAAAATAATGCTAAATTTTATATTATATTAATGTAGAAGTGGATAGTTTATTGGGTTCGTTCTGTTATATCTCTTATAGGCAAATAAATAAATAAATTAGCAACGCTAAAACATTGAATTTTGAATATTAAAATTTTTTTGTTAAATACTTCAATCCCTATTTTCAATGGTTTGTAAGAAAGGATAAATATGTATTAGCATTCATTAAAATCATATACGTTCAAATTATTTCCTTCAAATATTAGTAATCACAATACCTTTGATCAAACATAATTAAAATGTTAATATGCAGAATTAACTTTTAACAAGAAGAGGTATGCGATGGAGTAATGACTTAGATCGTGGTATAGTTTGTCATACTATAGCGTATTATTATGGTATATATTAGAAAAACAATGTCTAACATAACACATACAAAGAATTTGATTCGATGTATTGCATGGTTTTACAAAAACAGGATATAATATATGTGTTTAATTTTTTCAATTTGAGGTCGAAGTTGACTGTAAACTTTCATTGTGAACATGCCGCCAAATGTACCTAACTTTACTGTTGTCAAAATTCCAGGGACAGTAGTGAAATAGTATGTGATTAATTTTAATTATAATGAAATGATGCAGTGTTTTACTATATTTGTGGACACGAAATTTCAAGTAACTTCAACTGATGTAGTATATCTGATGGAAGAACATTCTATTACTATTATTATTAATTAGATTTGTTAATTATTAATTAATTGCTAATTACTATTTATTAAGTTTCTTATTTATTGTCATTTGGTGTATTTTTTTGTTTATATAAAAGTTACTTTTCAATGTTAGGATTTTAATGTTTTCAAATCCAATTACAAAAGTAAGATTAGGTATGTTTTGCACTGTTCACAATGAATATTTTCGCTCAATTTTGATGTCAAATTAGGAAGACCCGTTTTATTTTGAAGGCCAAAGTGTACCTAGTTTATAAGGCAAAGTTGAAAGTATTATACACATTTCATAATTTTGAAATGAAGCAATCTATATCTAACATTATTAGTCGCCCAGTAGACCAAAAAATAAGTACAGTATATTCCATTGTATTGCAGTACCTTTGATTTCCATTTTCGTGGGGAAAGCCAGGTACAATTATAATTGTGAAAGACTATATCAAAAGTTTTAGAATAAAACACTTGGTGGTTAGATATAATTCTCAATAAAATTAACATCATCAACTTCAAACAGTTTAATTATATCTTGTAATTGTATTGGTCAGACATATTTGAGTGGTATTATCATTAGTGGAATGACAGTAAGTACACACGAAATGATTTAAAATGATCGGTACAGTGATTTTAGTACAAAAGTCAACAAAAACGGTTTTGACTGATTATATTTCAAACAGTTTTACATTGGAGGAAGTAGTTATAAGATTAGTCAAACAAAATAATAAGTTATAAAGAACATTATGCAACTTGGGAAACCAAATCACTTGAAACTGAATCCATTTGGCAATGCTGACTTGAGATATGGTTAGCTTAATAATTATTTATAATCCTAAGTTCTAAGACACTCATTGGGATCATAAACAACTCTGTATCGAAGCAGTATTATACGACTAAATTGATATTGCAGAGAGTTGTCATCTTGCTATTTTATGATCTTAATCACAATATTTTTTGCTACACTTGGCTTGTAATACTAAAAAATACCAACTTTTGCGTACAGTTTTCAGTAGTGTAGATTTGCCTGCTCAGTGCATTCTCATAACAAGCTGTGCTCTCAATACTCTTTTAAATTTTACTTTATAAAAATTATAATATTTAAGAAGTTGTTAAAGATATCTTTCATTCATACAGGAAATTATGTTTTCCTTTGCTTTATGTTATTCATATCCGTAAATCGAAAATTACCTTAATTCATATATAAATGCAGAGCTGAAACACTACATTACGTATATAATTTCACAAGAAGATTTTTTACGTTTACTGTTTTTGGTCTAATGGTACGAATTTTAAACAATAATAATTGGTACAATTATTGACTTGGTAGTAAAGCATTAATTAAAAATCATTAGAAAAAGTATTATGTATGATTTATTTATTCAGCAGCAAGTAATAAACAAATTAAATATTGTTATTTTTGTAACGAAATACCGCAAATGGGGCGGAATGAACCAGGAATTCTTCTAACCTGGAGAGCTATATCTTCTACGCACAACTTCTATAACGAGGAGATTGGTATTTCAATAAGAAGTAGATCGAAAATGAGACACCTTACTAATTTTGTATCTATTCTATGGGCGAGTTAGAATTTAATTGTTATTTTTCAAAATTGTGGCAAAAATTGGATTTACTGCCTTAAATATTCTTCAGCAGCTTTACGGATAATTACTGATGATTTGTAGCATGGTATTTAACTATAGTAATAGAAATTTACCATAAGGGTTTAATATTAAACGAGTTATGAATAAGCAACAGCTAAAATTTTGCCTGAATAATTAAGTATGCCCTTGTACACGTTTAATACAATATATTACTTTAAAGGATGTCATTAATTGGAGCTGCCGCTTATTCATGTAATTACTAATTATTTCTACTCTTTGTATCTTATATGACCATTAGCGCATTAGCAGTCTTTTAGTATTCTATCTTAGTAGAGACACTGCATTTTCGGAGTTACAGTTAAAGGATTCTAATGCTTCTTTAGAAGACTTTGATTTTGTTATTTTGACAAGAAACTGAACAAAACATATTCAGATGAAAATGGCGTCGGAGGATTATTTATGTTTGGTTTCTATATCTAGAGGCGAATGATTACGTCAATGTATTAAATACTGATCACCTGAGTTGAATTTTATCATTTCTTTCTTTTTATTCTATTCCATGAAAACTAATTATATACACTCATCAAAATATCGTGTGGTATTTGTTCGTATTTCCAAATCCAATTAGTGGAAGGTTTTAGAAGACCGATTCATCAATAACTTTTTGTCGCATGAGTAGATGTAAATAAATTTCATTGTTATTTTTTACAGATGGTAATTCATTTTAACCCATACTCTTCTAATTCCCAAACGCAGTTCTTCTAATCTCCTATACAGGTTCGTGTACCTAACAATAAGTTACAGTACATTTATTGAAAAAAAAAATGTTATAAATATGTTACAGGGAAATTGTTTCTCAAATGTTTTTGGAGTATAAATGGGTATTTTTCAAGTTTCCTGCTTTGGTTAAGTTTGTTGTTTATCTAGTCTACAGGATATTAGAGTACAATGTACAATTACATTTTATTGCAAGTTTTGCTTTCAGATATATAAATGCAGAATTATAATATTTTTATAAATGTAACATATGCTGAATTATAATGTGAATATTTTAAATACTTAATAATTAAATTTGTCTGTAGTTGTAAAAAATTAATATGTTATATAAAATAATCAACTTTTATTATTATTGTCAATGTCTTTATTTTTGTGTCAGAGGATGTATGTAGTAAGTTCTATATTATAAAACAGGTAAACAGGTCAGCACTACAAGGGTGTTTACTGGAATGAATATTAGTACACTATATAGATATTTGTAAGTTATTGTAGGTTAAACCTGTAAGAGACATTGAAATGTGAAAGACAATATTGTGTGTATGTCCATTATGTGTATTATAATAATATAGTTACAGAATACCTTTTTTATATTATTTTCTGTATGTGTAAATAGAAATACAATCGCACTTTTTAATTTGTTTCGATGGTTTTTTCAAAATAGATTGATATTTTTTAGCATGAATTTCAAGTACTCACACCAAAGAATGTTTGGTATGACGATGCAGGTATGACATTTTAGAGGCGTGTCGTTGGACTATATTCATATATGTAGCACCAGTTGTTATATTCATTTTTTCCTACTAGTGGTGCAGTTTAAGGTCGAATTTCGCGTTAATCTGGACACACCGGACAAAAGCACCAAATTTTGTCCAGGTGCAAGTTAGGTTTCAATTTTTGATATTAACCAACTCCTCCATCGGCCATCTTGGATTTTACAGCGGACATTTTGAAATATAAGTATATTATCAACATCTCGGTTTCTAAATCACTTAGGATCAAAAACTTGGTGTCTAAATATACATATTTAAGGCCAGGAAATACAACTACATAATTTTTAAATACCTATATCAGACTATATATTTATTCACTAATATACAATGACCGCCAAAAGGTCGGCATAATATGGGTAACATTTTTATTTTAGATTTTTCAAAAAAACTTTTTACCTCAATAATTTGTGCTTGTTTAAAAACCTATTTAGCCCTTATCATATATGCCGAATGATGTTTACTTATATAGAAAATGGAGTTTTTCGAAATTGTCAAAATCCAAAAAGTGCTATTTTTCGGAAATTAAGTAAGATTTCAATGAGTTTTTTTAGAGTGTGTTATTTTTAGCTAATTGAACAATCTCAAGGACAGAAAACGTCTAATTTTTTAACGGTAGCTAAAAATTGGAAAAAACTATATAAAATGCTAATTACTTCTTTAGATTTTTTATTATTTACCGAAAAGTAGTTTGCATAATTTTTACGTTTTTTATCCAAAGCGCTTTTTAGTGGAAACATTTTTCAGTTCTAATTAATATCTATTTAAATAGCTTCTAGAAACTCTAACATGTCAACTGGATAAAAGAAAACTTCCTCATTTAGACAACTGTAAAAGAACATTTACAGGATTTTTGTAACAGTAATTCATTAACAGGGCTAGATTAGAGTTTCTAGAAGCCACTTAAATGGATATTAATTGGAATTGAAAAATGTTTCTCTTAAAAAGCGCCTTGCATAAAAAACGTAAAAATTATGCAAACAAATTACTTTTCGGTAAATAATAAAAAATCCAAAGAAGTAATTAAGCTTTTAGAATATTTTTTGCAATTATAAATCTTTAAAGTATTCACATAAAAAAGGCATTTGAAACAATAGGTAAGATGTTCCATACAGGAACCCATGATGCACTGTCTACTTTCTGAGTCCAGCTGGGGATTAGGAGCATACTGTTGACTGTGCTCATTGGTATAACATACTGCTCCCTGATATGCAGCCCTCTTGGAGTGTTGGAGTAGTGCGTTTTTCATTGGGGGAAGTTTCTCCATTGACTTACTCTTCTGACAAAACAACTCCTTCCTGGCTTCATTCACATTGTCTAAATCACAGTTCTTATCATACAATATCACGGTGAAGCGTTCTAGTAGTTTTCATTATTAATACCAAGTTTTGTGTGAGGGTGGGGTGCCATATAGGTAAAGGCATGTGTCACTTGTGGACAACAGTTCCATCCCTCTTACGCAGATTTCTTGCCTCGTCCAAAAAATGATGATGTGATATCACATCCCGTGAGACTGTGGAATACAGGAAGGGCTTGGGATTTCTCTACACCCAGCTTCTCGTAGATAACATTAATGTTAATATAAGTAAATGTTTTGCCTGTACCAAAAGCAACACAAATCTTCACATCTGCACACAATGTCATCCGGTGATGGAACTTGCTAATGAGGATCACCACTACGTCCGTGTCAGCAGTACTCACCATACAGTTACTAGCACAATCAAAAATTACATCATGTAAGTAGACAATCAGCCCGGTGTCCGCTTCCTCATGGTCACATGGTGACATTAACCTATCAGTTCCTCGGAGAATAACTTCGGCATCACATGTGACGACAATTACCCTGTTTTCAGCACGTTCAACACATGCCAATTTTTTTGAAAGGAATGCATACAGTTTTTGTTTGTTGGTGGGATCTTTTAAGAAATCGGCCCACTTAAATGGGAGCTTGTTCCTTCCTTCACACTTTCTCCTAACATCCTTACCTCGCTTTTCTCTAGTGGCTTCTTTGAGGTGTGGAATGAATACGTGATCAGGATAATCATCAAATGTGGTAGTTGGGGAGAGGATATGCACAACAGCGCAGCGGGATCATTTGAGGAATCCTTGTCCAGAACGTTCATAAGTTCAGACTTCTTTCCGAAGCGCAGATTTCCATTGTCAGATAGTGGAGGCTGGAGGGGGACAATGATGCTTCTCATGGCTGAAGAATATAATCACTCTCCCTATGCTACTTCACTATGTACTATGCAAGACAAAAAAAACTGGGACAGTAAGTATGGTCTGTTGTGCATGTGACTGCCTTAATATGTACAGTTGCTAGGCATTTCTAACTTACCGTCAAATTGTTTAGACCTTGCTATGAATATAATAAATGTAATTGTTCAAAGCTCCGTTTTAGCTAATCAAATTATGCTAAAATATATATCAAGAATTGTCCCAGTTTTTTTGTCTTGCGTAGTACCGTTGAGAGAACAGAGAAACATCAGTCTTAAATAATGATATTTTTTCCTTTATCTTTTATCTTCATCTTTTGTATAGTTTTTTTTTTTTTTAGATAGATGTTGGTTTATTCATCCTTAATTCATTATATAATTTGAGTCCATTATAGAATAAGTTTTTTTGGGAACATGATTTTGCTGTTAAGGGCAATCTAAAGTCATTTACAAATCTAGTCTTATAATTATGAATATCCTTATTGTATACTATAAATTCATTCATATAACTAGGCAGTTTATTATTAATAATTTTAAAAATTAAAACTAGCGTATTAAAATAAATCCTTTGCTTAATGCTAAGCCACTGTAAGGTTTCCAACATTAAAGAAACAGATGTTCGTCTATTGCAAGATAAAACAATGCGCATACATTTGTTTTGTAACTTTTGCAGTCTTTGTAAGTCTCCTTCAGTGGCATTAAATAATATACTGGAGCAATATTCAAAATGTGGAGCTATAATTGTCTTGTAGACTAATATTTTTGACCAAATGTTTAATTTAGAACTTATTCGACCAAAGAAACCTATCTTTTTCGCAGCTTTAGTTACAATATAGTCAATATGTTGTTTAAATTTCAATCTATTGTCAATTATAACTCCTAGATATTTAATATTAGTAACAAATTCTATATCTACATTATCTACCCTTACATTCGCTACCACATTATGCACTGGTGGTCCACTACTGATTATCATTGCTTTTGTTTTTGTTGTATTTAATTTTAGTTTATTTAATTTCAACCAAGTCGACACATTTTGTATATCCTTATTCAGTTTAATTATAGCACACTCTACATTGCTATCAGCTACAGATATCAATGTATCGTCCGCAAATAAATTAATTTTACAATTATTCACAGATAAATTTACATCATTAATGTACAGTATAAATAATAAAGGCCCCAAAATTGTTCCCTGGGGGACGCCTAAAGCTACTTCTTTTGGTTCTGATTCTTCATTTTCAAATTTAGTAATTTGCTGCCGCTTAGACAAATAACTCTTGAACCACTGTAATGCTGTACCCTGAATTCCGTATTTTTTCATTTTTTCCAGTAATAAATGTCTATCGATAGTTTCAAAAGCTCGTTTCAAATCTAGAAAAAGTGCAACGACTTTTTTGCCTAGCTCAATATCCTCTTTCCAGTTCGCTAACACTAAATTTAGGGCCGTTTCACATGAATGATTTTTGCGAAAACCAGACTGAGCGTTAATTAGTATTTCATTTCGTTCTAGATAAATTTCTAGCTGTTCTTTGGCTATTTGCTCTAATATCTTTTCAAACGCAGGCAGCATATTAATCGATCTAAACTCTGAACACTTTTTTGTTCCAACTACTTTTGGAATTGGTCTTACTGTTGCTGTCTTCCAAATTCCAGGAAAAGTTCCGCTTTCAAAGGATTCATTGATGATTTTCAACATTAGGTTTCCTATTACTGGTAGAGCATCCAAAATTACTTTAGAATTAATACCATTCGTACTGGATTTATTATTCATTTTTAAAATAACTTTTTCCAATTTATCCATCGTAATCGGTTCAAAATAAAAAGTATTTTCGCCACGGGTTCCAATTCTATCCATTATTGTACTATTAACATTTTCGATGCTTTGATGAATCTCCTTTACACTATCCAGGAAGTAATTATTACAATGCTCTGCAATGCTTTTCGGTTCTATTAACCTAGTATTTTCAAATTCCACAAATTCCGCCGTGTATGCAGTGTCTTTATTTACAATTTGTTTTAATTTTTTCCACATTTGTTTTGAATTTCCTCTTACAGAGTCCAGTTGCTTTTGAAAATAATGATTTTTACTGAATTTTAATAAACGATTATATTTGTTTTTAATCGAGCGATATGAATTCCAATCTTTTAAGGTATTATTTAATTTCGCCGTTGCGTATAAAACATTGCGTTGAATTTGCAATTGTTTTAATTCCGTAGTGAACCAAGCATTCCTTTGACACATCGTAACCCATTTATTTATTCGAAACTAAACCACTATAGCATTTCTGCATAGTTTTTACCAAATATGCTGATTTAGTGTTGACATCTAAAGTTTCAACCTCGTTCCAATTATGTAGTCGGAGCTGATTTTGAAATTTGTCAGCTGAGTACGTACTTTTGTCAATAATAAGTTTATTTTGTATTGTGCTATGCAGCATTTTATTTGTGAAAATAAGTTGCAATGTTTCGTGATCCGAAATTTTGCAATCCAATGTATTTGCTGATAAATTCAAAGCATTTGTTAAAATGAGATCGATTTTTGTTCTGGAAGTTTCGGTTACTCTAGTATACGTGTTTACAATTTGCTTCATTCCAAACGAGGCAGTTAAATTCTTTAATCTGTTACTGTATGTAGATTCCTTGGACATGTCGATATTGAAATCCCCTACGATGATGTTTGTACATTTTTCGTTAGTTACTTCGTCACACCACAATTCGAAAAAATTTAGAAATTCAGCATGACTTGCACTAGGGCTATGATATAAAACTGTATAAACACCTTTGTAGACTCCTTTACAAATTTTTATACTTAACATCCACACATTATTGTCTAACACTGTACTCCTCATATTCACACACTTAACACCATGTTTAATGTAAATGATGGTTCCTCCGGTGTACCTGCTGTGACTGTCGCATCGATGCACAGAATAACCCCTAATATCAATCTCGCACTGTCTTATTTCTGCAGTAACACATGTTTCACTGAGCATAACCATAGCTGGACTGTAGATCTCAATTAGCATCTCTAATTGTTCAAATTTAGCTAATAAACTTTCCACATTTAAATACAATATTGCATTTTGTACACAGCATCCATTTAATCTAAAAAATTTACCTTATTTCTTTCGATTTCCATTTTCCGTTTGAATACCGGACAATCAGTATTCCAAGCTTCATGATGTATATCAATTTTTAATCTTAGTTTGTTTACTGCTTCTTTGCAATTCACACACTTGACCTGATCTTTTTCTGCTTTGCAGTCATTCACATATGCGATCCAGCACACCTGGGACATGTTAGTTCTTTCTTACATTCATTGGCTCTGTGATTGTAACCGTTACATTTGAAGCATCTGGTAACTGCAATAGCATCAAATATTTTGCATCTATCCCAGCCTATGTTGACTTTGCCCGCCTGTAACAGCTTATCATACGTCTCTGCATTTACTTCAGCGAATGCAAAATAACTATCCATCCTGCGACTTTTTGTTGTTCCTATGTGTACGATGCTAATATTTGTTTTGTTTACTTCCAAAAAATTATTTTGTGCTATCATTTTGTTTAATATTTCGTCAGCCGTCATTCTTGTACTCATTCCACTAATTTTAACACGAGGTCTTCGTTTCTTTGGGACATTGATATCGTATTTGTTCCCCAGTTTTGCTTCTGCTTCTTCCTTAAGTTTGGATACGGAATCCTGGTTACTACATTCAATGACAATTCCACCTTTACTAACATGTTTCACTCCAGATATTCCGATATTTGTCGGATCGATTTTACTTTTAATTTCTTCTTTAGTCACAAAGCTCTTTTGTCCTGTACTCTTTGGAGTTCTGAATAGAGGAAGTGAATTCTTTTTTATTGGTTCATAGAAATAGAAAAATATATTGTATGTGTGTTATATAGGGCAGTTTATCATAAACATGTGGACACACCGGACAACATAGTTAATTGGTGAATAGTTTGTAATTGGTACTTATATTAGTGAAGAAATATATATTCTGATACATTTAAAAATTATGTAGTTCTATTCTCTGACCTCAAATATGTATATTTAGACACCGAGTTTGTGATTTAGAAGCCGAGATATTGATAATATACTTATATTTCAAAATGACAGTTATAAAATCCAAGATGCACGACGGAGGAGTTGGTAGCTGCCCTACTATACGTGCAGTTTACTGAGCACGCCGTTGATTTTGGACGGGACCCGATGGCAGGGTGTTTTCACGTTGAACGCTTTTTAGTCATCAAGGGAAAGGTTGCTGGTGCCGGTTCAAGCTGCCCCGTATCGTGTTGCGCTAGTAGATGGAAACAAATTAACGATATTCACTTACAATACCATGAATAGTCAAAGTTATGTCGACTATTTTTGCGGTGGTGTCACGAATGTCTATTGCGCTTTGGTGCGATTAGGACGACTGCGCAATGGACATGAGTAGTGATACCACCGCAAAAATATTCTACTTAACTTTGACTAAGAATGGCATTCGAGGGATTATTCAATGAACCAATCAACTTTTTCAAATTAGTTTTCAGTAAATCTAGCAACAAACTACGTAATTTCTATAGTAACAGAACACTAATATCGACTTTTCTAATAAAAATCACATTTGTTTAAAATAGTCACTTGAATACCTTCTAGGAAGATATATCCACTGATATTTTTTTGATTGGTTAAGAAACGTCAAAACTCTGGATGTTCATTGGTCACTTCTTGACAGATGACAGGTGAATTGAATAGTCATATACAATACCGCGAGCGGTCGACGAATTGTCGCAAATTATTGTCAAAGTGTATGAGTGTTTATTGCTTCGAAGCACGAGACCAATTTTGAAGAAATAAACACGAATAAACACTTTGACAAAAATTCATGCAATTCGTCGGCTTCAAGCGGCATTTGAAGGACTATTCAACGAACAAAATTGACATTTATTAGTAATTAATCAATTTTATCACGTCCTCTTAGAAAATAAAAATCTGTTGACGTAATAGTATATTACCGCTCGAGATGGGAAGTGTTTCATTACTGTCGAGAGATTAGTTAGCTGAGTGAGACGCGAAGTATCAAAATCAGCTATTATCTCGAGACTAAGGAAACTTCCTGTCGAGGTTTGTATACTATTCTATTCGCAACCACTTTATTCTAAACAATAATTGGAAAAATTATTATATTATGATACGACAGGTTGCGACGCGCATGAATGGATCAACGAGATTTCCAGTGTCCCTACCTACTCAGCAGTCGGGAATGTACTTCCCGCACTCACTTCCCGCACTTGACCGGGAAGTGAGTGCGGGAAGTAGCGCGCACTCAAATGAGGTCAGGAATATTAACATTACATATATGGAGAAAAAATTTGTTATTAAAACTCCGCTAGCGGAATTGTTGCACAATTTTACGCTGATTGGTGGCAAATGACATAAATAGTAAATTATGATTGGTGAATAGTTAACTTGAAGGGGGTGAGTTGAATAGTCATGGCATATCGGTTGATACTGTATTGATAACGAGTTTCTACAGTGCTTTAAACCTTTGAAGTCGCTTTTCGCTTCCGAAATATTGCCACACTCGAAAAAACGACTTATTCGGATCGAATTACGTATCGTCCTGAATTGTTTTGCCTTCCTAGGGTTTTCACCGAACCAAGGTTCCAAACATCACCTTTCAGCGAGGTCACTGCTTTAAGCTGATGGACCCGTCGCTATAATGATATAATGGTCCCGTTACTATATGTGTAATTCATGCATGCAAACAATCCTTCGTAGATAAATATTTACGATAAGTTTCTTTTATAATTGACATGTATGCTGCTTACATAGTTATTAGTAATTGTTCGCCTTACGAATACAGAGTTTGAGTTTACTCCTTCTGGGAAGACTAAACTGTATTTGAATACGTCGGCTGGAATACGGCAAGTTTATCAAAATTACCTTATTTTCGAAAATACTGCCATGGCGGCACTCTTTAGCAAATTCCTCTCGTAGCAGTAGTTAGATCACGGGCCAACCCAAAAGTAACCACCCAAAAATTTCCTTTGTATTATTGTGCGTTGAATATAGCGTATTCACTTACATCTTGTTTAGTATCATTGTGAAGCAAATATGCAGTGTCGTTTTTAGATCTACTAAGAGTCTAGGTATATGAACACAAGGTAAGTTTAAATAGTTCAGGCGCCGGAGACAAAATACCGACAAAAGATGTCATTAAAACCCAAGTTGATGACATTTTGCATATATAAGTAGTTTCTTGATTGCACTTTAAGAAAAAAAATGTTCTGCACTCGAGCGACTATGGAAAAGGTGGAAAATGCACGGAGAAAATCGTAAAATTGGAGTTTCGCGAATATCTTGGAACAGAGTGACAATTTCTATATAGTATGTATAACCGAAATTATAGAGCACAACATTCTCTGTAAAAAAGGCCTCTTTAAGTTTTTTCGAAAAACGCTTCATTTTCGATATATTTAGTTTTGAAAAAAAAATGTGTGGTAGTCGCTCAGGGTCCTCCCGTCTGCACTGTTTGTGTGCATGTAATTTGATCATGCATCTTTGTTTTTTTGACCCGAAAAAGCGCTTGCCGATGGTCCCAAGTACAAAAAATGGTCCCATAAATTGTTATTCACAAATTATTGCAAAATTACGGGTTTTCTGCGTACTGTTATATGACATGAAAAATAACGACGTTAAGGTCTTTTCCAATTCCAGTAGTTCCTTAGGTGCTGGATGTATGGTTATTGGTATTGGAATCAAATGCCCTTTCTCTTCCAACCCCACTTCCCGGGATCGAAATATATGGAAAGCCACTGTTGTCTCTGGTAATAGCTCCAGTAAATGTGGTAAGTCGCAGCATGTCGGAGGTAAATTTGCTAATTTAACCGGCTTATTTTTTCTGGTACCCTTACCAAAATTAATGTACCTTAGTTGATTAAGACTATTCACATTTTTTGGAGCATTATACATATATGGCCAGAAGACACTCGATTCCAGCAGATAAAATATTTTCTGGCGAAGAATTATGATTTGTCATAGTTAGAAACGCCTGCTGAAGAGAGGCGTTTTTTCTTTTCTTAATTTCCCTTCAATGGATGTGACTTTAATTTGGATCTCAAAATGACCTGATACATTTAGGTAAAAATAAATACCACAGGGGGAAAGAGCAGATTCTTAACTACAGTTCCTTACATTAACAGCAGTTGATTCGCCTGTGTAAACTAGTGTAACTGATTAAAAGATTTTTTATGCCTTTTCCAAATTTTTTGAAAAATATAGAAAATGATGAATGAAAACCTTAACGAATAAGGTTTTTAGGCACATATTCTGAAAGTACAGGTTCTTGGGAACAAATTCATCAATATGTCATTTACAAAAATAATATCTTTGATAGATTTATGTCTACTGGAAACACAAGTGCCGCGAAAAACGCGAGAGCCTAAAAAGGGACATATGAAAAACTTGGTTCAATTTGGCCCAAGAGAGTTGCAAAATGCTATAGATAGTTTGGTCTTGTTTGGCTTACTTAATCTTTAGCCCATTTGAGTGACTTGATTAAATGAAGTGTAAATATTGTAAAAAACATTAAAGGTCCACTTTTTGTTTAGGTACATTAATGATGGTTACATCTCAATAACAGATAGAAAAAAAATAGCATTAACCAACTGTGTGTTACAAATATTTCAGGCTTTTCCTTTAAAATGAACTTTGGTTTATGATATTTCATTGACAAACAAAGGAGATACAGCGACTTTAGTCAATCGCCGCTTGAAATTCTACTATTTTCGGGGCAGTTGGCGTGCAAATTTTGAGTCGACAAAGATTGCTAAATATCTCGAACATGAAGCGTTTTTAGAAAAAAACTTGGAAAGACCTTTTTTACAGAGAATATTGAGCTCTACAATTTTGGTTCGACATACTATATAGACATTTTCACTCTGTTCCAAGATATTCGCGAAATTGCAATTTTTCGATTTTCTCCGTGCATTTTCCACCTTTTCCATAGTCGCTCGAGTGCAGAACATTTTTTTTTCTTAAATCACAATCAAAAAACTACTTATGTGCAAAATTTCATCAACTTGAGTTTTTTTGACATGTCAAAATCTCTGGCGCCTGGACTGAATGTAGTCCAGCTAAAATAGCCCAGGCTAGAGCAAACATATTGGTGGCTTCGAATAAACAGTAATAAATTAATAATCTCTTTGCACGTTTCTATCGATTTGACGCTTATCAGTAAACACTTGCACTTTTAGAGTAAGCTCCTGCTCATTTCTCACTGCATCTAGTCGAAAGTACCTACCTTTTTAGTGTGTTACGTATCGTAAATGAGTTTTCACGTGTTACACAGTTGAATACTTCAGTATTGAAATACAAGAAACAACTACAGCCAGACAATTTATTGGGATTCCCTGATGCCATAGGTATTTTCTAAGATAATAACAGTTGGCTTTGATAAATAACGAACAACCTAAATTTAGTTGTATTTGCAATAGACATTTTATCCTGATATTTGAAGCTTTAAATATTTGTTTATTTATTATCTTTTCCGTTGATCGTTTATGAGTTAAATTAATGTATAAAAAACCATTCATTAATGACTGCTATTTATGAATGATTTTCTATTAATAAACGATTTTCTAATAACTGATGCCATGAAAATAACAATTACATGAAATACATGAAAATAAGAATAAATGTCAATACTAGGAGTGTACTATGACCGTACAAAACGCATTTTATTCTCTGTGATAATGGCCATGGACGAGATTACCTTGGCCTTGCCAGAAAGTTTAGACGGTGCAAATATTGTATCTTTAAGTTTAATTCCAGAAAAAAGCAGGGATATTTATGAGAAAAGTTGTTTTATGGCGCAAAGAGAAGCAGGTAATATGCTATTGGAATCAATTGTATTTTGTCAATGAGTGCTTTCTGTCACAGATGCCATGCAATAACAATTAATGTCCAAGTAACATTAGAATTGGACTCGACAATAATTAACTCGTGAGCGTGTTTCGATTATTAATCGCCCATATTAAGACACTTACTGGTTAATAGTATATTATATACCAAGGGACAAAAGTACCTACATCATTTGACTCAGCGAGTGATCAAAGGCACTTTGGTTCTCAGGTATATACGCTATTTTTTGCACTCCCGGATCACAAATCAGGAAATAAATGTCATTTTGCTGCTTTTAAAATTTATACGTTCGATTCGGAAAAATGGATGGCTTTGGAAATGTAGTAGATGAGTAACTAAGGTAATGTTGAAATGTTATTTTGAAGGACGAAAGTGCCACTTTTAATCCCTGAGGGATTAAATTTTGTCATTTTGGAGGAACAACGTGCCCCTTTTAATCCCTAAGGGATTAATAGTAGATTATGCAATGAGGGAGAGAAATGCGTTATTTTGCTGAGGTACAATTTCTGACTCGAGGGCGAAGCCCTCGAGTCAGAAATTGCACTGAAGCAAAATAGCATTCTCTCCGAGTTGCATATACTATTTTTTTCACGTTGCAGGAAGATTTAAAACGAAAAACCCGTTTTTTTAAACGTCATTTATTGACATTTTAGTTACAATTATTTTAAAATTAGTAGCCTTTGCTAAATTTTAAAGTTGGTGGCACTGTAAGTCATTATGACAAGAGCTCACAATTATGTCAAATTCGAGGTTAATAGATGAGGTTTTGCGTCAGTTTATGTCAAAACTGACGCGAAACCTAACCTGTTAACCCCGAATTTACCATAGATTACCATAGATACGGTAACATTTTTTACTTTAGTCCCTAGGGGCTAAAGTAATTACTTCTGTCCCTAGAGATAAAATGAGCTACTTTAGTCCCTGAAATAAGTGACTAAAGTGCCAACTTTAGTCCCGCAAGTGCAAAAATGATAATTTTATCTTTCAGGAATTAAAAGTGGCACTTTGGTCCTTCAAAATGAAGCCTAAAGTAGGTCGTTTAGTCCCGGGAGTACAAAGAACTATTTCTGTCTTTTTAATTTAATTAAAATGAGATACCACTTATACTTGAGCCAAGTTACGAACGCGAGCGATGTAAACAAAGACACGTGGTCGGTGAAAATGACGTGATAGAAAAGCGTTCTGTGGTTGGTCGTTTCGAAGAGAAAGTCGAACTCCGCTAATGAGCACCTTTACACTAGAGGAGGAATGAGCGTTGTTTTGTTGTGGGGTAATTATCTGCAGTATCAGATCTTAGTCTGTGTTTGTAGTGTGTTGGCGAATAGGTAACAAAAGTGTGTGCGAAAATTGTTTGTTTTGGAGGATAATGGAACCCGTACAACCAATACAACGTATGCGGCATATTCTTACTCTACCCGAAAAACCGCTTATTCTAAACTTGTACAATTCAACTTTACAAGAAAATCCCGACAGTACATTATTGAACATTTGTGAGTTTGTTGCAAAAACTTTGGATGTTAGCGTGAGAATGGTACAACGAATACTCAAAGAATATAAAGACGATCAAGTGTTATTACCACCGAACAACAGAAGAACGCGAGTGAGCATTTTGGATGAAATAGATGACGCCGATTTATATGCAATACGTAAAAAGGTAATTTGTCGTTTTAATTTGAAATTGAATATAAACACACATTAATATAAAATGTAAATAGAGACATTGAGGTTTCACTGAACATAGAACAAATTTTAAATACATTTTTAACATCAGAGTAGCTTTTGAAAATTGTATTTGTTTTAGAACAGCTGTCATCCAGGTATGGTCCAATATGGATTTTGGAAAATAATTATGCAGCCAGTATTGTACATTCCAATATATTTACGTACGTTTCCTTGGCATTTTAAAAATCCAACTTTTTCAGAATTATATTATGTTTACAAACATTTACATTATTTGATAATTTAAACTAAAAATGAGGGAAGAAGTTAGATTTTATAATTAAAACAATGTATTTCTTATTTTTGGTTTAATTATTCAAATACGTAGAATCAACTTCCATATGATTCGTGATTTTAAAAATTTGATCCAATATGAGAAATTTTATGTGTAGCTGTTAATTAACTACATAAAGCTTCCCCCCACCACTATAACAAAATTTGAATATTTTACGTAACTTTCTGTTGAGCAGGTTCATGCATTTTTTTTCTAAACGAAATTCCAACAACGGACAAAATATTGTTGGCTGTCAATGAGGACGAACAGCTTCCAAATTTGAAGCGGTCGACTTTTCAGAAAGTATTAAAAAAATTATCTTTAAATACCAAGTTCGTTCGCGTAAATCTTTAGGTGCACCAATCTTTATTGCTCGACCGCGACGAAATAATTATATGGCGCCGAGACCGACTATCTAAGGACCATCAAAAAGTACCGCGAAAAAGGTCTGCAAATATATTACACAGATGAGACTTGGGTTAATGCGGGACACACAAAAAAGAGAGTGTGGGGTGACGAAAGTATTGTTTCGTCAAAACAAGCTTTTTTGGAAGGACTTTCAACAGGTCTAAAAAATCCTTCGGGAAAAGGAAAGCGCTTAATTATAACGCATATAGGAGGCGAAACTGGGCTTGTTGATGGCTGCCTTCTCGTTTTTGAAGCCAGCAAAAACGATGGGGGTTACCACGGGTAGATGACCGCGGAAGTGTACGAAAAATGGTTCTACTCAATTTGTGAGAAACTTCCAAAAGGTTGTGTTGTGGTACTGGACAATGTCCCGTACCACAGCCGTTAATTAGAAAGATTGCCTACATCAGCGTGGAGAAAGGACCAGCTAAAAGACTGGCTCTCTGAAAAAAACATCCTTTTTGATAATGATGCTTTAAAAGTACATCTGTGCTAGCAAGGCAGCATCGCGATCAATATAAAATGTGTGCCGTCGGTGAAATAGCCAAGTCGCACGATACAATTTTGTTGCGCCACCCACCGTATCATTGTGAGCTCAACGCGATTGAAATGATTTGGGCCCAAATTGAAGGTCATGTAGCAGCTCATAACAAGAGTTTTAAATTGGAAGAGGTAAAGAACTTACTGTTGGAAGGAATTTCGCTTGTAAACCCGGACCGTTGGAAAAAATGCGTTGACCATGTAATTAAAGAGGAAAATAGGATGTACCACCTTGATGACATCATAGAGGTTGCAGTTGACAAATTGGTAATTAATGTTAATGGGGACTTCTCAGATGATGAAGACGAAGACACGTCGTAACTAAGTAAGTTCAATGCCGCAATAGTTATTTTACTCATTCGGTTTCGAAAACTGTTGCTTTTCAGCATTTTTGCAATTTTCTCCACTACTTTTCCTAACAAATGAATGCTTGAAAGTAAGAGTTTTCGATACAGAATTAGAAAAATACTATTAATGACTATTTAATATCACAATTTAATGTTAAATTTACAGAAGTCACTAATTACTGCAAAATATTTACATGTCATATTAAATTGTTAAATGGAAAGTAACTATTGTTAAATGCTAATATTTATTTGATGCTTACTGGTAATTAGTGTACATATTTATAAATTAACTACTTTGCAGGAATTCAATCTGAAACGTCGATCAACGAGAGGGAATTTCCGGAAAGCTGCATATGTAAAGAAAACGGTTCTTTTTAGGACCAAAAATGTATCCAGAAAATAATAGTAACACGTACGGCGTTTGTTATTTCCTTTACAGCAACATTCAACGGAAGTTTACGTAAAATGCGCACCGTGTGAAACTGATTTAGCGTGCACCGAGAACTGTCAGAATCTTTGTTTACATCGCTCGCCTTCGTAACTTGGCTCAAGTATAGGTAGAAATGCTTTTATTATATTCAAACAACACAAAACGCCTTTTAGATTTTCAAATAATGCGATATTGAAAACTAAAAATCTTATATCTTTATACAGTGTGTAAACGGATATGTCGTACATAGGGAAACGCCAATGTTAATTTCGCGAACGACAACAGCATTCATTTATATCGTTTCTTCAAGTTATTTGTGGACCTACGTTACCTAAATTTTGCTATGTTATAATTCAAAATTGGTTTTCGCTTACAGAACAGTTTAATATTGCCTATAGTCAAAATTAACGAACTGTAGCTGTTTTAGGAAAGCGCAATATTTTGAAATTGCGTACTTATTTAGGGGTAATAACAACAAATGCAGTGGAAAACCGGCACTCAAGTTGAATTGTCAAAACATCGATTTTGGTAAGTTCAGCAGATCATTTTCGATGAACAATTGCTGGAATTACTGAAGTTTGCCCATAATATAAATCACATTGTTGAAAACTGTTTTGAATAATAAAAGTTGTTCGCTGGTAGAAAAATTACGAAGTACCAAAATAACACGTTTTTCCTACTGATTCTATTAGATAGCAGGATAGAAGTGGTGTAAGAGGTACGGTCATTTTTTAATAAAAATACGTCGGCTTTATTTACTTACGGCCGGTCTTATAAAGGTCAGTAATCTGACGTTAACTTTAAATCGCTGTTAAAATAAACAAATGCTCATCAAAACGTTCTCGCTTATGACATATTATTCATTAGTAAACAAATTTTTATGCGCTTTTGTTTATTTTAACAGCGAATTAAAGTTAACGTCAGATTAGTGGCCTTCATAAAACCGGTCGTTAGTGTGTGAAAGTTGAAACAGTTGGCAATTTCATCCGCCAACGGCAAAGCAATCCGCGAACGGCAAAGAAAAGGGTGCACAAAGGTGCCCCGCGTAAAATCAAATCAGCGAACCGCAAAGCCGCGAACGGCGAGGTCTGCCTGTATTTTGACAATAATTAAACTTCAAGGTGATTATTATGGCTTAATTCCTGCCGAATCTCAGAACTACGCTTTCCTAAAATAACTATAGTGCATTAATTTTTGTTAAAAGTAAAGATGAAACTGCACTGTAAGCGAAAACAAATGATGTATTACCAAGCCAAAATTGAATACTGTATGTCGATAAATAACTTGAGCAGTACGATGTAAGTGATTGCGTGTTACGCCCCAAAAAGACGAGACGAATGCATCGCTGCTGGGCGCGAATCATCCACAGGTCTCGTTGATCATTCGAGAAATTTAGCATTAGCGTTTTCCTGTGTACGAAATGTCCGTTTACAACTTTTATAAAGGCGTATAAAAGGGTGTTTTATTAACAGTAATAGTGCGAGGGCAATAAATCAAACATAATTTTATCTATAGGAGGTAACTCTTACATTTTTTGTTTGAACAAACTAATTACTAATTATATGCAATATTTCATTGGTTTAAGTTTAAAGAACTAGTACCACTTGCATAGTTTCACCGTAAAGGCGTAATGCTAATAATAGGCTTATGCTTATCGATAACTGCTGTCTTCACTGAGCATATCGCGAAAGGCGATCCTAACTCGTGTTTTACTATACCTATATAATTAATTTAATTGTTTCTTAAATTTAACGAAACAGAAGTAATGTTCTTTACTTATGAATTTAAATACTATTCTTTAATTTTAACTCTTTGTACAAGTACACAGGGGGTATGGGACGCAAATAGTTATTTGTGTATCAAAATTTGAATGTATACCGAATTCACGAAGTCGAGTCAGTGGAAGTAAATAAATATTGGCGCGTGATCAGTCCGTGTTAGCTGCATGCGCGCGATGCAATTGGCCCGTTGTTTGCACTGATTATACTGAGTTCACAGACTGACGACCTGCACGTCGAATTTTAACGCTAGCATTCGACCGCTATTATTACATATTAGCAATGGCTAAAGGTTGGTGTTAAGGGCAAGACGATTAAAAGTCAAGGGCGCGAAATTATAAACAAAGTAATCAAGTTTATGCAGCGTAAAGGTAAAAACGGTGATAGCAAACGCGTGACGTAACAAAAACTTGCGCAGCCAAACTGTGACGTGCCCACGGTGTACACCGTGGACGTGCCCGACCCTTAGAGCGGCCGCAGGAACCTATTATCCATTCAGTTAACTCCCGTGACGTTTACGCTGTCAAATGAAAATGTTGGAGTGTACTGTATGTACAGAACCTATCAACTTTTTTAGTGAATGTACTTAACGTCAAACTTGTAAGTAAGGTTATGAAAAATTATTTGCTATTTTGCTAAACTTAAATATGAATCGTAGTTTTAGTGAAACAAAGTAAAAACATAATTTATTAATAACTTTAGTAAGTAATGTTGTATTATATATGCAACCAAATTAAATAAAATGTACTTTAATAATTCAAATGTCAAAGTGAAAGTAAAACAACAAAACCTTGAAATTGAAAATGGCGCCAACATAAAATGCAAAAATTACTAACACCCTACTAGCGATTTTCATATTAACCAACTGATAGTGATTTTTACGTCACGGGAGTTTTCTGAATGGATTATAACAGCTTGTAACTTACAATTTTTATCCGCACAAGCCGCAATCGTGTGAACAAAGTTCTATAGTGTTCACGTGAATTTGTTTACGCCTGCTGACTCGATTCGGTGAATTTAGTTTTTTATAGTCGTTTTCAGGCCGCTACTATTTGGAGCACAAATCTCTGTTCACCGAACACAAATACCTAGTTAAGCCATTCCCAACAAATATATGCGTGCCAACAACCAGTTTAACACGCTGCAAATTAATAAGAGCGCGCCAAGTTTCAAAGCAACTTGATGCATGTACTATTGCGGAAAAAATATTACGTACGGTTTGTTTGCCTTGTGTATGTATGGTTTTATCAAGTGGACTAAAGTCACTGAATTGTCAATTGTACAACTGACATGCTGCCATTAAAAGTTAAAATGCCGAATCACCTTCTAAGCGAGACCGAAAAAGGCTTTGTTATCGCAAAGCTAGAAGAGGGATGGTCACTGCAACGTGTGGCCGATGAAGTTGGTTGCGGAGAAGAACCATTTCTTAACATAACCTGAAAAAGCTAGTAATTCGACAATAACCCCAAAATGTGAAAAATGGCAAGTAGTCAGATACACACTAAGCCACTGTGGATAAAACCAAGTAACTAGATTAAGTATCGTGCGAAATATTTCTTCCGCATAGTACGTGTTTGCTTGTGATACGGGTTTTAGAGATACGACCAATAGACAAATTCTATTCAAATGTCGCATGATTTTGTCGGGGGTGGCTTAGCTATTTCTGTTGGGTGGACGATATACTGTAATAATGGCTGCAAATAGGGTTCCTTGATGTCAATTTGGCGTATTTGTCCTTTAACAGGGTACGAATACAAATAGCTTTCTCCTGTTCTCAATCTCTTGGTAAATTAATTATTGTTAGGTTGGCAGTACTTTTCCATTTTCCAATTTAAATATTTTCTTTCGTATACGGGGTAGGTTCAAAAATATGAAAATGGT
This sequence comes from Agriotes lineatus, assembly GCA_940337035.1. Lineage (NCBI taxonomy): Eukaryota > Metazoa > Arthropoda > Insecta > Coleoptera > Elateridae > Agriotes > Agriotes lineatus. The sequence goes on along the minus strand of OW679194.1, from coordinate 196,384,082 downwards.
TTAAGAATAAAGTACCCTTATTTTTCAAAATAGACAAAAATATTATTTAAAGAAGTTAGTTAGAATTAAAAGTAGGTGTCAAATATTAGAATTATTCGAAATAATTGACTACAAAAAGAAATATGTTGTTATCGGCGGCGTCTTTAATGTTAGTTTCAATTCCAGCAACTGTAGACTAGATATTTTATTAGATCTTTTACGAAGCTACGACTTATACAGCTGTGTTACGTTTCCGACTAGGGCTGGCAACTGCCTGGATAATGTACTTACAAATATTGACCTCGATTTTTTGTCGGTAAAACCAGAAGCCACTGGGCTTTCCGATCATCTTGGTGTATCTTTTCAAATTAAGATTACGACCTCAATGTCTCCTAGAACTACTACCAAACTTTATCGTCCTATTACTCAACATGGTAAATGCATACTTTACAAATTGCTTGAGGAAACCAACTGGGACTTTATTAATATTCAAACTTGGAATATAAATGATAAGTTTGACAAGTTTCTCAATATATTCTTGAATAACTTTAAATTTTCTTTTCCTGAAAGGACAGCAAAGATTAAAAACACGGCCAAACAAGCAACCCACTGGTTCTCTCAAGAATTAGAAACAATGCGCTCTACTGTAACGTTTGTTTATGAACTGTGCAATAAGTACCAAACTCCAGAGCTAGTTACGCTCAAAAAACTGTATAGAAACAACTATAGGCTAGCACTAAAACAGGCTAAGATAAAATCTAATGATGAGATGATAAAAAATTCTGACAACGCTATCAAAACAATTTTCCAAATAATTAACGCCCGTCCTTCTCGGGGCTTGGGTGGTGCAACTCAAGAATCGGATCTGTCTGCTAATGATTTTAACAATCATTTTGTCAGTGCCGCTGAGAGCACAGTTAACAATCCTCCCGGTTCTTCAGTTGTAGGACACAGAGCCGCCAGTTTGAAACAATCCAATATAGGATTTAAGTTTATTAAGGTATCTTGTGCAACAGTTAGGAATGCTCTGGGATCTTTAAAGAACAACAGAAGCAAAGATTTTTACGGACTCAGCGTTAGCATTGTAAAAAGTATGACTGATGTCATTATTTCTCCTTTAACAAAAATCATTAATTTATGTATTACTGAAAGCATTTTCCCGGATGCTTTAAAAATAGCCACTGTCGTACCAATACACAAAAAAGGAGATAGGTCCGATGTGAATAACTATAGACCTATATCACTACTTCCAATTTTTTCAAAGGTTCTTGAAAAAATTTTGAAGGATCAAATCCAAACCTATTTTGAAAATAACAATTTACTAGATAAATGTCAGTTTGGTTTCAGAAAAAATCTCTCGACAAGCGATGCACTGATAGCTTTTACAGAAAAAATAACTGCCACCTTTGAACACGGACAGATCTCCTTAGCAACGTTCATTGACCTCACAAAGGCCTTTGATTGTGTATGCCACGAGCTTTTAGTGGAAAAGTTATCCGATTATAATTTTGTTCCAAGCAGTCAACATTTAATAAAATCATACCTGTACAATAGAAAACAACTTGTTATTTTCAATAACCATTTATCCGATTCGCAAATTATCAAGTACGGTGTACCACAGGGATCAATTTTGGGTCCCCTCCTATTTTTAATATTTATTAATGACTTTCCACAGCAAGTTCGTGACACTGACACCATTCTGTATGCAGATGATACCACTCTCGTAAGCACTGACAGTGAGATTATTTCTGCAATAAATAAAAATCACATTGCTCTAGAGGATGCTGAGGCTTGGTTCAGTAAAAATCGCTTACGTATTAACCCAGATAAAACGGTAAATATTTTGTTTACACTTAAAAAAGTACCGATAAACATAGGTGAAGTAAGTACAAAATTTCTTGGATTGGAAGTTGATAAAACGTTACAATGGAATGTACACGGTGAAAATGTAGCAGTGAGGCTGTGTAAAAATATATTTTTTATTAGAAGTCTGACCAGCTCTGTGTCAACAAAAGTATTGAGAATAGCTTACTTTGCTTTAATACACCCGATTCTCTCATACGGACTAATAGTATGGGGTCACTCTACATCTATGCACAGAGCCTTCGGACTTCAGAGACGCGTAGTCAGAATTCTAGCCCAAAAAGGTTACCGCGCTGATTGCAGGGAGAGTTTTGTGGCTCTGCGCATACTCACTTTACCTTGTCAGTATATACTAACCTGCTTGATTTATACTAAAGCTAATCTGCCGAATTTAACTACTCACGAGCAGGTTCACAACCATGACACTAGACACAAATCAAACTTATGCCCCAACCCTATAAGGCTATGTAAATCTCAAGTAGGAACCAAATATTACGGTATAAAATTTTTTAATCTGTTACCGGAAACAATACGAACTCTCTCTGCAAAACAATTCAAAACAACTGTAAAACAGTACCTGCTAAAGAAGCCCTTCTATTCGTTTCAGGAGTTCTATACCCACAACTGGATCAATGTAAAACAATAGTAATTTTAATATGTTTCTGCACATTTCAGTTTTAATTTACTAGACTTATAGATGCGCTGAAGCTATTGTAATTTATTTTTTTGTCGACTTGTGTAAAACATGTATGTTACAAACACCAATAAACACTATGACTATGACTATGACTATGAAGGCAAAGCCACCTGCTCCGAAAGACAATTGCTACTGGTATTTCTTATTTTTTCTTACCACCCTGTGTATTATTAAATGAGACACTTCAAAGTTAACTTATCAACGAATACGATAAAGGTGTACTGTCGAACTTGAGTTTCCTTCACTTAGCAAACAGGATATTACGTGATTCGAAATTTCTAAAAAAAACCTCATTTTATTGTCGAAAGACAAGTATCTTTAAAAAAAAATAGTATCAAACGATCCAAACATCAATAACAAATGAAATCAATTATAATTTTTAATAGAAATGTTATAACAAATATTTCCAATTCACATTTTTGTGTATTTTGAAAACTAAGGGTACTTTATTCTTGAGCAATTTTTATATTTTCGAACCTGTCCCATATACGAAAGAGGATATTTAAATTTTTGCAAGTTCATTCTTAATTTGTGAAGATGCAGAGATTTGTATTAACAATAGAATTTTCTGATAAATGGATAATGAAAGAATTTTCCATGTAACCAAATATATGACAGACATTGCATAATATTGTAAGCAACAATCAAACGTACGGTAGTATTAGAACAACGCAAAGACATTCTGTCACGTGTTCAAATAGAAAACGAAGAAATATTAAAACCTACTTTGAAAATTTTTGCTAGAAAGTAGTGAAAATCAATGAATCGATCCCATATGATATACTCGTATATCACTCAAAATGGGAAAAGAATATTCATTCTCATAATGCCACAGCCAACTATAAGTTCCAGCCCGCAGAGGATCGAGAACGGATATTAATCACAAGGCGCCTCTGTCCTGTATTAACTACGCCCGCGGTCCATATGCCTAGAACAATAGAATTAGAACAATATACAGGTAGTAGGTACCACCAAACATATACAGACAACAGACAAAATGTATATATCACTGTATAAACAGTTATATAATAGATTAGACTACTTTAGATAGACTATTTTGTGGGTAATTGATAAAAAGTACCATGCAAATGCCGGTTTTACGAGATTTTAAAAAGTTTGCCCTATTGTTCGGCCCTGTAACTCGGAAAGCATTAGTCTGAAAAAAATGTATAGAAACTATTTCTTAGAAATTTGATTCTCTTCAACTTTTTGTCAGAATATTTTTTTCTAAAACCTAAGACCTAAGGGAACCGTGTAACGTTGCACCCTCCGAATTTAACTTTAGTCCTGGTAATTAATTCTGGAAATTTATGACTTCCATTAATTTCAGAAAGGTTCAAACGTTTGTTAATTTCTACTTCGGGTAACTTAATCAAAGAAAATGTTCACCAATTCTCAAATGTATATGGTCAGGAAAACAATATATTATCAACGGTAACTATATGTACAAATTAAGCGGTAATTCTTAATAAAATGAATTGTATATCAATAAAAATACCAAATACCTTTGGGGACGTGTTTCTTCTGTTTCCTGACGAATTGCAACCAACACAGCATCTAAGTGTCGATGGTGGCAGTATTTGACCTGGAGCGAAGTATGTATTTCGTCACTGTATGTCGGATGTCGGTCGGATGTGTGTTTACAATTTGTGTTCTGCAAACATACGCATACATTAAGAAGATTAGGGGATACCTGCGGCTGCGAAAGTGCTTAAGGGCTGGTACATGTTGTGGAGGTGTCTTAGGATGGCAGTTCGTTATTCCAATAGTTCGTGTGCCGTGAATTTGCACCTGGTAAAATTAACTCGTTTTAGTGGGCAAATGGAATTGACAGCTCCGGTGTGTGCTTGCGGCGAGGACATCTATGTTCGGGTTCAAGTGGCGTACTTTGTCTTTGGGCTCCAGGAAGCCGTCGTTGGACTTAAAGTGCTGACCTCCAGGTAAATTAATTAATGCGATTATATTGATTATGCCTCCTTTGTGCAGGACGAGCAATATGATTCCTACAGGTACGGATATTTATAGGTTTTAATATTCTCACCGCCTTCGGTCTTATCGGGGACGTTGGGCTTTGAATTAACAAGAAGATGCGATGGGAGACAGATAAACTCTATCACATTCTAATGCCAGTAGAGGATTTGTAGGAAGGGTAGTCCAGAGACTCAAATCGGACTGGTCAGCATCGGTGGACTCAAACAACTCAAGTGACTTAAAATGGTTGAGGAGTCTTCTTTTATATTCTCCGGGTGGCTTTATCGGTAAACTGCTCTGGGTAATATTGAGTGGGAGGCGGCGTCAAGGTTGTTTCTTCGTGTGTTTGCGAATAACGGGTGCGTGATTTGTTATCACCAGTTCAAGTACCGGATAGATGTAACGCTTGATTACGCGATGTACAAATTAAACACATCTTTGATGTATAATTATAATTTGCTGCAGGAGCTAGCGTTACAACCGAGTAATATGCCAGAAACTGATTTTGGCCGGCATTTTTTCAAGATGGTGGCGCAAGCGGCTGTCGCATGAGGTCGCAAACTTAGGTGCATATTAAGGACCTTCAAATCTGCAATTCTGCCAATTTTTAAAACCCAACCTTCTGTAAGAAAACACAATTATTATGTGTCTACTGACTGGACTATTATCAGACGTAACCTATTTTGATTCTTCGAGTGATTTAAGTAGCTAGTTCTTTGCCCCGTTTCTTTATTTTGACATCCCATCGGTACTTATTTTATCTTGGTCGAAATCTTTATTTCGTGTTTCGAATAATTCTGCAATTTTACAAAAAAAATGTAATTCATATTAAAATAGTTTATTTGCGAGAGTTAAACAATACGACTTTTTATAACGTATTATGTAAGTACATTTTTAATTTTTTTTTCTAATTCTATTTAAATTGTTTCAGTTCTTCTACTTTCTAAATAATTCTTACGTTATTGGCAATCTCTAACAAGCCATAAATTATTAAAGTAAACATTCGAAATAACTAATAAACAAGATAAGAAGGTACAAGCAAGTGAGACGGGAAATAATTATTGCGAAGCCTAGAGGTAAAAATCGCTTCAAAATCGAGTCAGCGATTTATCAAGACCTTCTGTTAGCGGAGAGTACAAATGGTGCAGAGAGCGCCTAAAGTGGCATTCGAAATTTAAAGGTGAGAAAGGATAAAAATGCGCATTTGAATCATCCGATAAATTTTAAAAAATATTCCCCGTAGCGATACTCGAACTCTTATCTACTAGACCACACTAACTTCTTAATTATGTTACCCTTAATTTGTATTACTGGTAATGTGAATACAAGTCGATAATACATATAGAGAAAGAAGTGACCAATTTTTCCTGAAAGTTTTTCAGTTCTTTGCATTAATATTGCACACAAACTGGCACAGAAACCATCCTGACAGGTTATGTGGTTTTCGAGAGATACATTTTTTACATCCATCCTTCACTAAATTGAATTTTCTGACGTTCCTTTAACGCCAAAGCGGTCTATGTCTTCACAAAAGTTATGCAGTTTTATGAAACCTTTCATGTAGTTCTGGTTTGGTTACGATTAATTGAGCGGTTGCGGAAAAAAGTGAAAATTGATGAAAGTGGCTCAGCCGGGAAGTAATACTTCGGCACGATCTGCCGAAGTAATACATTTCAACATACGTATCAAAGAAATCACAGTTCAGAAAGAAATAATTAATCCATTAAGTGTAAGAGTTATTTTCACCAATTGCACTTGCATCAATTTAGTTTTCAATGTTTACAATCGTTCATAAATTATAAATAATTTATTGTTGATGTATTCTTGTTTTTTTCAGTTGTATATTGCATTCGCGATCTTTCTGGATGAGGGTTGGCCATGATTTCGTTTTATCAAGTTACTTTCTTTATTATATTTTTTGTTTCCTTTAGGTTTTTCTGTTATTAAAAACTACGTTTTACGGTGCTGCCAAATCTAAATTTAGCGATTTTAAAAAGATCTCGGTAGTTCATGTCAAGCTCGTGTCAATTTGAATTCAAGTTGAATTAACGCAGTAAGAAGATGCCCAAAACGATATCAAAAGAAACCAAAGTGCACATTAAAAATGTTTTAAAACCCTACGAAATATGCGGCCTGATTTAACCCATGATTGTCTGGTAAACAGCGTTTGCAATATTTTTGGGGTAAAGATAATTACATACATGTTTTGTATATTTACCTAATAACGCATACATTTTTAGTTTGGGAGGTCGACAATAGAAATTATTATAAAACAACAGCCTAAAGAGTTGCAATTTTCTATCGTTGGCGTACGCTCTAAATCTAGTTTATATCAAAATCATTTTTTTAGGAAGGACTTGCAACAACTGATTTGTCAATATAATTCCGAAAATATGTTTTTTACAGTAAGTGATTTATTGGTTGATTTTAAGGAACAGTGTGGGTTTACGGGATGGAGGACATTGCTATACGAAATTCTAAAATCTATGGGATATAAGTATAAACTTACCAATGGACGCAAAATTTTATGTGAACAAAAGCACGTTGTTGCATCCAAAATTAGTTTCTTGGGAAAATATCTACATTTTAAAAATTCCGACGAAAATATCATCTTCCTGTACCTTGATGAAACGTGGATCTACCAAAATGGATCTACGATTCATCGTTGGGTTCACGAAGATGATAGTAAAAGTAATCCATCTAAATTCAGGGGGGAGGGAAAACGATTCACAATTTTGCATGCTGGAACTAAATTTGGGTTTTTGGAAGGATGCGATTTTTTATTGGATTCAAAAAACAACGACAGAGATTACCACAAGATCATGACCGCAACTGTATTTCAAAATTGGGTAATTAATCAGATTATTCCTGCTTTAGCTAAGATTAATGGTAAATGTGTGGTAGGTATGGACAACGCTCCTTATCATTCTGTGCAGTTGGACAAAACGCCCACATTTTCCACCAAAAAAGACGAAATGCAGGAATGGCTTGTTAAACACAGTGTAAAGTTTTCTGATAACTATACAAAAAACAGCTTTGGCAGTTAATTAAACCTTTTAGAGAAAATCACAGCAAGCGCTATGCAGTTGACGAAGTTTTAAAAGAGAAAGGTAATGAGGTTCTTAGATTACCCCCCTACCATTGCCAATACAACCCTATCGAAATGGCATGTGGGTTTTGTAAGACCTATTATAACAAACATATAAATTCGCGGCCACCATCTAAGGATAGGGTTACAAATTTATGGTCTGAAGCTCTTTTAAAATGTTCACCAGACATGTGGCAAAATTATTGTAAGCTTTGTGAGGAACTTATTTCGGCAGACTGGACAAAACATATGAGTAACCTTTCGTTTGAAAATATTCCTCCCATCATTATTTCACTAGCAGAATCTGATTCTGAATCACAGTCAGAATCGGAGTCAGAATCTCTTAGTGAAGTAATGGAAGTGGAATAAAAAAATCTATCATTTCGGTTCAAAATTTCAGTAAATATTCAAGAGCAAAAACGTAATTATTGCAAACGTGGCAAACAAAAAGGCTGCCAAACAAGCCAAAAAGGCAGTCATCAGTAATTTAGACGTAAGTAACCAGAAAGAGTTATTTAAGCAGCAGAGGCGTCTATTATACCTGTACACTACCACGGGAACGGCGGAGCAATCATGTAGCAATGCCCAGTGAACAAGAAAATTGAAGAAGATCAAACCCCCTGAGTGGATGCAGCGAAAGTGCAGTCGAAACAAAGCACAGCATAGTGCGGTAGTTCATATTTTATTCTCTGTGCATGGTTGAAATTATAGAATTTTTCAGGTACTCTACGGAACAGTAGCTTAACTTCATGTTTCTCCTTCAGCTCGTTTAGGCGCTTATTGTAAAGAAGGGATTAACCCAGGTACCTACTATAACATGAAAATAATAGACGTGTTGCCAATATCGTCGAAAAATACGCTAAAACACAGAGAAAGACAATTAAAATTCTAACAATTTTCTGCTACTTGTAAAAAACATGTTGTGATTAGTTTAATGAAAATTTAGATTTATTAAATCTTTTGCGTTAAGATACAGAGGAAGCGCTTGCAACAGCGCAAACGATAAATGATAGAAAACATAACCTTAAGATAAAATTATCGAACGTCAAATATTAAAGTCACAATTCAACTCCTTAAACACCAATCACACTGCCAAAACTGTCTAAATTCCATGGCCAACCCTCATCCAGAAAGATCGCGAATGCACTATATATAATATCATTATACAACAATGTAAAATAGGAATAATGCTATTTATGTAGGACTGAGCAGAATTAGTCGCAGCTTCTACCCTATTATTAGGGCGTAATGTGTAATTTTGCGGCCCGCTTAGTGTTTTGTTTGTAGTTGGATATGCAAAGACATTTGCCAAAACTATAAATTTGGTTTGAACTGTGAACATTCCGACCGATAAATAAAATGTTGTATGCACCTCATGCATAATTAGCGTTTATGGCCCTTCACACCGCGGGACATAAAAGCCTTCCTATGCCCTTGGTAAATAATAGATATTTATGCATTAAGGAAGATATGAATATGTTTTTCGCTGAGGTTGACATGGTTACAGACCGAGTGTCTCTGGTCCGAGATCTGAAAATCAACCAAAGGTAAAAACATGAATATCTCCTGTAGTGCATACAACATTTTATTTAATAGCATATTAGTAAAAATAGTAAAAAGTAGAAATTTTAAAATGTCTGAATTACATTTAAAATAAGAATATGTAAGTAACATCATCTAGGATTGCTTGAATGTATGGTTACTAAAACGATATTTATAGTTGCACGGCTACCATGACATTGAGGGAGAAATAATTTGAAAAAGCTCTTGGGCGCTATGAGTAGCCTTTCATATTTTGTATTAACAATACACAAGGAGAAACAGTATCAGGATCTTTGGGCTACCCGAAACCAATGGGGAAGATGTAGAACGAAAAGTGATTGTGTTATGTAAGGATAAACTGGGTGTAGAAGTTAAGGAAAGCTATGTCGACAGATGCCATAGAATTGGCCCTAAAAAAGATGGGATAAACCGCGCAGTTATTCTCAAACTCACGTCGTACCGCTACAAATACATGGTATTTTCCAACAAGAAAAAGCTCAAAGGGCAAAAAATCGTTATTAGAGAAGACCTTACTAGAACAAGGCAGTTACTTTTCACGGCATGTAAGGAAACGTATGATATAAAAAGTATCTGGACATCGGATGGAACAATTTATGTTTCGGTAAATGGGCGCAAATTTCAAATAAAATCCTACGATGACCTGCAGAAGATAAGTAACCAAACCGAGGCCATTACATCTAAAATTTCAACGCCGAGGGACCGCCTGGTGCGCTAGATAAGTGAACGTCCTTATTTTGTTACCTGAAAGGTTAAAGCTATATTTTGTTTACGTTTGCATTTTTGTATATAAATAAATACTTAATCGAGTTAGGTTTTAATTTAATTTCTAAATTACAGTTTTTTTTAATATAAATACTTATTAATAGTTTTCTGTTGAGATATGAAGGTTAAAAAGTTTAAAATTTCTCATATCAATGCTTGCTCACTAGTACCTAATTTAAATGATTTGATGGAATATATAAACAATAATAACCCAGATATATTGGCAGTCAGTGAAACTTGGCTTACTCCAAAACATTAGTGATAATCTTGTGCAGATGCCTCAATATAACTTATTACGTAAAGATAGAACTTACAAAAGAGGTGGTGGTGTTGCATTGTATGTAGCCAAAAATTTAAAAGCTATTGTTATTGACACATCTGATGCCATAGAGCAGTTATGGGTTAAAATAAGTATTGGTAAATATTGTTTTGCGATTGGGGTTGTATACAGACCACCTAATACGGACTATAGTAACTTTATCAACGCATTTGATAATATCCTATCGTTGTTGGTACCTGCATTCGACGAAGTGCTTTGTACTGGTGATTTCAATGTAAATTTATATAACAGTAATGAAACAAAAAGTGTGCAGTTAGAATCGGTCCTTGAGGGATATAACTTAAATCAAATAATAGATGCTCCAACGCGGGGTGCATCCCTTTTAGATCTAATTATAACTTCGGTTAAAAATCAAATAGTGGAAACAAGTACGACTGATCTAAATTTTTCAGATCATCTTTTAGTGTCCTGCAGCCTTTCACTAGAAAACCAGATTCCTGTGACCCATCTGAGAACTCACCGCTCTTTCAAGAATTTTGATATTACAGCTTTCACAAGGGATCTTGAATTAAGTTCAATGCATCAAATATTTTATATGAACGATATTAATGACAAGGTGAGTCATATTACTAATATCATCAACTTAACTATTGATAAACATGCCCCTTTCGTAACTTCTAAATTTACTAAAAGGTATTCTCCCTGGTTGACAGAAAATATCAAAATATTGATCTCCCTCAGAGATAAGGCACTTACTAAGTTCAGAAAAAGTCGCACGGAGGAGAATTGGAACTATTATAAACAACTTCGTAACTATACTAATTTAGCTGTCAAAAATGAGAAAAAAGCATTTGTTCAGTATGAACTGAAAAATAAAGGAGGCAAAAAACTGTGGAAAAAATTAAATACATTTAACATACATGCTAAACCAAAAACCGAAATTCCAATGTCACTTAGAAATCCTGATGAAATAAACAATTTCTTTGTCAATTCTGTTCCGCAAACTAATAACGATAATTTAAAAGTTTTGGATTTTTATAGTAATAACAAATTCTGCGACAGTAGTTTCAATTTTAAGCAAGTTGATGAGGTTGTGGTGTATAATGCTATCAAAGCGATCAAAACAAATGCTACAGGGGCAGATGGTTTAAACGTAAACATAATTAAACTCTGTTGCCCGCACGTAATACCGTTTTTTTGCCATATTATAAACTGTTGTTTATTAGAAGGAGTATTTCCCGAAATTTGGAAAAAGGCGATCGTAACACCGGTGCCAAAGGTTAAAGCACCTGAAGATTTTAAACACCTTCGCCCCATCAGCATCTTATCAACAGCTTCCAAGATTCTGGAAAGAGTGGTAAGTGATCAGATTAGGAATTATCTTGAAAATAATAATGTATTACCTGGCACACAGTCCTGTTTTCGACCGAGTCACAGCTGCTCCACGTCGTTGCTGGACATCACTGATGATATTCTAAATAACACTGATCAGCATGAATTCACTTTGCTTGTGTGCCTGGACTACAGTAAAGCGTCTGACACGCTTAATCACACCACGCTTTTGTCTATCTTAAAATACATAGGCTTTGAGTCAGTGCCAATAAGACTTTTTCAAAGCTACCTTGGTAATAGAACTCAAATTGTTAAAGTTGCTGATGATATGTCAACAGCATTGCCGGTAGAAGCAGGTGTTCCTCAAGGTTCCATATTAGGGCCATTGTTGTATACTTTTTACACGTTAAATTTGAGTAAAGTTCTGAAATTTTGTAGATGTCATCAATACGCTGATGACACCCAAATTTATATAACTTTTAAGCCTAGTGAAGTACAGCTTGGCTGCCAACGTCTTAATGAAGACCTTGTAAATATTGTCAATCAGTCTTATGAACACTCACTAATTATCAATGCTTCTAAAACTACTGCAACTTTATATGGACCAAAGTACTTAAAACAATCAGTCGTACCTGACATTTCTATTCTGGTCGATGGTAGTCCAGTTGAACTAGTTGACACAATTAATAATCTTGGTCTTACAATTGATAATGAATTAAATTTTACACAACATGTATCCAAATTACTTAAATCCGCTTATGCAAGTTTAAAAGTTTTGTTCCCTCACAGGCATTTACTAGCTACTGAAATTAAAGCTATGCTATGCGAATCACTTGTACTATCTCGTTTGAGTTTTTGTGATGTTGTATATGGACCTTGTTTAAGTGTAGTGGATAAAAATAGACTACAACGGGTGCAAAATTCCTGCCTTAGGTTCATATTCGGCATACGCAAATACATGAGAATTTCTCACAAACTCAATGATGTGAACTGGTTAAACATGCACAATAGGCGTTTACACCATTCTGCTAGCTTGTTTCATAAAATCATCAGTACAGGGTACCCAAAATATTTGTCTAGAAAAATTACTTATAGATCCGATGTTCACAACGTCAATGTTCGGTCTAGGGGTCTGCTGACAACTCCAAGGCACAATACTGAAAAATTTAAATCTGCTTTTAAATACCAAATATGCTTAATTTACAATAAAATTCCCAAAGAATATAGTGCTTTGAGCATCAAAACCTTTAAACAACGGTACAAACGGTTTCTGTTCACCTTGCAGTCGCAATAATAGTTTTTCCATAATTTTCCTGTTTATATATACCTGATTAGCCTTCATATCTTATTATAGTAACAAACTTTTACATGTGTTGGACTCAACTACGTGGAAATCCTTGTGAAATTTATTCATGAACAACTAGGTTAAGTGGAAGAGCAGCATTTGTTGAACTTCGCCTAGCGATTTTCCCTAATACTGTACACTATGCATACATTTTGTTATCTTAGTTTATATATTAATATACTTAATAAGCTATTTTGTTTTTCTTGTTTTAATTTTCTATATTTTTAAATTTTACAATGTCTGTATGGGGAAAATAAAGACAATTTATTATTATTATTATTATTATCTATGACAAAAATAAACAATATCATGTTGATAGTAAATAAATAATTATTATGTACTTTGGTGTTTTAATGTGGCCATTAAAGCACTGTTTTTCCACTGTTTTATTCATATGAAAAACTTTAAAAAAAGACCAGCTTTATTTCGAACGACATATTATTATATTTATGGAATGTTAAAATTCAAAGATTTTTGTTGTTTTTATACAAAGTAGACAAACTAGTATAAGAAACTCGTTTCATAAGGACTGTTGTCCTTTACAAAACTTGTAGCTTGGCGAATAATTTTTCAATGTGGGCGCGAGCCATAAGAGCATGTCTTATGCATCTTGCGCTACTAGGTATTTTATCAATTTTAAAAATGATGTTTTTTAAAATAAAGTTCTCAAAGAATCACCAAAAATAAAAATAAATATTTAGGCTTTCCTCTACTGTCGAGGTCAATAAATTCGGGCCAATTTTATCCAGTTTTATCTTTTTATAACTAAAACAGATTTTAGTTAGCCTATGGCATTATCGACGTTAGCAGGTTAGGCTTTGCGTCAGTCTGTGTCAAATAACTAACAAAACCTAATCTGCTATCCACCTCGTTGCTATAGCGATCTCATAAGTCAGAAGTAAACAACTTACATTAAGCCAAAATCGCCCCAAGATTTGGCCCGAATTTATTGACCAAGACAGTATCTGATAAATAGGAATTCTCACTTTCTACCTGGTAAATACACAACAATTTTTTGTGGTTTTGCGGGGTCAGCAAACTACTTCAAAGTTGATTCAATATCATCTTATTTACATTGATTATAACACGATAAATAACAAAGCAGACTACTTTGTAGTGGTAACGGCTTAAAACAAAAAAAGACAAAAATGATAATTAGCAATTTGCACATATGAGTGTATCCATGTCATTGACTGCAAAGGAGAATTAATTGTGCATTTTCTGCAAAACGAGTTTGTTTATAGCCCATCTACGTCTGGAATACTGGTTGTTCGATATCAATCGACCTTGATGTACCCCATGAGATGCACATATAAGTATCTGAAGCTTTCCAAATATGGTAGTTGCTATTTCGATACTGTAACCGTCAAGTTCTGCAAAATGAAAGCTTTTGCAATTATCGCAGTATTCAGTTTTGTAGTAATTTCGCATCAGAAGCAGGTTCGTATGGACACTATTTTTATTCAAAATATTTATTAGACAAAATTTGTTATCATGGTAACGACGATTATTTTCATTAAGATAAATAATCTGTGACATTTTTTTGTGGCGTTCTGCTTTTTATGTTATTTTTTGGGTATATCAATTCACATCAGTGCTGTAACTAGACAATTTTCACTGTCGACAAGCCAACATTTTGCGTCGCTCAGTACTAGGGTTGCCAACTGTCACTGTTTCGCAACGGCAGTCCTTTTTTCGAATGAAATATCCTTGTTTTTTTTAAGTCTAAATTGTTCTTTTGCCAAGACAAAACGCAGATTTTAGATTTTTTCTTAATTTAAATTATTGGTGCCTAGTCTCATTCTAATTTCAAATTCCTATCCATTTTCTTAAATATTCTCTCATTTTTGTTTGCGAAACGCAGGGAAGAACTAAAATGTACCATAGTTCATAAGGCATGTAGGTATGAAAAAAATATTGACAAATTATATGGCCGTATATAAATATCCAAGTCACATTAAAAGACTCTTAAAAATATATGAAAATGCTGGTTCAGTTTTACTTGAGAGATTTATATGCTATTTTTACTAATATTCTTGATGTGAAAATGAATTTATAAATCTAAATATTAAATTTCAAGATATTTGTAAACTCAAAAATAATGCAAATGTGTTTCTCTTCATATTTATTGAGCATAGGTACATGATCGAATTTTTACTGCGATGGGCACCAAATGGAAAGAGAAAGAAATCGATTCTCCACAGAACTACTTGGTTCAGAGTTGCAAATTTATGGAAATTTCAAAGAAATCAAGAATTCTATCTGTGAGTTAGCAAAGAATGGCAAGGCTATGCTCTAGATGGCTAGGTTCAGTAAATATGTAATAGTATATTGCTATACTAGTGTATAAGTACGCCTTTAAAGCACATGCGACGAGTTTAGGAGCACGACGCGAAACGGGGTGCTTTTAAGGACAGGGTATCAGGTAAATATAACTAAGTTAATAATTTTTATAATGCGCTCATTTTGTGTGTTTTAGTAATTTTTTTTACATGTTCCTTTCTTGTGTTATCACTTTTGATATTTTAAATTAGTTACTTTAAATAAGTATAATGGACTTAACTTCCGAGGTAAGCAATATTTTTTCTTCAATTTTGGCACAGCTATTCTTTATACAGGGTGGTCCACTTTTTTGTAGCAGGACTCTAATAGTAGGCAGAAAAACTTATTTCAAGGCGAAAATTTCATATGAACATAGGCCCTAAACTCTTTGTTTTAAAGATACAGGGTGATTTTGTTTTTCAAGGCACACTTTTCTTTACAAAATAAGGAAATGATAGCCGTTTTTCGTACTTATGCTAATAGTGGAAGAAGACATTTAGAAACCTTATTTTCAATGTCCAGTAATAAGTAATAACGAATGTAACTTATTTAATTAGAATATTCTACCCCAAAACCAGTTCGAGTTTATTTTGAATAAAAAACATGAATTTGACCAAACTATTCCAAATTGCTACGCAACCGTGGGAGATATGGGGAAATGTGAAGAGAAATTTTTTGTAGAGAATTAAACTTTTTTTTTAAAGAGACAATTTCGATTTTCAACAGGGTCGTACTAGTGAATTTTTAAATTTATTGGGCGCAAAACCCCACATCTCCGCCACTGGTCGATCGAAGCCTTTGATATTGTCCTAGGCCATACAAACTTTTGTATGGCCTAGTATTGTCACGGAATGTAGTAGATAGCATTTAGGATAGCATTGCACACCAAATTTAGTTTAATTACCGCAGCTGGTTGGGATACTGTAACAAAAAAATGATATTTTTTCGAAAATTTGAACGCCCTGTATCTTTAAAACAAAGAGTTTCAGGATCTATGTTCATACGAAATTTTCGCCTTAAAATAAGTTTTTCTGCCTACTATTAAAATCCTGCTACAAAAAAGTGGACCACCCTGTATGTGCTGCTAAGAGTTGAGACATTTTGATTGTGTTTTTAGGTTTGGTAGTGCCATTTTTATTTAAATAACAAGAATTCGAATGCTAAATTACTACAAATGAACCAATAAGTAAATATCCAGCTGGCCGAATTTAATTAAATTTTGATATGTCCTTGGGCTGGTGTTTCTGCATTGTTTGATATCAAATTCAACCTTTTCTATTGAAGAGAACTCAATAAAAGTACCGGAACTTCTACTAATTTTTAATAGAAAATCAAAACGCACTCAAAGCTTGTCGACCATGATGGACGAAAAGCAGGTAATCGGTGGCTACAATAGCCTGCTTGTCGCTACACTAATCCTTTTGTAAAAATATTGATTACTCAGAGTTTTAGACGAGACAAAAAACTTGATCAAATAAGAATCTTGCCTTTATGTACATAAATGTTGTGAGTGCAGAATATTATAATGAAATAAAAGAAAATCTTCTTGAACATGTAAGATCAGCAAGAAGTAAACAAAGAAAAAAAGGAATAACAATAACGATATAAAAAACCAAAAATTCGAATGTAATATAACCATGCATTTCTTTTATAAATGTCATTTAATTGACCTTTTACCTTCAATGTTAATTGATAGTTTATTGGGTTTTAGCATCACGTCGAGTAAGTTTAATTTGTCGTTGTAAACGTTTCAACTAGCATTATTGGGTCTTCATAAGTAATTATTCTTTAACTACAACGTGGCAATAGGGCTAAAAATAGTATACGAGTATTAATTCTCAAAGTAGCATAAATATTTAATTTATAACGCCATTGATTTATGTGAATGAATTATTCTATAATATGTTGTTTTCATATCGTATGCATTTTAAATTTTTATGATATGTAGAACAAAGACTATTAAACTATTATGACCATTATAAAACAGTATGCAATTTTCAGTAGAAATATACCAAATGATTGAAAATTTTCTGAAAATATTTGGAAAAATGTTCTGGAGCTAATTTCTTGAAGGCATGTAGGAATGCTTTTGTTAAAAAAAGTAGCTGAGGAACAGAGCCGGATTAAGGATATGTGAGGCCCAGGGCTAAATTTTTTAGAGGCCTCCTTTCCATTTATGCAACGCGTACAAAGGGATCTAAATGATTAGAAACCGCACTAGATTATAACCTTCGAATCTTTTCGAGGCCCTCGAAATTCGGTGGCCAGGGGCTGCAGCCCCCTTAGCCCCCCCCTTAATCCGGCTCCGGAATTTTTTTATGCACGCGTTATATTTTGATAGAGAATATCACGAATGAAAAAAGCACAGTAAAGAAAACATTTTTGTTAAAAATAATAATAAAACTAATATCTAAGTACTAACATTAGTAAGGCTTTCGATTGTGTGAACTGGAACCAACTATTGCTTGCTCTGTTAGATATGGGAACTCCTCAACATCTGGTCATCTTACTGAAGCAACTCTACGAGAATAACAAGGCAATTGTCAGGACAGACGGAAGAGACTCTGAATCTTTTAGTGTACAACGAGGTGTCCGTCAGGGCTGTGTGCTTTCGCCTTTGTTGTTTAACGTATATGGCGAGTTCATATTGAGAAAAGTTCTGGAAAATTGGGAAGGAGGAATAGTAATAGGAGGAAAGCGAATCAACAACTTGCGCTACGCAGACGACACGACTTTGATCGCAGAAAACGAACAAGAAATGAGGGAACTTATCGAGAGGGTGGAAGAAGAAAGCCTAAGATGTGGATTGAAACTAAACCGTCAAAAAACTAAACTTATGACAATTGACCGAGGAAATAACATATAACATATACCAAACATACAAGATATAGAGAACGTCAACGAAATAGTATACCTTGGCGCACAAATAAATAAAGATGGCAATACGTCCACCGAAATCAGAAGACGCATAGCACTTGGTAAAAGCGCGATGTCAAAGCTCAATAAAATCTGGAAAGACAAACAAGTAACAAATAATACGAAAATAAGACTTGTCAATGCGTTAGTATTTCCTGTTGCATTATATGGGGCCGAGACTTGGACTCTAAAAACAGCAGACAGAGCAAGATTGGACGCGTTTGAGATGTGGTGCTGGAGACGACTTTTAAGAATACCATGGACGGCTCACAGAACTAACGTCTCCATTCTTGCAGAACTACATATAAAAGAACGACTATCAACTGTCGTCAGGCGAAGAATCCTGAAATACTTCGGACACGTAACACGAAGAAGTGACGACAACCTAGAAAAACTTTTAATTCAAGGCAAAGTAGAGGACGCTCGCCGAAACGATGGATGGACCAGGTCAAAGAAATAACTGGATCTTCCTTTCAAATAAATATAAGGACCGCTACAGAGAGGGATAACTGGAGAGACATCGCCAATTCAGCGACATGACAAGACAACTTGAGATCACGACATTTCATCTATGAAATAAACGACTGGAGAGAGAGAGAGACTAACATTTTAGAATTTTTTGTCAAAACTACAGTTAATTAACATTTAAGTTTGTTTAGGGGTCGCTTTTGGTTGCCCATAGCAACAATCATTATCGGCCTACTGACTTTGTTGTTTTTTCACAGCTTTGTTGTCTCTAAATGCTTTGATGACAGTGACATAACTGGAAATTTCCCGGTAAATTTCAATAAATTTCCGATTATTAATAATCGCCGTTGCTATGGAAAATTTTCAATCAAATATACATAAGGGATATTCTCAGTTATAACTTCCCGTTGCCCTATATTTACGGTTGAATGTGTTTGCATTCTGTTTTCTTACCGAACTTTTCGTAATGAGGTACGCTGTCAGATTAACTTGTCATTATACTGGTCAAATCTACAACAGGCCAATGCCAGAGGCAATAGCCGTTCAGTTTGTTGCCTATATTTAGGCGTTTTCAAAAATCCCTAGATGTGGCGAACGACGATTTTAAAGTTACTAAATACTAGCCTAAAAGCAGCGTTTTCCTCCACATTCGTCAGTCGCCGACGACTGCAACCGAGTAACCGCGACCAATTCGTTAAGACATCTACAATGCATTTAAAGCAGCGTTTTCCTCCACATTCGTCAGTCGCTGACGACCACGACTGAGTAGCCGCGACCAATTCGTTGAGACATCTACAATGCATTTAAGCGGGTCTGTTTTCCTAGCTGCTACTAATTCGTTGCTACCAAAATCCGTTCGCCAGTCGCTAGTCGCCAGTCGCTTGACATGTTTTTGAGCAGACAAGCGACCTATTCGTCGACGAATTTCGATGTTTTTGCATCGTATTTGTGAATTGTTGTGTGTAGATAGTATATTTTAACTTGGTGAAGTCAGGAAAATATAACTATAACACTAGGAACATTAAAATTATTGTTTTTTTATCAATATTCATTTTATAAACTGCAGTTGGTCGCGAGCGAAGAGCAGTAAACCGCTGCGGGAGGAAAACAGGCAGACATCCTGACGAATCGGTCGCGGCTACTCGGTCGTAGTCGTCGGCGACTTGCGAATGTGGAGAAAAACGCTGCTTTAAGCCGGTCTGTTTTCCTAGCTGCTACTAATTCGTTGCTACCAAAATCCGTTCGCCAGTCGCTAGTCGACAGTCGCTTGACATGTTTTTGAGCAGACAAGCAACTTATTCGTCGACGAATTTCGATGTTTTTGCATCGTATTTGTGAATTGTTGTGTGTAGATAGTATATTTTAACTTGGTGAAGTCAGGAAAATATAACTATAACACTAGGAACATTAAAATTATTGTTTTTTTTATCAATATTCATTTTATAAACTGCAGTTGGTCGCGAGCGAAGAGCAGTAAACCGCTGCGGGAGGAAAACAGGCAGACATCCTGACGAATCGGTCGCGGCTACTCGGTTGTAGTCGTCGGCGACTGGCGAATGTGGAGGAAAACGCTGCTTAAGCCGGTCTGTTTTCCTAGCTGCTACTAATTCGTTGCTACCAAAATCCGTTCGCCAGTCGCTAGTCGACAGTCGCTTGACATGTTTTTGAGCAGACAAGCGACTTATTCGTCGACGAATTAGGATGTTTTTGCATCGTATTTGTGAATTGTTGTGTGTAGATAATATATTTTAAAAACTTGGTGAAGTCAGGAAAATATAACTATAACACTAGGAACATTAAAATTATTGTTTTTTATCAATATTCATTTTATAAACTGCAGTTGGTCGCGAGCGAAGAGCAGTAAACCGCTGCGGGAGGAAAACAGGCAGACATCCTGACGAATCGGTTGCGGCTACTCGGTCGTAGTCGTCGGCGACTAGCGAATGTGGAGGAAAACGCTGCTTTTAAGTATGGTTAAGCTCTTTCGTTGCATCACCTGCAGTTTGTGGATGTGAACAATTATATATTCACTATTTACGACTACTTACTACCTATTTTGTAATATCACGGAGGAATAAATTATTTTAAAATTAATTACATCACTAATAAGAAGGAAATATAACATATGAAACGGATTAATATTATATTTATTTATTTAGCTTATGGCAAATTTACCTCACACATACTATTACATACGTACAAATAGTGTATAAATAAATATACTAAAACAATAAAACACACAACATTAAAAATTTCATTAAGTAAATAAGTTAATAAATAGGTACAGTAGGTACAGCATTAATGCTGAATAATAAATAATTAAAAAAACTGGACACACATTGTACACAGATACGAACAAACTAGCAATTACAAAAATAAACGTTCTTCATCATTCAATAACGGGTCTCGTGCTTTTCAAAAATACTAACTAGCGGAAAAATCGAGCTGAAAAATGTACAGAGAGGTGCATGAAAAACGGCCAGAGCTATAGGATTGTTATTTGTCATCCCATTTTCAAAATTCAAACATCAAATTGAATGGATCAAAGTCCGCTATAACTTGACAATAATAGTATACTGTTTTATTAGGATTAAAAGTGGCACCTTATTCGACTAGCATTTATGTTTCCATTTGCGAGGCCAAGCGTAGCGTAGCCGAGGGAACGCAAAAATTGCAAGTCAGACAGAGCCACTTTCATTTCAAATAAAACACTATTTTTCTGCAACCAAGAAAAGTACTTTCGACGTTTCTTATTTAAAAATAATTATGACAAATGCATCAATAGATGACCAGTTAGAACTTACTTTTAGGTCCTAGGAGGTAAATAGTAATTTGTACAACTAGTTTTGAAAGTCATACTTTTTTCATGAATTTGCAGCTGAATGAAAAAAAGGGACTTTCAAAACGTGTTGTACACGTAGTTTTTTTTGCATGGTGATCTCTTGTAACTCGAAATTTAGTCGAAAAGGACTTCGGAATATACAACTGTCAAATTGACAATTCACAATTTTAATAAAATAGTTTAAAAAAGTGTTTGTTTTTCACGATTTTGCGTTAAAAAGAGTAGTACTCTCTTCACGATTTTTCGACTCATGATCATTATGCAAAATAGTTATTTACCTAACAAGTTCGGGAAGGTAATTTTCCCGAATGAGCACTTTGTTTGCAGCACGACCGAAGGGAGTGCTGCATGTAGTGCGAATTCGGGAAAATTCTTCCCGAAAAAGTTAGGTAAAATTTTTTTGTAACGAATAACTGAAAATATTTTAAAAATAAAAAAAATTGTATTTAGTGTTTGACTACTTTACTGAGTTAACAGCATAAATCACTAAACTTTTATACGTACTCTACGAACCTGTTAGCTTTTGTCGACGTTCGCCGTTCTGGTGTTTGGAAGTGCAACGCTCGTTTCTTAAACACTCGCTGCGCTACGCTTCGCTCGTGCCTAAAAAAGACTCGTGACTAAAGTGACGTTTATAAAACTTGTTACATAATATACTATTATCTACGATAGAATCTAGAAAACACGGTAAATATAAAAAATATTTAAATGTAAATTACGATTACTAGCAAGCCGTCGTAATTTTGCGTGGTTAAAAATTTTAAAACACGTTGCTATTGACGACGTGCCTAATGAAATCTTTTAAACACTTTGCTACTGACTACGTAAACTAATGAAATCATGTTATTAAACAGTCGTTTTACAAACTGAAAACTGCCAACTAAAAGTCAATTTTATACACTGTCGTAGATAAATTACTATTGGGGCTAGTTGGACAGAGAATGATCCAACGCTCATCGTACTGGCTATTTTTGGGGTCTGCCATGCACGGGGGCGAAATTACAGGGGTAGAAAGCTGAGGTGCATTTGTAGCAAATTGGATGTTGGCATAAACAGGGGGAAAGAAAAAATGTCGAATTTTGTTTTTGACAGTATGTGGATGAATCTGTGGGTTTTTAAGGATTTTGCGGCTCAGGTGGCTTTAGGGGTTGCAAAAGGGGGAAACGGTTATAATTATCAGAAAAATTGTAAACTTTATTTGATGTGAA
Source organism: Agriotes lineatus (assembly GCA_940337035.1). NCBI lineage: Eukaryota > Metazoa > Arthropoda > Insecta > Coleoptera > Elateridae > Agriotes > Agriotes lineatus. The sequence continues at coordinate 196,361,446 of OW679194.1, read as the reverse complement.
ATGCGCTGTTTGGAGATTTAATACTGGTTGATTTGATTTTTTAAGAGAATTTGGGATGTGGGAAATTGGGGACCCAGGAGGATTTGGGGGTTGCAAAATAGGGAAAACGTTATAATTATAAGAAAAGCCTTAAAATAAATTTTTGTGTAAAATTCGCTGTTTTGAGACTTTCTACTGGCCAATTGTATTTTTTAAGAGAATTTGGGATGTGGAAATTTTCCAGCCCAGTTGGATTTGGGGGTCGTAAAATGTGGAAAACCGTTATAATTATCAGAAAAACTTTAAAATTATTATTTGTGTGCGATGCGCTGTTTGGAGACTCTCTACTGGTCGATTTTATTTTTTAAGAGAATTTGGGATGTGGGAATTTTGTGGCCAGGTGGATTTGGGGGTTGCAAATTGGAGAAAACGTTATAATTATCCGAAACATTTTAAAATTAATATTTGTGTGAAATGCGCTGTTTGGAGGCTTTCTACTGGTTAATTGTATTTTTTATTAGAATTCGGTATGTGGACATTTTGCAGTTCAGTTGGATTTGGGGGTTGTAAAATTCGGAAAACTTCATAATTATCAGAAAAACCTTAAAATTAATATTTGTGTGAAATTCGCTGTTTAAAGACTTTTTACTGGTCCATTGTATTTTTAAGAGAATTCGGGATGTGAGAATTTTGCGGCCCAGGTGAGTTTGGTGGTTGCAAAATTGAAAAACGTCATAATTATCAGAAAAACCTTAAAAACAATATTTGTATGAAATTCGCTGTTTGGAAACTTTCTACCGGCCGACTGCATTTTTTAATATAATTCGGGATGTGGGAATTTTGCAGCGCAGGTGGATTTGGTGGTTTTAAAATGGGGAAAACGTTACAATTATAAGAAAAACCTTAAAATAAATATTCGTGTGAAATTGGCTGTTTGGAGAGTTTCTACTGGTCGATTGTATTTTTTAATAGATTGCGGGAGGCGATTGTAATGGGGAAAGGATTACGTTATATTCTCAAATTTTAAATGGGGAAAATATTCAATTTGATTTATTCTGGGTCTTTGTGAAATTGTAAGTTGGTAAATTGCAACTTCTGTAAATTTTTCTACGATCGTAACAAAAACATAAAAACTTAGTTCGGTGACACTTTTTCCGTCATATTGTGTTAGATATTCTAGGTTATGTTGATATTCAAATTTACGGCAAAGCGAGTTTTAATATAGTATTAAAACACGCCACCAATAGCAACGTTCGAAAAAAACGTAATTCGGGCTCTAATATTAAGAGTTCTATAAACGCCACTTTTGACTAGAAACTGTGCAAAAAGTTGTCATTTTGACATGATTGTTGAAAAATATAATGATAATGCTTAAAATTAACTGTTCGCTGTTTTATCTTTGTATTATCAAAATTGATCTAATGTGTATAATATAGAAAAGAATTGATCTTTAAAATTTTTATCTTCTAAGCTTGCATTTGTAAAAATAATCCCTTTTAAAAACATATACTGAAAAAAGGGTATTCTGACGAAACCTATTTGTCAATTATACTTTGTGCTATAATTTTAATTAAAATTCCCGGGCATCGTTCTAAACTGTTTGTCCTTAACAAATAAAAAATGTTCGCCTGCGGCACTATTTGCATGTTAGATCACTCGTAAGTGTTTCAAATATCCTTTTTTTTGCATTCCTTCTCTAAAATTACTATTTTGCGAACTCAAAACTCGCCGTAAAATGAATCGTTAATTACGATTCTTCCCCTAAAACTATATTTTGCGCACTTGATACATAAATAGCTATTTTTGGTTGAAAAATTTACAGAAGTGCAATTTACCAACCTTCATTAATGCATTGAAAATAAATTTTGCAAATTTTTAGGTCTGGCACAAAATTTCCAAAATCTGAAAAAATTACAACGGATAGAAATAAAAATTGTTCACATCTGTTTTATTATTGTTTATTATACGCCACGCGAAACGTTACTGCGAAGTTCTACTGCATAGCAGATTATTAATAAATAATACCTACTACAGTTTTTAGCCTTTTCAGCATCTTGTACACTTTAATATTAACTTGCAATTAGATAAAGATGTTGAATTCGATACTACATTCAATTTTTTTTTATATAACTTTAGAAGACGTATTGCTTATATGAGTCAATCTTATTATTGCATTTATTATCTGTTTTAAAGGAGTTCTGAGAATTACAAGCCTTCCGATCGGCGGCTCCACATATTACTATTATTCATAGTTTATATAGTTTACTTATGAAACGTGCTTTAATAGCAAATATAAGAACTGGAGCGTAGATGATTTAATAAGAGGAACAGGGCAGTGTGAAAAAGGAATTAGATGTAATTAGACCTTTGAGTTGTTTAATCGATATGTATCTTTAGTTTGGTGTTAATTTGTCAATAAATATATTTTAAACGGATTTGTTGTATTTGGAGCTTTTACATTGTATAAACTAAGTAACTTTGCATTTTCCGTATGTATACATATATGTCGTATTTATACGAGTATTTTTTAAATCCCCATCAATTTTTCTATTACAATCGCGCATTAAGTTTTAGTACAAACAGCTGACACTAACATCCCAGCCCTGCCAGTGGCCACTACCATTCTCCGAACAAGTACAGCGCGGCAATGACTTTAACCCACGTAATATTATTCATGTTAGAATAAAATACTGGACACGCTGTTTACTATTCACTTGCAAATTTACAATTCCACAAAAGGCAAATTTTTACAACCGCATCACCGACTCAAAAAATATAATCGACCAATAGAAAATCTCCAAACAGCGAGTTTCACACAAGTATTGATTTTAAGGTTTTTCTTATAATTCTAACGTATTCCCCATTTTTTATCCTCCAAATCCAACCTGGTCGCAAAACTCCCACATCCCGAATATCGACCCGTAGAAAGCATCCCAACAGCGAATTTCACACAAATAGTGATTTTAAGGTTTTCTGATAATTATTCTCCAAATCCACCTGAGTCGCAAAATTCCCACAACCCAAATTCTCTTAAAAAATACAATTGGCCAGTAGAAAGTCGCCAAACAGCGAATTTCACACAAATATTAGTTTTAAGACTTTTTTGATAATTATAACGTTTTTTCCATTTTGCAACCCCCAAATCTACCTGGGCCGCAAAATTCCCACATTCCGATTTTTTTTAAAAATAAAATCGACCAGTAAAAAGTCTTCAAACAACGAATTTCACACAAATATTAATTTTAAGGTTTTTCTTATAATTATAACGTTTTCCCCAATTTGCAACGCCCAAATCCGTCTGGGCCACAAAATTCCCACGTCCCGAATTCTCTTAAAAATACAATCGGCCAGAAGAAAATCTCCAAACAGCGAATTTTACACAAATGTTGTTTTTAAGGTTTTTCTGATAATTATAACGTTGTCCCCGTTTTGCAGCCCCCAAATGCACCTGGGCCGCAAAATTCCCACATTTTGAATTCTCTTAAAAAATACAATTGACCAGGAGAAAATGTTCAAACAGCGAATTTCACACAAATATTGATTTTAAGGTTTTTTTCGATAATTATACGTTTTTCCCATTGTCCCACCCCCAAATTCAACTTGACCGCAAAATTTCCGTACTCCGAATTCTTTTAAAAAATACAATCGACCAGCAGAAAATCTCCAAACAGCGAATTTCACACAAATATTCATGTCAAGATTTTTCTGATAATTATAACGTTTACCCCATTTTGCAACTGCCAAATCCACCTGGACCCCAAAATTCCCACAACACGAATTCTCTTAAAAATAAAAACACTAGTAGAAAATTTCCAAACTGATCATTTCACGCAAATATAAATTTTAAAGTTTTTCTGATAATTATAACGGTTTTCCCCATTTTGCAACCCCCAAATCCACCTGGGCCGCCAAATTCCTACCTCACAAGTTCTCTTAGCAAATTAGAGCAACCAGTAGAAAGTCTGCAAACAGCGCATTTCACACAAATATTAATTTTAAAGTTTTTTTAATAATTATAACGTTTTCCCCATTTTGCAACCCCGAAATCCACCTGGTCCGCCAAATTCCTGCCTCCCAAATTCTCTTAAAAAATAAATTCGACCAGTAGAAGGTCTCCAAACAACGCATTTCACACAAATAATAATTTTACAATTTTTGATAGTTATAACGGTTTCCCCATTTTGCAACCCCTAAATCAACCTGAGCCGCAAAATTCTTAAAAACCCACATCCACATACTACCAAAAACAAAATTTGAGATTTTTTTCTTTCCCCCTTTTTATGCGAACATCCAATTTGCTACAAATGCACCTCAGCTTTCTACCCCTGTAACTTCGCCCTTGTGCATCGCAGACGTCAAAATCCAGCCCGTACGATGAGCGTTGATTCATCGTCTTTCCAACTAGCTCCAAATCAGATTTAGACCTTTCAAAAAGTATGCGATGTAACAGCACCGAACGCTTTCGTGTCCAAAAAATCGTTTTAATTCCCGTATTTTCGCCCCCTCGAATTTTACAGTTTTACAACCTCCTCAGAAAGTTCGCCCTTGACAAGAGCTTCAAAATGACACCAACAACATTCACCTTCAATATATACAGCTTGTACAAATTCTTAAAAACTGTGCATTTTCTAAGCGTCACACAAATCGCTAAAAGAGCACCGTACTAGCGTCACATCTCCAATTCGTTAAACATTTTCAATGTTAAAAATCTGGTGTGATACACTCACACAACTTCCTTTTACAGTGATCTTATAATTAGTCAAAAATTTCATTTTTAATTTTTAACCATTTGTTAAAAATTTTCAAAAATTACAAATTCTACAAAAACGGTACAAAATCGAGTGTTAGTTGAAGAGACAAATTTTTTCTAGAATTTTAAGGTGAATTCAAAAATGTAATAATATACCGGGTGTTTTATTTAAAATAGGAGTTAATAAAAAAAATAGAAAAAAAAACAAAAGAAACCCACTTTAGAAGTATTCAACTGGAAAATCACCTATTTCACATCAATACACATTAAAAATGTAGTAAAAATGTAAAGTTTAAAAAAAATCGTTAGAGCCGTTTTTGAAAAAATCGAAAAAAACTGAAAAATCACAAGAGTAAACACCTACTTCCGGTTATGCGATTTTCTTCAAAAGCTTGCTGTCTCATCTACATAGTACACAAAACTTATATATGAAGTTTCAATGCCATACCTCTTTTCGTTTTTGAGATATTCTGTTCACAGACACACAGACACACAGACACACAGACCAATGAAAAAAAATGAAAAGTTTTTTGGGATCAGGGGACTCTAAAACGTGAAGATCTGTTGAAAACTCAATTTCGAATTTTTGGGGTGAATCCAATACTTCCTTTATAGTAAAAGGAAGTAAAAAAGTGGCAACCCTACTCAATACACTAACGAAGGCGATGACAAAAAATACTAGTTTTATTATATGAATTCTGCATTTATTTTCGTATGCAACTATGACATAACGTATTTTAATAAAAGGAGGTAGGTATTCAGTAGTTATATCCCTAGTGCATTCTGTATATTCGAGTATTTCTCGAGAACGCGAATTATACAGAATGCACGCGGGGAATATTGCAAGACTATTCCTCGAAGAAATGTCTTCCTTTGTATACCACACTATTCATTTTCAAAGAGTTTTCAGATTTCTTTCTAAAATTGCTTGTGTACCTAGCTGGTTTGCTCTTCTTCCCGCAAATACCCGATATTGCACTTGTGCAAATACCCGGGTATTGCACTAGTGCAAAATATTCGCTGTATTCGACTCTGATTGGTTTAAATTTTGAAAATTGATTGATGGGATTGGTTTATAATATCTGAGGGGAATAGTCAGCAGTATTATCCCAAGTGCATTAAAATACCCGATTAAATTTTGACTTTTTCTGTCAGAATGTTTTACTAAGAGATTTGTCAAGTAAATTTGCCGCTCAACAAGAATCCCGAGTGGGTAGCACGAGGGATTTTGGGGTGGAAAATTTACGAGATATATTTCTTCAGAGCAAAACATTCTGACAGAAAATCGTCAAAATTTATTCAGGCTAGTTTACATGCACGCGGGATGTTCGGAGTGATTATTTCCTGAATAAATAGATAAAATTCAAGTGGTGAAGCACCTTTAATAATCATGTTAAAATTATGCACAAGCGATTAAATTTTGACACATATTTTTAACCGCGGTTAAATTGTGACGTTTGAATATTTGTCATTATTAAACTGACAGAAACCATGGTGATTACGTATTACTATGGATATGAATGAAATAATCAAAAATAAATCCAACATGTGTAATTCAAAAGTTTTTAAAATATACAATTAAATGGTCAAATACCAAAATTGAACACAAATGCAATAAGAACAAATGCAAAAGGATATAAAACAAAATTCTAGTTTTAAAAAAATCTGTAGAGGACTTCTCTTGGGAGCGGAATGTTTTGTAAACTAGAAATTTTGAAAATAATAAAGGAAAAGAGTGATTGTCCATTATGACAAAAATGTAGAAATTATCGTCAAGGGTACAAGCTTAAAATCTTAAAATGTTATTTTCCTCTAACAAATTTGAGATAAAGTAAGAATAGACAGAATGGATTTTTTGAAGATGGTTGGTTACCTTGTATCTTTTGAGTTGATTTTTTTTTAAATTTTCCTCAAGGCTGAAAGTTTAAGAAGCTATACGCAGGATTAGGTTTGTCTGGTGTTAGAACCAAGAAAGGAAATCAATTTCTTTAAATAATTATATGTAAATAATAATAATAGTTATTATAGTTCTGATCATGAAAATACAAAAAAAATCTGTAAAGATTTTTACTCAGAACTTCCCTCGCAAGTTGACATTGTGACACCAACAATTTTAAAAATCAAGGGAAACCAGGGTTAAAAATATCTTAACGTTGCTAATAATACTAAAACAATAAAAGAAAATACTTGGTAATGCAAATTACATAAATTTGCAAATAAAAAGACATTACCGGCGGTGGGATTCGAATTTCAGCGCCTGCGATTGCGATTTCAACAATCGACTATTTGTCGCGCGCTGCCACATGGGACCGTACTTTTCCGTACGATGCAGCTCTATTAAACGTAACGAATTTATTCGTTGCTCCTTTTTTGTTTCTTACCACATTTATTCTGTATCTGTTGGGTTTCATTTCCGTCAAGGGTAAAGCCTCAGCTATATGGAAATTACTACTTTTATCTACTACTCAGTTAAAGCAAAAACAAACAAAATTTTATCTTTTTAAGCTGCTCACTCTGTATATGTTGGGTCCAAAATAAGTTCTTCTTCGTCAAGGGAAAAATCTGAGCTATGTGCAAAATATTACTTCTATTTAAATAATAGTTCTTAAGTTAAAGCAAAAATAGGCAGAATTTTATTTTTCAAGGGGCTTACCATGCATGTAGTGTAATGGTATGATGCTTACAGCAGTTCTGGTTGCATTGATATAACGTACGAAAACGAAAGAACGATTCAAATAGGTCCAGAATTGGTATTCTATTTATTGCAACAATAAGTCATTAGTCAACATTGATTAGTAATAACTGTTATTTAATTAACAGAGGTTAGTATTTGAATATAACAGTATCGTTAAGGTTGCGTTCAGCGTAATTTCATAAAGTTCCAAAGTGCTATCCCAAAGAAATTTGATCCTGAAAATTCGCTCATTTGTGTTAGTCTTCGAAGCTATATTTTGGTAAGTTTTGGAGCTGCGGGCAGCAGATAGCAGTGTGCAGCGCATAGAAGAGCCTTTACTTGTGGGTTAGAGGCAGGCAGCAGCAGCTAAAAGCGTCCCAGAAGGCAGGTACGAGGTTGGCGTCCCTTGAAAACGTGATCCGGATGCCAGGTCAACTTTTGAAGCCCGATTCGAGAAGGGTGGAAGCCGATAGAGGTGCAGAGCAAGATACAACAGCTGGGAAAGACATCGTTCGTGGTTCAGAGGCAGCAGCCGCAGGGAGCGTTCCAGAAGGAAATTACGAGCTTGGAGTCACCCCGAATTGCAGGAAGCTGAACATTTGGAGGGCAAGCAAAACAGTTGGCAGTTGGCGTCATGTATGACGTAAAAAAACAAATACAAGTTAGCCAAACAACTTGATTCATTAAATTGCATTGTTATCATTTACCTGAGGTGAATTTATTCTTTGTTGGTGATTTGCGTTTAAATTATGCTGGATTTTTGTGGGTTAGATCAGCTCTGTTTTCCAGTCATCATTTGAGGTTAACTGTCACTCATTAATATTGAGCATTGGCTATACTAGGACAAGATTGATAGGGTGTTACAATTCAACCTTACAGATATTGGGGTCTCAAGTAGCTAGCCGGCGCATTAATTTGAATTAGTTGCTAATAAATAAGGTATAAAAGGCAACATACTATTTATCATTGCAATCAAAGCCTCATAAATAATCATAATTTTAATAAGCCCTGAGAGTCAATTATTCATATTAAATAAAACTGAATTTATTACCTATTTTATACTTATTTCATTTATTTCAATTATAACCATACAACGTTATTATTATAACACACAAAGTGGGGCAAACTATCAAAACAGTATTTTACCGATATTTTCTAGGTTTTATGCCGGGAACTCATATAATCTAAGAAGGTGATTTTTTCGCGATTACAATATTTCCTTCGTCTTTTAGACGAGGGAAGTAAAAACATAATAAGCAACTCCAATAACATATTATTATGCGTAATAATAGATATTTACGACATTAGGCCGGTAGAAGAGCATTTGCGGCCGAGATAGCACATTATGGTCGCGCCCGTCAAGGCGAGATAGATGAAATAACCAATACCGGCCGTGTGTGTAAATATTTTTGAATTTCTTCATTTAAAAGACCAAGAGGAAGTATTGTAATCGCGAAAAAATCACCTTCCGAGATTTCTCCAGATCTTTTAGGGTTCCTATATGACGAAAAACAGGTTTTTTCAATTCCGTCTGTCTGTCTGTCTGTCTGTCTGTCTATCTGTTTGTCTGTTGACGTTTAACTTAAACACTATTTGTTGGAGGAAGACAATATTTTGCATACACATTATATATCTACCTGACATGAAACCGCGAAAATTTCAGACAAATATATACTGGGTGAGCACCTTAAAAACTAAAACTTTGTTTATTTTTTATTTAACTTGGCAATATATATAAGTAATAATTTGTATATAGCGCAGGCTTTATTCTTCCCATAAATGGGACCCAATAGATACAGGATAAATGTTGTACGATACAAAAAGGAGCAACGAGTTCTGGAAGCGAAAGCGCGCTTGATCTGTAAACTACCGCCGAACAAAGAAATCGAATGGGCAGGCTCGTTCGCAGACGCTGAATTCGTCGCATCACCGGTAATATTTTTATGTTTGCTTTAACTGAAATACAGGAAAGTAACAATTTCCATATAGTTCACACTTTACTCTTGACGAAAATTGAATCCAACAGATACAGAGGAAGTGTTCTTTCTGTCAACGAAAAAAGGTTCTACTTAAGGCAGCTGTGAAACACGTACTCAAGTAGTGTTCCGTAGCGCAGGTAGAAATAGCCCATTCCCTGTCAATATCCCACAAAACGTTAGGATTGCATACGCATCCGTCTGTCGTTTGAATTTGAGCACTGGTAATGTTTTTTTATTTGAAAATCCATTTATCTACGACCACTACTAAAAGTAGGCGTTTTGGCGCTAGCTTGTTTCACTAAAAGTGACGCTTTATAGTTTAGCGTGGTTAAAGAAATCAGCTGTTTACTTTTAGCCCATGTGCTAAAAGTGAAGTGAGGTTATAAAACTACAATTTCGAACTGGAAGTGAAGTTGTAAAGTTATTCTAGTTGCTTCTTGCGTTACAGGTAAAGTGTTTTTGAAATAATTAAAGCGTTATGTAATGAATACAGTCAGGTGTGGAGTATTAATAATTACATTTCGTAACTGACCTTGACAGTACTGCATTCGCAAACATTCGCCCGCTCGGCATGGCCTACTGTTTATTATGACATAAATTAGAAGTGTCGTAGATGCAAACCTTTGTTAAATCGATATTTATAGATTAATAACAGTAAAATTAAGGTCGTAGATAAAATATTGTATGCAACGCGTGCTAAAAGTCGTTTATGCACGAGACATGTTATGAAACTCAGCCTTCGGCTTCGTTTCATAATTTTTATATCTCGTGCATAAACGTCAATTTTTAGCACTTGTTTCATAAATAGCTATTAATTTATTAGAAACGTGAAAATATTTTTACCCCTAACTTAATTTGATTTAAAAAAATATTTAGTATTACAATGTCCACTTACGAGGGAAGTTCTGGATGAAGCCCTTTACAGATTTTTTATTAATACGAAAGAATTTTTTCCAGTGCCGGTTTGGCACCCCTGAGTGGGGACCTATTCGGCTTATACTTAGTTACGGCCCTGATACCCATTTTCAATGTAAGAAAAAGTAATATATCAAAAATTATCAATTAAAACATAATTTTTACTGAAAAGTATTTTTATTTAAATGTTTGTAGTCTTGTGAAATATCTAAAAAAGTTGGAATTGTTTTTCTTGTTATATTATTTTTTGTAATTAAATAAATTGAATAACGGTACATGATATTGTATAAACTAGAGATGTATAGCAGCAATAAGAGCTAAATATTTTTCTAGATATTTGAAGAAGTGCAAAATTCATGGACAGCTGCACATGGCAAATTTAAAACTGCTTGCATTGAGGAATCAAAAACAACTGTAAAACTAGTTGACGAAATGCTACATTTTGGAGAGTATGCCGATGACCCAACCTTGAAGTGTTACTTGAAATGTATATTTACCAACTACAAAGTAATGAGTTCCGATGGAATAATTGCAGAACCCGTCCTGCGAAAGCTTGTTGGTCTTACAGACGAAGCTCAAACAGACAAAGTAGTGAATGAATGTGGACAGCAAGAAAAGGGAGATCCTTGCGTGAACGCTTTTAACGTAGGCAAGTGCACTTTCTACACTGTGAAGGAAATTTTATCATAATAATGTACTTATTTTGTTGCCATATGTTTGCTGAAGTGAATCTGTTTCTGTGCTTTTTAATTTTGTTTAATTATAATGCGATGTAATGTCTCTGACATGAATAAATAATTAAATATGTAATAGTTTCTTTCCTATTTCGAACACTTGCCATTTTAAAAACAGTGTACTTATTCAAACTGCTACATTTAATCGTATTTTATACTTTTCCACCTAGCTAGTAAACTCAAAAGAGCAATACATGTTTCATCAATGGGATTGTCAACACTTAATTCTGTTATATCATCTCTGGGTCAGTAGTTATGTAAAATTACATGAAAAAAACTTCTATATTTATATTTATTTTTCTACGACCCCTACTAAAAGTAGTTCTTTTAGCAATAGCTTGTCGAACTAAAATGTCATATTATAGATCAGCGCCCTAAAAGTAGACAACTGTATTTGAATTTACGTATTTTAACTGGAAGTGAGGTTATAAAGATATTCTATTGTTAGAGGTGAAGTGTTTTAAATGGAAGCATCATGTAATCAACAAAGTACAATTTGTACTAATTACTTTTATAGTTGGACCATCCAAGTCGTGTTTTTATTTTTAAGACTATATGTCAAATTTGTTTATTTCTATGAACTCTTTGTGGAACTGTATATAAGGCATCAAACAAACCTACGTTAATTATCAGGTATGTATTAGATGCAAAAGTTACATCTTAATCTGCTTCTAGTAAAATTTTGCGAGTAGATAAATGAAAAATAAATAAAAGCTAGGAGAAATTGTCACTTGTTGATGTCTTGTTTCTCATTAACTAGAACTTCTTCCATATGAACGTTATTGTCGGTTTCCAGAAGGAATTGTGAAGGCTGCCACACCAAAATATACAGTTCTCAAAAAATTGAAAACGGAAACCATAAACGGAAAACACAAATGGAAGACAGAAACAGATCCATTACACAAAGACGTTAGCGGGAGGGTATTTCAATGGTTAATAATTTTGATGTTATTTCAACGCTACTGTTTGCATTTTTTAACTAAAACGTACCTGATAGTTAACGTAAGGTTGTTTGTTTGTGTTGATGCTTTATATACATTTCCTCAAAGAGTGCATAGAAATAAACAAATTTGACATATAACCTTGAAAATAAAAAACTAGATTTGGATGGTCTAACTCAGAGGTGACCAAACTTTCGAGGTCTGGCGTCTACTTGATAATTAAAAAATAATTAGCGGTCTACCTGGGGAGGCGGTAAAAAAGAAAAAAGCTCTAAGTAATTTGTTTCAAATAATAAGTCAATTCTTGCAACACTGGTGCATCAACATTTATTTATTAAAAATTTACTTGATGGCTGGCACTGCATATTTGCAACACGCTTTTCGTGCTGCAGATAATGCGAGCTTATCGCAATGCAAACACTTCTTCTTCGTCTTACGTCAGTCCAGTGGCCTGTTCTTAACCACAAATTGGTACTGTGAGCTCTTTGCATTTAAGCTGGGTAGGTGGCTAACCTTGCCCGTCGAAATTAAAGAAGTGTCCTTAACAGGGGTTAATGACAAACACAGATCTTAGCGTGGCAGCCGAGGAGCGTACGATTGCTCTAGAGTAGCGGGGAATCGAAGTCGAGCATTTGCTTGCGCAAACATGAAATTGAATGCTCATCTGACAAGCGTAAACGGTGTTTTATTCTTATGGCGTTTATCATAGAAAAAGGTGCCTTGATTTAAAAAAATTGTATAAGTATAATGCAGCTTTATGAATGCATGAGAACGTTTGCTCGGACAACAATTTTCAGATATTTTTATTACCGAAAGCTTTGAGAAATACGTCGCATCTTACTTTTACAATCTCTTTCTCTTTCACAACTGATTCGGCATCTATAAAGTGACCTATTTTGATAGACATGTCATCAATGTTGATATTTTTGTTAAACAGGAAGAATATGAAACTACCACCTCGCCCAGAGGTACAAAATCAGTTAATCTTCTTTCAAACTCCTGGTACAAAGTATCAAACTCAATATCTTTCTAGTTTAGTTGATCGTACTCCCTCAGGCTACGCAGTCGACCGGTCGACTGCGGTCGACGTCTTGGCTACCCCTAGTCTAATTGTAACAACTAACTTTGGTATCTGCCGGCTCCAGAAATAGTTACTGGTACTATCCATAACCATATTTTTATTATGACATAAGTTATAACTTTAAAAAGTGTAAACCTTTGTTAATCGATATGCATGGATTAATAAATTAAAGATTGTAGAAAAACTATTGAATGCAAATTCTTGTTTAAAGTGATATTCCACTTGACATGTTATGAAACTCAACCTACGGCTTCGTTTTATAATTTCCATAGCTTTTGCATTAAACAGCCACTTTTAGCACTTGCATTATAAATAGCTATTATGGTAACATACGATTCTTATACATTTCCAATATTATACTTGAAATTTGAGATTAAAAAGATGCAAGACTTTTTTTCTAGTTTTCTTGACACGTTAAACAAGTCGTTACGAAAATTATATAACATAAATGGTGAAGAAATCATTTTTCTGTGATCAATATTAAAATATAAAATACAAAGTATGGTGGCTTTAATTGAAAAAAGTAAAGCAACGTTTTGTTGAAATTTTCAGGTGTACAGGTTTATTTTTAAAATAATCTAAAAAAACAGGAATCTCACTTTTTCCAATCTTTAGTTAGAAATTGAAAATTATATAAAATGTAACATAAACTAAACAGTTCATTATTTTTGAATCTGTGTGTTATATTTACCTTCGCGCACTTGCCAAATATTTGATTTAAAGTCATTAAGTGTAGGGCGACAAATAACTACTATGATGTCCCCGCTGCTGATTAATTTTTACTAACTAAATAAAAAAATTATCTTGGTTATACAACCTGTAGTTGCACCGTACCTCTCACAAAAAAATCCACTCGATCAAGCGTTGCTATAAACCCAAGGGGACACACTCACCTTGCCTGAGATTTTTAGCTTATACCTGAAAATTACGATGCTTAAAGGCTTGGAATACCACAAGCAGATCTTGTTTTATTTAGGAAAATATATTTTCTAAACCTAGCGTGTGACACAAAGATTGAAACGAATTATATCTCAGAGCTAAATAAAATTGATAGAAATTGATTTTCATTACATAGGCAACAATTTAATTTTTTAATATTCCGGAGACATTTCGGTCTTAAATTCTCTTTTACATTAGTATACCAACGAACATTTAAGAAATTCGCAAACTAAACCATGTAAAATGGCAAAGAAATAATAAATACCTTACCGTAAGGTACTGGAGTTCTCACACAATATGTGGGGTTACTGCGTTGAAGCAAAATAAGCATTTTTTAATTTTCGAAAACATGGCCGCTATCCTGGTCCACAATCTCGCTTGTATGCTGGGTGTTCTTACAGAAGGTTAACTGTGTTGTGCACGTGCTCCAATCTCATTAGGAACGCTGTTATACATTCTCATTATGGTAAGCACTTTTGTTAATTAGTGGGGTGCACCCTTGTAATAAAAAACAATCACTTTGGTAACGGATTTTTAATGTGAATGCTTTAGGTCACGTACAAGTTCATTTATATTTTAAGACAAACGGTCAATCAATGGCTGTAGACAAGGAAAAGATGCGCTAAAATCGGTTACAAATCCTTATATATCCCCTGAAAGTTCAACGCCCCAAAACAACGTATCAATTGTTTAAATGAAAACTTAATTGGCTTAACTTACGTCAGGCTTTCTGTGCTTGGCTAAACGGCATTGTGTGATTTGTTGCCTGTATTTAAGACCAATAGCTAAATCAATTATCTTTGTAAGAAAGCATATTATAACAACTGGCCAAATATGTAAAAAAAAACCCGGAAATTCACATTTTAATTAATTCTACACCTACATGTTTAAATTCCGCTAACATTGATATGCGCACAAGTAGCGCTCATGGCAAAGTGCGTTTGACCCAATTTTCGTTCGAATTCCCAGGAAGGTTGCTGAGGAAATAACTTGCAGATGGTTGCTTTGCTGTCTATTGACACCATGATGAAGACCTCCACCTTCCACCTTGTTGCCGTTCGGGGGCAGTTCGCCCCAGTGATCTAATTTTGTTGGATTTCCCACATATGGCTACTTAAGGTAATACGTCCTTGTTTTTCACTTCCTGGCTCTCATAAGTTTATTATTGTTGCAGAAGTGTTCAATTATACTTGTAACCAGGTTCAACTTCGTACTATGATGCAGCTGTGTCGGACAATATTACTGCCTTGTAAATGAGTTACGTGCATTGTGCAGGTGTCTTGACTTCGCAGTGCCCAAAATACGTGCTCCACGACCTCCAGGCGGCCTGCCCGTGTGCTGCGCTCATAGGACATCGACGAACGCATCTCAAACAGTATCGTATGAATTGTCACACATGTTCGTAATTCGAAAACACACACACTGTCACCAAATCTGTAAGTCGAATGTTCGTTGTTATTTAAGCTTTATTTAAGACTACAGCTTACTGCCGCAAGCTACAAATAATTTATCATATTTTAATCCTTTGGACTTTCGATGAAATTTGAAATTGTCGCATTTTTTTCAACTACAAACATTTAATTTATTTTTAGAATATCTTTCATAGTACGTCCTCTGCTAGTTATTTTGTTATTAATCATTTATTCTTACTCATTTGCAAAATTTATGGCCTGATGAAAATATAGCAATATATCGGTTTTATATGGCTAAATAACGTCTTCCCGTTTTTAGTCGCTATGAATCTCTGCCCAGGGCATTATTCCCCTCCAAACCCCTGGATTCCATTGCGCTCCGCATTTCTTCGTGTCAGGATCTTCTTGGTATCTCCTCTTACGTCTGCCGAAGGCTGTCCACCTGAACAATCTTTGAGGCCCTTTATTCTCATCCATACGTAGTAGGTGTCCGAACCACGTGAAGCCTTTTCCTACTATTCTATCTACTACGGTTTCTTCAGATTGCATACGTCTTCTCATTTCTAGGTTGGTAACATGGCCTAATCGCGAGACACGAGCACTTCTTCTCAAGTAATTTATTTTCACTGTCATTAATTTCTTTCTATTTGCGGAGTTTACTTTTCATACCTCTGAGCCATAGCATAATAATGATTTTGCAATGTGCTTCCTTGATGACGTTAATATATTTTTATCTCACCAAACTGGATTTAAGCACCCTATCATCGTTTTACTCATTTCTATTCTAATTTAATTTCAGCAGAATCGAAACCATCATTAGTTATGGAGGCACCCATATATTTAAATTGGTCGACTTGTTTCAGCGACACGTTATCATCTATCAAAATTTGAAACTTTACATCGGAGTTGATTGTCAGGAATTCGGTCTTCTTCACGTTAATATTTAGACTCTACTACTTATAAGCTTGTAATAGTCTGCGGAGCATAAACTCCCAATCAAATGCGTCCTGGGCAATGAGCATTTCTTCTTCTTGCGGTGCCTATCAGTTTCGGATGTTGGCGATCATCATGGTAACGCACATCTTATCAGCTACAGCTCGGAAAAGTTCCACCGTTGTTGTGTTGTACCATACACGTACATTTTTCAGCCACGGTATCCTTCTTCACGGGCCTCTCCTGCCTTCCACATTCCCTTGCAAAATTAGTATCGTTGGTTGTTTCTCATAATATGTCCTAGATATTGTAGTTATCGTAACTTTATTGAGAGAAGCAGTTCTTTTTCTTTCCCCATTCTCTCTAGGACAGCTTGATTGGTGATATGGTCCATCCATGAAATTCTCAAAATTCGTCGATACAATCACATTTCGAACGCTTTAAGTTTCTTGCAAAAGGCTTCTGTCAGGGTTCATGCCTCGACTCTATATAGCAGCACCGAGAAGACATAACATTTCAATAATCTGCTTTTCAGCGGTAAGGATAAATCATGACTTCGAAATATTTTCGACATTTGCAGGAATGCAGCTCTAGCTTTCTCTATTCGACACTTAATCTCACATGAGTGATCCCAGGCTTCTCTAATTGTTGTTGCCAGATATATATATATATATATATATATATATAGAGACATAGACGGTCATTATCCAGCCCATAGAATATATTTACTGTACGCTGTGTAGCCCAATCATACGGTGTTGAGCCCAAGTGAGGGCTCATCAACGAATCAACGTGTATATGTAGTTCATTCAATTGAAACGTGCACAAGGAATACGTACACAAATTTTTGGCTGGGCTCATCAATGCTATGGTTACATATCTCTTATACAGCATCTAGTTCAGGGTACCGCTCACCAGGGGGCGCCTTGTATATACACGAAAAACCTATACAGACATTGTGAAGCCCACTACACTCACCACTCGTTGTGTGGCCCGAAATTAGGCAACACTGTACGGTATGCTAATAGTCTGACTATTCGATGTAATCTTACACCAGTTGATTAAATGAACGTGTCGGAATTCTTTATTAAACTAATACATTACGTATAATGTGGTCTTAAGGTATTTGTATTAATAAATGTTGAATTAATTAGTATTGTGTATTGAAATATTATTTACTTTTTTAAAGGATTTTTATATGACAAATATTTGATATTAGTAGGGTAAATTTAAAATAAAAATCTTGTACAATAATAATGGATCGTAAACAATGAATATAAGTAAATGTCTATTTATATTAAACGGAATCATACACTTTGTTTGTAAATGTTCTAATTTTGAACATAACACTTTAGTACCTATACATTTTACTGTACATTCATTACATATTTTACAAGAACACGCATGGCAACGATTTTACTGCTGCAATGAAACTGTAAATTGCTCACGCATTTCTGATTTTCAACGCTACTCAAATCTAAGACTTCTTAAGTTTCGTAACCTATAACATAATTTTCTTTATAATATACCCTATACATAACTCAAGTTTTATATTCAGCTACCACAATCACATACATTTCTGGCACATGACTGTATAGTACTAGCTTACAGAAGTATAAGATTGAGCTAAAAATAACAGTTATATATTTAATATACCGGGTGACAATAATGAAACCAGGGCCATGCCTCTATCTCCTTTACTTATGGATGAATTTGGATGAAAATTGATACAAAGATGCTAGATATAATTTGGGATTGACATACAAGTAAAATCAAAATGACCGACTTTCGATTTAAACCGGAAATAACACTAACATTGATTTTTTAAATGCATTTCTTTATATATTTTGTTTTTCGCAATCTAAGACTCAAATTACATGCAATAGCGGTGTTATATTACACAGAAATATTAAAAAAAATAATTAATAATTCTTCAATTTTAGATAACGAAAAAGTAGTGCACGGTGCATATCGTTAGATTGGTAATTACATTTTCTGTTTAATGACAAAATGGCCCTTCGTAGGTGCCATTTAAAAAAGTGACTTTTTCTTTAAAAAATGTGTTTAGCAAATTTTGTTCCTTTATTAAGGGTTTGTTATTAACTTTATTGATAAAATAGCTATTATTATTAGTTGCTATAGTTAATTAGAACAGATTTTTTAAGTCACACCCTTCTACCGTAAAAATAAAATGAAAATTTCGCGAGACTATTAGTATGTAATTTGACTTGTAGATTCCGAGAAACATAAAATATAGAGGGTGATTAATTTAAAAAATCAAAGTTGGTGTAATTTCCGGTGTAACCGGAAGTCGGACATTTTGACTATATCCATCGGTCTTTCATAAATTATGTCTAGTATCTACATTTAAAATCTGATCCAAATCGATTCATAAATAAAGAAGATATAAGCATGGCCCTGTCTCATTGTCACCCGGTATACTAAACCAATTCTTAAATCACAGATTTTTGCTTGCGTATTCTCGCTTTTTTGGAGGAGGGCTTTACAAATTTGCAGCTGTAACGGTGGGAATGGAATTTTATTTGAATAATTTATTTCTTATCGCTAATTCTTTGAGATTCAAATTCCTTTCTTTCAAAATGAGCCTGAAACAAAATTATGATGCATATTGATGAAAGTCATTTGTGTGTGCGGAAATGTACTTCACAAATACTTGCTCTAAGGTGCAATTCTCCTCTATCGATACATTTTAACTAGATTTGCTTCCCTTCTAAATTATTGGTTCCTTGGAGTATGGAGAACGATCTAACCCCATTTTCGGAACGATTGCTGCAACAGGGCACACTGCAACCCGGCATTTTCTATCTATAATTAATACTTGTTAATTTTTAAAATATGAAGTATCTACTGAATTCATACAAAAAATGAAAAGAACACTGCAAATAAGCACAACTTCGAAGTCGAACTAAATTATTTGACATGCGCACAGCTGTTGATTTATGGTGCATTCGCCATATTGACTCCAAAAATACAAAACACTGGCGCAATTAATTGCGGTACTCGATTAATATAGGGACTCTATTCTTTATCAGAGCAGTCGAAGAAACCTTTGGTTTACAAAGTACCGCAATGGCGGCCATATTGTTTCAGAAATGACATCCTTCAAAGGAATATGAAAATTCATTAGAAACGATATTTTGCAATTTTTTCCGTTATACTTATGGAAACAACAAGAAACATAGCAGCGAATCATTCTTTTAGGTTGGGTTTTAATAATTTACTTGCTATTTGATAACACATCGACAACTTCTAACCATGCAATTTATATACTAAACTTGTCAAAATGACATTACTTATATTCTGACAGAAATAATTGACTGAACGATGCCATTTCTGAAACAACATGGCCGCCGTTCCGGTACTTTGTAAACCAAAAGTTTCTTTGACTGCTTTTTTCTTTATGTGCATTTGTTTTACGAGAAATTGTACTCACGATCTTTGAAGCAGGAGTGTTGAACTCAGAATGCTTAACTACGGCTCAGTACATTGTCACCAAGCCCGACAGCAAGTGCATGCTTTGAGTATTTCCCGGAATTTTTAAAAATGGTTTTCCGGAAAATATGTCTCAAGTCGCACTGCATTTAAAAACTCACAATAGTTTCGTAACTAGCCTGTAGGAAGTTGGATGAACTTAACACATTAAGTATGCATTCAAAGCAAGCGTGTATTGTAGTAGGTACTGAAGCATTTACGAACATATTTTAATTAAACATTTTGCATATACCCCTAGAATAAATTATGCAAGTCGTTTTTGATAATTTTAATAGTTACATTTGACCAGAAGTACTCGATTAAAGAAAAGTGTGTAAGCGGTAGGTGCCGAAGAAGATTTTTACATGCAAATCTTTTAAAAACATAATGGCTTGAAATTAAAGTCACAAATTGTGAACTACGGTCCTGGTATACAAATTTACATAGAGATAGGAGCAAAAAACTGAGGTAAACAATGATTTTTACTCGTATAAATCCACAACGAGGCATTGTCCCACCACAGTTTACAGATATTTGTCTTCCTTACTTTGTATTAGAGTTTGCAATCCCGCAGTAAAAATGCAATACTTACTGGGATTTCTGGATCGGCTACTATGAGTTGAACAAAATATAACAGGTAGATACAGTCACAGAAACAATATAGCTGACACATTCGTTTTTCCAGTGCAAGTTTATCAAAGTCCACTAGCTTAGCAAGAGATAACGTTAGAATAAACTAAAAAGCTATAGTCGGCATGAAAAATGGAAGGGCTCCTGGAACTGGTGGCATCTCTGTTGGACTTTTAAGGCACGGACCAGAAAAATGTTATAAACTTCTCACTTTCATATTTAATTTGTTCCTAAGATGAAAAGAACTTCCAGTTGAGTGGAAAACGGCATACATAACTAAAATCTACAAGAAAGAGGATAAAACAAACTCTGGTAATTATAGACTACTGAGTCTTACAAATTCGCTACAAACAATTTCTGGAAAAATAATAAAAAATAGGCTCGAGAATGAAGTTGCAGATATAGATGAGCAAAGTGGATTCCGTGCTGGACGATTTGTGGCAGACAACCTGTTTTGCTTAAAGCAACTGACAGACAAACGACTAGCATGTAATCTCGAGACCCATATGTATTTTACAGACCTAAGGAAAGCCTACGACAGTGTCCCATTATTTAAATTATGGCTGGTTATGCGACAAAAAGAAATTAAGGAGATCTATATTCAGGCTATACAAAAACGTTACGAGCCCAGAATCATATCATTTGGGCCAGATCAGTATAGCTCTTACATTTTCTGATGTAATATTTGGAGTTCGTATATTTCATTCACTATAAGACGATAATTGCAGTTGTTTGTAAATTTTGCCACAGGAACTACGAAAATTCAACAAATTGAGAATAACTTTACCACGTACCATTTTTGCAAAAAGAATACAGACACCAGACTGTCTATATGTTATTAAACAACAAACAGCTTGTTTCACTTCATCCAAAACATGTTAAGGTGAACGAAATGGTATTTATTTGATCATATGATCCAAATGAAATGATTTATTTTTAAGTTAGTGTTTCCCAACTATCTTTTGTAATTTGTTATTGCTAAGGCTGTTTAAAATATTTCTAAAAACTCCTACAATTATGATGTACGAATATTGACCAAAAAGATTTTCTTTTGTGGGTACAAAATAAAGATACCTGAAAAATCTTAACTGGGCCAAATGATGTGATTCTGGGCTTGTATAGTAATATGACGAGTCGTGTCAAAACAGAACAACAACTATCAAATAAAATAAAAGTTACATAGAGGCTTCGACGAGGAAATTCGGGGAAATTACCTCACTCAGCTGTACCTCGTAAAATAAAATTTTCCTCTTATCGATAAAATGCCTCTTTATTCACTTGTAGCATACATAACTATTAACCAAAACAAGAATGAACATCCTCACATGTCCATCGGATTAGTACGGCTTCGGTAACGTTTGGTCCAAGGTTCACATTAATAGCAAGGAAAAAATTATAGCGGTAAAAATCATTCAAGACTTGAAACGATTAACTGATACATTCTGTACAAATTAAGTTTATTGCATTTTCCTTATTTTTTATAGGTATGTCTTTATAAACAGTTAAGCGTATACGATTGTCGAAACAGATGAAAACAAACATTCTTCCAATTTAATATCAAGCTGTACGAAGACTTCGAACGAAAATAGGAGGTTTTTACAGAAACATGTATGCGACGGATTACGATGGAATAGTCTTATCAGAGCTATTATAGCTTGCGCATAGTGTATTCAATTCTGAACTACTCAATTATGATTACGATGTATACAACAGATGCGATAGAAATTTCTAAATAGCAGGTAAAATCAGAGGCGAGCGGTGTTTTAATGGCTATACTAAACAAATATACATTTAAACTTCTTAATCTTGAAAACATTTTTATTGGTTGTATTTGGGTGTTTTTTAACATTGCTGGTGAAATATATACAATAACTGTAGTTTACTTTGAACCTCAATTCAAATTTGATGTCTATAATTAATGATTTGATGGTAGTAACGATTTTTTGGCTTTACCCTTTTTGTCTGCTGACCTTTATCAACTAAATTTATGTTGAAAACGTTTGGATGATTTTCAAGGCGTTTTCGTGCTGCAGATTGTTTTTATTCGTTTTTCGAAAACTATTACAGAATGTTGGCACGCATTTTGATTCTGTATTCGACGAGCAAAGTGATCCATTTTCGTAAACAGGGACGTTTAAATTAATTTAGTAAATAAAATGAATCTACACTCCCCTCCAAAAAAACTGGATCATTGTTTTTAAGTATATTTTTATACAACAGATACCTTTTAAATGTCTGAATAGGCATTTTAAATTTATTTAAGTATGACTTAATAATATAGTGACCTTATGTCACGCTTAGTAACAATTAAAATGTGTGTTTGTTTCGCTTAAAACAATTTATTAATTGTTTGCTGTTTTAGAAAGTTTATGCAAGATCTCATAAGCAGCATGCCACGACGAATGGAAACTGTAATAAGAGCTAGAGGTAGAAATACACAGTACTAATCAAAGTTGAATTGTTTTTTGTTTTTTTTTTTGAAATCTAATTGTTGGTTTTCATATTACATATCTTTTCATTTTCCTCATCTTTTTAATAAAAAAATTGCCAATTTTTATTATTATTATGTCATTAAACAATACTGACTGTATATATTACGAAGGTATTATTTCAACTTAAACAGTTAGTTTTCGCAATATTATTATACTATATAGTTAATTAATTAATTAGTTTCTTGCAATATGTAAATTAGAAGTTTCAATATCATTATGACAATCGTTTATTAATTATTTATAAACTGTCAAATAAACGCATGTTGGCAGTTCTATAATGTTTAATTATAATTTTCTTAATATTACTGCAGTTAAAAAAATGTATCTCGAATATGAAATGCTTTTGTATTATCAAACGAATTTTTAGGCTCGTCTTCGGTTCGCTAAAAATCTGTCATTTCGAATGCAAAAGTAGCATTTCGTATTGTAGATACAAAAATATTTATTTGCGTTTGGTCACCGCGGTTCTATTTTTTTAAACTAATTGGCTTCAAAATGCCCCTGTTCTGGTTCTTCGAAGTCCATTGTAAACATTGCGAATATCGTTGTAGCTGAGGTGTAAAATGCATGTTTGTATCATAATACATTGTATTAGGATTTGGTTGAACTCATTGAAAGTATTGCACTTGTCCCGTAGAACATTGTCCGTTTCTTCGATTTGCACAGCACACTGATAAAATGCTACAGTGGCGGTTTGGTTTTACGATGAGACTAAATTCATTATATAAACAAGACTACGTTTTTGGCGTCATTTTAATATTTTCCCGTTTTGGATTTGTTCTTGGACTTGTATTTGCAGCAACTTCTGTATTATAATCGTCTTCGAACAATTGATGCAATACGTAACACAATTAACACTATTAATTACCAAACAATCATTAAGTGGTGCATTTAACAGATTTATAAATATTTTAGGTCAATGTATTGTTAATGACGTCAGCCACCTGGATTATGTAATTAAATGCGTTAACTGAGAAAATGAAGAACTCAGTTATGGTAGTTATTTGGAATTTTGCAGTTCGAAGAAAGATAGAATACATCCCTTTTATTCTCAGCAACTAGCACTACCATATTTCTACCACGCCTTCAACAATTTTATTGCACTCCACTTTACTTATAAAAAAACACCACTTATTTAATGCTTTGGAGCGGCCCGATCGCTTCCTCAACTCTGTGTGCAAGATCTGTATTTTACCACGTGATGCAATAACACATGGGAATACATTTGGCAACACCGACGGGCTACACAACGTGCTACAGATATAAATTTATACACAAACGGGCTAAATAACGAACTAATCATATCAACGGACTCACATGGTCCTATTAATATATAAAAAAACTAAACTTCTAAAAACATTACCCCTCTGAGGTTGCTTTGACTCGTAATGATAAAAAACCGCATATAAAGTGATTTATATCTTCCGGACTGAATTTTTAAAGCCGGGTGGAACAACGGCCCAATAATGTAGGGGGCTCAACAAGATACCATTTAGCCCTATATATATATATATATATATATATATATATATATATATATGTCTGTACTCTTTCTATGTGTTGGTTATTTATGATGAGTTGCGCAGCAATGTTAGTATTCTTTGACACCAATGAGCATTTGATCATCAGCAAATCTCAGGGTAAATAGAACTGATTTACCAATGAGTATGCCCATGCTTTGGCAGCTTCCTTTCCAGTCGTCTAGTGCGCACTCTATATAGATATTGAATAGTAGGGGAGATAAACTGCATCTCTGGCATAGATGGGAGAGCTTGGCTGTGGTTCATGTCTACGCTGTAGATTTCGCTTCCGATCCACAGATGTAAGTAGCAGCAATTTTTTTGTTAGAGATCTCTATTTTTTTATCGCCTGAGCGATTTAAATGCTGATAACGTTATTTACACCTTGGCAGTAACATCGTTTATCTAGGGCGTAGGTAAGAGCGGTTAAATTTGAAGAAAGGCTTGTGCTGTGAAGTACCTATACCATTCGCATAAAGTTAGTTGTTTCATAATTTCATCTACTTGTTTCTAATTGTATTTGTATTTATTAGCTGAAGACCAAGCTTCGCTGTTACATGGAATTTGTGGATAATCTGTATCACCTGAATAGCAGCGTAAATCTGCCAATCACATGCAGACACAACGGCGAATTCATGAAGCAAATACCTTACTGTTTTACTGCATTTATTAGCCCCAGAGATGAAACGGAAGGCCACCATTACATGGTAGCATTGTTTAACTTGTAACATTTAACTTTTAACGTGTAACTTAATCTATACCATAAAATCGGTGATCTCTTTCTTTGTATGTATGTATCTTTGTTCGCTATCTCCTCCGAAGATATTAGACCGATATAAATTGTATGATAGCTTAACATTTTGCTAATTTTTAGACTTATATCGTAAGCCGGTTTTTATTTTCCTTCAAAATGACACCTAAAGTAGGTCGTTTAGTCCCGAGAGTACAAAAAAGTAATTTATGTAACTTTTGTTTTATGTTTAACGATTACTGTTTTAATGCCATATGTGCACTTAGTTTATTTCCGACTGCCTCTAAAATTGTTCACTAAATGTTTACTAACCCCTTTGCATTTAACACCTTTAGTGATCATCATCTCGCTCTTATTGGTATCGTTTGTAGCAAACCGCCCTTCTCCCTGATGTCTGAGCCGTACAAATTAGCTTGTTTGGACTGTAACAATATATCAGAGATTACAACCACTTCTCATTACAATTTACATTTCTATGATTTTTTATAAGTGTAGTAAAGACAAGTCTGACAGTGATGACAGAGGATTAAGTTATTTTTTTATCACTACCTTCTATCAATTTTATTTCTATTCCCAGCTATATCGCTGATTATAAATTTTGATAATCCAAATTTCAAATCAAATTTATTCAAAACAATTTATACGTAACCTTATTATAAAAGCAGATTGTTAAACAGAATTTAAAAATGCGCTTTAAAAGTATTGAACTAACATTTTTGTAGTATAAGCAATCATTACAAACTTTAGCCATTATGCATTACTTTTGGTTATTAGTACTAACTAGAACTATAGACCAAGAAAGATAGACCCTCTTAGGGATAAAGTCCGACAGAAGTCTTTATACGAAAGTTTCCATCCATTTTCACGTACGATTACTACAAAATCTAAAAAAGTAGTACTTTCTTTGCAAGCGGACGTTATGATACTAAAAAATTTTACAAATCAAAGCAAAATAAGGGTAAAAATGTCTTTACTTTCGTAATAATAAGGATATAATAAAAGAAAACACTTAGTAATGTAAATTACATCAATTTTCAAATAAAAAACCATTACCGGCGATGGTATTCGAACTTCAGCCCCTGCGATGAAGCCAGCGAATGCGATTTCAATGATCGGCGCAGTAGCCTGAAGTAAAACGCCTCCGATTGGTGAAATGCAGCTCTTAAATATAAGGCATTTATTGGTGGCCGATGTTTTATATTTTAGAACATTTATTTTGTATCTGTTGGTTACCATTTGCATCAATGATAAAACCTCAGATATGCAGTTAAAGTAAAAATAAACAAGATTTTATTATTTTAAGGTGCTTACCCTGTATATCTGGAGTTCAAAATATGCCCTTTTTCGTCAAGGATAAAATCCTTGGCTATGTGCAAAACATTGCATTCATTTAGGTAATAGTTTTAGAGTTGAAGCAAAAATAGGAAGAATTTTATTTTTTAAGGTACTCACCCTCAACTCACCATGTAGTATACAAGTTTTAATGAAGAGGAAGAGGGTGGAGCGAAAACTAAAGATTGATTAAAAAAGTTTGAGGGGGTCATTTTAACACAAGGTCTGTAAATATATTCGTAGTATGCTTAGAAATATAGGTCATCCCAACAACGACATCTTGGTGCCCACTGACAATTAGACTGACAAACGTCACCGCTTGTGTGTATTTGTGGTTACTTATATGATTTCAAAATGCCAGGGTGTGCATGTTTGAACTGCACTAACCACTCAAGACATGGTTTTCGCTTATTTCGTTTTCCCGCTGACCAAAAAAAGGCGAGAAATTTGGGTTAAAAATTGTGGTCGCGATCAATGCGAGCCAACAAAATATTTAAGAGTGTGTGAGGTAAGAGTTTTTCATTACTATACATCTATCTATTCCAAATACGATAACATTCACCAGACTGAGTAATAACAGAAAAGTTTGCTAGTGCCCAATAGATATTATAGTTGTGTCTTCTGTGTTCTAGAAACATTTGATAAGTGCGGTTCAAGCTATCACTGAGAACGGATGTGTGCAGCGAGCTCAGATTAAAATTTGAAACGCCGTGACCTCGCATATCTTTGCGAACCTATCGTTACAATTATTATTTATAACTATTCAGTATAACTACTACATACGGTAATTAGTCACTCAAAATAAATAGCTGCTTCCCCCTAGGGGGAGGCTACTAAAAACTTCCATGGCCACTCAAGAAAGTCAATCAACATCTCAACCAGCTAAAAAAGTGAAACTCAATTTAAGTGAGTGCCATAAGAAGTACATCCTTGATGAAGAAACCCTATTATCAAACAATAATTATTTCCTACCCCGGCATGTCGAGCAACAAATAAGCATGGAGCAAGATTCAGACGAAGGCCAACCTTCAACTCCGAGTTCAACTACAAAGGTCAGAATTCCTCCAATCTTTTTGCATGCTGTTAACAATTATCAAGCTATTATCGCTGATCTAAAAAGCATAACATTGAGTGAGTTCACTACTCAGCATAGAAAAGACGGTTTAAAAATCAATTTAACAACTATAGCCGATTATAGAGCAGTTACTAAATATTACGAACAAGAAAAAGTTCAATTTCATTCATACAAAGACCCGGAAAAGGCGGTACTAGAAGTTGTCATGCGAAATGTTCCAATTTCTATAAAAACTACCGAAATTCTTGACGCACTAAAAACTGATTATCCTGTATTACAAGTAACTAGGTTGCTAAACAAGAAAAAAGAATCATTGCCTTTATGTGCAATCCAGTTAACCAAAAATGATCAAGCCCAACAAATCTATAAACTTGATAAAATTATGAATTGCATAGTCGCGGTAGAACCGCGAAGAAGATCTACAGAAACTTCACAATGTACCAAATGCCAAAGATTTGGTCATACCAAAAACTATTGCCGATTAGATGCGCGATGTGTTAAGTGTGATGGAATGCATCATTACTCAACCTGCAAAAAACCTCGTGATACTCCTCCTAAATGTGTAAACTGTGGAGGTGGACATGCAGCCAGTTACAGGGGATGCCCGTATTATCAGTCAATTAAAACCACTAACGGCTCACATATTAACAGAATCAATAATCAACAACAACAACAAACACCTCAGCGACCAGAAATAAGATCATATGCCAGCAGGGTTGCATTAAACCTTAATGTCAAAAATAATACCCCCCAATCTACCAATAGCAACGCAAATTTTATGGAATTAATTATAAATAAAATCTCCGATTTAGTCCAACCGCTGCTGTTGCAGCTAAAAAATATGTTAACAAACTTCATAACTAATCTGCTTAATCAAAATATTCAATAGCAACGCTAATATTACACAAAAGTTATCCCTATTAAATTACAATGCTGATGGAATTAAACGCCAACAAAATGTTTTTACACTATTCCTAAGCAGACACAACATTGACGTGGCATGCATAAGCGAAACTCACCTAGTAACTTCACAACCATTTAAAGTACCCGGATACAAAGTGTATAGAACTGACAGAAACTCGCAGTACGCATCTGGAGGTGTTGCAATAGCAATAAAAAACAGCATTGACCATCATCAACTATTACTTCCAAATTTGACTTCACTCGAAACTGTAGCAGTTAAAATACAAGTTAACCGTAGTAATGCACTAATAATCATCGCATGCTACAAACAGCCAAACAAGCGCCTCATCGATAATGAAATGTACAATCTATTTCAAAACAACACTCCTACATTGCTCCTCGGCGACTTTAACTCTAAAAATACAATTTGGGGTTGTAGAACAAATAACCCAAGTGGGATCCTTCTTCAAAATATCGCCTCTAGAGCAGGAGTTCACATATTAGCTCCTCCTCAACCGACTCATTTTCCATACAGAAATGATCACATGCCCGATATCCTCGATATAGCGCTTCTTAAAAATGTTGCATTACAATTTCATCAATCCGTCCTAACTGAGCTCGACTCCGACCACTTACCAGTGATTCTCTCTACTAATACGAACGTCTCTGCTAAAAATAGTCCGAGAAGATTAATAAATGGAAAAGTTGAATGGGAACATTTTCAGACGGAATTAAACTCAAAGTTGCAACCATTTCCAATCCAAAATCGGCATGACATAGACAAATCAGTTGCACACATCACCACAGCTATAACTGAAGCAATCCAAAAGTCATCTACATCAGATAATCCAAGACGCAAAAATTACCGCGCCGAAACTCCAACTTTCATTCTTAATCTTATAAGAGAAAAACATAGAATTCGGCGACTATGGCAGAACACAAGAAACCAGCTTTATAAGCAGCAATTAAATCAACTAATTCACCGTATAAAATACGAACTTGATAATTTTAAATACGCATCGTATCAACACTATTTATCTCAAGTAGATTCAAATGACAACTCTCTCTGGAAGGCCACCAATCAAATTCTTAGAAGAAAAGAAGAAATTGCAATTCTTAAAAAAGGTAACACTAATTACGAGAGTGACCAAGATAAATGCGAACTCTTTGCAGAACATCTTGAAGAGGTTTTTCAACCTAACCCTAGTGTAGAGCAACACCTTTTCCACAATGAGACAGAGAACAGGCAGAACCAGCATCACCAAACTAGCTCTTCAGACTTTGATCCCATTTCGCCCAGTGAACTAGCTCAATATATATCAAAATTAAAACTTAAAAAATCACCTGGCAACGATCTAATTCCGAATGTCGTTCTTAAAAAATTACCCAAGAAAGCGCTTGCATTCCTAGCAAGCTTATTTAATGCTTGTTATCGTTTAGGCTACTTCCCAAATTCATGGAAGCAAGCTGAAATAATAATGTTCCATAAACCAGGGAAAGATAAAACCCAAGTGACCAGTTATCGACCAATTAGTTTATTACCGACATTCTCCAAACTTTTAGAAAAAACAATTCATGTTCGTCTGTGCAAGTGGATGGAAGGTAACCATCTCATACCAATGCTCCAGTTTGGATTTAAACAACATCACTCCACAAATCACCAATTACTACGACTGACCAACAAAATTACCGAAGGTTTTCAAAATAGATACTACACGACAGTTATCTTCTTAGACGTGCAACAAGCCTTTGATAAGGTATGGATTGCGGGCTTGTTACACAAATTGAGGTCCAGTAACACTCTAACACCATTAGCAAATGTGATTACTTCCTTCTTAGACGAACGTACATTTAGAGTCAGGATTGGTTCGATGCTTTCTACAATTAAACAAGTTAAAGCGGGAGTTCCCCAAGGATCCATTTTAGGACCCATATTATACAGCTTTTATGTCCATGATATACCAGTACCACAAAATGTCGAGGCTGCTATGTTCGCTGATGATACCGCATTCTTATCCCAAAGCCAGAATATTGAAGATACCGTCGCAGCCCTACAAAATGCAATTAACATTTTTCAAGCATGGTGCAATAAATGGAGGATCTCACTAAATGCAAGTAAAACTCAAGCAAAAGTGTTTGCGCTCAGACGAATTACAACCCCAAGACAACTATACTTAAATGATCAACCAATTATATGGAAGACAAAGGAGGAACCAGTCAAATATCTAGGCTTGTACCTTGATACACGCCTAACATGGGGTTACCATATCAACCGGAAACTAAATGAATGCTACGCAAGACTTTCGCTTCTGTATCCTCTAATGAACAAAAGCAGTGCATTAAAAATTTCCTGTTCACTTTTATTATATACATCAATAATACGTCCAATTATTATGTACGGCTCAGTAATATGGGGTACTGCTACAAAAACTCATATAAATAAAGTGCAAGTGCTGCAGAACAAGGTGTTAAGAATTGTGTGCAACGCACAGTGGTTTATAAGAAATAATCAGTTACATCGTGAACTTAACATCGCAACTGTGAAGGAACACATTCGCAACAACTCACGTACGTTTTACAAGAACATTTCATCTTGTGCAGGTGCTATGTACTATAATCTTGGTGCCAATCCAGAACACAGAAGACTCAAACGAAGTTTACCAATAGACCTAACTCAATCATCTGATAGTGATAACATGAGTGATTAATTTACGATCATAAAATTATCCGTTGGTCAAAACTGTTACTAATTATTTAACCAAAGCAAGGCATGCACAGAATATATGTTAACAATGTTATGTAACCGGGTGAAAGTCCTGTATGTTATTATCATATAGTTATAATTATTATGTAGTAATCGTACCTATGAATAGCTCTGTATGCTGAACTAGGTTTAAATTATAATAAAAAAAAAAAAAAACATTTTGAACTAAATCAATATGAAAATAATCGTCAGGTTTAGTGAAACGTTCATTAAGCGGCCCTATTAACTTACAATATCACGACGGAATCAACACAAAATAGTAAATTAGACATCTATATTAAAACGGTACCACTTGTAGCACGCTAAATGGGGACATCCTTGCCGATAACCTATAAATAACCTCTTTTAGTAAGGTATATTAAAATGATAGTTTACTTACCGTATCACACCGGGATCAGGAAAATGTAGTCTTCAAAAATACTGTTTTTCTAACACAGGCAGAAACACGGATATAAATGAACGGAAACGCAACAAACGTGCAATTGCAATCCTAACCTCCAACGAACAAACAACTCACTGATTCTAAAACACCACTACAAGATTTAAATTTCCCGCCATTGGCGCCATTTTGGTTCCCACTCCATAGTGGAAATGCATGGGATGACCTATATTTCAAAGCTTGCTATATTTACGGACCTTGATTTTAACATTCCTGGTCTTATCCTCTCTAAGTTTTCTGCTAGTTTCGCTTACGAACTAGACTACTTTTCATATATTGTATATTTACTAAAAATTACCTTCTGTTTAAATTTCATCTTCAGGTTATGTTCAGGTTAGATTCTCGTAATAGCGTAGTTTAAAAATAATCGTTGGTGACACATGTAATAGTGAATTAGAAGATAGTGAAACGAAATCCATACGTTTTAGAACACTATTTTTATATATTGCTATGGTTAACACCAATTTAAGCGACAAAAATTTTAGTTTAACGAAGAAGTAATGGAAGGAAATAATTTACTATGTGGAGTCGAAACGATTTCACTATTAATACCAATGGTATATCCTATAAATAGTACAAGGAAATACGTCGCAATTAAAACAAACGTTCGGATGTTCGATAAGCTTTCCGAGAGCTTTATTTCAAAGTTTTATGGTTTTGCCCAAACACGTTGCACTGTAAGTAACCTTACTAGGGTAAACCTAGCAGCGCACACTTTCAGTTGGACGTAAAAAGGAATTCACCTTACGATAGAACGATTTAAAATACAATGTGATGTTATGTCACTTGTGTGTTATAAAACTATATTTCTGTAATTTTTATCCAACATAATGGCATTTCGTTGTCGTTTTCAAAGTCAAAATGATGCATATATTCCCACTAGTTGCAATATGAGATTTCATATTGACACTAGTGCTTATATGAAAATTTAGAACAACTTTGTAGTTTTAAGTGAATTTATTTACTATAAAAATTAATAAAATTACAGAAAATTTTGTATGCAACACGTTGCAAAACTTTCAACTTGATTGATAAATAACTATTGTGAAAGTTACAACAACTATGATTGTGTTAATTAATTGGATTTAGAAGATGCTATTTGTTAAATCTAAGGAATACCTGTAAATATATAATTAGTAGTTTAAAATGTTACGACGTTGAACGAAATCTTTACGTTCCTTTATGCTGCAGTTGAATTGAGGCCGATTGAGCTGAAACTTTGGATTGTTGTAGTTTTACAGCCAGCAGTCATATTCCTTGTGGGTTTAAAAATTTCTGAGTTGTGCTGGCTGAACCTGGCGAACATCGTATAATGTAATTAAAAAGTTGTATAAATTACAGAAATGGTGCTATTAGATGGAAGTACAGGAGTAGAAATAGTATATTACACAACAAGTTTAGAAAAGTAAAGTTTTACTAAACGAATATAGCTTGATTGAGTACGAGCGAGCGAAGCGAACCAGTAACTTAAAAAGCTATATACGTTTAGTAAAACTAATTTTTTTATGAAATGTGTGTACTATTTTTTTCGCATTTTGTATTAGTATTTATAAATAAACATTTATATAAAACCATTATACCACGATTTGTTACGCTCATTTTGTCGTTTTGCATGCAATATTCGAAATAATTAATTATATTCTACTTTTCACATTTATTTCCCTAAATATACAATACATTTTCCATAAAAGGTTAGGCAACCCTATTAACATCATTCTCAAATTTGAATAAAGTACAGCTCTGTATTTATCACCTTAAGCCACATTCCTCAGTTTTTCTGATGGCCCACTTTCAAATTTTGGAACTTTGATAAGCTGAATTAGACTGTTTTTGGGCAAATTTTCGGCCATTTCCTGGCCAGTCTTGTTTCGTGTAAGTTGGATCGCTCCTCATGGGGCCCCTGTCTCATCGACTTTGGTAGCCAACTTCATTTTCGAAGGATTGAGCGGCATCGTAACCCCTATGGAATGTTCCGATAATTTTTGTTATATTACCGGTATTCGTTTCGTCACTGACGGATTTGATTGGAGGGCCTTTTCTGCACGCTGGACTGAACGATTTGGCTAAATTACGAGGAAAAGTCAGTAATTAGGTCACCAAAGGCTGTTAAAAAAATACTCGGAGAAATACTTAGCCGAAAACAAGTTTTATTTTTTAACAAAGTCTCCACCTACATTAATACGCTTACCCCATCACTTTATCAATGGCCCAATACCTGCTGCATATAAGTCTTTGGGCTGATGTCTCAGTCACATGCGCTTCTCACGTTCGACATCATTATCACCTGTGAAACGTTTGCCTCCACGTTGTGTTTTAGTGGACTAAAGAGATGTTAGCCACTGGGGGCTAGAAAACATTTCCTTGTGCATATCATTTGCAGGAAGTCCTTTGCCCAGAAAAAACGGACAACGGCACGCTGCTCTTTCACAGTACACTTTTCCAGTACAGTCGCCGTTTTAACACTGCCTGCGCAAGCATGATATTGGAACACGGCAACTGTTACTTGACTATCATTAAGCTTCATTGTGCTGCCACCTAATGACAGATTTGAAAATAGTTCACTGTTATATTCAAATATCCCACACCAGTTTGTGACCTAATTACTGACTTTCCCTCGTACATCTTAGGGTTAGTTGCCTACGGTTTTCTCCCTTTAGCGCCGTAATCTACCTGAAAATTTGTATTTTTAGCCTTTTTTTTACTGCCCTGGAAATGTGTTTTTACTTGGATTGGTTTTCCCGTATTGGTGTAATTGGTTTTGCCTGGAACATACGGTGCATTTGCGAGCCGGCTAGCCGCTCATTCCTGCAGCTGAGGTTTGCTGCCATTTCCCCCTGCGAACGTTGCCTCGTAGCACCTGACGAGGGTCATCCGCAGCCTGTGGCAAGGCCGTCTCCCACGTCCACAGCTCAGCACCACGTGCCGTGCGGACCTGAGGTTTTTGTAGTGCTTTAGTTATTGTATTGTATGTTAATCTGAGTTTATTAGTATGACCTTTTTGAATTGCGATAATAGTATGTTGTGTATAACGATTTTTGGTGCTTACTTGAGTAATTAAATATTTGATTAATTGGTTTCCTTACCCGGTTTTTTAGCAGCCACGTTAATATTGTTTTGATATGTGTTGCGGCTGCTTTAGTAATCACATTTTCTTTAACGCGTAACAGCCTAGTGCGTTGACATCAATTTGACTTTCGCTTTAGCTGTCAATTTTGTGCTGCTATGGCTATGCTACCGTCGACGGGTTTATTACTGAGTTTATCTAGCTGCTCGTTTCTACATTAATAGTAAAGTTTAGGGTTTAGAAAGACCGTAAGTAATGACTTGGAACTTCAGAGAACGCCTTATGAATTTATTATAGGTCTCATAAACTGCAGGTGCCGCCCCGCCTAAATTTTGTTTGCAGTGAAGTCAATTTATTAAGCCAACTCTAGGGGTTGAATGTTGGCCTTACTTTATGCTTGCGCTATTCGCACTCTTTGTTTTGCATTCCGCTTAAGGGAGTATAGTTGAGTATCTAACGCTTTTTGTGTTCTTGATCTTAGGTTACTTTAATCATGCCACGCGTTGTGTCGATCGCCGCTTCACGGTGACCGCTGCTGTATTTTTGTTTAGACATGCTTCGGCGTTTATTTAATTGGTTAAAGATTTGAGTACTATCTAGGTGATTACGTAAGCATCTAGCGCCCTAGTGGCTAGACTTGAATTAAATAGCATTATGCGTTGTTTTATGGGTTAACATGTGATATTTATTGATGTTAACTATGTATTGGTTGTGATATTTACCGGTGTTAATTATGTATTGGCTGTGATAGATTTATATTGTTGGTAGATTTGTTTTATATGTATGCGTATATTGGTGGTACGTGTCTTGTATGAGTTTGTCATTATTGCACTATAGAACCAATCCTGAATAAATATTGTTACTAGTTTGTTTTGCTACTATTTAGTTTTCTGGGTTTATCTATGATCTTGTGGAGGTCCGAGACCCAAGGATTTGTCGACGTCGAGGACCTGGCGCCCTTTCCCATGATTTTGTTGCAGCTTCGCTGGAACACCGACTCTCTCGACTAGTTAGCCAACCTAGGCCGATAGTTATGAGCCGGCAAAATACCAAATATAACTTTCGCCACCAGGTAAGGCCAACCCTTAATCCTTCGTCACAATGTCCATTAAAAGAGGCGGCTGTGGAAATTCAAACGTATGAATAATATGTTGGTGGCACTGTAAGTCTATGTCAAATTCGAGGTTAGAAGGTTAGGTTTTCCATCAGTTTTGACACAAACTGACACAAAACCTAACCTGCTAACCTGGAATTTGACACAAAACCTAACCTGCTAACCTCGAATTTGACAGTGACATTACCATATAGTAAAGTGACATTGCTATTGTTACGGTTTATTTTCGCGTTAGTGGAATTGTTATTATTTTATGATTTCCGAACGCATGCAGATAGTATTTTCATTATGCGAACGCACTTTGGCCTGCGCGAGAGATCGTGTCGGACGGCGCGACTCGTTTTTCTGCTGCCAGAAAGCACTTCGAAAGGTCGCGTTTCGTGACCCAAGCCAAAGCTGATTTTATAATTCTGCACGTGTCTTTATTTATTAATACGAAATAAACCAAATATATTGATCGTTTTTAATGTTATGTTATTGGTTCTTCTCTTGAAGCAACGTTACAGGTGGTAATAATTTTAGTTCGCCACAGCAGAATAAATAGCAGCAGTTAGGCTATATTACAACGCATCCCGTGCGATTCCAGTTATACTGTTTGATATACTGAATCGTAGTAAATTATTTTTTTTGGGCATTGTCAAACCTGGTGCCTCAAAATTAGACCTTTTGCATATCAGTGGTTTGTTTATTTGCAATACATTGAATCCACCCACTCATCGATTAAACTTAGTTGGCCATTGAAATTTCACATTGGTTATTTGGGCAATAACCGCCGTGCTGTTGTGCACACTTGATGTATATCCACCACCCCTTTTGTTACTGGGTGTTCAAAATTTAATGCCGATGCTGAATATTTGGTATCACTATGCACCAAAGTGCCACTTTATTAATTGATTTTGAATTTAGTAAAATAGCACATTATTATACAAACTGTGAGAAACGATTTTTATTATATTATTTATCTACTTTGCGTTCGTACTGAGGCTATTACGATACTCGTTTGCGTATCGTAATTGACAAAAAGCGATGCTATAATAAAAATACCAAAAACAGAGTAATTATTTTTTAACGTTAGCAACCATAGGTACTTCGCTTCGTGTACATATTGAACTGTCAATAGCCGCCTTTACTGGACCGCACAAATGTTTCCAACTGCCGCGAAATTTTCTAGATTTTGAAAATTAATTTTTTTGTTTAAAAAAATTTGGCAAAGTAGATAAAAATACTGTATGATACTTCGTTTATAAGGCATTTTGTCGCACTTACTCCTTTAGGGCACTCCTCGCTTCGGTCGTCGTACTCTAAACTCGTGCTACAAAATGCTTCTTATAAAACTCGCATCATAATATACTAAGTATTATGTAATAGTGTTTAAACTTGATTTAAACACACATAAATTTTATTTTCTAAAATTTACGAAATCCAGTTGCATGGCTTTTAAATGCAATTTATTTAATATTGCTATCACCAATTACTAAATTTAATATGTTTAAATTAGATTAAAACTATATATTTCAGTTCAAATTTACGAAACATTATTCGTAATTTAAAAACCAGTGTTATTACACAATCGTATGAGTTAAAAACCAGGAAAACGCAATTCTGCACTTCTTGCATAATATCGACCCACAGCAGCGAGTTCAACGGGCGACCTTCGCTCGACCAGGAAATAAACCTGCACAATTGCTTATCTGCTGTTTTGTAATTTAAACACTTTATCCTACTAAACTGTACATATGAACTTTGATATTGTTACTGCGTTAAGCATTTTTTATTTGTATAAATACTAGTCTATTTTCATAATAAAATCAATCTGCATTTAATGTTTGATTCATTCACTACCCTTTCTAAGCCATAATATTCACGGGGCATGAGGCTGTGCTCCGAGGGTTAGTGTCTCTACTGCCGTCCGTTTCAAGTACCATTGACTACATTGGTTTAAAACGTAAACACAGTCTTGTTTACGTGCTTGACGGATAGAATCAGCGCAAAGTAACGGAGTCCTGATACAGCCTCTCAGGCATCTCTGTTCATGGTCCTTCGAGCCGGATCTGTCTCCAACTAACGAAAAAACACATCCCGAGAAGAAGACAACATCTGCCAACCACCCAGTTCCCAGAAAAATGGCCAACAACATGGAGGAATTCAACAACTTAGCTATCGCCCAAGAAGAGCTCGCGCAGAAGATAAAGCAAATATTATCCAACAGCAAAAAGGACCCTGCCAGCCGAAAAAATGAAGCCTACATCGCCAGTCGCAACAAGACGCTGGACGAACTTTGGAACACTGCAACTGAGAATCATGCAAAATTGGGGCAGCTAAGTATTCCAACTCATAATTATTTTAAAACAGGGTATTACGACCAAATTAAAGCCATATACGGCAAAGCAAAAAGTTACTTGCAGAGCTGTTCAAAAGCAACGGAAATTTCCAACCCCTCCGCAAGCAGAACACAAGAGGAAATGGTGGCTAACCCCGAGCAAAAGGTTCGTATCCGAAAACTGCAGATTCGGATCCAGAATTTTAAGCAAGCGATGGACGACGCCGAGCTAACACAAGAATTAGGGAGGCCCGCCATCACGACAAGGGAATTAAGAGAAAAATGGGATCGTGTGGTCGAGATGGACGAAGAAGTTATGTCAAACGACATGGCTTCAGAACAAATGCACTTCAGTCCTGAATATACTACGTTGGAAGACAGGTACAGAAATTTAATTATTTTATTGCAAGCGCCAACAAGGAACGAGCAAGCAGCAGCCATCTCGCTTCCTCAAGTCAAAATCCCCATATACGAGGGAAATTATGAGGAATGGGCCACTTTCAAGGACCTGTTCACCAAATTAGTAGATGACAACCAGAATATGGACGATGTCATCAAGATGCAATATTTAAAGACGCATCTTAAGGGAGAGCCAAGCCGACTGATCCAGCATCTAGCTGTTACCCAAGCAAACTACAACACCGCCTGGAATCTGCTGCAACAAAGGTATCAAAATAATCGCCTTATTTTAACTAAATTGCTAGATACCATATTCGATCTGCCGGTCCTCTCCAAAGAGTCAGCCCAAGGGTTAAAACGATTGCACGACTCCATCAAGGAATGTGTGGAGGCAATAAAAAATTTAGGCATCTCCACGGACAGTTGGGGTCCGTGGATTAACAGAGCTATCGCTCGAAAATGGGATCCTGAAACCAACAAATTATATGAACAGTCGCTTCAA
This sequence comes from Agriotes lineatus, assembly GCA_940337035.1. Lineage (NCBI taxonomy): Eukaryota > Metazoa > Arthropoda > Insecta > Coleoptera > Elateridae > Agriotes > Agriotes lineatus. Next base: position 196,322,312 of record OW679194.1, on the reverse strand, counting down.
TGTCCAAATGAAGTCCAGGATCACCAAAATTTAATGGCTTTCCTGCAAGTGCGGTTCCAATCCCTAGAATCCATAGATGGAGCTCGAAAGCCCGCGCAGGAAAGACCACAGAAGAATTACGCTTCCGCATCCCTAAATTGCAAGCTGTGCCATGGAAATCATTACATCGACAACTGTAGTCAATTCCAGAGGCTACCTACCCATGAAAAACTAGAAGCAGTAAAAACCAATCGATTGTGCTATCGATGCTTGCGGCACGATTCAAATATATCATGTCGTGCCTATTTTAATTGTAGGATCTGTCGCTTCCCGCATCATACACTGCTTCATAAGGCGCAGCCACCATCAAGGCCGCTCCCTGCCCAAAAGATGAGGACGTCAGCTCATGCAGCAGCTATGAAGACTTCCAACGCTCCAGAAAGGAAGCCGAAGTCGGACATCATCACCGCCAATTTAGGCGCACAGGAGAGCCAAGTTCTACTTGCCACAGCAATGGTTCAAGTAAAGGCAGCATCCGGGATGACTCATCTACTACGAGTATTAATAGATCCCGGGTCCCAGGGGTCGTTTATCACGGAAGCATCAGCCGAATTATTGGGGTTACCCAGGACCAAGGTTCGAGCTGAAATCACAGGAATTGGGAACAGCGAGCCAAAAATTGCCAAATGGAAAATCCCAGGTTTGATCACACCTAGATTTTCAAGTAACTTTTCCCTACCTGTCAATTTACTAATACTTCCCAAACTTACCAAAGCCATGCCTTCATCCCCTATCCCAAACGTAAATATCAATTCCTGGAGCAATATTTTTATCGCCGATCCAACCTTCAACCAACCTGGCCCCATAGACATAATTCTAGGAGCCGAAGAGTATTCTAGAATAATTCTAGAAGGAATCACTAAAACAAAGGATGGCATCTTGGGACAAAATACCAAACTGGGTTGGGTATTATCTGGAACCATTGGAAGACAGCATAACGACAGCATTAAAGTCAACACCATGGTTGCCAAAATTGGAGAAGAATATCAGTTGCAGAAATTCTGGGACACAGAAGAAGTACCCCCACAAAGAACACTTTCCCCAAAATATCAGGTACGTGAAAAGAAATTCACAGAATCAGTACAGGAAAGACCGCAGAAAATCGAAACTTCCGAAACTCTTAATCATGGAGGTCACTACATCAAAAGCTGTGATCAGTTCCGAAGTTCACCTACCAATGACAAGCAAACAATCCAGCAGGTGAAGAAAATATTAACAACCGATCCTACAGCGGAAGAACGAGCAATAGCAACTGCCAATATATAGAATACGGAAGTTCAACATCCTGTTATCATCGAACGTGAAAAAATAGCATTTCCTCATCCACAAGAGAATCACCAAGTGCAAGGAGTTCCCAAAGTCCTCATTCACGAAGTCCTCGTTCACGAAGTCTCCATTCAGGAAGTTCCCATTCACAAAGTCGATGGACAGAAAGGAAAGGAAATTGCAGGCCACGAACAAATCGTTGAAACTCCTACAGCAGCTCCAAGCAGTGAATGCAGTCCAGAAGTTGCAGGCCACGAAAAAATCGTTGGAACTCCTCCAGATGCTTCGACAGCAGCTCCTAGCGATGGATGGAGCCAAGAAGCTGCAGCAATAACTGCTGCTAACAAAAACACCTCCGAGCCCACTAAAAACTTGACACTCGGTAATGGACGGAGCCCAGAAGTTACAGCAATAACTGCAAAAAATGGAAAACCCTCCGACTCTATTAAAAACTTGACACCCGGTGGAAAGCGGCACCAAGACTTGTCGGCAGGGGATGCAGGAAACGAAAAATCAAATGCCAAACACTTCGCGCCAAGCGGTGGAAGCAGCCCAGAAGTTGCAGCAGGAACTGCAGCAATCGAGAAACCCTCCGAGTTCAATAAACAATTAGCACCTAGTGGAGGGTGGCAACAAGACACAGCGGCAAGAATTGCAGTACACGAGCAACCCTCCGAGTTCACTAAAAATTTAGCACCTAGTGGAGGGTGGCATCAAGAAATGGCATCAAGAAATGCAGCAAGCGAGCAAACCTCCGAGTTCGCTAAATACTTAGCACCCGGTGTAGGGTGGAACCTAGAAATGGCAGCAGCCAGGAATTCAGAAAATGAAAAATCCGAAACCAAATATTCTACGCCTAATAGAAGGTGGATTCAAGAACTAACAGCAACAAGTTCCGAAAACAATAAACACAATGCTAAGCACTTAGCCCCTCGTAGAAGATGGTATCAAGAAGACGGCTTATTAAAGTCTGCGAGGGAATTTACCGAAAACACGCAATGGGGAATACCGATGCGGCATCCTCTAAAACAGCTAACCTCGGCAAGAGTGATATTAATTATCGTATGCACTCATATAATGTTCGTCTCCAAAGGAAGAGGCAGCCGATGGACGTTGGCAGGATGTTCCAAACCAATTGGTAACATAGTCAACGACACAATAACACAAAAGCTCTTTTACAGAAATAGCAAAGGAGCCAGTGTTGCAGCAACCGAACCACTTCGAGGATTTACAACCCTCTCGGTTAGACCTGCAACATCATCTGAAGGAAGTAGCATGGAGAGCCATCCGACAACGCTACTACCTATCCAGAGGAATAATCAACAGCGTCTAAAAGACGTGACATGGAAAACCATCCGCCATCATTCCTATCTATCCAGCGGGATCACCGGCAGCATATTGGGAGCCGCCATTTTAAGAGGAGCCAGTTCTAAAACAATCAGACCACTTCGAGGATCTACAAACTTCACAATTGGAATTCCAGCAGCACCTAAAGGACATTACTTGGAAAACCATCCGCCACCACTCCTATCTATCCAGCGGGATAACAAGCAGCCTATTGGGAGGGGCTATTCTAATAGGAGCAGTCTACTACATTCGAAAAAGGATCAACCAAAGGAAGCATCAATCCAAACAACGCCAGTCAACCGTAGAAGAATATCCTTTAAGAACCCTTAATGTGGAAGAAACAATATAGTTTTCCTTTTCTTTTTCTTCGGCCTAAAATTGGCAATATGTTTAAACTTGATTTAAACACACATAAATTTTATTTTCTAAAATTTACGAAATCCAGTTGCATGGCTTTTAAATGCAATTTATTTAATATTGCTATCACCAATTACTAAATTTAATATGTTTAAATTAGATTAAAACTATATATTTCAGTTCAAATTTACGAAACATTATTCGTAATTTAAAAACCAGTGTTATTACACAATCGTATGAGTTAAAAACCAGGAAAACGCAATTCTGCACTTCTTGCATAATATCGACCCACAGCAGCGAGTTCAACGGGCGACCTTCGCTCGACCAGGAAATAAACCTGCACAATTGCTTATCTGCTGTTTTGTAATTTAAACACTTTATCCTACTAAACTGTACATATGAACTTTGATATTGTTACTGCGTTAAGCATTTTTTATTTGTATAAATACTAGTCTATTTTCATAATAAAATCAATCTGCATTTAATGTTTGATTCATTCACTACCCTTTCTAAGCCATAATATTCACGGGGCATGAGGCTGTGCTCCGAGGGTTAGTGTCTCTACTGCCGTCCGTTTCAAGTACCATTGACTACATTGGTTTAAAACGTAAACACAGTCTTGTTTACGTGCTTGACGGATAGAATCAGCGCAAAGTAACGGAGTCCTGATACAGCCTCTCAGGCATCTCTGTTCAATAGTGCAATAAATGAAATCAAAATTATGCGCCGACTTGACGACCTTGGCTCGCTCTGCAAGTCGTAATTTTAGTCAAATTTCAATAAATGGCAGGCCAAAGTATAGGTATTTTCAAGCTCTACAAGTTTAATAATAACTACTTTTTCGCTAAATAGAACGAGAAACGAAATACAAGCGAATAATCGCGAAAAAAAATTCGACCACTTCACGCTCTCCTTTCGCGTTTGATATCTCGTACCTGGAAAAGTAATAAAACACAAATTGTAGGGCACAAAAATGTAAAAAAGCTGGTCCACTTTATTTTCATGTAGCGTTAATGGGAAAGGAGTTATCGCAAAAAAATCAAACGCACCCTTTTATCAAGATGGCTAAAGTATCACATAGGACAACTTAGTCAACGACTTGAAGTTTGTTACGTGTCAAAAACATTTGATATTAATACTAGTGGTGAATGAGGAATCTAGTGAGAGTGACGCGATAAAATTAATATCAGATTGGCTTTGTTCGTTGCTAGAGAAGATATAAAAACAACGTTTGTTTGTTTGAGAGAAAATTTGTATATCAGCTTTTAAAAAAGGCAAGAGTTTTCGTGGGGTGTAAATGACAATCTCGCCATTTAATATGGTTTGGTGATAGTAAAGAATTGGGTTACTGGCCAACCGTTCCTGTAAGGGAGTAAAGAATTGGGTTACTGGCCAACCGTTCCTGTAAGGGAGATCATTAAGCGGATGTAATTTTTTCAATAAATATTATATTCAAGCTGTGAAGCGATTTGGGAAACACGAATTCAACGATTGCAAAGTTTATTGCCTGTGAACAGGGTATGTAGTTGAATGTGGCATTTGCCTTTTGTTACCTGGAAATTCGATTTATAGCAACAACTATTAGGCGGAAAATCTTGGAAAGATAATCTACGGAGAATCAACCGCAGTCTTGGGGATCGATGTGTAGCGAATGACAGCCGAGGTTGGAGCCTGTCATGCTGACATGTGATAGGAGTAACGGGACGTATTAAATGTCTGCGAGTATATCGGCACAAAGATAAGTGTTTTAGCTAGAATCTGATAATATTTTTGCATATAAAAACTGTGTAACCATTAAACTTACGAGCGGTTTAAGTTAAGCTATTTGGGGTACCCTGCGTTAGGTTGTAATATTAAAGATGCTAATTGTCTGATCGATGGTAATAATGTTCTAGTAGTAATAAAACTAGCTACAAGTATTGCTTTCTTTCATTTTGATAGGGAGTTCAATAATCGTATTGTTATTAGTTGATAGAAAGTGAAGTTACAAGTTTCTTGGCATATATCAGTATATTTGAGTTTAACTTGTTGGCGCCAATTATCAACATCATAAACTAGAATCCGCGACGTCTTCACTGATGCTAGAGACGGGCCTCAAATATACTCTTATAGTGATCGATTGTTAACTAAGAGATATAGCGATGACCTAAAGGTAGGTAAAGGAAAATATAGATAAATATAGCTAACAAGTTAAACTTTTCTAGACCCTTCCCACACCCAAAAAAAAAGGAATTTTAAGTTCACTTTTAAGAGAAAGCACTTTTTTATACATAGTGACTGGACTATAGGCCCATGAAATGGGTAAATGTTGTACATAGTAAGATTTAGATTGTTGTTTGTCATCAGTCGAACCGAAAGAGGCTTGTAATTTTTATATTTTAATTGAGAATACCTTGGAACATATGTAATAGTGTTGCAATATTGTTACTTAAATATTAAAATAAGGAATTTTGAAATTAAGGCATATATTAACGGAATGCAGTCATGTTACTTTCGATGCAATTGATCTAGTGGTGTTAATTTTAATTCCTTGTTAGTTAAGTTTGTTTAGTTAATTTAGGAAATACATTTTTTGATGTATAATTTAGAATGAACTTTAGTGATAGATGCAATCTAGCAGCCAATAGAATTAATGCCATAGCATTTGTTTCAAACAAACTGCAGTTATTCCAGACCTCATAACCAAGACCGTTTCCATATTTCGCTAGTGTAATGCTGAATTGTAAAAGTAATTAAATGGTTTTGACGCTTACCTGTGTGTGTATTACGGGTATTTGGAAGCTGTCTGTGGAAAAAAGCAAGGTTATAATCCAATAATTGGAACAAGCTGAGGCAGTCTATGAGGTGACATAATTATTATTTGGTTATCTGCAAAAAGTAAACAAAGTAAAGTAAAGTAGTAGCATCCGTAGAGCTTGTTGAGTTACGATTATACGAACCTGGTTTCCAACGCAGAAGATAAAAGGGCTGATAAACAGTTGGCCAGCGATGGGTTATGATTCCGAGTGGGTGAGCAAGAGAAATGTTGTATGCTGACTCTGCTACGACAACCTCTAAGCAGCCATATTGCATTTGATGGTCCAATATCAGTGGATATTGGTGAAGTGCGTGTTGAGAGAATAAGCAAGGTAGGGTTCTGTTCAGTTCGTAGCTCTATTTTTTTGTATTACCTCGTTTGGTGCTTTTCTTATTGCATAAAAATAGTACTACCCTCTCGTTTATTAAAGCCGTTTTATCATGAAAACAGCTGGATACAAAATGCCCCCGCTTGCTACTGTGCGCTCCCAAAACAAGCTTAATATTGAAAATGTAGTTTATTTACTACACCTGCTTTTCGAAAATATTCTCTGATACTTTTGGAAAATGAAGGCGTAGATGTTTTAGGATTAGCACGACATCGAGGCTAAAAATCGCTCTCTGTCACTGAAGGCTTAAGGATATAGGATATATACTCCCCTCCAAAAAAAACCGGATCATTGTTTTTAACTATATTTTTATACAACGGATCATTTTTAAATGTCTGAACAGGCATTTTAAATTTATTTAAGTATTACTTAATAACATAGTGACTTTATGTCAGTCTTAGTAACAATTAAAATTTGTGTTTGTTTCGCTTAAAACAATTTATTAATTGTTTGTTGTTTTAGTATAAGTTTATCCAAGACCTCATAAGCAGCATGCCACGACGAATGAAAGCTGTAATAAGAGCTAGAGGTGGAAATATACAGTACTAATCAAAGTTGAATTGAATTTTTATTTTTTGAAATCAAATTGTTGTTTTTCATATTACATATCTTTTCAATTTCCTGATCTTTTTAATAAAAAAAATTGCAAATTTTTATTATTATTATGTCATTAATCAAGACTTACATAAGTATAAAATGCATATTCAGACATTTAAAAATGATCTGTTGTACATATAAAAATAAAATTTAAAAAATGATCCGCTTTTTTTGGAGGGGAGTGTATTTACGTTTCACAGCAAATAACATTGCGCAAAAGATTATTATTCATGATTATAACACCGAAAAGGCAATTCACAGTAAAGCACTTCTTTAAAATGTTCTTGAACTATAGTCGTAACATCTACGTATACATTCTCCCTAGAATATTTCTATTTAAATTTTTGTTAGCAAATTGTCATTTTATACTAAAATCTAACTACAAACGCTGAAACAAAAGCTTTTTGTGTTAAGCATTTAAATTTAGCGTCGATATACAATATGCTGCCTTAGAATTAGAGCAAGTAGCAGACATAAGAATAGCTGATCGTGAAAACGTAATTCGAGCTTTAAATTTTATTAGTAAAGGTAATACCACAAGGAGTGAATATGTCTTTAAAAAATATAATATTCACTTCGAGTGGTATTTGGGATGACTATTTTACAATATATTAATACAAAACCAAAAAATTAACTTTATTATTGTGTGGAATAGTCAATTAAATTCAATGAAATACTTCCAAAGCGCAACATTGCAAACTTTTTAACGCAAGCTAAACTTTGTTTACACAGTTTGTTTATGTTTATTTTACGTTACCTAGCGACATCACTAAGCATTGTTTTTTAAATATTTTGCATGGTGCTCAATATTCAGATATATACTGTTCCTGTTGGCTGAAAAAGCAAATCTTAGCAGTCAATTGGCTTATAGAAACCATTAAAAAAATAAATAAGAAGTCTCTTTTTTACAACTTGTTACCTTAGCAGCGTAATTACGATGTAGGTGTTATTATATGTATTTTATCAGTCAAGCATGCAGCTGTCATAGTAACATATTTTATGAAACGAAGGTTGGTTTTCCCAAAGTAGCAATCGTCATCGTGTTTTTAATTCACAGTTAAGCTACGATCTACACATTTTTCATGTATAATTTGTTACGTGTCAAAAGCATTTGATATTAATACTAGTGTTGAATGAGGAATCTAGTGAGAGTGACGCGATAAAATTAATATCAGATTGGCTTTGTTCGTTGCTAGAGGAGATATAAAAACAAGGTTGGTTTTGTTTGAGAGAAAATTTGTATATCAGCTTTTAAATAAGGCAAGAGTTTTCGTGGGGTGTAAATGACAATCTCGCCATTTATTCTGGTTTGGTGATAGTAAAGAATTGGTTTACTAGCCAGCCGTTCCTGTAGAGGAGTTCATTAAGCAGATGTCATTTTTCCAATGAATATTTATATTCAAGCTGTAAAGCGATCTGGGAAACACGAATACAACGATTGCGAAGTTTATTGCCTGTGAACAGGGTATGTAGTTTAATATGGAATTTGCTTTTTGTTACCTGGAAATTCGATTTATAGCAACAACTATTAGGCGGACAGTATTGGAAAGCTAATCTACCGCAGTATTGAGGGTCGAGGTATAGCAAATGACAGCCGAGGTTGGAACCTGTCAAGCTGACATGTGTTAGGAGTAACGGGACGTATTAAATGTCTGCGAGTATATCGGCACAAAGATAAGTGTGGTAGCTAGAATCTGATGATATTTTTGCATATAAAAACTGTGTAACCATTAGACTTACCAGCGTTTTAAGTTAAACTATTTGGGGTACCCTGCGTGAGGTAGTAATAGTAAAGATGCTAATTGTCTGATCGATGGTAGTAATGTTCGAGTATTAATAAAACCAGCTACAAGTATTGCTTTCTTTCATTTTGATAGGGAGTTCAATAATCGTATTGTTATTAGTTGATAGAAAGTGAAGTTACAAGTTTCTTGGCTTATATCAGTATATTTGAGTTTAACTTGTTGGCGCCATTTATAACATCATAAACTAGAATCCGCGACGTCTTCACTGATGCTAGAGACGGGCCTCAAATATACTTTTATAGTGATCGATTGTTAACTAAGAGATATAGCGATGACCTAAAGGTAGGTAAAGGAATTTATAGATAAATATAGCTAACAAATTCAGAAAGTGTAAGATGCATCTCAGCAAGTGTAACTTGTACTTCGGAAACAGTAACTTGTAATTCAGGTTAGGAAATTGTAATTCAGAAGGTGTAAATTGGAATTCAGCGTTAATTGACATTTAGATAGTATCAATTTTAATAGAAACGAAGCGACGATCTATATGTAGAATTACTATGTAGATACATACATACAGGTGTGTATAAAGTTTGCAACACATGTTTATTGTGCAGTTCATTTGTCAAAAAATCCTAGGACACGTTGATTTTACTTTTTGATTGCTATCTTTTGGTCGATAACAAATGACTTTAAAATGTTTCATCATAGAATTTACGTCATTATTGTATGCTACACTAAGAGCCTTTTACTTGCATCAAGTTGTGCACTATTACGAGTGAGCCATGTTGCGCAAACGAACACTTAAGCATCAAATAAATTACAGTCTAACGTTTGCTGTTTCCTTGATATTTAGGTGTGTAGTTACAGACATATTAGTTTGCTGTCACACATTTACAAACTCTTCATGAAGATAATCGTAAATAGACTGACTTCTAAACTAGACCTATGCTAGACACGAGAGCATGCAGAATTGCGATCAGGATACGGCACAAATGATCACTTTCTGACTTTGAAAAGCCTAATAGAAAAACAGTGAAAACACTAGTTTTGGTGTTTGTAGATTATGAGAAAACATTTGACACTCTAAGTCTCAATCAACAGAAATGCTTGCAGAGTTAGCTGACTGTCAAACTGATTATCGTTACAGCACACTAACTAAACACATATTTATGTATATGACGTCACAGCCAGTGTTAGGGTCCATGAAAACACTAAAATATTCCGAATAGAAAGAAATGTACGTCAAGGCGGCACTATTACTCCAAAGTTATTTGCAGATTTGCTCCAATTTATTGATGTGCAACCAAATAAACTGGGAAGCGCTGGGACTAAACATGAATGGTGAAAATCATATCATAGTACGAATATCTGACTGTATTAATAACACCAGGAAATTGGTCTTAAGATTGAACATAGTCTCTCAACAAATGGGCCTGAAGATCAACATCTTAAAGACAGATGATGACAAACTTAGTAATTGGTGTGAGTATTTATATCGATGGCAATCAAATCGAAAAGACCACGTCTTCTAAATACTTAGGTCACAAAATACGTATTAGTAGAGACAACCAAACGTGTCAACTCACAAGAAGAATAGGATTGGCATGGGCAACCTTTGGCAACCTGAAGTAATGAAAAAGTCACTTTGAAATGGAATTGGGTGATATACATTGCAAGAATGAACGATATTAGATGGAACAAAAAAATACTCGAATGTAAAGCAGTCGAAGAAACCCTTGGTTCCCAAAGTACCGCAATGTCGGCAATATTGTTTCAGAAATGACATCGTTCGACGGAATATGGAAATTCATTAGATACCACTTTTGGCAATTTTTTCCGTTATATTTACGAAAACAACCTGAAGCATAGCAGCGAACCATTCTTTTGGGTTGGGCTTTAATAATTTACTTAGTGTTTATAACGCAACTGTAACTTCTAACAATGCAACTAAAATACTAAACTGTTAAAATGGCATTGCATTGCAGAATATATCTAATAGAAATAATCCACTGCACTATGCCATTTCTGAAACAGTATGGCCGCCATTGCAGTACTTTGGAAACCAAGGATTTATTCTACTACCTTGATCGAATTGAGACTGCGACACGAAGCTTTAAGAAATAGAGGACGTCCTCCAACAAGATAGCATGACGATTTAAGGCGCATTAGAGATCCTGTATGTACATAGGTTACCTACTTAAAGAGTTGGGCAAACAGCATGATTTGCCAACTCGCTCTTGATGAGCGAGTTTTCAGAGAATTGAACATTTCTAAAACCGACTATTAGAAGTATACTGCCAACCGAGCTTACATTTAGATTTCCATCAGTCGTAATATGTTACAAAATATTTTAAAAAGGCATTTTCATCGCACATGCCTTGTGAAAAGTAATCCAACCAATCAAAATGTATCACGCTGTTTTCCCAACTCTTAGTAAATTATATACAGGGACCCCAAGGAGCATTCAGCAGTTGCTTTATATGCAACAGTTTGGCCATATGAGATCAGGATTTTCACTGGTTGGCGCCATGTCCTGGTGTCATTTTGACAATAACATTTAAAGACATCAAGTGGACATGTACTATGCAAGACAAAAAAACCTGGGGCAGTTAGTATGGTCTGTTGTGAATGTGACTGATTTAATAAGTACAGTTGCTAGATATTCCTAACTTAACCCTCAACTTTTTTAGACGTTGCTATGAATCAATATTGTTATAACAAATGTAATTGTTTAAAGCCTCGTTTAAGCTAATCAAATTATGCTAAAATCCCTATGAAGAGTTGTCCCACTTTTTTTTGTCTTGCATAGTACATGTTAGTTTGAGATTAACGAACCTGAATATGATGTTTGAAATTTACTTGAGATATAATACATTTCGTTATAAGTAAGCCCAAAACCTGATTTTATAAAAGTTTAAGTTTTAGGTATGAGGTTTTGTTGTGCAGTTGGATGCTAAAATAGAACTGAAAATCGGCATTAAAATGAAATGCTCTCCTAGAAATCAAAATAAGCGAGACTTATGGTTGAGGTAGGTTAGTTGTGAAAATTGGTATTCGAATGACAATAAATAAATAAATAAATAAATATGTGAATAGCGTTTTGAAGATTCTATGGGGAAGAAATTACGTGTTGGTGGCAAAAGAAAACTCAAAAGTAATACTATGCCAACGTTATTTTCCTTCACGTCTTTACATTGGACCTTGGAAACACAGAAAATGCCTCTCGTGCACAATGAAGTATGTCTTAAAATAAAATTTCTGTGTGGTACGAATGGATATGAAGAACTTCAACGACAAAGAATTCATCTACCACCCGCAAGATCATTAAGAAGGCGTTTACAAAATATAAAATTTGTACAATATCTAGATAAATATAAAAAGATATGAAAAATAACTTTAAACGTATTATATAGTGTTTTATTAGTTTCGTGATGACTTAAATTTTGTAGATTTAGGTATATTTAAGAGAGCTGTAAATGAAATTTATAATTCATACGACGTTTCTTGTTTTATTATTTCCTCATTGAGATATTTAATTGAAATATTAGTAATTTCTAACACCGCCCTTGGTTTTGGTCCGCTACTGGATTCGGCCATTTTGTATCCTTTGTCATAAGTGACATTTCATATGGCCAGACTGTTTTTCTATAGTGACTATAATACAAATTGGACACAAATTGCACAAAATAGAAAGCTATGGAAGCAATCAGGGGGGGGGCTTATGTCCAGCAGTGGACCTTAGAAGCTGGACGATGATGATGATTGTCTTTATTCTGATTTTATTATTAGGTTTTAAGTGTCTGCACTAAACATACACAGAGTTTCTGCAGATACCTAAATAGAATATAATTTATGTGTTAGGTTATAATTTTCCTCGACATATTTTCTTTTCTATAGCAGAGCATTATAGTCTACATAATACGTAACTTAAGTAGTAATCTCATTGAAATTTTTAGTTTTTTACGTCCGTCGTTTAAAGATGAAGGAAGTATTGCAATCGTGAAAAATCATCTTTCGGTTTTTCTTTAGATCTGTGCAGCAATTAGTTGTGGATTTTTTTTCGTACGAAATTTGCAATTTGGTTGATTCTTTTAAGTAATTCGTCTCTGGTTGCAGATTCATTAAAATAATTCTTTTATTTTATTGAACCCCATAGAAGATTTGGAAATCTTGTTCACCGAAGAATTGGCTCTTCACGACTGATTCTCAAAAGCTGTTAGTTAACAGCCATAATACGCTGGAGATCCACAATGTTGCAAAGCGGCATTTTGATGAACATTCAGTGGGACATTTACAAGAGGAGGTAGGGTGTTATCTAAAAAATGTAGATAATCGTTTATATCAAGTCTAGTCTGTAGTTCTACAGGGTCTATGGATAATGCTCCCAAAAATTTACTAAAAAAGTGTGTTGAAAAAGCCTTTTTTTTAATAGTAGGCTTTCATTAGATACACCATTAATGTGTGTTTATATACTTCGAAATTGAAGTTCAGGAGAATATTGATGAATCTGTTCACAATATGTAGTTATTTGTATAATAAGCATAGAAAGTAGAATTTGCTGCACCGTATGCATCGTTTGCAACCCGACCGTAGTAAGGGTTACGACAGCATCAGGTCAGCAAATAACTTGTGGCTCGTGACTAAAGACTAGCTTTACGCACTTGCATCATAAATTACTATTCCTACTCGCTAATAGAAAGTCGGCTTATTTATAACATTTGGAGGAATGGAAAATGTTACATTTTATTTATATAAGGATCGTTATAGAAATGCTGCTGTAAACACTTTCTGTGAGTTAGTTTGGATTTAGACTATTGTTGAAGTCCTAAATTATGTGCTATTGAATAGTTTTTAAACCTATTTAATTAATTTGTAAAAAAATAATGTGTATAATAATGCACACTTAAAGCTATCTGCTGACCTCGTGCTCTTGCAACCCTCCTTACGGCCGGGTTGCAAACGATGCTCTCGGTGCAGCAAATTCTACTTTCTCTGGTTATTATACAAATAACTATTATATGCGCATTATACACATTAATAGCAACGATCCTTACATAAATAAAATGTAGCATTTTGTATGCCTACAAATATTAGAAAAAAGACGACTTTCTATTAGCGAGTAGGAAATAGTTATTTATATTACGAAAGTACAAAAAGCGAATCTAAAAGTCGGCTTTCGTATGAGTTACATACATCAGTTTTTGTTCTACTGCTTTGGAAGTCTTTTCTTAGAAAATATTAGAAAATGACATTTTAGTCCAGGAAGTCAGGAAAGTAATGATCATAGCAAAAAATGGAAATGAGTATTTTGTTTTCGACCAAAGGAAACACAGTGTTAGTTTTTTTTTTGCTATGGTTATTACTGCTGAAAAGTAAAAGGTACTATACGAAAAAGTAGGTGTTTTCGGCCGCTAAACACTGCCGAAATTCATAGCTTTTCGATACAGTAGAACAAAAAATATTTTATCGCATTTAATTAGGCATTGTACTACAGTTTTACATTCAAAATTGTTTAGAAATGTGGTACTTTTCTGCATAGCAACGGTGATTCGTTTGACGTTTGACAGTACTTAAGTGTATTGTTGGGGGCACTGTAAGTCCTATGTCAAATTCGAGGTTATCAGGTTAGGTTTTTCGTCAGTTTTGACACAGACTGATGCAAAACCTAACCTGCTAACCTCGAATTTGACATAAACTTATAGTGCCACCAACAATACATTTAAGTACTGCCAAAGGTATAACGTAAATTGAAGCTGCTTATTGTGCTTTTGTACTTTGTAACGAGTTGTGCTCAGCTTGGTAATGTTTTGACATTTAGTGTCACTTTCATATAAAAATGTAATATTTAAATTTCTTATGAAATGCGATAAAATTGTATTACGCAAAGCGTTAGAAAAGTGGTTTTACTGAACTCGTATGGGTGCTATCGCTCGTACTGAAACCAGCCATACTTGTTCAGTAAAACATCACTTTTCTAATCTAGTTGCGTAATATACTATTGCAATCTATTTTGATTTTCATGAAGCAATTGACAGATTTTGAGTCGAAAATTATCATCCCATTCTTAAAGTGCCTAGATGCTTTGGAAATGATAAAGATATAGCTCCTGCCCACGAAATACTTGATAAACCTTAAATATTTTTAATGTTTGAACTTCAGGGCAGTTTCATCTATAAAATAATTTGGAATAGTCAAAGGGCGTCATGTTTGTTTTGGGATAAGATGTGTTTATTTTTTATGATATCTAGCAACTGCTTCTCATACCATCTGCTTCAATAGCTCTAGATTGCCCTCTGATACTTCTGAAAGTATGTAGACGTTGATAGTTCTTGTAAAAACGTTACGACTAAGTGCTATGCGGTTAGGGTACCACAAACATGAGAAACTAGCATTTAAACAACGAAAATTAATGATATGCTATATTTTTGCATAACTTTCTACATTTGTATGACACAGAGATTACAAGGCCTCTCCATTCCAACAACATCGTCGTATCAATCAATGCATTACAAACAAGTGTGTAAAAAAACATGAAATGTAATATATCTAAAACTACTTATTTTCTAAAAATTATAAGACACTCGAATACAAACATGATTTTCATATTAATGCAAATTTATGGCAATATAACTGCTTTTGGTCACTTGGTAATCCAAGGATCAAACTAATTACTCTAAATATCATGCTTGTTCGAATTTTTAATTAAATAACAGATTAGTTAAAGATTAAAAATAGGTATTTAGCTATATGAACATCACTCTTGGGAATTCTTATAATCATAAAGAAATTGTTGTCAAAGTATATCGCAGATCTTGTATTACAGACTTGTTTCGTTAATTACTTTTACAGCTACAGGACCTAAACATAAATAATACTTCGAAGCTGACTAGCAGAGCAAGGAGGCTATTTACAAACTTCAGTTCAGGCGAAAAAATACAACTAAATATATATAATCTCTTTATATTCACAACATATAGTTTATCATATAGGTATTATTAGTGTACCTGTATAATACTTTAGTAAGAGTAGAGCAAACAGCGAAAAATTTTGGATCAGTTTTTCATGGCTACCAAGATTTAATGATATATTGAAAAACAAGGTTGGTAAAACTGACACACAAGTTGTCAGTTCCATCAAATTTAAGGTTAGCAGGTTAGGTTTTGCGTCAGTCTGTGTCAAAACTGACGCAAAACCTAACCTGCTAACCTCGAATTTGATGAAACTGACAACTCGTGTGTCAGTTTTACCAACCTTGTTTTTCAATATATCATTAAATCTTGGTAGCCATGAAAAAATGATCCAAAATTTTTCGCTGTTTGCTCTACTCTTACTAAAGTATTATACAGGTACACTAGGTATTATTTGTGAATACATAACTATTTAAAGTTGACAATTCATAATTTTCAAAATACAGCATTAAGAGCACAAAAGTGTTATTATATTGTTTTTAACAACATACTAACATATTGTCACTGGTTAACAAATAATATACTCATGTTATCCAGATTTAATATCAAACGTTGTAAACAGTCCTGAAAATGTTAAATATTATTACAAATTTCATAACTTGTACAAATAATCTAAAATGCAGTTGTTGTTTATTCTCAGATCTATGGTAATAGCTTCATATAAATAAACAGAATAAAGAGTTTGTTTCGGCATTGGATCACTTGATCTCTTTTCTCGTTTTCCGAGTATAACCTGCAACACATGTCGATAAACATTTCACAAGGTCAATTTTTGTATACTTTGACCGACAACTTATTATACCTATTCGTACCAATTCGCATGCAGTAGTACCAATACAATAAAAATTGTTAAAATACTAAGAGAAATAGTCACGATCTAGAGAAGTTAAAAGGACGAAAATGTTTTTAAGGCTAAAGTATGGTTTAGTACCGGAAAAAGTTTGCACTTGTATTTCTAACTAGTTCTACAGATGTCCAAAGTATCTTAAGTCTGCGGTTTTACCGTTGGTTCTTTTTGCATTTACCATGTGTCGCGGATATGTCACTTTGACAAAGACTATTACTACATCTATTCCAGTCAGTCTTACATTAAAATTCTTTAACTCTAGGATTGTTGGTGGAAATAATAGGTACACACTGTTGGTTTGATAACCTGCAAATTCCAGCATCTGTCGGTATTATGTCCACCACAAGAACTACTGGATTTGGATAAAAGATTGCAAGGTTTACATTACAAAATTTCGGGTACCATGGAAAGTTCTAACAAATTGGAAGTAAAATTTGGCATGAGTACTTTTTCAAAAATTATGTTGGTCAAGTAAATTACAAGGTTGGCTAGACACTTCTACTTACAAAAAAATACAAAAATATATTACTGCCTCCCATTATTACATCACGATAACAAGTCAAGGAGTACATTTGATAAGTACGTTATGCAATACAACGAACACTAGTATTAAGCTACCACATTGAGACACTTCAAAAGGTACTTTACTGTTATAACTACTCAATGAACTTCCGCGAAATGGGATACATTTTTAGTTAGACTTAAAACTAACTCCTTATTTAGCTTAAAGCCTTTTTAATTTCAACGAATTACACCTCTATTTATAATTATCTCGAAAGAAAGAAAATAGTTCAAAAATGTTTTCATTCGTCAAACTGAAAATTTTCAATGTAATAATCAATAAAAAGATTGAAAGACGACTTTCCGTTGCAAGTTTGACATAGAAACTTCTTTGTCGCTACTACCACGTATCTGGCCATTACTATTATAAATGCAATAAAGATGTTTAATTGCAACAACAATTTATGGTTTAGATTTTTGTGTTGCTACATGCTAGATTTTTTGAAATGTGTGGTTGTGGAATTCGAAAAACTCAGGCAATTTTCTGTTTGATTTAAAAATATTTTGGTTCAGAGATATGCTGGTTTGGTATAAGCACAGAAAAAATACAATTTTATATACGTTTAGATATAATTTTACGTAAAAACTGTAATAACGCTTCCATACAACAGTTTAAGCTGCTATTTGTTGTTTGGTAATTTGGAAACCTGGAATGTAATTATTAATAACAATTAAAAAGTAACCATTCGCCTGAAATGTTATTGATTATAATTTTACTCGCGTAATATGGTTGAGTGAAAACATTTTCTTTTACATTTTCTTGAATTAAGGGTGCTGTTTTACATTATAGGATATATTTCCGCAAGTTGACACTAAAGTAACAAATTATTTAGGACTTTTGTAAATAATAGCTTAGTTTCCAAGTATTTTACAGAGTATGCTATTTATCTGTAAAATTCCAGTATTTCTTCATCACTTTTTAAAGGACAATTTTATTGAATGAGGCTTTTAAACGCCCAATTTATTCTTCTATAATTTTCGATTGCATTAAGTTAGATAATATTGTTGAAATACAACAATATCAGTAATTATTAAAAAATTGTTAGAATAGTAGATGGGGAATAATAAAAAAGTGGACTAGAGATTTACGATTGTTAAAGGTATTAACTGGTTAGGTAAATGTAGTGTTAGTACAGTTATACATGTGCATCATGCATAGCTCAATGATCATATACAGGATGTATGATGCCAAACTTAATGTTACAGGAAACGTTAAAACAAAAAGTTTGGTTAAAATTATGTTTTTGTTATTTACTAAAAACTGGAAAAAGATATTAAAGTGAAAATTGACAGATATACTCTATCAATACCAAACTTATTTATGAAATGCTTTTTTAATATTTGCATATGACTAAGGGGTTAAAATTACCAACCTTTATAAATAGCTTCATTAGAACCTTTTAATCAACAAGAATATGTACTAAAAAGCCTGATTTATATGAAAACATTTTTAGCTTTTTGTAAAACAAACAGTTTTTGGGTAAAAATTAAAATACATTATGATGTAAAGTATTTTGCTGAATAACTGCCGTGCATTATAATGAAATTTATTTTTTACACACTAAATTTGACCCCTCTTTAGGAAGGTTTATATAAATAATGTTTGTTTCAACGTCCCCTAGAACCTCCTTAAGTTTGGTATCGCATTTTTGAAACACCCTGTATAAAATGTCAAATCTATTGCTACTGTCTAATACTATAATAATGGAGCAAATTCAAGAAATTACGTCTATTACATTTAGTTTACCTAACTTTAGAAGGTATGAAAATTTTAAATAATATAGCTATTTCGCTGCCTTTTTCTTTCTAATAAACATGTTTTTCTACAAACTTATTCTAAATGTTGATATTATAAGAATATCTATAAATATACATATTTTACATTTTATTACTTATTTTGTCAACAGACATGTATTTTGGATGACACAATTTTGATAAATATAGTTTCCTGTTGTATTCAGAAACACATTTTTAGAAGTAAGTGGTTCATACATAATACGCAGTGTGACATAGGAAACAAATGTACGTTAGTAATCAAAGTATTGTATAAACTACAAACTACACAGTAGATTGTAAATGATGAATGACAGCATTGTGTAGGTGAGATCCCAATTATCAAATGTGATAAGGCTTGTATAGTCGTAACTAAAATAATATTTGCTTAAAAAGTGAAATATTCATACTAGGAGAAATATGTTTATAATCATTTAAGATGACACTTTTTTCAAATCTAGCACTGATTTAAAATACTTAGAAATGCTTTTGTTGAAACATTGTGTTTTAGAATTGATAGGAAAAATTATTTTGACTATGACTGTACAAGCTATAATGTTTATGTCAACTTTTATTTTACTACTAAAATGACAAAAACTGACTACTAAAAAATAGTGGTTGTCGAGATAAGCAAGTAGAAATTGCTTAGTATACTTTACATAGGCCTCACAATCTATCTTATATTTGCACGTTTTAAGTTAAACATTAAAAGCTTTAATATAGATAATTGGGGTTTCGGATGTACACACTGTTGCTGTACTGTGTATGAATTTAGCACATATATATTTTTTGTAAATATACATCTGACTATATATGTAGTCACAACAACTGACCAAACTGAATGTCAGCAGAATTCATACATATTAAACACAACACTCGGTGTTGTGTTCTACCAAAATATGGCTATACTATATAATATACACGTCAGGTAAATATCGTACGACCTATGAACGAAAAGCAGAAGGTTCTTACTCTACATTTAGACGTAAATAAGACTTGACAATGTGAAAATTCTACGACTAATTTCTCAACTATCTACACTTAATCTGTTCTAATACTAACCTATGGAAATTAATTTTTTGTTGGCACGACTTTAGCTCGTAGCATGGCGATAGTATGTTGAGTCACAGGTTCTGTTGGCGACTCCGAATCTGAGCTAGTACCAAACGGTATCTGATTGGTTGTTGCCTTCACGGTTTCCGAGAGTTTTGCGTCAAACATCGATTTTAGGTTGACTGTTCCATCTGCCCAATAAATAAGAAAACTTTATGAGTTGTTGCTTAACAAGTTCTATAACAAAATTAGTTATTCGATGAAATGCGATTGGAACTCTTCCAGTTGGATGCAATCTGCACTTTTTGTATTATTCTGTAGTTTATTAAACTAAATATTACTTAAATTAGAAAGAGCATTTGTAATAATTTACTAAGCCTACTACAAATATGAGGACTTCTGTCGTTATTACTGACTTTTGCATAGAACTGCTTAAGGGTTGCATACTCAGATAGATTGCAGCAGGCACTATAAAATCAACATTTGATAGTTGATGATCAAATGGGGGAACATTGCGGTTTTGTTCCATATATATCTAAAGAGGTAATGAATGCAACTTTCTAATTCTATAGTATAACCGCTTTTAGTTGCATATCTTCAGATTTCGAAATCGTAGAGTTTCAAATGCTTAACCGTTGTTGCTCTACGCCTGCGGTTCGGTCATTACCAGAAGCTATGATGTTACATTTACTCAGCTAACAGCAGTATGTTATAAATATTAACGATACAAGTTTGATTATGAGAATCTTAACGACACGAGTTTGATTGCCAAAAACGAGGCGGTGAGCCGAGTTTTGCGGAAATAAAACGAGTCTCGTTAAGTGCCATAAGCAAACGTGTATTGCTCAATATTTTATCATCATCAATAAATTCTGGTTCAATGTATTTCTTTATACAGTGCGGTAATGAAGCTCTTAACGATACTAACATTTGGTTAAGAGTCTATAACAACACTGATGAAGATAACAGTATTTAACATTACTAGCTTGGTAATAGGGTTTTTACTGGCGAATAGAAGGATATGACTGGCGAGCAGCAGGTGAGCTAGTAAAACCTGTTACCTTGAATGTATTGTTAAATATTTTATTTGTTCTTCACTTGTAAATATCAAAATATCAAACAGACAAGCAACTAAATTCATCAATATGACACATACTAAGAAAGACAACTCTGGCTTTGCACGCTATCATTTATCTATGAGCACACTTGTAAAACTGACAGTTAACTTGTAAAGATATAGTGTCACAATGTAGACGAAGGAAGTTTTGGGTAAAGCCTTTTACAGTTTTTTAGTAACTTTTCCAATTGTTTTCTGTTCCTTACAGCAGCCGCCTGAAGTTCAGCATTTTTTGTATAAAATCGTTAATATCTCTGAAACAGTTAACGTTAGACCCATACAACTTTATATCAAAATGATGAGTATTTCAATGCAAAACTTTTAAGCTACCCAAATATAGGGCATTCCATTAAAAAAAAAGTAAGTTTGTTTAGCCACACTTTTTTGAGCCACCCTGTATAATCAAAACTATTTTGGTAATATGCACCACCTTCGTACCTACAACTTTTATATAAGCAATATTCACGTAACTCGATAGTTTTAGAAATATCTTCCACCCCCGCTTCGTTGCCGGACCCTGTATGTGAATCTTTAATGTCGTTTGACTAGGTAATAACAGAACTGCAATTCTGAAATGAAAACATAACAAACACTTTTATGAGTGAAGTATAATACAATACTTATTAAAATACCCATTACTTTAATAATTATAATCAATTCACCAAAAGCACTAATAATATGAATGTTGAGTATAAAGTGTAAGCGTGCTCTCACTATGCTCTTAAGACAGTGTACATTTTCTTTAATTTAAACAACCTTGTATCTATGAGCTTTTATGAAATCCCCATGCTGTGCATTCTATCTTAAACACATAGTACCTATAATACGTTTTAATGTGTATTGGTGCCCTGCATTCATTGCTCTGTAAATAAACGTTTACCTACCATCTTCATATACAGGGTTCGGCAACGACGTAAGGGTGAAAGTTACAGGTACGAAGGTGCACATTATTAAAATTTGATTATACAGGATGACTCCACAGTAATCATCTTAGAATAAAGTTAACTGTTTGGAGATGTTAACGATTTTTTACAAAAAATGGAAAACTTCAGGAGACTTGTATAAATAATAGTAAACAATTGAATGGAATAAAATGTCATAAAAATTATGTTCCTCATAGCTTTCGAGTGTAAAAGAGTGGCTCTAGGTATTAATGCTACACGTATGCAAGATGCTCAAAATGAACAAATTTAATAATTTCTATATTTTAATGGAAATCCCTTTATATTTTTATTTTTAAAAAGAAAATTAATGGGCTTTCCTTTGGTATCCAACTTCAACTGTTTTTCAGATATGCGAGTTGAAATTTAAAAAACCCGAGTTAAGCCCCTCAAGATGCTTTATTTAATCCGGGAGTTGTTGCATGAGGATATAGAAGATCCCCTGTACAAATGCCGGAGAACCTCTCTTGTGGCGTAGCTATAGTGCTGCCACTCTCAGTAGCTGCTCAGTATAGATACATCTGTCACTAGCATTAATACTAATGTGTAAAAATAATATAGTACTGTATTTCTTTATAAACTGTGCAGGGGTGCTAGCAAAGCCATACGTGACACTTTATTGTAGTTTATATTTAGACTTTCACAATAGATCAATATGCTTAAATTACATAAAACATATTTGTGAAAATGTGGTAGATGAGAGTATCCCACGTCGCTATTGATGTGTCAGGAATTCACGTAGCAACTCCCTGGTTAAAGGGATAAGAAGGCGTCATTAAAATGTTAATTTAAGCTCTTGAATTCTCCTATCATAACAGCAAATCGTGTTTAGAAAATTAAAAGCCAGTCAGTTTCGATACAATAAATAATAAACCCGAAAAAACAATAGCAATCCTAGTATCAAATAAATTCGATTTAAATAAAAACAAAACAAATACACAAAAATCCCATACCTTCTTACGTTAAATCTTAAAATATTTCTCCTCCTGTTGCCTGGGTATTAAATTTATAGAGCGTACTCAAAATGTGCACATTTAATCAATTCCATTGTAAATTAAATTATTGTGTCAGAAATGGCAGGATTTTTATTTTCTGAACCTAATTTCTCACTCCTCTCGGAAAGTTCAAGCGTTTAAATTAGATTTATAACGGCCTTTGTTGGTTATCTCTTTAATTAAAGCATATATTGTATTTTGTATTACCATTAACCTCGTTTTACCTTGCGGTGTAGAGGCTGGTGCTTTATGTGCTTGCATCTGGCGGTACAATGCTCAACTTGTCCCGGATTCGGGATACAAAGTTGAAGCGCGCCTTTTGTGCTTGCACAGCAACCATTGTGTGAAATGTGTGTCGTGTTGACCTTGTTACTTTATCTCTTAGGTCTGTGGTTCTGAGTAGAGCACATTTAATTTTGTGCCCAACCGTGAATGGTCTCACCGAGCCCGATTCCTATCGCCAAGACTTGCTTACTAGCAATCCTAGCGCTACCCAACTGCGCTACCCGGCTTCGGTATAAAAAGCATATAAAGAGGCTTAAATTGTTTTTGATGCATATCTGAAAAACAGTTGAACTTAGGGGTATTAAATAAAATACAAAAAAATTATCATTGAATGTTCCTTTCAAAAATAACAACATGTATAAGGTGCACTATTTCAAAAATACGAAATGATTAAATTTGCAAATTTTGAGGACCCTGTATAGCAAAGCTACTATTTTACTCTCGAAAGGTAATTCAAGGGAAATATCCTTTTATGGTAACGTTTTCTTATAATCATTTGTCTTCTGTTTCAGCAAAGACCTGTAATTCAGCATTCTTTTGCATAAAATCATTTGTCAGGTCATTTTGTATTTTAATTAGCCACCTAGGCTTTAGGGCAGCGTGCCCGTATGTTAAACCCTTTTAGTTACTTATTTGGCTTCATCGCCTAATTCCATAATAATGATTTTGCACATATTTGGCCTCAAGCGCAGTATTTTTCGTCATCCGGGGCACCCCTTTGTTGGTACTTTGGCAGCCGGGTGTTAACGCTCGCAAGATTTCCGAACCTTCTAGAAATCACGCTGTTGAGGCGACTGCGAGGCCTCGCACTCTCTTTGTCACCGGAACTTATTTGTTTTATTGGGCGCTTCGCCATTGGCCGTCGAGAGTCACGTGGTAACGCCGTTTTAGCTCACGCCACTGCGGGCGTCGTAACGCTGCTTGCTTGGGCAGTTCAACTCAGGCCATTGAACAAGGGAGGTGTGTGTCGTTTAGCGGCGATCTTATTACGCCAAGGCGTAGGTGTGATGGAATTCCATGCCCGGTTCTACGTTGTCACGTAAGGGAGTGTTTCCTTTAGCTCGTTGTGCGAGGATTCCGTTGAGGTAGGACATCACTTGGGCTAGTTTTGCCGTCGTAGCGGCGTTTGTTGAAGCGCCAGCGCCAGACCATTCACACGTCGGCCGTTTTAGCGGCGAATTAATTGCCACAGGCAACCTGTTTCCCGCCAGCTGGACCGCATGCCGATCTCTTGGGCCGTCACCAATAAAACTAAGGTATTTGTAACCATTGAATCATACTAACTTCTTGTGCGCGAGCTTTGCGCTTAACCATGTGAATAATTGCTGAACTCTTGGCATACGTGCTGTAAGGCGGCATCGCCAGTTTGGTCGCAGTAAAATTGCGTGTGCGCGAACTTGATGTGAAATCATGTGCACCGTTAAAAATGTACTCTTCGCATCTTAAATTGTTGTCGCGAAGTGGCGTCGCTCGTCTTTTTTTTATCTAATCACTTCCCTCACTTGGGCTTTGCTGTGTTTGCCCAAATTATCATGTGAGCCAGATCACTTCTTATTAGGGCGGTACCATATTTGCCAAGTTTTGCGCGAGACCTTTAGTATGTTAGCAACGGCGTCGTGTTTGGCTCGTTGAGTGTTACACGAAGTTATCGATCGCTTGGGCGGCGTAGCACCAGCTGTGTCATATTCTAAATTCGCCTGCGGGCGATAGGCTATGTAAGCCCCCTTTTCGGCCAAATATATCTCAGTAACGCGGCCCCTTTTTGCCTTGCGAATTGGGTTTCTAACTAATCCGTCGCATCTCTCTGCGGCGCCGGATTCTGCCGACAGCTACGCTGTTCGCGTCTCCTTTGCTGTTGCGTAACTCGATTTTTATGAACAAACGTTCCCTTTGTGGGACTCATATGTCAAACTGCTCTTGATTTTGTACAGTTATGGGTGTTGTTTAGTAACAGTAGTGCGCCCATCAGCTGATGCGTATTTATAAGAATTAACGCAATGTTTGCGGCACGCTTTGCTGCCCCAATGTAAGAATGGAATAATAGACGCTTATCTAATTAAGAGACGCTTTATTCTTGGTCGATTTGTGCATGTTCTGTTTCAGCGTGCGCCCATCATTGAGAAGATAAATGTACGGTGGGGACAGTGAGATCAGAGCGTGCAGGTAAGCTTGGTGGTAACATTGCCGTGGCTGAAAGAGCCCCACTTCATGATCTAAGTATTTTTGCCATCACGAAATCGTTGTGTGAGTTTATAATTCACGAGTACCCCTATCGACGGAGTGTCTTGAATACTTCGCCCCCGTCTAACCGCCCAGGCCCGGTTATTCGGGTAAAGACAGGCTTGGTGGCGCCCTCATAATTTTGATGTACCCTATATATATGCCTCAACAAGCTTGCCCAGAACGTATCGTGTGACTCACGCCCGACTCCCCGAGCGTTCCAGCCGTGGCCTTTAGCCTGTTTTTAGCAAATCTCAGGGCAAGTGTGCCAGTTTTCCAGGACTGATTCCGTGGTGCGATGCTCACCTTGGGTGGGTGTCGTAAAGTTTTTTTAATACCGTAACACATTCCAAAACAGTTAATTTTACTGTTGGAACTTTATATTAAAATTATTAGTAATTTAATGCACAACTTTTAAACTACCCTAATTCACATATAAAAAATAAATTTGTTTCGCCACTCTTTTTTTAATAATCCTGTATAATTAAAAGTATTTCACTAATGTGTTACCTTTATGCCAACAACTTTTATCCAAGCAAATTTTATGTAACTAGTTTTCGTCCACCCATCCAGCGTTGTCGAACTCTGTATATTGTAAAGTTTGGGTTTAATAACTGCTCACACTTAATATTATACAAAGTAATTATAAATGTTTGTAGATCAGAGTTCCTTGGAGAATAAAATCATTTGCCCTTTCATTGTAACTGTTTTAGTAGTATAAACTTCTGCCGGTCATTTTAACATGTTAACAAGTTATTGTTGCTAACTAAAATCTAAACGGCAAGTCAAGAGTGTACTGCCTCTTAAGTCTCCGATTGTGAACACTGTTGTCCAATAAGTTTAGTGAATCCTTTGTATATAAATTGCATATTGTGCAGACATATTATGTATCATACATATATACTAGAGTGACCGAGGCGAACAGAAAGGAATCTCCAACGCACTGTGGACCGACAATAATTTATAATCAATCTATATTGGAGAAGTGAGTTATAATATAGCAGTGCTTTACAATATTAGTTGTTTATGTACTAAGGGCGTAAAACAGGCGTTTTTGACCGAACCATGAATATTAAAGCACAAGGTACGAAGCACCGAGGGCTATAACATGACAAGAACCAAAGTCGCTGATTACGCCTGGACTACATATAAAACTTTATGTACCATGGATATTTTAAAAACGTAGATCCAGATTACATAAAACGTTGTGAAACACAAATAGGGCAATGCTTACAATTATTTTAGCTGAATAGTATCTTTGCAACTAGCTATGGTTTCACTCGTACGTGTTTGTAACTGAAATGGCGTTAGCGGGCTAAAATGACGTCAGCGCAAAAAATTTTTCGCCGAGAGCGAACAAGACTTGATTTATGCCTGAAAATGAGGTCCGAAAAGGCAAACTATTGATCGATTGTACATAATAGTTATTTGTACACCAAGGCACTGAAGTTTAAACCAAGAGAGAATAAACCACATAAGGGATACAAAGAAACTTTAGTGCCGAGAGGTAGATTATGTTTTTTTTAAATCGAGAAATCGCAAAATCGATTATTTTAACCCTCTTTTGTATGTTATCTTGACGTCGATTGACGTTTATCTGTCGCTCCGCTACCAACAATAAGTCGTAAAACAATGAATTACTTCACTGCCGATTTCTCGTATTTCGATTTCGGCGTTCATCATTGCCGATTTAAAAAAAAACTAACAAGCGATTGCAAAAAGTTCTCTTCGTGGTATCCCTTGAAATGTGAACGTGTGTATTCACTGTTATCATAATAACGTCAAATTGAGCCAGGCTTGGCAATATTATTGAATGCATTTTGAAGTATTTCTTTAATGTTCAATACTTTCTGAATGAACGACGTGAAATTTTTTGTTTTACAAAAATCATAGGGCATTTGAGGTGATTTTTTTTCGACCAATCTCGCCAATGGAACATTTTTCAAAAATTATACTAATTAGAAAACTAATTCGAGGTGAAAAGTTTTCAGCTTGCTTTTTGTGATATAAGATGCATGTAACACGTTGTTCTCGCCTTACTTATGCAATACAGGATTGTTGACTGGTGGAATGCCACTGGTAGGTAAACAACCTTGCCGTAAGTTTAGTAGTTTGGGCTGAAAATTTCGTATGCTAAGACAGTAAAGGACCATGATTAGACTTTTGAAAGGATGTTTGGTGTGAGGCAAATTGTCAGAAGTTCCTTGAACTTTGAGTCGCCCCAGCCATCCCTTTGAAAGTCCCCGAGTTACTTATTGACGGAGAAAATGACAGCGTTTTAGAAGACAGTTTGCCACAAGGCTTAAATTAAGAACTTATATCTTTGAAGTAATGCCACTTGGCAACTGTGTCCCTGACCTTAAACTTTTAATGCAGCAGCTTATTAATTTTGAAAGACCTAAGATAATGAGAAAGTGGGTTGGCAGTACAGGCGAATGTAAGGCATCGATTCGTTATACAGGGTGCCCCGCAACTCCCACTAAAGCTTTAGTAACCTTTTTCTATCATGAAAGATAAACACAAAACTGCAAAAAATGTCCTGTGCAGCTTAGTTTTCTTATACGGTATGCTTAATGTTGTTATCTCCAACAGCAAATTATAAAGAACTATAAAGAGAACTTAAATAAAACGCATATTTTATCAAGATGAAATACATTTAAAATAAAAATGATTAACTAATTTGTTTTAACTATTCGTATTTCGTTTTCGAAATGGTGGGAAAAGATAAGAGATTTTGTTAAAATTAAACATGACAACAATGCATATCTATGACCAAAAACTAATAGTATATTACTAGCAGTCCAGTGAGACAAATGTCTCATTTAATAAAACAAAAAAGACCGTTTTGCAATAGAACGCGTATTAAATAAAAACTGTACCCAGACCTGGAAGGTGTCAAAGTGGTTGCCTAACCGATCGACGTTTTAAGGCGCAGAGGGTCGCAGCTCCGTTTGGCTGCTGAAACATCCTTTATCTAATAGACTTGTCTGTCTGGGACGCTGATCCGTCCGGGACGCTGTTTCAGCAGCCAAACCGTATGAGATAGAGAAAAAAGTTATTAAAGTTATATGTTTGGAATGGTCATGTCAGGTCAGGAACCGAATTTCAGTCACGTGACACTTCCGGTTTTCGAGAAATCACAAAAAGACCGTTTTTCAAATAGAACGCGTATTAAATAAAAACTGGTTCGGCCGCCAAACGTAGCTGCGACCCTCTGCGCCTTAAATCCTCGATCGGTTAGGCAACCACTTTGACACCTTCCAGGTCTGGGTGGTTGCCTAACCGATCGAGGTTTGAAGGCGCGTTAAATGAGACATTTGTCTCACTGGACTGCTAGTTTTTATTTAATACACGTTCTATTTGAAAAATGGCCTGTTTTGTGATTTCTCGAAAACCGGAAGTGTCACGTGACTGAAATTCGGTTCCTGACCTCACATCACCATTCCAAACATATAACTTTAATAACTTTTTTCTCTATCTCTTACGGTTTGGCTGCTGAAACAGCGTCCCGGACAGACAAAACGGCGTCCCAGACAGACAAAACTGCGTCCCAGACAGACACGTCTATTAGATAAAGGATATCATGAGAGACTAAAGAGCACCATTTAATCCCGCGAGTGGAGTTTGTTGCCTCGAGGGCGAAGCCCGAGGGCAACAACCACTCAAGGGATTTAGGCTCTTTAGTCCCGAGGTATACAGGGTGCCCGTTTTTGGAGCTCCACCATGGGGATCTCGGTAACCATAAGAGATACGAGGTCGGTTAAATTGGGGCAAAGTTGCGCAATTTGGAGCTCAATAATATGCCGGTTTAAAATTTCAAAAATTCCGATTACCTCCGGAGATATCCGAAAAAAACCGGAATTTTGGAAATACGTTTTTATTTTTTCCTCGGCTTATTTGGTGACCTAATTCAAAATGAGTGACACTTTGTCATTGCAACTTTTCCTCCTCTACAACCTGCCGATGTCATGTTTGAAATCAGACGTTTCGATTTTCGACAATCATCATCAACTTTGGTTTTTCTTATGGGCACTATCTTGGATTTTCACATTTTTGAATTCAGCTTTGTTTTCTGATTACGGTGATGTATCACATGTTAAGGTTCAGTGTTGCAGTTTGGGTGAAATATCAAAAATTCTGTTTTGCAAAGACTGCCTTGGATATAACATCCATACTTTTGTTTAACAAAGGCATTGTTGACAGTTCGATTTAAGTTGGCTTAACGTCACCTACAGTTACAAAATTAGTATAAATTTATTAACAAAATGCTCTTTTCAACTGAAGAAAAACGAGATATGCTAGAAATTTATTTATTTGACAGTAGGATATAAAAAAGGAGAAAATTATGTTTTAAATTTACAACATAGGATAAAACTAAATTTTGAGAAACAAGTAAATAAAGAAAATTATAAGAGGTGCTCGAAGGGTTCACCCTCCACTTCCAAGCACAGCTCTATGCGTCTTCTTAAATTCTGCATTGATCTTAAAACGTCCCTTCTTCTTATTTTGGTCCTTAAAGTTGTGATGATCTTCCTTCGCAGCTATTAATATCGGCGGGTACAGATTTATAAATGAGATCTTTCATAGTTCCCCATAAATAGTAGTCTAATGGGGAAAGATCTGGTGAACGTGCCGGCCAACGTATGTCTCCACTGTTTGAAATGACTCTACCCGGAAATATTTCAGACAAATAATCAGCCACTCTCCTAGCATTATGTGGCGGAGCACCATCTTGCTGGAACCAAAGGTTATTCAAGCGGTTGAGGCAAATGTTGTCATCGATGTAATCCGTAAGGTAGGTCCTTAAAAAGTGCAAATACCCATCTGCGGTCAAATTGTCTTCGTAAATGTATGGGCCAATGATCGTACCGCCAAATAAACCAACCCATACATTTAGCCCGAAACGTGCTTGTGGTCGACGTCCTTGGTGTTCGTGTGGATTTTCAGTGGACCAGACATGTTCATTGTGACGATTGAACATGCCTGAGTTGGTAAATTTGCACTCGTCCGTGAATATCACGTTGGAAAGAAAATGGGGATTTTGTTCCAACCGTGCCATGATATTCCTACAAAACGCTGCCCTCCGTTCAGTATCTCCTGGATGCAAGACTTGGGTGATATGAATTTTAAACGGGCGATATTTATGTTTTTTCAAGACTCTCCACACTGCTTGATGTGATACGTTAATTTCGTCTGCTATAGCCCTTGTTGAAGTTGAAGGATTATCTTGAATCTAATGAAGAATTCAATTCATTGCCGTTTATTATTTTTGAGAAAGTTTTAACAATTTACTCACCGCCTGTAAAATTTCCACTTCATTCGCATTTGGTCTATGAACACGTCTTCGAGGCTTAGAAAATGCACCAAACTCGGCTAAATTTCTATGAAGGAATAACAAATAATTTTGAGCTGGTTGTTGTCTTTCTGGATACCGCTGTAAATATCTTTCCGAAGTAACTTGCGCATTTCGATGCGAAGCGTAATAAATTTCTAGCATATCTCGTTTTTCTTCATTTGAAAAGGGCATTTTGTTAATAAATTTATACTAATTTTGTAACTGTAGGTGACGTTAAGCCAACTTAAATCGAACTGTCAACAATGCCTTTGTTAAACAAAAGTATGGATGTTATATCCAAGGCAGTCTTTGCAAAACAGAATTTTTGATATTTCACCCAAACTGCAACACTGAACCTTAACATGTGATACATCACCGTAATCAGAAAACAAAGCTGAATTCAAAAATGTGAAAATCCAAGATAGTGCCCATAAGAAAAACCAAAGTTGATGATGATTGTCGAAAATCGAAACGTCTGATTTCAAATATGACATCGGCAGGTTGTAGAGGAGGAAAAGTTGCAACGACGAAGTGTCACTCATTTTGAATTAGGTCACCAAATAAGCCGAGGAAAAAATAAAAACGTATTTCCAAAATTCCGGTTTTTTTCGGATATCTCCGGAGGTAATCGGAATTTTTGAAATTTTAAACCGGCATATTATTGAGCTCCAAATTGCGCAACTTTGCCCCAATTTAACCGACCTCGTATCTCTTATGGTTACCGAGATCCCCATGGTGGAGCTCCAAAACGGGCACCCTGTATACGCTATTTTTTGCACTTTTGGGAACATTATCATCAAACATTTCCAAAATTTGGGATCTGTCAATTTGGAAACTGACAATTACAATTTATTAAAAACTGAATTGCAGCAGGTCCTGGATAGCCTGAATCAGTTGGCAGTACTGAAGTGTATTGTCAGTATATGTCAAATTCGAGAGTTGCAGGTTAAGTTTTGCGTCAGTGTGTGTCAAATGACAAACAAAACCTAACCTAGCAACCTCGTGTGTACATAAATTTACCATAGTTACGGTATCATTTTTACTTTAGTCCCTAGGGATTAAATGAGCTGCTTTAGTTTCTGTTTACGGGAACTAAAGTATCAAAGTTAGTCTCGGAAGTGCACAAAAATGTAAACAAACATGCAAAATCCTTAATGTCAAATTTTGATTGTCAGTTGTGACATCAGATTTATTCCAGACTGTAATTTTACTTGCGCTTGCTTTACTTCAACCATAATTTGTCTTTGTACCATAGAGCACGCGACATGATATGGGTTTTTCGAAACTGTCAAGGAAATTTTAGTGAAGCTGCGAGGGTATACGCCCTACGTTTTCCTAACAGAACGCATCCCTCTCATACTGTAAGAGCTGCAGATCGAAAACTAGGAGAAACCGGAACCATTATTCCAGCTCAAGATATGAATGTAGGTCAACCAAGAATAAAGAAACCCAACTTAGAGGAAAAAGTTTTACAAATAGTAGCTGAAAATCCAGAAACTAAACAGTATTTCTAGAAATTAGGATTTTTAAAGACGATGGGCTGTATCCCTATCACAAAACAAGAGTTCAGAATTTATTGCAGGAAGACAATCCACATAGATGTACCTTTTGCGAGCGGTTGATAGAAGCCCATATGGGAAATCCTTTGTTTATAAGCAATGTGCTATGGATGAACGGAGCTTCATTTACAAGAAATTCCATCTCTAATTTACACAACAAATACGTTTGGGCCTAGGACAATCCTCATGCAGTTTATGATAGAAACTACCAGGTGCGTTTATCAGTGTATGTATGGGCAAAAATACTTGGAGACAGGCTGATTGGTCCTGTTACATTTCCTGAAAGGCTAAATGCAAAAAACTACTTAGACGTTTTAAATGATAACCCTCCTGGCCTACTGGAGGATATTCGTCTTGCACTCCGGCGCGATATGTGGGTGCAGCTCGATGGTGCACCATCACATTATGCAGGTGTGGTTCGGCATTAGTTTAACCACCATTACCCTGACAAATGGATCGGTCATGGTGGTCCAAGAGCTTGGCCAACGAGAAGTCCGGATTTAACACCTTTAGACTTTTCCCTGTGGAAGCACTTGAAGAATTTGGTTTATGTTACTCCTGTCCAAACCGAGAATAAAATTATTATGAGTGCACGCAAGTGCTGCGAAGCCAATGCACTTTCAAAACGTTTTACAACAATGTAATATAATTTGAACCAAAAAATTGATTGAGAATTGTGTTTGCTTATTACTTAATTTTGTTAATAAAAATGTATTTCCGCAACCGTTTTAAAAGTCATTACTTTTAATACCAAAATCTGTCATTGAAGTTGACGTTTCTCTTACTGACCCAAAAAGTGTATGTTGCTATGTAACACTTTTAGTTCCTAGGATTAAAAGTAGGTACTTTTGTCTACTCATGACATTGAAATCAGTCATTTTGACATTGATTCTGGTGGTTAAGATCGCATTTCAACCATTAGAGATTGAAATGTTCGGACTGCCAGGATTTCAAAGGGTTTGACATTCAATTGACACAGACTGACGCAAAACCTAACCTGCTAACCTCGAATTTGACATAGACTTACAGTGCCACCAACGTATTATTATGTGGTATAATGTCACATTTTACTGACTGGTCCCATAATATACTATTACTTCCTAGGAACTAAAACTAAGTTCTAATTTGTCGCTTATGTCACAATGATTTTTAAATGAGAAACGTCAAAAGCCTTCAGTCATCTAGAATTTTGAATAATTTGTACTTTAATAAGTGACAGAAAAATAGTATGCATTATTCGGATTAAAAGTGGCTCTGTTTGACTTGTAATTTTGGCGTTTGCTCGGCTACACTACGCTTCGCTTTGCAAATGCAAACATAATTGCTTGTCAAACAAAGTGCCACTTTTAATTCTAATAATATAATATACTATGCATTATTTTTCTGTCTAGATTTAATAATACCTATTGGGCATTTAAATTTGTCACTTCTAAACAGCCTTCTTGTAAAGCGAATTCATTAAACAAACCTAACCTAACAGTGTGTCAAATGTAATTTTCTTTTAATGCTTCGTATGAGAAAACTAGACATTGTAGAGAATTTGTGTTGATAATTTTAGAGTTCGTGCGTTACCGAAACCTGCTACCTGAAGCTTTAGTGAGAGTTGCGGGACACCCTGTATAGACGTGGAATATTTTAACTATAAAAGTGCAATTTAATTTTTCAATGTTATTATGGTGTTAAAATAAAACTATATACATTCTTTAATGTTTATTTTATTAATAAACTTTAATTTAAAGATCGATTATTTACGTAAAACAGTAAGGGTTAATTAATAGAATAATTGTAATCTACGTAAAGTAAAATATATCGGCAAAGTTTAAAAAAATGTACATACAAGTGATAAGTGTTAACAAAGTGAGTTGCTATAGAAAGTACAGTTCAATTAAAGTCATTGAGTTACAATCCAGCATGTACAGCAGGAATGCTTTATAATGTTAAGTTACCCCGATTTTGTTATCAAAGTAGAAAACCCCATACCTATATTTTGGTAATATTTTTTCTTAATCTATTGAAATGTAATTTCGACGTTGGAAGCTCTGTACTCTCACTAATAGGATACGTCACACATCTTATACTATGTATTATGAATACCAAGTGTCTAAAGGACGCTGCTATTTACTCCTATAATAATTCATAAAGTATGTACTATAATATAGAAGTCTTACATATTTTATTCCCATTTCCGAAATCTACATTGTCCACATGATATTTGGCTGCTAGCGCAGCAAGTTGATCAAGTTCAGCTTCGTCATCTTCTAAACTGGAGTAGCTGCCTGTAGTGCCATCGGAAGAACCTTTTGATCTTTTATCTGCACCTGGACCTACTTCTACTTCTTCTTCCTATAATTTAATTTGTAAAATTAGTCCGATATTTTCTTACGATTCCCTATATATCGTGTGCTCTATATTGTAGTTTACCTCCTGTTCTTCGCCGCTGCTATCTTCTGATGTGCTGCTTTCACTGCTGTCGGAACTACTACTACTGGAACTGCTATCGTCATCGTCTTCGTCGTCTTCGCTGTTATTATCACCGTCTTCGTTATTGCCATTAACTGGAATAAAAAAAATATGGTTGATAAATATTTTTATTAATTAGATTGCTGGATAGTATTTGAGTTGTTATTTTGTTGTCATAAATGTAACATTTACGGTAAGTTAATAAAAGCTAAAATTCCGGCTATATGATGCGCAAACTAAAGGAGGAGTATAAAAAATGGGACTAAGTAATTAATATGGAGAAAACGGAGCACCTCACTATAGGAGAATGTGGGAGAGATCTACACATAGACGAAGAATATATTAAATGTTGCAAAAAAATTAAATATTTAGGCGTTAACTTCTCCGAGGTAGGAAATAGCAACGAGGACATCACAAACAAAATATTAGCCCAAAAGAAAAAAGTAATTCGCATGTTAAACTCCGTGTTATGGAATGATAAATTCTGGAAGGAAACAAAGAGAATGATATACACAACTACATTACGAGGTATATGCACATATGGCTGTGAAGTATGGGAATTAACTAATAAAAATATTAACAAGTTAAAAGCCCTAGAAATGGATTATTGGAGACGAAGCTGTAGTATTTCCAAGCTGCAGCATATTACAAATACAGAAATAAGACGAAGAATGGAGGTAGAAAACACCATCGTGGATAACATCGAAACCAAGGTTCTCCAGTGGTATGGACACATGCAGCGAATGGGCGGCGATAGAATACCTAAGAAAGTTTTTCAGTGGGTACCTACCCAGAGAATGAAAAGGGGAAGACCACGGAAAACATGGCACAAAGGTGTTATAGAAAGTATGGAAAAACGATGGTTACGCGAATGAAACTGGACAAACAAAAAAGACTGGCGCTTAAGGAGCGAGAAATATATATAATAAAAGCTCTTGCTCTTATTTATTTGGTAATCATCACCGTGAAACAGCTTATAGAATCAGTTTGAGCAAAATAACTGAATTAATAGAAGCGATGATAGCGTGAAACGTTTTGAGATTGAGGTATATTTATTACAACCTGGGGTGTAAAGACGGTGAGACAACTACTCAAATGAATACAGTCACTGCCTCCTACACTTACAAGCCATGCTGTTGGAAATTTGGCAACGCTGCTCGTAGACCAATTTTTGTACTGTTTATTTATAAAAATGTCTGTTCAAATGTGCGTGTGATTACGTATTAATATGTTGGGCTGCTCTAATTTTGAAGAAACACATTTATTTATATTAACGTACAGTTACGGACACCTCAAAGTGCACGGTTTTTTGTTACTATGGTTATTTTTGCGATTTTTCGGCTTATTAAATGAGGGTTTCTCCAGTGGCGTTGCTTGTGATTGTAAGAATAGGTATTACTTTTTTAATGTTTGTATTTTAGCAAAGTTTCACAAGTAAACAAACTATACATGTAATAATATGTATTTAATAAATATGTATCAGTATTCAATTGCTTAAATTGCTACTACGCTTTGCAGTTTGTTTCGCATAGGGTTGACCAATGTTTCCATATTGTATCCTCGCAATTCCTTCCAAGCATTTATTATTCTTTCCCATAATTCATCTGCGTTGTTTGGTGCAAAATCCCTGGTATAAATTTTTGTAGTTAAATACCCCCAAACATTTTCGATAGGGTTCAAGTCCGGACTTTTTGCAGGCCATGGTAATAAATTGATATTATTCTCATCAAACCATCAATGAACAATCCCTGCTGCATGCACAGGACAGTTATCCTGTGAAAATAATGTTATCAATTACGTTAACATAAACAAAATTAATTAATTAAGTAATATCTTGCCTGTTGAAAAATAAATTGATTAGGAAAGGCCTCTCTTACAGATGGCAGCATCACATTTTGCAAAATATTGCGATAATTTTCAGCATTCAGTCGACCATTAATTCTATAGCATGTCCCAGATCCGTGAGCATTGATCCATCCCCATACGTTTACAGAGAATCGTCCACTACTTAAGGGTTGAACATAATATTGTTCCTCAAATCTTGAATTTTGTGGTCCATACACCCTTAATCGTCAATTGGTAAATGATTGAAATACCTTTTCATCTGAGAAAACAGTCCTGTTCCAAACATCGTCGATTTCATTCAAATAGTCGGTTGCAAACTGTATTCTTCGTTCTTTGTTCTCTGAGGTTAAAAAAACTTTTCTTGTAGAAGTCTCTACTGCCAACGATTTTTAATTTTGAAAATGCAGCTCTTGCTGACAACATGCAAATCTGCTGCAACTCGACTCAGCGACCAGTTCTCTTCCAGTTTTGTAATAGCTCGCGTTTTCTCTGCTTCTGACAAATGTCTGGGAATTTTTCGAGTTTTCAGTTCTATGACAGTTGATGACAAACGTAAACGTCAAAACTCGACGTCTATGATTAGAATATCGTATTACACGCTAAAAATCTGCCGTGCACTTTGAGTTGGCCGTAACGGTACTGTTCGTGAGAAGTGAATGTAAAATTGCTGCTAGAATTTATGGGTTTTTATTAAGTATTTCACTGAGGTAAGTAGCAATCTAACCTCACTTTTAAAGCATTTATTGTTACTTTTAATTTTATATTTAGAATGCCAGGAAGGCGCTGTGTACCAACCATAACAGTACCTTAAAAGAAAATATTATGCAAACTATAACAACATTTTCTTTTCCAATGGACGAGATCTAAAAGAAAGCCTGGCTTCGTGCAGCAGCACAAGAATGTTGGACCCC
Organism: Agriotes lineatus; assembly: GCA_940337035.1. NCBI lineage: Eukaryota > Metazoa > Arthropoda > Insecta > Coleoptera > Elateridae > Agriotes > Agriotes lineatus. The sequence goes on along the minus strand of OW679194.1, from coordinate 196,284,906 downwards.
AACAAAAAGTGCTGTCGTGTGTGAAATACATTTTAATAGAAAAGACATTTGAAAACGTTAGAAATAAGAGTGGGGAACTGCAGAACTGTTGTTGCATTACCCTCGATTAGCTGACAATGCTGTCCCAAGCGTATTTCCAAATTTACCAAAATATTTGTCGTCGATCGCGCCTCAAGAAAGGGAAAATCTTGAATGTAGAAGAAGACAAATATTGGAAAGACATGCACAAACAGTGAAAGTGTGACATCAGCGGTTTTTCGAAGTTTATGGAACAATTTACGTCACACAAATTTAGATGTTACCGAGCAGATAAGTTTATTATATTCAAATAAGATTATTTACAGCAGTATCACATAGTTTTTGTATATATGTTGTACTCTCAATCAGCAGTGGTGTATAGAAAGTTACAAACTTTAAAATAATTACAGAGATGTTCTTTTATCCATGGGTTACATAAATTAAGTTGTTTTATTTTTAGAAATATACTGTTATAATATAATGTTTGTATTACTTGAGTACGTAAGTCTAACAGCATGGCTTGTAAGTGTAGGAGGCAGTGATACAGTGAACTCAACGTTACTCGAAATGCCATTGAAAGACAGTTATAATAAATACTGTCTCTGAAAAATCTTACTTGGTAATGCCTGTCGGTCAAGAGACTGTTCTAAAAACTCAGCCTCGACAGCGAATCTACACCTCACCTGTGTCGTGAAGATGAAAGTTTTCACAAGTGGATTCCTACTGATGGTGGATGACTAAACGTGGAGAGCAGTGCTTTAACTACCCGCCAAGGAAACTGGCTCACTTCCATCAGAACCGAATCTAGGACACTTGATCTTGATAACACGATACACGAATCTTCTTTCAGTTGCTACGGTTACCAGGAAAAAAAAGTTAAGGTAATAGCCGACAGAGTGGAGGACAGTCTGTTAAGGTGTACAGTGGCTATATACAAGACAGTGTGGCCATAGGGATGTCTTCGCCGCTATTGGTCGACGCGAATATCCGCCATTAACAGGCAAAATATTTAGTTACTTTTAAGTTGTTCTCAAAGAGGTTGGTAGAACCTGTTCATTTGGTTATGGAAGAAAATAAAACCTTTAAAATCTGACAATTGTAAATTGTCAGTGTCAAATAATTCATTAGCGTCACAAGCGGGTCAAATTTTATCATCTATTGCCCTGAAAAACTAATATTCTGCACAGTCTTTAAATGTGACAATTTATAATTATGCTATTGTTGTAATAGCACAAGATGCGTTCGACTTGGAATATATGATAACGCGATTACATCGATGCTACGATAAATGGGGCCTTAGCATAAGTTTAGATGAAACGGAGTATTTAGTAGTCAACTCGAAAGCACAATATGAAGTCTAATAAATGAAGATGTCGCAGTAAGACAAGTAGAAAGGTTTAAATACCTCAGTGCTGCAATACAATCGATGGAAAAGGTTTGGGAACAGAAGAGATCAGAACTCGAATAGTACAAAGTACCTACTTAAAATCAATTTGATGGGACAATACTATCTCTAACAAAAACAAAAAAAGAATAGGTAAAGTAATGGTAGAGTCGGTGCTATGTTATGGCAGTGAGGTATGGACTGTAACAGCGGAAATGAAACGAAGACTAAACACAGTTCAAATGGACGAAAAAGCGCAAAGGTATCGAGACGAGATAGAGTGACGAACGAGGAAATAAGACGCAGAATGGAGGCACCAGAATCAGTTGTGGACAGAATTGGAGAATGGAGGAGACGACGTGGCTTATGAAGATCTTTAAATGGTCGCCGCCGGTTAAGAAAAAAAGAGGTAGACCACGCAAACCGTGGAATGAGGGTATTCGGAGAGCCATGGAGGAACCTGGAAGAAGACCAAGCACAGAACAGGGAGGTTTGGAGACAGGGAACAGGAAGACGGCATTTAGCTGTATTGTAAACTAGCATAACTGAAACCGGTTGTAAACTTCATGTAACACCTTAAAGCACTACGAACGAACGCCAATGAGAAATGTCAATGTCCAAAAATAACACTGCACGTGTAACTAACATCAACTAGTTAAAATAACTAGCGCCAAAATAATGACCACTCAAAAACGTTCGATTATTTCGAAAGGCACTGTATATCTCTATGCTCAAATTTGCCTGTTAATGGCGGCCAACAATCGTATGGCCACACTGTCTTGTATATAGTCACTGTATTAAGGTGGATAATCCTGACATTCAGACATGGCATGAACGACTAGACCACTTGAGTTCCAGAGATGGTGGAAAGGAAAGCTGGGACTGAAAGTCCAATGGTAGCGAGTAACTATCTCCCTGTGAAGTTTACCTTAAAAAGGAAAGCTGTCTGTTTTATCATTCTCGAAAGGAGTACGGAGTCACTGATTGCTTACTCAAATATTTGTGGACCCATAAAGACTAAATAGAATAAACGAGAAAGGTGTTTTATATTCATTAACGGTTACTCACGTTGGTGAAGAGACGAAGAAATCTCTTTCGAACTTTTCTCACCTACAAAAGACTTGTCGAAAAGCAAACCGGAGAAAAACTCTATATACTCCATATAAAAAAAGAATCTCTAAAAGTGTTTACCCAGAACTTTTCTCGCCCGAACTAGATCAATTTGCAAATTTAAAAAAATGTATCCCGTTGGGGTTTGAACCCGCCGCACCTGCATAGCGATCGTAACCGCATCTCTGCAGCGGATGTAACTGCGCCATCAAGCCTTATAAAAATAGGTGCGGCTCCGCTCCTCCCTTGAACAAGGGATCTTATTGTAGAAGCGTTTTTACTCTTTTGTGACATTATCCTGTATCGGTTGAGTCTTATTTTCGGGAAATGTAAAGCCTGACCTATGTGAAAGTTATTATATACTTCTATTTCAAAATTGTCCCAAAAATAAACAAGATTTTATTATTTTAAGGTGCTCACCCTGTATATATTTGTATGAAATTGTACCGGTTTCATGCGAGGTAGATATATAATATGTATGCAAAATATCGTTTTCCTCCGACAAATAATTTTTGAGCTATACTGCCGACAGACAGACAGACATACAGACAGACGGAATTAAGAAAACCTCTTTTTCGTCATCTAGGGACCTTAAAACGTGAAGATCTGAAGAAATCTCGGAAGGTGATTTTTTTGTGATTATAATACTTCCTTCGTCTTTCAGACGAGGGAAGTAATAATTGTTCTAGTAAGAACCGTTAATTTCTTCGGAGTGGGGAAGCTTCCACCATATATGCCACACAAAATATGAGTCTAAAAAACCGGACTTTGGTTTAAATGGTCAAATGTATAGTTCTTCATGTAGGTCTACCACCGTCATGTTGGGCGAAGGTTACACATGAAAAATCGATGACCGACAAGAAGTCAGGGTAGTAAAACCTTTTTGAATTTTGCAATGAAATGAGATCCTAACTTAAATATCTTCAAATATCTGGATCCATTCTCTGAAGAAGTTGGATAAGGATAAATTTGGAACCCGATCTACGCAGAGTGTGTTGGTCGGTTAATCAATGCAAGCCAAAACCTACCGGATATGGATATGGAAAAAGACGTCAAACTTTTGTACATAATTGAAGAGTAACTAAAAGAGGTGATATTTTACCAAGTGTGGTACCACTAAATTCTTCAAAGATGAGTATGAATCCAAAGAGGATAACGTTGAAGCGATCCACGAACGACAAGAAGAACCCTATATCTACAAAGGAAATGTCATGCTACGAAGCACAAGACTTTGAAGATTACGATCTGAACTACGTTGTCTATAATCTAAGATCTATGGTCAAAACAACCTGCCATTAATAAAACCTATTTATTTCATACTGATGTCAAAAATGACATTTTTCGGATTACTTATGGTACAAAAAATGTAACATTAAAATCCTAGTACTTTAAAGTAAAATTTTAAAGTTCAAGTACTTTAATAGTAGTTTATGTAACTAGTCCTCAAAGCAAGGCTTTAGGGGACGAGTTCGCTCCGCCGAGTCCGTAATATGAAGATGAGTCCTCTAAAGCCATTTGAGGACGTGTTGCATACAACGTTTTTTTTGTATTAGCTCTCCAAACATTATAATATGAAGTTTCAATTACCATTAACTCGGCATTATATTAGGAGGCCGCGCGAAAATGTATTTTTCTAGGATCCTCAAAATGGCCATTTAGAGGCCTTGTACTTAAAGTCGTCATGGCAACTAATGTTTGAGTCCGCTAAAATGTTGCCATGACGACTTTAAGTACAAGGCCTCTAAATTGCCATTTTGAGGATCCTAGACAGTTTCCAAAGTAACCAGTTTGGGGAGCGAATACAAAAAAACTTATTTATTGTACAAAAAATGGAAAATTAAAGTCCTAGTACTTTAAAGTAAAATTTTAAAGTTCAAGTACTTTAAAATTATACGTAGTTGTTGACATGAAATTTGAAATGATTTACAACTTTTTATTTAAAATTCATTAAACTTGCAGTATGAACTAATCCGTTGTATTCACCACGAACGAAAAGTGTTTTTAAATGTCCTCGCAAGTAATTCCGTCCTCGGCTGACGCCTCGGACGTAAACAACCTTCTCGTCTTTAAAATGCCACTTTTCGTTCTAGATAAATAAACTACTATTAATATTGTCGTCATAAATTAGTGTACGTGTTTGGGCAAAGTGCCTCTAATATGAACAATTCTAATAACAACTATCAAGAGCCCTGCATTACTGCTGCTACAAATCAGAAGTAGATTCAAAGACTGATACCAAATTTATGCCAAAATCAAAACATCGTGACTAGAGCAGCACATTTGACGGCCGGCCAGCTAACAGTGAAGACGAAATGGGATCGTTACAAAAGCTTAATTTCATTCATTATTACAAAAGGGGCGCCTATGAGTCTTTATACAATAAATGTGCTCAGAAACGAGAACGAATAAAAGCAAAGCTTAACCAATCTCACTATAATCATAAGTTTGCAGTAATTAAAACATACATATTCATAGTAAAATGTATAATCGTCAGTAATATGATACTTTAATACAAATGTCTAGTAAGCAGGGTTCATCCAATAACCGTATGCTCGAAAATAATAGTACTATCCTAAATATCACAGATTTTCCAGCATCAGATGGCCCACGGTAACAAAACATAATAAACAAATAGGTGTATAAATACAATTGAACTCACGTTAAATGGATAAACTAAGGAGTTAGAAGTTAAAAAGTTAATAACATTACCAAAGCAAATAAAGCCATGATGAAGCTTTAAGGTTGTTCAGCGAAGACGTTGCCACAACATCACAACGCAAAATGCAACGTACAAGATCAAAGTCTCATTACCAATTATATAAGCAAGGATAATATTCGAGGAGGCTTAAAGAGATTCAATAGAATGCGCTTGCATTCATCATAGCTATATAATATCAATCTAAATTAGGGCAAGTTCAATTTCACGGGGAATATGAAGAATTTCGCAAGGAACGTGGAAGCTCTCCATAAAATCTGTAAAGCAATAAAATAGCTAAATGCACAACCAAATACTCGTTCTTCTGCTCCTTGGCAATCAGACATCGCAAATGGGGTTCGCGGAGTCTGACTTCACGGATTCCAGCATTAAAGAAATCGGACAACAAACTCGATGAAACGGCAGCTTACAGGAACGACTAACGAGATTAGAACAGCACATGAAAAATACTCCGAGAGTTAAACCAATTCGGCCAGAATCAGAAAGCAGGTTAAAATGACCACATGCATTTACCCCAGATATCTCAAAAATATGAGAGCGCCTGTCACGACAATGCGATTAAAATCAGAACGACGGCGCGTACAGTTTAAATAATGCGCAAAATGACTCTAGTTCTAAAATGTGTCGCCTTTTACTCGTAACAAGGTGCCCTCAAGGCATCGTAATGCGATGACAAGTAGATATATGCTATCTCGAAAGAAGTCAGAAGTTTGATGAAACATTTCTCATTGGAACTTGTAAATCTCCCGAAAAAAGGAAACACACTCGAATGCCGACTCGTCCTTACGTACATACACTCTCCAAATGAATCCTTGAAGGGAAGGAAAGCTTCTAGCCCAAGGTTTTGCACAATAACCTATCGTAGACTGCGTAGAAACTTTTGCCTTAGTAGGTAGATTCGAGCACAGACAACCTCCGGTCGCATTAGGTGGAAGACGCCATGTGTAAATTCAGTAAATTGGCGTTATTGTATTGAAGCCGTACTGCTACTAGATGAAATTTTGGAAGAGATTGTGCAAATTGAATGAAAGGATAACAACATAGCACGCAAAGCAAAATTCCTCATTGATTCATTCCATAAAGGAAATAATGCGTGTCGTCTCAAAAATACACGTTATGGCTTCCTACAAGCATGATGTGAGCGGAACGTCAAATTTGACAGTCAAATGGGGCCTCAGCCAATTAACGGAGATCCTTGCGTGTATTTTGTGTACAGAAAATATAATACCGTACACGTCATTGAAAAGTTGACACATTTTATATATCGTAACAGATATGAAAAGAATAAGCTAGTTTTAGGTATTTTTTAATAGAATAACTTGTTGTTTCTACAGGAAACGCGCCGTACTTTAAAATACATTTTGTTGATGAACAGTCAAGCAATATACGGTGACCGCTAAAAAGTCGGCATCATATGGGAAAGTTTTTTATTTTAGATTTTTCAAAAAAAGTTTTTGACAATAATTTGTGATTGTCTGAAAACCTATTTAACCCCTATCATATACACCGAGATATTTTTACTTATTTAGAAAATGGCGTTTTTCGAAATTGTCAAAAAGTCCAAGAAGTATTTTTCGGAAATCAAGTAAGATTTCAATGAGATTTTTACTTCCCTCGTCTAAAAGACGAAGGAAGTATTGTAATCGCGAAAAAATTACCTTTCGAGATTTCTCCAGATCTTCACGTTTCAGTGTACCTAGATGACGAAAAACAGGTTTTCTCAATTCCGTCTGTCTGTCTGTCTGTCTGTTGGCGTTATAACTCAAAAACGATTTGTCGAAGGAAGACAATAGTTTGCATACATATTATATATCTACTTGGCATGAAACCGAGAAAATTTCAGACAAATATATACAGGGTGAGCACCTTAAAAAATTACATTTTGTTTAATCTTGATTTAACTTAGCAATAAATACAAGTAATAATTTGTACATAACACAGGCTATATTCTTACCAAAAGTGGCCCCAATAGATACAGAATAAATGTTGTACGATACAAAAAGGAGCAACAAATTAATGCTTTACTTAATATAGCTGCAACGCAGGAATTCGAATGGTCGGTGCTCCGTAGCTCCGTTCCCTTGCATTTTCTCACAAAAGGTTGGGACTGTATACGCGGGTCCGCATGCCCTTCGAATTCGACCTCCGGTAACGGTTTTTTTTTTGAAAATTTATTTTTAATGTTTTTAATTAATTATTTAAATTATCACACTGGAAACCCGTCCAGATCAAAACGCTCCCTTTCATTTAAATGTGCAAAAATATTGGACTGGAATTAAATTACATACTGGACTAGTTTTTAAAACTGCTGCTAAACGTGACGGAAATAATTAATTTGTTTCAGTCAACTTTATTGATTATTATTGTAAACTTTACGCATGCTATCTAAACACGCTATGATTATATGAGACATTTTGCTTGACATGAGCATATCCTGTAATTTAATTTGACAGTTCCTGCTACCAAAGTAATGCCGACATCCCATTTTGAAGGGGTTTCGCCTACTTTGCGTTCAGAATTCTGACAGGCCGGAAGGTTAGACTGAAACAAGACCCTAGTGGTCGTATAAACTTTCATTGCGACTCACTGTGCTGTAACTTGGCCAGGATGAGTGGATAGAATTCCTTAGCTGTCCCGTTATTAGGCTCGTACTGTAGAACTGGAACAAAATAAGTTTTTCTAAAAATTGTGCTTATAAGTGTTGAACATTTAGGAGTCCAACTTCTTAATATAAGTTAAGCAACGCCGTATAAAAAACTTTATACCAAGTTAAATAGCTTCGTTGAACATGAGAAACTTTTCAGTGTTTTTAACAAGATGCCCAAAGCCAAAGTAGGTGCGGATGGCCCGTTTAAAATGCAAAGAGTGCATAAAATATGTTATAAATAATACTTACTAAGTTTGCAGTATTTAAGTGCTGTCTCATAGTCTTTTAACATCACTGCTGATAGAAACTGAAACAAAAAGAAATATTAGTATCAACAGTTTTACAATTTGTGAATCAATACGGTTTTTGGGTAGGTATGCTTTTTGCAATACATTCGTTTTAATATGCATTTAAAAATAGCTGCGCCTAAATACGTACATCTTAAACTTCGAGAGGTTACGGATACCAAAACGAATCATCTTACACGCCTTTTCGCAACTGCACGGTTTTTGAGTTATGTTGGCCATGAAGTTCAATTTGTGTTAGCTATTTTTTGGTTTAAATAAACCAATCTCTGCTCTGTATTGTAGTGTGTTTGTAATACATTTGTACCGTTAAAGTGGAAATGATATAACTAAGTAACCTTCTTTTACCTGGTATTATAGTTTGCAGATTTATAGATCAATATTATCTTCAAAGCTAGTTTTAATTGATACAAAGCCTTTTGCAGGGATTGTCATTCTTCAATAAACAACTTTCCAGATCGGACCGTGTCATTGTTGACATAAGAGAACCCAAAGTTTCTTCTACTTTCGGAAGGGCTCCATCAGGAGCGTAAGAAGCAAAACAACAAGTCAACTCGACGTGCCAATTATCCCTGGAAAACGTCATATATACATTTTTCACGTGAGTAAACTATATGTATGAAGATATTGTAAACCGGGAAAGAGATAGTTTCTGTTAAATGAGAGATTTTTCAGTACTACGAAAGCTATCCCTGTACACAATGATTAAGCTTATATGTATAAAGGGTGATCTGCATAACTCTGCCCACTAAACATATAAAATAAAAATTCCAAAGCACACCTTGTTGTCCTCGTTGCCGACCTTAACATGTGTTTTCTAAAACTTACAACAGATCACCTTTTTCGCTGTAATTTAGGATACTTCTTCGATTACTGGAATTTACATATTTCATTTTTAACTGCTCTTGCTCTTAGTCTATTGCGTTTCATAAACTTCTCATGCTCGCCCAAACGAGTTTCCAGGAGATGAATATTATTTCAGAGGAAACTAGACGTTGTGAACATTGGCTATACTTTTTTAATGCCACGGACAAAGTTATGATTGTTAATGATTTTTTGTTACAAGCGTAATTTTTGTTGTCGAGAAAAATTTATAAATCATCTAGTAGATTTGTAGTAAGTAGAGCTGTGTCATCTGCAACGCAGATATTATTTATTATATCTTCTTCTAGTTGATTTTCAACTTCCTATTTTAATATTTCTTTCGTGTATAAATTCAAGAGTACATGCGACACGATATGATGTACTATGCAAGACAAAAAAACTGGGACAACTTTTGACAGAGATTTTAGCATAATTTGATTAGTTTAGATGAGGCTTTAAACAGTTACATTTACTATAACAATTTTGGATCATAGCAACTTCTTGAAAAGTTAACAGTTAAGTTAAAAATACCTGACAACTACACATATTAAGGCGGTTACATTTGCCACACCCCATATTAACTGTCCCAGTTTTTTTTACTGGCATAGTAGGTCCCCATATAATTGACATTTGCTCAGCAAATTAATTTTCTAGTTTTAACCTGACAGACTGTAGTACAGATATGCTAACATCTCTAAACCGACAGAAAGGATAAGCTCAAAGGGTAAATTCGGTTTTACAAGACTAAGAAAAATTTGAGAATGTGATTCATCAAGCTGATTAATCTGAAATTGACACAATTGATTGGCTTGTTGTTTTTTGGTAGAGCTATAAAGACAAATCTTAGCCGCGTTTTTGCAAATTATTCCAGTGTGATATACTGCATTGAAAATGTTCGTTACTTTTCCGACACTGAGGCCGTGCCAATACTTTACAGGTTGATGGGCAACTATTTCCGTCACATTCACCGCAAGCCGCTGAGCCTAAAGGCTACTTTTCCTATACCCACAAGCTGGCCCGCAACTAGTTTTGTAGTTGCAAAAAACTAATTTTTAGGATGTTTTGTGGATCTGGTTCTTTTGTCATTAGGATTGGAAAACACTTTCCTGTATCATATTTCCAACCCCAACCTTCCCTTGAAATAACTTGGTTTCCCAGCCACAACTGTGTTTGCAAATACACGTTTTTTAAATGTTGTTCTGCTGGATCCATCGTAGGGCACAATTATGCTAAATTAACGCTACTTTTTTAGTAGACGCCTTAATAAATGAATCAAACCCAAAATTCAAAATGTTTTTATAAAAAATATACGTATTGTATTGTCTGTAACCTCATTTACCTTGTGGTATATGAATAATAAAAAAACTTTCAATCACTTAAACATTTCTGTAAGAGTTTAAGCAGTTACCTTTCTTTGTACCATACATTTTATACCAAAATGTTTTTATATAAATTTTTGCAGTCTCTTGCAAATCACTGCTATTTTCAAATATTTTGACAAATTTATTCTTTCCTGAACATAGCCATTGCTTCATTTACTAGGACTTATCCATGTAGATCTTTAATAAGGTGCCGGTCCTATTCGTCTTGTTCATCCTTATACATCTTCAATATATTAAACTATATTCAAAAGCCATAATCTGCACCTTGACACCAAAACTCGCATGCTAAGATGGGGTCGAGTCCTGGACACTTAACGAAACAATCACCAAAAAAATCGAAGCCTTTGAAATGTGGTTATACCGGAGAATATTGCGGATATTATGGAAAGACCGTGTAATAAATATTAAAGTCCTAGAGAGAATGAAAAAAAAGTAAAGAGATCATGGACAACACCAAGATACGCAAATTCCAATATTTCGAACAAATAATGAGGAATGAGAATAAGTACATCCTACTACAATCTATTATACAGGGCAAGATATATGGCAAACGTGGTCCAGGACGCGGAAGAATACCTTGGTTGCAAAACCTAAGGGCGTGGTATGGGAAATCATCCAATGAGTTATCTAGGATTGCAACCAATAAAGTGAAGATAGCCGTGTTAATGGCAAACATACGTAATCTGATAAGCACCTGAACAAGAAGAAGAAGAAGATTCTTTCTTCTGTTAAAACATGCTGAAGTGTTACATCCAGTTAAAGCATGTATAGAAAGAACATGCTCACTACAATTTATTGGGATGCGCAAATTGCAGGCTTTTAGAAGAAGATATTTTTTTATTTTCTTTATTTTTGGCAGGTTTTAAAAAATATATATCTTTATCAGCATGAAACTAAAGCTGTTAATATAAGTAATACGTCTATATTCTCTGATACTACGACGATGTTTTTATTTGATGCAGTGAGAGCTGTTGTAACTATTAACCGATCAGCATCACTTTCAGCTTGAGAGCAAGGATATTATTTGCAGCTAAAGTTTCTTTTAAAAAATTAATAAAACGACATGAAAGACATTTGCCAGAATTTTTTCTTGATACAACTTTAAAAGCCTCTCTCTTTCAAATCGAATATCTGCTGCAGTTTTCGTTTTTAGAGGTCGGTCTCTTTTCGCAGATTTTATTCTATGTTTCTGATAATCGACAAAAACACTTGTTTTTTTCCATAATTACGTACAATAAAATTAATATATCTAAAACTGTACCATACTGTTGAACAAGTTGCCATTTGTTTTTATGTAATAACATTCCTCCGTCGGGCACAAACAGAAAAATCTTTTAATTCAGAAATATCTTTTGGAAATTGTACAAAGAGGTCGTAGAAAACACATTTTTGGGCGTTGGAATTTATATGTATTCGTATGTTATATTTAAATGTATTTAATCTATTTAAATTTGAGTTAATTTAACAATTTAGAATTTTATTTGTATATAATGTTTATTAAATAATAATAATAATAATCGTACACCATGCACCTTTTAATGCTATAACTATTTATAATTACTGTGTCCAAAATCCCTAGATATGAGGCAACGTGAGGAATTTTGCCGCTTTAAAGAAGTTATTTTTCATTTTTGATAAATTTTAACATAAAATTTGAAATCAGCGTCCCAAAAAACCATATAGTATAGCTAAAAACTAAAGTCCGAATAAAAAAAAATTAAGATTTTTCGCCATCTTGGATCCGCCAGTTTTTATTTTAGTTGAGTTTTAATGTTAAATTCGTAATCAGCGACCCCAAAAACACCTAGGCATCTAATAAAAATAATAAAAAAAAAAAAATTAGACCTTCGACGCCATTTTGTAGACGCCATTTTTGTTTTTAGACCAATTTTGAGGCCAGATTCGTAATCTGTGAACCCAAAAACCTTATGTTATCAAATGTCAGGCAATGGTTTAAATAAATAAAGAAGTTATAATTTTTTTTAAATTAAGAATATATTAAAAAACACTTATTTGTTAATAACAATTGAAAAAACAAAAAGCACACCTTTTCACCTATGGCGAATTTTTCTATAGACTTTTTCCGAAATAATAAAAAAAATGTTCAAAATCGGTTTTGAGTCAACGAAGTTACAACTTTTTTCCTTTAGTAAATGGACTATATCACTAGTTTATATTACGTCGGCGAAGGTCCTTTTAACGGTTCGACGGTTTTTTTGTCTTGACCTCCGGTCTCGACAAAAAAAACCATCTCTCCGTTAAAAGACATCCTTCACTCACTTAATAGAAAAATAGCTATTTCGAGCATTTGCTTTTTTTTATTATTATTGACCTTCGATGCGACAAAAATTCCTTTTTCGTACTATATACGATTTCTATTACTCATGTAAAGAAATTATGTCGCTTACTTTGTACTCGCTTCCACACCATCTAGAGGTAGAGTGCTCGGCGGGTTTTTTTAAGTGGTATCCCCCAATATGTCTAATCCACTATGCAAACTTTGCTAACTTGTTGACAGTTGACAGCTCATCAATTTTTTTTTGCTTTTTTGATGTTGGTTGTTCAATATAATTCTGAATATCACCCTGACTCTCAACATCCGCCTCATATGCCGGATTTGGTTCATAATCTTTGGAATGTTCTATTGATTGTTCTGTATCGATATGCAAGTCATCGTCGTCGTCTTCGTCGTCTAATTCGACCACGTCCACAGTATTTAAACAAGATTTGCCCTTGCAGAAACCACACGTTACTGAGCAATGCAAACTTGCTTTGCGATAGCTACAAGCTACATTACAACCTTTGGTGCATTTACAAGAAATGAGTTTCAGTAAATCTTGGGGAGCTGCGTCTTGTACAGTGGGAATGGGCAATGGGCATTAACCCATTCTTTGAATTTCTGCATCACCCGTCTAAAGCTGGTTTTTCGTTTCCATACCATAGCTGAATTTGGTTGTAAATACGGAACGAGTGCAAGCGAGCTACGTCTTTGGTTGATGGTAGTGATGCTAGATTTGGTAAACTTTTGTTAATAGATTGTATGAAACAGTGGTATTTATATTTGTTCAATAATTCACAGTGTTTTGATTCATACAGAAAAAGAAGAAATTGTTCTCCAACTTTATCTATCTCCTCTGGGGACGCGTTTGGGCCTTTGAAAATTTGAACAACTTTCCGTAACTCTATCTCTTTCTGTAGAAATTTAACGAACTTCATTTTCCCCTGCCTGTATAATGCGGTAACAGTATCACAGCCACTAAATGCGTGTAGAAATAAAATGTTGTCCCTAATTGAAGCATCCAAATTTATATTATGGGGTGCATGCATCCGGCTCCAAGTCTTTCCCTTGCCTGGCTTCAGAAAATACATATTAGAGCGAGCCTCATTCAAGGTGATAAGAAATACCAATAAATCATTGTATTTCCTTATTATAATTACCGATTTGTAGTGTTTTTATTCTTCAACTGCAGTGTTGACAATTAAGGTATTAGCATCTTCGGCAGCTTGCTTGACTCTGAAACCTTCGTTCGTTAATCGTTTACACATCATCGAGATCATTCGACATTTATTTCTCTCATTTACCCTGGGATACAGTTCCTATCATTTTTTCATCGAAATGTATTTCCGTTGATGAACCAATCTTCAATCGATGAAGTCGCTCAGCAGTCTTGGTGTTTTTTGCTGCAGCATCCTCCGGGTATCAATCGAAAACTATTACTGCATTCGTTGAGTAAAGACTTGTTACATACTCGACGTATTTATCCAAAATCGCACAATAAGATTCTTGTTCATGCCAGATAATATTGTGGAGTAGAAATCCCTTGTCTATCACATGAAGAGTATTTCCAGAGTCTAGTTCGTCTTCAATGGGTACAGACGCAGACGCAGATTTTTTAGTTTTACGTATTCCTATCTCATCGAAGAGTGAAAGTGCATAAGGAGCTAGTTCGTATTGAAAGTAATCATCTAACTCTTTCTCAGATCTTCTAGATGGACTTTTTTTAATTTTACCAGAGATACTTGCACTGATCTTATGTTTAATTGCCATAGAAACTACGACATTGACAATCTATAAAAACATGTGCATGTTTTCAAGAATGTCTGAAATAAAAAAAATTGCAAATGTCCTTAGTATATCCAGCTTTCGACGCCTATAATCTTGAAACAGGTAGGCGCACGAGAAAAATGTATACAACATTTCTTGTAGATAATTTACTCTCCTTCAATTTTGAGAAGTTGAGACTAACCGAGATATTTACAAATAATGGAAAAAGTTTAAATGTTTTGCCCCTTTTTCAACATGGCGGCTAAATCCGGGCATTCTAGGGGGTGCAATTTTAAGAAACATTTCTTAACACGAAACCAAACGGATTAAAATTAATTCCAGCTTGTCCGGAATTGCTCCCGCTAACAGCCATTTTAAAAGACTTATTGACTGGCCTATAACACATTATTATATTTTTATTGATAATATTGTTGTGAACTAATGGTCTTAAAATGACTTTCCATGAAAATGAGTAATTTGGGGTGGAACAAATCCAATAAATATCGTACCTTATAAAAAGTATTGTCGAATTCGCATCACGATAAAACCAGAGTTATCAAAAACAAACAGACAGGAAATGCTTGCCAAATCCACCAAAATCCTTATAACCCTCGCAGTAACTCATATAAAGAAATAAGGAGCCAGCCGATCCGAAAAATGAAAATATTTATAGAGCATTCACCTCGGGACATAAGAAACGAGCCTACGGTTGCTTCTGGAATACATTGAATTATCGGATGCCAGAAATTTCTGCTCTACGGGTTGGGTTTCCGTTCTGTTATAATGAACACTTCCGTCCGAATGTTAAACAGAAGGAAAATTTTATTCATAACTTAAATAGAACATCTATGTTTAGTATTTTGTTTAAAATAGCACTATACTGTGAATACAGCGTTTAATTAGTTTTTATCAAGACGACCAGTTCAGTAAATAATTATATCGAAGCCTTACATTCTTATTTAAAAATAATTTAAACGATTTAGGATATCAATTAACTATGTTAAAACATTGAAATACCTTAAAGAAGCTTAACGTTGTGTTTATCTGTGGAAACAACGCAAATGAAAGTATTGGTCTCAAACGCTCAATTACAAAACCTCCTTTTCACAGCACAGACAGGTCATTAAGAACTTTACTGGTTAGTTGTAAACATACTTCAACTCGGCATTTCCCTTGGAAATCTACTACATGGAAACATTTCTTTATGTCTTACAAAGCAAGCTCCTCCATTATGTTGTCTCTTCAAATGTACGAAATGGGTAACCCTGCATAACACTGTCAGTAAGTAAAAGACTGTCTTTCAGCGGTCACTATGCGCTTGTAGACTTTATAAACATAAAATTTTAATAATTTTGTGTAGTAATTTATGAGACAAAAAATTTGTGATTACCTTAGGGTTTCTCATTTTAAAATATAGAACAGGTAAAGTAAACGTTTTAATCTTCGCACCACCTTGAACTTCAAGGCAGTTTACTGAAAAGACAAGTGTGATTATCTCTTAATCGTTTTTAGAAACGAATTCAGGATGAACTTGCCTAAAGGTTCTAATAAAATTTTTGCACTGCTAGCATATAGAACTACCTTGTTCCACATTTTGAAGTACTAACGTGTTATTCTTAATAACCCAGAATGAACAATACGATTAACCGAAGAATATAGTTAAAATAAAATAATCAAATGTTACGATAGCAACCCGCTATGCTGTTTATTAAATTTCACTTTAAACTAGTTGATTTGCCTGGGCTACCAGCTCAGTACTATGCATCCTGATACTGATCTAAGGGTCGCGAGTTCGATTCCCGGTCCCTGTGAGGTTTCTAAAAAAGAATAAAATGTGGATGAAAACTTCGATAGAAGGGGGGGGGGGAGGTGCGTAAAGTTAAAAACAAATGTTTAAACCTATTGGGCTTGGACACATTTCTTATAACTAGATATTGTCCATTTCTTAATGTTAAAAGGTCTCTTTGCGCCACAAACACGGTTTATTATTAACTCTGCTCTTTTCACTCGCGTTAATTCCACTGATTATTTTATAGAGTTCATTTCTTAATAATTGCTGTTCCATGTCCTTCTGTCTGCTTTTCACTTGTATTTTATGTCCATCTGTCTGCTTTTCACTTGCCTTTTTATGTCTTACTGCCTGACTCCTTATTTGCTCTTTGTAACGTATTATTATTTTCTTCTGGCTTCCTTTACCTTTTTAAGATTGCTCACAATTTTCCTGCTTAGCTATATTGAAATCTACTATTCATTGACATGCACTTCGCAAACCTTTTTGTGACTATTCATTTCTTTCAGATCGGCTATTCATTCTGCACAAACCTAATATTTAATTAATTTGAACGTCAACTTCAACCCTGTGACAAAAACAAACTTTGCCCTTTGCGTTCCTTACTCAATTCATTTATTAATACTGGCATCTTTTTTCCAATGCATTTACTGATTGAAATTTAAGCTTAGTATTGCAGTTACATAAAACACCCCAACTATGTGCTTATTGACTTGTTTCTTAAGTTGTACTGCTAACAGAATCGGGTCGTGGGCCTAAGACCATCACAATATAAGCTATCAAGGTCCCGGACAACAGAATGCTTTATGCTTGCATTAATTGTAATAATAAAAAAATATTGGCCTGAAACATTTTGCATCGTCCTAGGTTTCTAAGACTTACTGTCTAATCTACATTTAGTCCTGGCCAGGAAAAAATTCTACGACTGCCAACAACGAAAAATCCCAATTTTTAGCTGCGCTGACCTAACATTTTGCTCAGTTTAAATACTTATAAGAACAGTAAATGATTTATTCTACGACTACGTCAGTAAACTGTTATTATTAGTGATATTTTTAGGTACTAAATAGGTAACTATTTTCATGAAATATAACATTTATTAATAATTAGACGAAACTGCGTGGCGCAGATGGGTTAGCGCCAGGCTTGCATTAAGCTAGTCCTCGGTTCGAATCCCGCTGGGGTCGGAATTTTTCCGTATCCTTGGCGATTAGAATCGGGCTCAGTGAGACCATTCACAGTTGGGCACCAAATTAACTGTGCTCTACTCAGAACCACAGACCTAAGAGATAGAGTAACAAGGTCTACACATCACCAAGACACACACCTCATACAATGGTTGCTGCGCAAGCACCAAAGGCGCGATCCGGGGCAAGTTGATCATTGTACCGCCAGATGCCAGCGCATATAGCACCAGCCTCGACACCGCAAGGTAAATGAGGTTACAGATACTACATAATACAATAATTATTATTAACGCCCATGGGCAACAATACTGGAATATTAGTTTCTGTATTAGTCAGTAATGTTACGGATGTTCTTCTGAAAGAGTGCCTAGTATAAATAGCAGAATTTTCTAAGTTGGTAAATTTTCCGATTTCCATTTTAATTTTTCTTAGAATATTATTGTTCACTAATTGGTTGGAACATTTGCCTGGATAGTATCTTATGAAGAAACGTCGATGTTGTGTATTTCACATAGTTAGTTTTAGGTTAGTTTGAGAATTGACTCATTTGACATTTTAAACACAAGGAACGGGATGACATCTTCTCGCGCCAAGCTTTCAGTCAGGGAGTAGATCAAGAGTGCGGGACTTCAAACAGAGCGATTATGCGTGATGTGACCGTTTTCCTTCCGCAAATGTAGCTGTTTAGGAAAGCCTTATAGTGCCAATTGTGGTAAATTACGACTATCAAATATACCCAACTTCCAGTCCATCCCTCTGATATCCCAGTCTTATCTCGAGTGTCGTGGAGTTTCATATCGATTTCAGATCGAATATATTTAGAGGAACTTACATATTGTTTCTGACGCACTCTATATCATCGTATCGTCGCTCTTTAAACTGACAACTTGTTCCTCAGAAATCTTGAAGCTCTCGTTGTCTTCGTGTAAATAGACGCTCGTAACCAGTCTTTTAACTGTTGTTTGTCATTCTTTCTTCGACAAACTGACGCAGCATTGAAAGGTCTCCCGTCAGATAGCATGTAGATCGACGCCAATTTCGCTCATTGTCATCCTCGAGCTGTCCATTTTGGTTTCATCGAAGCTTAACCGGCAAACCCGAAATTCTCCACAAACTTTTTGGTCGCCAGAGGGCTATCAATCCCGGTCAGCAATCTTACCACAGCCCCGGTGTTCGACCGCTTGCATTTCCGAATTATTGCCAATTAATTGCTTGAATATGTATGTTTTACTAATTTTGTATTTTATGAGTAAGTAATTTACCCGAAATTGGGCATATGGCATATGTATTAGGTTTGTATACGTAATAGACGCAGCTTTGTATATTTTTTTATAAGTAAGTTTCCAGTTCCGCAATAAGTTTTGACGAATATCCCCGTTATTAGTGCAGTAACGCCTTCCGATGTCTGGGCTGGCTTATCTATATTGCTTTCGCATGTAGAACTGTATCGTAGACGAACATCTACAAAGAATTTTGCTTATCGCGCTACGTGATGTTACGAGCAAGTGAGATTCTTAAAAATTGTTCATTAGCATTATTTGCGGTGGCTTTGGTTAGTTAGTGCCCGCGTAAATGTATTCTTATTAAGGTTCTCAAATTTACTGTATGATTTCATACGTAAGCAAAGTGCAGTTTCGCCTATTCTTGCAGGAAAATAAGCTTTCAGAGACCACAAAACAAGCTAGGTTCAAAACCTGGAGTTCAGCGCGCACGTCTATCATCGTCGATGCATTTTTCTGGTTGAATTTGTCCTCTTCAAGCTTACTACGTGCCGTAAACGGGGTTTCTCCTGTAATGTAATTTTTAAGGGACAAGCTCTCAGATTATTTATCGCAACCACCTTGAAGAAGTTAAGGTAAGAGTTTATATTTGCTGTATATTTTAAATGCTTTTAGCATCAATTAAACATCATCAGATGCTTCTGAGAGATCTCTATCAATTTATTTTTTTAAAACGTTGGATATGTTTAATAAGTATACATCAGTTTCTTTTTTAAGGGGACTTTTACGTTTGGAAAAATAGAAATAGCAATGTTATGATTGACAACAATCGCCGTATTCAGCACTCAGTTTTTCACCACATGCTAGCAGGGGACTTCATATTTCATCCTTATTAAACAGAAGAGCCTTTTCATTAATGATGGTTGCGTTTTTTTGTGTTATAACATTCTTTGCACACAACAGGTGAACTCGATCCAGTGTAGCAGTATTTACAGCATCTTCAATTTCCAATAGAACGTCATCGTTGGAGGCATCCAAGGAACAATCAAAAACAATTTGCAAAGTTTATTTTTCATCATTATGTTAATTTTCCATGTTTCCTTGGTAACTATTCACAGAGCGCTTTATATTGGATTTTCACTAACATAAGAGATATTTATAGACGTCCACATTTCATTTAGTGTTATGTTGAACTTCTAATTTTGTATCTTGGGAGTTAAGTTTATTAACGCCATCGAATGCTTTCTTATAAACAACTGGAACGTAAAACTTAACTTCGTATGAAAACTAGTGCTTCTAGAAGAGTTGTTATATATTATAGTTGTTTGTTTAACAAGAGAGGAGCTTTTTGCTGATAGAGACGTCTTCATTTTAAATTTGTACTTGAAATTGATAGTTTGCTATAATATAGGTTGCTGCAATTGCGGTAGAGTTTGTCCTACAGATTTGGGCCGTATTTTAACAATACCGCACAATAAACCCAAAATACAACGCTCTACTGTTATTGTATCAGTGAAAAGCAATAAAAAATATCGTTGGTATTCTGTATCTCGTCCATTCGAGATTGATTATCGCCCTTGTTTTTTGTAAACTATAAAAATGCTGGAAAATGCATAAGAAAAATTACCTGGAGTGCTTGCAAGCTGTCTGAAATTATCAAAGGTAATATAACCAGACCTTGATAAATAGTCGACTATTTTGATTGTATTTCAATTTCGATTGTGTATTGCTATCAACTTGACAAGGTATTTGAAATTATGGCATTATTAATCTGATTATTAATACCGAAATATGTCGAGAAAAATTGAAAAAGGCACGGGAAATATTTAGCAACAATTAAAAATAGTAGTTAATTTGTTAAAGTAGTGTTATATTCGGGAATATTATTTCTTGAGCGCAACGTAATATATTAATCATAAAAATGAAAGAAGTCGCTACTTGATTTTAGGTATTAAATAAAATTGTTGTTGAATAAGTTGAAAATGGTTCCCATATGTTGTATACTTTTTGAAATACACTGTATGGAAAGCTTTCCATTAAAAGGTGTCATTTTAAATAAATATTTTTTTAAGTACCAATATATCTAGGACAAAAGCTCACAATGCAAGAGTCAACTTAAACAGTAGAGATAACCAGACGAATTCAACTTGCTTAAGCAACACTTAAAAACAAAGGTATTCATTCGGTGCATTCATCCCGTAGTGACATACGCATCTGAAACCTGGGCCCTCACAAAAACCAATATAAATAGAATAAAAATAACACAAAGAAAAATGGAACGATCAATGCTAGGTTTTAGATTAGCTGATAGAAAAACAAACACTTATATAAAGACAAGAACAAGAGTTACAGACGCCGCTGAGCGAATAGCTAGTCAGAAATGGCGTTGGATAGAACATATGCTCCGTAGAGAGGGTAATAGAAGGAGCAAAAAAGTCACAATTTGGAGGCCACGAATGGGAAGAAGAAGAAGCTTGGAACGACCAAGTACAAGATGGAGGAAAGATATTACAAAAGTAGCAGGTCCTCAATGGATTAGGAAAGCTCAAATACGAGAAGAATGGAAGAGTTTTGAGGAGGCATATATCCAGTATTGGAATGAATTAAACATGCTGAGCGAGAAGCGAAGGGAAGAAGAAGACCAATATTACTTCGACACGAAGTGTACGAAGTATTGAAATTCCCTCATATCGAAAACCACTCTGAGTCAAATATCTCTAAAATTCGAGCCAACCGACTAATGAACCCACTATATCAAATCTCCGTCTCGGCGGTGCGGATCTTTTGGTGAAGATCCCAGCCCACTAGATCAATCCCCCACATTGGGGGGTGCCTAAACGTGCTGTGCGGGGGATGTATGTTCGTATGTGTACACGATTCCGGTCGCCAGGAACCTTCCTGAAGTCTTGGATCGTTTTCATAAGATAGGTCCTCCGAAAATGAAGGCAACATCAACTTTTGATCGTCGGCAAAAAAATTTTTTTTTGTTTTTTTTTTGATAAATAACTGGTTCATAGCATTTCATTGTATTAGCGAAACGGAGTGATGCTGAGTATCGAAGTATTCTTGGAAAGCACGGAAGGGCGCTTTTCTTGGGTGGGGGGGTACCGTATATTTTTTAGTTCAATTCAACATGCAAACCCTACAATTAAATATGGAATACAATATTTGGTAAATGATCGCTTTGGCCTCTGTAACAAATGGTTATCCTTTTGAGGAAGTTCTGCATAGAAGCTTCGCATGATTGCTCTATTCCGCGTACAGCTTAAACATTGTTTTTTGAGGACCTCAATTCTTTTCGGATTATTGGCGTAGACTCCGTTCTTTACATAGCCCCAAAGAAAAGGGTTAAGCGGTGTCAGATCGCACGACAACGGCGGCAAATAATCAATAATAATATCTCTTTCGCGATATAAACCGTCTCCGCAAAATATGCGCTATATTTGTAGTAAATTTTCACTATTTCTATTCGTTTTTGTAGCGTATTCTTAAATGTTTTGCTTAGGGGCTGTCAAGAAATCACAGCTATATATGTTTAAGAGTTAAAAAGTACCGCGAAATTTAAAATAAAACCTCTGTTTTCATACGTGAATGTTTCCCTTTTTACAGACTTTCCAGGCCGCTGTTTGAAAACTTCTACTTTCAGCTCAACATAAGGTTTAAATGTTTGCTATTTTGAGTAGTTTTAAGCATTTTCAACATATACACATTGTTATAATTTTTTTTATTCTTGGAACAGAACTGATATTGCTACATTAAAGCATCTAAACCTTCATTAGGTCATGAGTTATCAACCACTTACTAAAGCAGCAGGTTTTACATTTTGCATAGTTTACACTACCACAGCAGATACATTAAAATCGGAAAAATATTGCAGCTGGAGTGTTGCAATTATCCAGGCGAAGCTCACTAAATCTCGAATACGTTTTCCATAAATATTTGAATTCAACGTACCTTAACTGAAGCGAACCCTTTTCACTCCGGCCCCAATGTGAACGGTGTTGCCGAGCATACCAATTTAACTTAGATCACGTCCACCACGGTACTGTATCTAGCCATCCATCTATGTTAATAGTGTAGTAGATTGTGCGATGAATTCGTTTTAATTTAAAAGTGGTGATATTTAACTTTGTATTTTTAAAGTTGGAAAAATAAATCTCTCTCTTTCTAGGAGTTGCAGTGAGGTTTTTACTTGAACCGAAGCCATTCAGTAGTAACTACATAATACGTAAGTTTACAAGTTAAGGAAGGGAAACGTGTACAATAATAAATAACGAGCGTCTAATATATTAATAATATGTTATAAACATATGTTATTTTTGTTGTCGTTTGTTGTACAGACTGTCTTCAGAATTGTGATAAGGGTGATAAGAATAAATCCCCAGGGCTGTATGTAAACTATAAGTAAACTACTAGTAACTAATAATATCTAAGGTTCGGATGCTGTTTTGCAATAGTACGGAAAACTTCAATCCAATGTTCCAAGAAGATCTCGTTGTTAATTTCCTTGTGTCTATAAAAGTTCTTACTCTTGATAAAATAAATATAGATTTAAAGAACTAGTAAAAATCCTGCATTTTCGTAAACAAATACTACCATCCAACACAACACAAGTTATTATTCAGGGTGTGTGTAATTGCTCGTACAAAAAGTGTACTACGATGTTATACGAAAATCTAAACACCATTTGTTTTCTATTTATTGTATTTTTCTTGGAAAATCTATTCAAGACTGAGTAATAGCATAAGAAACATTTACAAAAGGGACGCTTATCTGAGCAATGTTAATTAAATTAAAGTGCGAATCGTTTTATATCATTTAACCAATTGGTTTTTTATCCTACACTATCAAAAAGCTAAATTTTCTGGGCTCTATGGAAACGAGAAAGGGCAGTTTTTCCCGGATAACCAAGAAACAAAATTTTGTTGGCTAGCCAAGAAAATAAGCAGATTTATATACACACAGTTAGCCTTGTAATGATATGGCACTGTAAGTCTATGTCAAATTCGAGGTTCGCAGGTTAGGTTTTGCGTCAGTTTGTGTCAAAACTGACAGAAAACCTAACCTGGTAACCTCGAATTTGACATAGACTTACAGTGCCACCGACATATTATTCATACGTTTGAATTTCTACAGCCGCCCCTTATGTATTTATATTTAGCTTTCTGATAGTGTAGGATACAAAATAATATGTAAACCATGGCGGTAATAGTAATTACTTTTTTGACGAGGCGGTAGCCGAGTCAAAAAAGTGGCATTCTCATGCACAAAAACACTCACTTCTCGCACGTAATACAAACAATATTTTTTCTACAACCGTCAAACAAGAATATGAATATTATTTCACGACTTAGTGCGCGAACATTTTTGGCGCTCTAGTGCGTGAAATGCATTTTTCACGTCGTCTATGGTAACGTAAATAAATATCCTATTTTTTAACACGTTGAAAAATGGGAGACTTAGCGCATTGATAGCGATGCGCGAATGTCCCTTTTTTTGACGGTTGTCGAAAAAGTAGTTTTCCAGGCCTCAAGAAGTGGCCAGCCTCGGATGTCCATATGTTCTTTCATCCTGGAAAACAGCCACTTTAACGCCTAGGTATACAATAAACTATTTTTTATTTTTTATTTTTAACAGAAAAACGTGTGGTAATAACGCCGTTACTGGAAAGGACAATATTATTTTATCTAGCATACCAGAACATCATTCCTACCTGTAATCTATAACATTGCCAATTATATATGTATGTATGTTTAATCGATAAACTGCACAGCAACCATTGTGTGAGGTGTGTGTGTGTGTGTGTGTGTGTGTGTGTTATGTTGACCTTGTTATTCTATTTCTTAGGTCTGTGGATCTGAGTAGAGCACGGTTAATTTGGTGCCCAACTGTGAATGGTCTCACCGAGCCCGGTTCAAATCCCAAGACTGCGGAAAATTCCGGCCCTCGCGGGATTCGAACCGAGGACTTGCTTAATGCAAGGCAAGCTCTGACTCATCTGCGCTACCCGGCTTCTTCATTGCCAATTATATAAAATTTCTTATATTTTGAAAAATTCTCTGTAAAATGCAAAAATGGTTTTTAGGTTTTTGTTTTATTTTTAGGCGAAGAATACCGTAGTGCACTTTTTGTACTACGATTAGATACACCCTGCATTGCTATTCACATATCACGGCACGGGAGTAAACTACGATTTTAGGAAAAACAGTGCCAATGTTTTTAAAAACTGAGTGAAAGAGTTGATTTTATTTTAAACATTTTCTGCACCTGATTTATTATCTCATCACAAAACCTATTATAATATAACTAAAACAACTGCCTTAACACAATAAAAAGTATTAGAGAAAAATTGATTGTTTCATGCTTCCTTTAGTAATAATTTGAAGGAATTTCAGTTTTCCTGCTTTTACAAATCTACAGCACGGTACAAAAATGAATCTATACCAATAATTAGTTTTCATTGGGCATTTTTAAACATTAGCTTCATTTAAAATTGGAGCTAATAAAATTTTCTAAAAGAAAGATTTTTAGTAGTACCGCTTGAACGAAATTATAGTAACTAGTGGATCCGTTGTAAAATATTTTGCAAGTTACAAAACGTCTTTGTGGCGTGTGGCACGATCCATTAGGTAAAATTAAAATTTTTAAGTTTTATAAAACTACTCACACGTGATATTGCTACATATACTTGTCCATGGCTAAATGCTGGTTATGGCAAATGCAATATATTCCCACTTTATCCATAGTTTGTCGTGTGATTTTTTAATTGTCATCGCAAATGTTTGGCGCACAGAAAAATGTCTTTTCCGAATGCAAAAAGGTAGTGCAATATTAGAATGTGTTAATCTATACGCGGTAATAATACGCTTCTGCCTGGCACGTGGCTTGTCCATTTAATATAAAATTTAAGCAGTTCTCAAATAAATTGCGTGCCATTAATTTTATCTCATCGATTAAACCAGTAGACACATTTAAAATGCTCAAGGGAATATCTATTGATTTTTTTAGTGTTAAGCAATATGGATGTATTCCACTGAAATTTAAAGATTCTAGAAATTCCATAGAAAATTATAAAATGTTGTCACACTCAAATATTGTTTTTCATATTCAGGCAAGAGAGACATAATTTTGTTGTTGATTTCAACGCAATGTTCGTTTTTTAGTGATAAAATTAAGAATTTTGAGGGCCGCTACCGCTGGTAGAAACGGCTAAAAAATCGTTTAAATAAGCGACATGCGCTTCACGCGAGAGCGGACAAAACTTCAAAATAACTCGCCCCAAGAATATGGGCCATGTGCACGAAAAAACATTTTTCTTGCATAATCTTGTTTGCAACTAACTCCGCCAATCGACGCGGACTTAAATGTCCAATTATTCGCTTGTACACCAAAACTCTGCCAAACGGCGTAGGGCACACAAAGATACAAAAGCAGACTAACTTCCCCATCGGATTATAGAATGCGAAAACCGTGCAAACTGCTAGCTTTACTGTAAAAATGAGATGAAGGCCGAAGCACCATGAGTTTGCAAAATCCGTGCACCACCAAAAAAAAGTAATCGCCAATCTAACAAAGTTCGATGGGAGTGAAGCGAATATTGGCACTAAAGGTTTGTGCACACAGTACCAACCGCTAAGAGAGCATTTACACCGTAACACCTTTTGGGGATAAATTCCAAAAATTCCTGAAAATGATTTGGCCTATTTGTAAGACGATCTAATATGCAAAATTTCAACTTAACATCTGTATTAGTTCACTCGTTAAGGAAATCTTTAAGAAACAGATTTATCTCATTCAACTCTTTTGAGGAGATAAATTCTGCAACACCCTGAAAATGGTTTGACATGATTTGTAAAACTAATTAATATACCGAATTTCGACTTCCTACCTGTATCTATCTCGTGACGATCTTTAGAAAAACACATCTACCTCATTTAATCCCTTTGAGAAAATTCCTTTTGAAAAACCTTGAAAATGACTTGACTCGATGAGTAAAACGAACTACCGTGCCGAATCAACTTTCTACTTGCAGCAGATACCGTATTATGGCGATCTTTAGAAAAACACATCTACCCCATTTAATTCTTTCGGGAGTTAATTTCGAAAATCCTGAAATTGATTTTACCTAATTTGTAAAACGATTTAATATGCCGAATTTCAATTTCCTACCTGTAGTAGTTACTTTGTGGTTATTTTTAGAAGAACACCTCTGGCCTTTTTAACCACTTTGTGGGGATGTATTTCGAAAAATTCTAAAAATGATTTCCGATTAGTAAAACGATCTAAAATGCCGAATTTCAACTTACTGCCTATGGTAATTTTTCCGTGACGATATTTTAACAAACATATTTGTTTTATTTAACCCCGTTCGGGGATGAATAATCCAAAATTCTAAAACTGATTTGACCCGATTCGAAAAATGTTCTAATATGCTCAATTTCAAATTCTTACACTTGTAGTAGTTTCCTTTTGGCGATATTTAGAAAAACAGATTTGTGTCATTTAACCCCTTTCCGGGATGAATTTTGAAAAACCTTAAAATTTACTTGGTCTGATTTGTAGAACGAACTAATGTGTCGAATTTCAGCTTCCCACCTGTGGTAGTTTCCTGTTTGTAGATCTTTAGAAAAACAGGGCTATCACATTTAGCTCCTTTGTAGGAATGGATTTCGAACTGCCTTGAAAATTATTTCATCCTATTTGTAAAAAAAAACTAATATGGCGGATTACAACTTCTTACCTTCCCCAGATTCTATTATGTAACGGTCTTTGAAGTAGAAGTCAATTCCGTCGAATATAGGGTAATATCACTTCTTTGTAGACGATATCGGATGTTTTCCCTTCTGGTTTGAGCACCACTAAGTTGTTTGGAGAACTGACCCCTAAACAATCTAGATAAGGTTGACCGAAAGAAAAACAGTCTTCTCTCAAGTTGACCCCAGCCTGATTCAACGACTGTCGCTGCACCTTGTTGATCATCACGGCGAAGCGAGTTCTGACGGAAAATTGCAATCTTTTAAATTGAAAAAAATAGTCTGAAAGAATAAGGGGTATTCGAGGAACGAAGAATGTTTCCCCTTCTCCCAAAACCTATAAAGATTGTAGCCTCAGTGACGTTACGATTAGTGATGGGCATAACCGGACAATTTTCATAACTAAATTATTTTCATTCGAATGATATTAATACCCGAATGATTATTTGAATAATCATTCGAATAAATTTTGACTCTCGATTCGTTTCGATTTCGCCGGTTGGCGGTTTGCCGGTTGGCTGTTCACCGTCATGTGCATCATCACCGTAACTTGCAGATAGCAGAGGAACTCAGTTAAGCGTTAATTATAATAATTGTATAAATAATTTTTATTTGATTTCTAAAGAGTTTAAACCATTAAGAATAGCTATATCAATACTAATCATAAAGAAACTATAAATATGCGAATACAAAGTATCTATTGAATCTATTTTTAGTTCCTAGTGGCCACCCTTCCCTTTTCGCTTGCACATCATACCGATATATTTTAGAATCCATAATTTATCTACGTTCAGCCTTCCGCGGTTCTAAGGACGCACACTTAAAATTTTAAACATCGAAATCCACTTCTTGTCCCACGTTCATATCATATGACGATGGATGGGCATCGACTGCTCCGTTATTAAAAATTAAATATAAATTTGTTACGATATTGAAAATCTTATTTCGCTTTCTGTTTATACCTTATTAGGCATAATCAACAGCGTTTCGAAGCAAAAATTTAGGCCGTTATAAATTAATAGCAACACAGCTTCGGAAAATCTCATACTCAGCAGAGCGTTATCTTTAATAAGAACGGCCCCATAAATTTAACCGGTCGACTGGGAGTCTCAAATGTGTTAATAACATCAACAAGCAGCCGCGAGCCTCACTTGGGTCAATCAGTACAATATGCTTTGCTTATGGTTCTGAATGACGTATTATTTACAGAATTTCGATCACTCGCAGGTCGCTGAAATACGGCACGTAGTACGTATCAAGATGAGGATATTTTTCATTCGAATACTTGGAACAAAAACCGAGTTACAGAGGTTATTTCAATAACCGGATAACCGGTTATTTTTCATTCGAATAAGCTCATCACTAGTTACGATGCGGAGCTTTCACCTGCAGTCGAGTTTGGGAGTCTTCACGTTTCTCAGTAGTATAATGGGTGATCTAACGTTCAAAGGCAGGCAATTTGAAAGAAGTCCCGGAGGTTCGAGTGTGTGGAGAAACTCAACGTGGTAGTGCACTGTGTCCTCTGCCTCCATCACAGTGGTGTTAATCGACTGTTAGATCTTTTTTTCCGAATGAAAGGCACCGAGGTGTGTGTTGTTGATTTCTAGTGCTTTTTCATTCTTCAGAGTGATAATCGCTTTTTTTCCAAAACCAGAACACAGGTTTTGCTGATATGTTCTTGATGTCGGAGTATACAGTAGACGCCGCATATTGTAATCACGGTTAATGTTATCATTCGGCTATTGTTATCGAAATCACAATGTACAGACCGGCTGTACACCAATGCATGTAAAATGCATCAGATATTGTGATCAAGAATTCGGTTAATGTTATCGTTTTATCGACGTTCTCAGACATTTTTAGTAGGTATGTGTGTATTAGGGATGTTTCGAATATACAAAAATTCGTATTCGCGAATACGAATACCGAATACAAATACTCTTATGAATATTCGCGAATACGAATACGAATACGAATACATGACCTTGAGTGAATAATATCAACATCAACATCGTTTTTGTACGCGCTGCATATTTTAGAAATAGTATGGAAAATAGTTTTGTTTTTTATTTAATGTTATAGAATGGTTAATATTTAAAAAAAAATGTTTTATTTAATGTATGAATAGGTACCTGTTTTATATTTTTATTAAAATTCTTATCTATATTTCTATAATTTTAATGTCAAATACTCGTATAATATTCGTGTTAATTTTGGCGAATACGATTACGAATACAAATATTGAAAATATAGCGAATACTCGCGAATACAAATACGAATACGAGTATTCGGAACATCTCTAGTGTGTATGTATTTTTAAAATTCTTAACCCACTGTACATCTGTTTGGGTATTTCCTGGTCCATCCGCACTTGTTTTTTTACTAACAGTAACAAACACTGCGTATACTCGGTGAAATCAGCAAAATGCAATTGATATGTATCGGGTTTCTCAGTTGAGCGTCCTGTCTGTTCCCTCGCGCGTGTTAGGGAATAACAATGTCCAAACGCTAAGAGCTACCCCTTAGGGAAAAGTAGTCATTTTAGTTAAGTACGATAAACTGCTCAAAATGGGCCAAAGAAATGCGGCCGCTCAATTAAAAATTTCGCAACCATTATTGTGCAAAATTTTAAAAGAGATGTTAGAAATCGTCATTTTCTATGTAAGTACAATGTAGTTACTTAGTTTTTATAAAAACATTCTATAAGAGTTTGTTTTTTATTAAATATGATCGCATTTTTGTTAATTTCGGATTTTGTTATTACATTAAACGGCGTTTACTGTATTATGTTAGTGAGGCTAGCGATCTGTCACGGTTTGATATAGGTTTTCGTTGCCGAGTTTCAAGAGAAGTTTGGAAAACTATTCGGCTTTGGAATATTCTCTCGGGTAAACCCTTATGTAAATTCAAAACATTATGTCCTTATTGTACTGATACTGCATTTTGAAAAATCACTGTTATAACACTTATTTGTCTTGAGAGCCATTTAAATATCATCGTCGAGCGGATATAACCACAGTAAATCAAAAACCACTGATGGAACCCATTGCAAAATGTTTTGCAACATATAAAACTTCTTTGTTTAACGTGTAACACGATCCATTAGGTAAAATTTTAATTTTTAAGTTTTCAAAACAACGCACACGTGACATCGCTACATATAATTGGCCATAGCTAAATACTGGTTGTGGCAAATACATTCCTACTTTGTCCTTGCGATTTATTAATTGTCATCGCAAATGCGTACAGGAAACTGTCTTCCCCAAAAGCAAAAAGGTAATGTAATATCAGGTGTTAAATCTATTCGCGGAATAATACACTTCTGCTTGTAGCTTGCCGATTTAAGACTTCCAAATCTAAACACTTCTCGTATAAATTGCGTACCATTAATCTTGTCCTATTTATTAAAACAGAAGACATATTTAAATTTCTCAAGAGTATAACAATTGCCGCTATTTTTAGTGTTAAGCAATGTGGAGCTATTCCACTGAAATTTAACGAATATAGAAATTCCGTAGAAAATTGTAAAATGTCGTTTTCATTATCTGAAATTGTATCACAGTCAATTTTTTTCATAACCAGGTAACGGAGATATAATTTTGTGGTTAATATCATCGCAATGTTCGTTTTTTTTGGCGCTAAAATGGAGTTAACAAAATATTACCAAATATTTCTGTAATGATGTCCTCTTTGCAATTAGTTTAGCTGGCACTTTAATTGTATCTTCTTCAACTGTAATAGTGGGATATTCTCCATTTCCATTTTTCAAGGGAATGGGCGATGTGGAGGTACATTCGATTAATAATGACTGATGTATAGTCAAGATTCACTCACAGACGCTACTTTTCGAAAGGAAAGAATGAAATTTTCTCAAAAATTCGCTGTCACTATACATAGTGTACATGTGCATTGACGTATCTCTAATAATTCAGAAGGCCGTATTTTACATAAACAAATTCGAGTAGCAGGTACAATGGTCCATTGCAAAAATCAGCAAAATGCCGCAGGCCGATTTAGTTTACTTGTTCCACTGCTACGGAGCTGCAAAGCTACGTCACTAACGCACTACAATATTTTGGTTTTTCTCTAAAAGTTAAGCAGTTATTTGCAATTTAGGACTTCTGCACATCTACACAGTGACGGATTTCATTGAAAAAAAGAATTTTCGAAATCGGTCTAGTGGAAGTTTCAAACGAGATGTCGAAAGAAAACGCTTCACGGTTTAAATATATAGATTACAGGAAATAGCTGTTTATATTCTTTTTCTTTTTTATATAGGTAATTCCTGTTTTTC
The DNA here is from genome assembly GCA_940337035.1 of Agriotes lineatus. Lineage (NCBI taxonomy): Eukaryota > Metazoa > Arthropoda > Insecta > Coleoptera > Elateridae > Agriotes > Agriotes lineatus. The sequence continues at coordinate 196,253,192 of OW679194.1, read as the reverse complement.
TTCTACGTTCTTCGGCATATGTATTTATTTACTAGCAACATGCCGACTATTTTAAAAATTGCTAGACAGGCTAGACCTCAAATACATTCGAACAAACTATAAACGTCTTTTGTCCTGAGGCCCTGTATACATGAATTCATGAATTGCAGTTATTATAATTTCTTCCACTTAAATTGGAAACCGCTAGCAATATTAGCTCAAGAAAAAAGTCTAAGGACCTTTTTGTGGAAAATTCTTTCCAGGAATCTTTTCCTTGACATCATGTGCATATAAAGCAACCGCGGAAATGATTAAGCATTATGTTTACAGCTTTATCACCTTGTTAGTAGAAGAGAACATTCTAGAATATTTGCCCATTTGCTCCATACGCACACAGAAGTCAGAAAAAATCCTGTAGCTGCAGCTTCAATTTTATATAAAATTACTTTCACTTATTACAAAAAGGAGAGGAGCTATTGGCACAACAGTATATTAAGTATCAAAAACCGCAATGACGGTTTACCATCTAAAGATAAAATATTGTCTGAGGTTGGTAAACCTTAGCGTTCGCGATCCTTATAACTTCCTTAAGTATTGGATTCACCCCAAAAATTCGAAATTGAATTTTCAACAGATCTTCACGTTTTAGTGTCCCCTGAACACAAAAAACGTGTTTTTGTTCATTGGTCTGTCTGTCTGTCTGTGTGTCTGTGAACAGAATATCTCAAAAACGAAAAGAGGTATGGCATTGAAACTTTATATATAGGTTTTGTGTACTATCTAGATGCGACAGCATGCTTTTGAAGAAAATCGCATAAACGGTTTTTCTTTCGATTTTTTCAAAAACGGCTCTGACAATTTTTTTCAAACTTTACATTTTTATTACATTTTTCATGTTTATTGATGTGAGATAGGCGATTTTCCAGTTGAATACCTCTTAAATGGGTTTCTTTTGTTTTTTTTTAATATTTTTTTTATTAACTCCTATTTTAAATAGAACACTCGGGATATTATTACATTTTTGAATAGAGCTTAAAATTTTAGAGAAAATTTGTCTCTTGAACTAAAGCTCTAGATTTTTTTGCAAGATTGGAATAAATTATATACTTATATTTACTATAACACCTATTATAATGCTAAATGATCAAAAATGACACTTGTAAGACATTTGTGTCAAATTTATTGACATTTGTCATTATGTACATATCGTTTTTGGAACGGTAAGTAATCACTTACCGTTCAGTTTCTGTAAGTGCAATTTACTGTCAGGGAAACTGATGCGATAATCTAATAAAAATATTAACAGCTAGTCTTATAAAAGTACACTAATCTGACGTTAACTTTAATTCGCTGTTAAAATAAACAAGAGCTCATCAAAATGTGTTTACTAGTGAATAAAATGTCATCAGCACTAACGCTTTGATGCGCTTTAGTTTATTTTAACAGCGAATTAAAGTTAACGTCAGATTAGTGGCCTTTATAAGACTAGGGGCCGGTTGCAGAAAGCAATGTTAAGTCTGGTGTTAGTTAATATCGCGTCAAAGTGAACAAAATCGCATCAAATTTTGTTGATGTATTACCAATGTATTAGTTACCATAAGCATTTGAGATTTGATTCGTTTTTGTTCACTTTGACGCGACGTTAGCTAACACCAGACTTAACATTGCTTTCTGCAACCGGCCCTAGTTGTTAATCGTACAAAAAAACTATTCTTTCTGCACCCGTCTTCCAAGTCATCACGTTTAATACGAAAAATCTATCCTTGAAGTTAATGTTTTTCTTACTGATACAAAAAGTAGATGCTGCTAGGCAACACTTTTAGTTCTAGGGTTAAAAGTACTTTTGCTCCTTATGAACTGAAACTTTAACTTGGTCGCCGATGGATGCAGTTGTTCCAATGTTTGTTAAATGAAAAACTTCAAACGTCAACGAAATGTTTCAATCATTTACAGGTTTGAATGTTTTGTACTTTTCTTAGTTGCAGAAAAAATTGTATGTAATATTCGGATTAAAGCTAACTCTGCTTGACTCGTAATCTTTGTGTTAACTCGCCTATGCTGCGCTTCGCCTCGCAAACACAAACATAGTTGCTTGTCAAATAAAGCGCCATTTTTAATCCTAATAAAACAATATACAATGTTGTGCCTTTTAGGTATCGCGACAGCTGTAGTATACAAACCAACGTTAAGCAATGGAGTATGAAATAAATTCGATTCGAACATTGTTTCAGACTGGATTTATTTATTCTTTCATTTTCTCCACGTTTTTTTATATAATAATTTTTTTTGTTCTTTGTTTACTCATTCAGCTTTGAAACTGATATATTTAATATCCTTGTTCGAGGAGATATAATGGTACGATAAATTGGTAGCATATGTAGAAACCCTTACATCACTACAAGGAGATGTAAAAATTGTCTTAAAAAAACAAATGACACTAATAGTAGGTATGAATCCTATAGTGTGAGTTACCGTGCGTGTTAAAGTTTGGCCTTTGCTCAAAAAGTCTTTATTGGGGTACTAGAAATAAAGATAGGATGAAGGCCCGGGGATTTCTTTTGAAAAACTACCCCAAAACCACCCCCAAAGGTACATTTTTGTAGTTTTTGCCAATTTTCTCAGAAACTGTTACTTTTTCGGAAAAATGTCAAGAGCCCTAATTTAAAGAGAATAAAATTTCCTATCGATTGGTGTTTATTTTTAACAAAAAATAAATTCTAAAACAACCCCATTGGTTGATCACCTGCAACTATAGGTATTTTTCCGGGATTGATATAAGCCACAGATGCTTTCACAATGTGCATTGCATGTAAAATCATCTTGGAATCAGTTGTAGATTCCTTCAAGAGTGGAAACAGTCCCCTTGTATTGGGAGTAACATCCTTAGACTGACAAGCATGGTAACTTGACCAGGAAGCACCAATATCGGTATCGGTTTTGGTATCTTTTGCTATATTGATTTGTTCTGAAACCGATGTAGCCTACAACTCCTCTTTTTTCATTTCCGTAAATAACAAGTGTTAGTCAATTTCTAATGATACTTCAGTAAACCTAATGTTTTTTGGCATTGCAGTAGCTGTTGCAGGCAACTTCGTGAAAGATTCGGGAAGCTTGAAATTTAGTGGTGGATTTCGTTAGGTTGTGAATGACATTGCTGCACAGTCATCAATGTAATCTCTTGCTTGGAAGAGTGTTATAAGAGACCCATGAAATGAATCCTTAGGTGAAGTCAATGTTGGATTGTGATCAATATTGTCTACAGCGGCAACTGTAAATAAACTGTTGCGCATATTTATAGGGCAAACAACATTTTCGGAGTTATATTCCTGTATAATTGACTGACCCGTTATGCGTTCAATGTATTTCACCCGATTATAAGAAATAGATACACCAAGTCGATGCAATTTGTTGACTAAGCGAGCACTTCGGAACAAGAAATGGATAAAGAGACCCAAATAAATAGGTAGTGGCGATTCCTATGTTCTTGGAGCTTGGATATTGAAATGAATAAGCTGACAAATAGTGCCTTCTGTTTTTTTTTCAAAATTCTTTTCTGAAGATGGGCCATACAATAATATTCCTATCAGGAATTTTGTTTGTTCGACACCACTACCTCTTGGCAATTTGCTTGAAAGTTTTCTACTGTATATTCCTTTTTTTTTGTCTCATTATTTCACGTCGGCATATTAGAGCTGCTTTGCTTAGTATACGGAAGTCTTCTTGGTTGTTTGTTTCGATCAGAGAAGATTGGACAAGGTCTTTCATAGATTTAGGGCAAACAAATATTACTTCATTACGATAACCCACTTCCTCAGTCAAAATGGATTTAAACCTGTCTAATATAGCAGTCTTCAAACGTGTTTTGTTAGCAACGGGGATATTGTATCGTAAAGCCTTTACTTTCATGTCGTCATATATAGATTTAAACAAATACGTTTTTCCAGAGATTAGCTCTTCTACCATGCTACTAATTTCCTCAATCAATCTAGGAGTACAATCATCATTGTTTTCTTGATTATCTTGTTTTGAGAGTCTCATATTGACGATTGAAGTTTACCAGACGAGAAGTATGGGATTTTAGTTCATTGGAAACCACATCTCCAACCGATAATTCCTTAATTATATAGTGGTAATTTGAAAAAAAATTGCTTTTTGGAGTAAACTTTCTGTCAAGTCAACATTTTGAAAACAATGAAGAGTATTATTTTAAGTGCCTTCTCTCCTACAGAAGATGCAGCTGGTCCTACTTTCCTCTAGTATGTTAGTCTTTGCACTTTTAGTAATAGTTCTGCTACTACTTGATCTTGTATTTCTTTGTTTGTCTTTACGAATTTTCCTCCGACAATTGGGGTGCCAGTTTGCTTGATTAACTTTCAAGATATTGGCATCTAGAACTGTTTCTGGCAATTCGAAAAGTGTTGTTTTAGTTGCATTCTTATAATCATTGATGCGCTCTTCTTATTACGGTTGTCCTTTAGTAAAGCTGGGCATTTAAGCGTGTCTTTGGTGTTGATTTGACAAATTATACAGTTACTGTAATTGACCTCCGCCATTCTGTTAAAAAAGTTTAAATTGACATTTTGTTTCAAAGACTTTATGTAAGGGGCCATTCATATAAAATATGCCACGCGATTGGGAGCGCTTTTCTGCCCTTTTCTTTCCATCATCACACTCTGTCAAAAACTTTAACATCAATGTCATCAATGCCCATTTAATGCAGATTAACAGATAACTAACCCTACCAAAAAATCACATTCCTAAAATATATGCTGGAAACGAATTACTTATTGCGGTCATTCAACCTATTACGTTTACTGCGGTGCGGCTGAAAATTAAAATCAGTGTTGCCTTGCCGTAGAGCGAGAAAAATTAATTTTAAAAATAACTGAAATAACTCAAAATAACTTCTTTTCTTCAAAATAAATAGATAATTAGAAGTTTAGTTTCTAATTTTATTAATTATATGTAGTATTAGTCAAGCTCTTCACATATTTTTTATTTTTACCCTGCATTTATCTCTTTTTTCGACTATTTATTAATTTATTATAGACAATATATATACTAATCGATAGGAAATCTTATTCTCTTTAAATTAGGGCTCTTGATATTTTCCCGGAAGATTAATCGTTTCCGAGAAAATTGCGAAAAACTAAAAAAATGTACCTTTGGGGGTGGTTTGGGGGGGTTTTTCGGGGAGGATCCCCGGGCCTTTATCCTATCTTTTTTTCTAACCCCCCAAGATATCCATTTCCAGTAAAGGCCAAACTTTAACACGCATGGTAACTCACAACTAATTTTTATATGGGAATTAATACCTACTATAAGTATCTCCACATAAATACATCTCAAAGTAAAAGTGATTATATTATAAAAGTGTTTTCAAAAGTAAATTTTAGGGTGCCAGAACTTTTAAAGTTTTATCCACTTTATTTCAATCGTGAAGGACGGAGAATGTGCCTGTCTGAAGAAATTCAAACAACCGGTTTTATTTGCGTGTATTCGTTAGAAAGTTCGGTATGGGACATATTTCATAAGCCAGAATTACAGGAGTTGCCAAGTTGAAGTATATAACCGGCTTATCTGCAACGCATGAAATATGGTTTCAATAAGCACACTTCCTTTCGTAAAAGTGGCTAAACGCAAAAAATATTTTCCACTTTCATCTGTCCCAGCCGTCTTATTTATCGTCACCCAGCAAATCGAAAAATAAATAGAAAAACACTGCCATTATTTTAGAAGCAGCGACGCACACTCTAAGATAAATTGTAGAACGAAGCGTCAAGATCCAAAAGTTCTTTGATGCAAGACAAGAGCGTTGACCACACATTCCCGGACCATTTATTCATCTAGCAGTAATCTGTGGACAGATTAAAGCACAACGCAGATTGATGGTCATTCCGAGTAAGCTTCTTACCATAGACTCCACATTATGCAGCAGTGAATTCGCATCTAGTGCTGACGGTAATTCCATAGACTTTAAGGGATTTCGAGTTGGTACTGGAAATTTGCTGTATTACGTTTGTGTTAAATTTAAATTAGTTATGATTTCAGGATTTTAAGACACGCGGAAAGTTTTTAATGGGTTTTCGATATAGTAATAAATTGCGTTGCAAAATACTAATCACTGATGGGGTAGATCGTTTTTAATAAATTAAACTTTGTACAGATTTCGAAATTAAGTTATTGCATAATCAGAATTATCCCCATATGCAAAAATAAACTATCACTTGATTAAGATAAAACTTCGAATATTAGACAAGTAAGAACATAATGATTGATGTTGATGTGACGTTGAACTGCAATTAAGAAAACAATGTTTGATAAGGTTTTTAGCGCACTACAAGGTTTAAAAGATTGATAAAGCCAGTGTTTGGAGATAATATTTATTCTCCTTATCGACGCAAACCAGGGGCGGACTGCCTAGAGATGCCGGGATGCGGTCGCATCCCGGGCCCTTGGGCCGTCCGGGCCCGGAAGCTGTAAATTAAAATTCTGCACCACTAGCGCATCTACAAAGGCACATTTTGACCCCGGGGCCTCCGCCCCGCAATTAATTTGCAATCCCTGTATTCCTCATTTTCACAATAATAATGATGCATGCAAATATTGCATACCATGTGCTTTTAAATTGCTCTCTAAATATAACTTCCACTCGTCAGCGTATACAACCTATACGTTGCGTACAAGTTTCTAATGACACTGGCGTGTACGCAAGTAAACTGTAAGTGAAGTTAAAATTAGTGAAAACTTAATTGCGACTTCAATGAAGCAGGATCTCCTGGAGGCACTTTTACTAATAAGTATTGTGACGTTTCATCCCCTTACTAAGGGGTTAAGCTCAAAATCGGATAAGTACGTTCACTCAAATATATATTCGATTAGTAAAACCACTAGATATTACCCAAATAAATATAATGTTTTTGGCTATATACAAAGATTAATTAGAAATAACTGAATTGTACATTATTTAATTAATATGTTCTAAGGAGACGGTATCTGGTTTCGTGGGTTGCGCTGCAACCCACTACACCGAGGCGTGTTGCGGGCTCCTAATGTGCTGCCTAGGTCGTTTGGATCGTCTACCCTCACGCATTCTTTGGAAAATGGGCAGAGTAGATCTTTTGTTCCTTCGAACTTGACCTTCCGCCGCAGTTGTTGACAGTGATTTTAAGCTGTAATTTGCCCGTGAAATTAGCGATTTTTAAGGGTTACCTGGGGCCGGCGTTAGTGGTTAACGGCTGGCGCGGAGGCCGCTGGTACCTTACGCAGGCTGGGCAGCGTTCTTGGAGCGAACTCGATGTTTGGCGGCCCGCCGGCAATGAATTTATTGAACACGAGCTCGAACTTTGGACCCCAAGGAGACGTTTTTAAGCGTCTAAAACAGACTCTCCAGGTGAGTTTTTTGAGGGGCGGTTACTGTATTCTAGCCGCTCGTAGACAGGATATGTGTTGCAATTCCTACAGATTCAATTATTAGTGAAATTAGGTTATGCGATGTATTTTCTCTGAGGAAGCGCCGAGATTTGCGCTTAATAATTGTGCGGACTGGAAGCGGTTAGCCGGATGGGCTACGGAAAGTTTAAACTTTGCTGGGCTGACAGTTCAGCCTGTCAACTCTCTTGAGGCCTGATCTGGTAAGGGGTGTAGGCTTGTTCTGTTAAACAGTTCAACCTGTCAGACCGGAGAGCTCAGGTAGGAAAGGAGAGGAATAATTGAGAGGATAAATCTCAAGTTTTCGAAATGAAAGTGGAGTCTTATTTTATACCTTTTCGGTCGCGTTATCAGGGTGCTTCACTTAGCTTCTACTGGAAAGGGAACCGCACTGTCGTTCCTTTAGCGCTAATTTGCGCAGAGCGGGTAGGATTTCCTATCGCCTGTTCACGCGTCGAATTGATGTAGCTCTTGATTGGGCGATGTATTAAATTTAAATAAAGTTCTAAACTCCTCAGTAAAATGTTGAAGTAGTTCAATTGGTAATATGTAATGTATAGATAATAATAATAATAACAGTCTAAATTTTAATAAACAAAATGATATTACTTACACAATTAGGACATATATAGATTCATTCATATATATTTATATATTGTGTGTTTATAAAGTATTTTTGATGATTCTATTTCTGTTTTTGTGCCCTAATCTTCTTGAGCATGAAAGCCTAGTCTTTCGAAACGGAGAAGATAAGAAAAATAAAAAAGTAGTTTGTTGTGTGGTCATTACCATAAACTTAAAAACCAATGGATCACGAAAGCCTGCAACAAAATATAATTTATACATCAATATATGTACCTATTCAATAAGATTATTATTAAAAAGTTATGCAATGCATGATTCAATCAACATGTTCAGTACATTGAGACTCGCCCCTGACCGCCACCTTGCCCCTTGCCAAATCCACTCACAAGCGAGCAGGTTGCGAGTGCCAATTTGGTACTTGCGAGTTACGTTATTTGTCGTAGGCCTTCCTCGAATATAATTTTTGCAAATTTTGAATTGCGCGCTCGGGTAGTGTTACTAGTAGGTGGTGGTTGCCGCCTGTTAATTGTGTCTTAAAATAGCGTTTTAGGCCATAAAATGTATCGCACCAGCGAAAAAAATTTTCGGCTTCGGCGATATTGCCTCCGGCGGCTGGGACTTTGCCCCAGGCCCGAGCTATACCGCACAACCTCGTGCGGGCCGCGGGTCTCCCGGGTACCCAGCATCCCGAGCCTATTAGTCCCAGTCCGCCCCTGACGCAAACGGTCAATATTAGAATTAAATTTCGGCTTAAACTGCATAGTCTCTGTAGATAAACACCCAGCATTTGTTGGCGTAATGTGCCTAACACCTTGTGAATTCAAACAAGGGTTTGTGTAACGGTTATGTTCTTTAGTGGTTCGTGCACTCTTACAAGCCACCCATGATTTGGTCCGAGTTATTAGAGTACCTTGTGATCAAAGATACTTAGGCATATTTGGCCTTTTTACTGTTTGTGCATCCATATCGACTATCAGTTGATATGGGTACTCTAATCACAGGAGCGAAATCATGGGTGGCTTGTAAGAGTTCACGAGCCACCAAAGAACATAATCGTTACACAAACCCTTGTTTGAGTTCACAAGGTGTTAGGCACATTGAGCCAACAAATGCTGGGCGTTTATCTACGAAGACGACGCGGTCTAAGCCGAGATTTAATTCTAATACTGAAATTTCGAGTAACAGTGAAAGCCTCAAACATTATATGAAGCAAACAGTGAGACATAATCATTATAAATCATACTAAACAATTCATTTGAAAAGCTCTTCTTCTACTTTAAAACCTATTTTGGAATGTCTTCGAAATTTTCTAATCGTCTTATTTTTATATACTGGTCGTAGTAGCAACTATCTACCAGTTGAATAGCCTAGGCCGGTAGCACTTAGCAACGCCTGTGATTCGTGTTATACGTTTGGAAGTACTGAAGTATATTGTTGCTGGCACTGTCAGTCGATGTCAAATTTGAGGTTATCAGGTTAGGTTATACACAAACTGACGCAAAACCTAACCTCATATTTAACATAGACAACATCACCAACAATACACTTCAGTATTGCCAAACGTACAACAAGAATCACAGCGTTTTTGAAGCAAATAGTTTGGGATAATTCTTTAATAAAATCAAAATAGTTCTTGTTATAGGACACACTGCCGGTATTCCTGTTTATAGCCCGGCTAGTTCACTTGTCTCGCCCTGACGGGTTCGACCGTGATGTACTAACTCGGTCATAAATGCTTAGCTACGGGCCTAATGTCGTAAATAGCTAATTCCCAGAACTATTTAAATTTTGAAGTACTTTCTATGATGTTCCTTAAGAATTCTTATATAAATTTAATTTGAACTTTAGATTATTAGAATTAGAAATCAGTGACATCACTAGCATATATTTTCCAGTGTCCAGCTGTATCTTTTCAATGTTACTAATTCAGATGTGAAAACAAATTTGTCTAAAAATATCTCCTAATATGCAATATTATTAAAGAAGCGAAGGGAGAAAATATTTTTTCGAAAAATCAGAAAACAAAAGACGAAAAATTACAAGATCATTCCACAATACGCTGTGAACTGTTAAACAGCTTGCGGTAGCTAAAAATATAATTAAATTCAAACTAAAAGCTTATAATCATTATTATTTTTTTGGTTTCTGTTCGTAGTTCCATATAAAGTGTAAATATACAAATATACAAGTATTTTATTACAGAATATTTGGGATGTAGACTTGACAAGATTGTAATTCGGCTCGTGTGCTAATTGTAAACATTTTAAAATTAGAAATAAAAATTAATCAGTAAAGGAAATGCTAGCAAAATTTTTACTAAATATAAGCCTTTAGTATTAATAAGAATAAATGACGATTTACAAATATGTCCCTTAATGGAACCCGTAAATGTATACTACTGCTTATAAAGATTTTCATGTAATAAATACATACGTTCAAAAGCAATCATTTCTATTTTACTCGTATTAACACACATCAACAATTTTAGTATTATTTATTATAACATTGTACTACTTTGTTGTTAAAGATTGTGACGATTAATGCCATAATTGATTTTTATCATTAGAGTTGTCGATACTATGACCATTAATTCGCGAACCATGCTATACAGGTTGTCCCAAAATTATATCGTCAAACTTCGGGGGGTCAATAGAGGACGTTGAAACATAATTATTCATATAAACTTTTTCTTTGAAATCCCTACTTGCGGAATATACCCTCCTAAAGAGGGTAACTGTAGTAGAACCTTTTAACGATTTGATTATAGAAAAATATGTACTGGAAAGCCTGGTTTACAAGTATTTAAAGACCTTTTCGGCTCTTTTAATTTTCACGTTGAATTCATATTTTGTGTATAAAAATATAATAGTATAGATATTATGTTATTAGGAGTAAAAGTGATACTTTGTGTGGCGAGACCGGACACGTCCGCGCGAGACACAGAGTCACTTTTACTTCGAATAGCATATGTTATTTTATTTCAAAACACCCGCACTAGTATAAATAAATATACACAGTGGGCAAAAAAAAAACGATCAATTTTTCAACGCTGATCAAATCTCTACTGGTTGGTCTATTAGAATTATTTTACAACTATTAGATAGTCAGTACTGCAGGATTTTTAATGCTGTATAATATGTTAATAGACGCATGTTACAGAACTACAATACAAACCAGTTGTTTTTGCTTTGCACTTAAAATCAAATAATGGGTTGGAAGTTGTTGCACCCACAATTGTTGAAAATAAACTGACAGATGTAAATCAGTTAAATGAATGACATTTGTAAAATTTAAGCAGCACCTACAAATTAAGTAATTATTAAATCACTACCGAGCCGGAATCATTGATTTTTCTGTAACATGCTTCTTTCTATTAACGTATTATACAACATTATAAAGCCTGTTGAATTGACTATCTAATAGTTGTAAAAAAATTTGATAGATCAACGAGTTGAGATTTGATCAGCATTTAAAAATTGATCGTTTTTTGGCCCATTGTGTATATTTCAAAAATTACGATTATCGAGAATTGACGTATACGTCAGTTCTCGACAATCAAGAAGGCCAATGTCAAAAACATTCGAAAGCTAATCAAGTATTGAAGTGGTTTTACTTCACTTGTATGCCTAGGCATAAAAGTAACGCATTTATCTTGCCAAGTCACATAAGTTGTCACTTATACGACGTGGGAAAATAAAATACTTTATGATGCACGAACACAGCTATTCAGCAAAATGCTTTCCAGCAAAAACATTTTGTTTTACGAAAAAACTAACAGCCTTTTTAGTTTTTTAAATAAATCAAACTTTTCAGAATATATTTTTTAAATCTAATTCGTGTCCGTTATCAAGTTCTAATAAAAACATTAAAAGTCGTACTTAAATTAACAACAATTTTATAGATAAGCTGCTATTGGTGAAACATCTTTGAAAATGTTCATTTTAATGCCATTTTATAATTTTCATTAAAATGGCAAAAGTCTAAAAGTACTGTAAACGTATTACTCGACGGGGTGGGGTTTAAAAAAAATTATATGCAAAATTTTGTTTCAACGTGCTCTATAACTCCCAGAATTACTCTCGGTTGAATTACAGGACACCCCATATATTTAACAGTACTCGGCAGAATACGAATTTTATACGCTGCACATCAGAATTTTCATACCGCCTCTGGATATTACTGTTTAGCTCTTTGTAGACTTAAAACAAATGCAAATTTAATAAAGTTTCTTTGTAAGCCGAACGAAAAGAAGAATATTAAAATAGTTTGCTTTCGAGAACACACAATTTGTAATTTGCTGCTGTAAATTTTTCTCTGTGGTAACAATTACTAAAAAATTGCATATAAATTTAACTTTTATCAAATCAGTTACTTTTTACAGCCTGTTGTAATGTGGAATTCACTTTTTGTTGCGTCACAAATTTTGAATTAAAAATTATAGGCACTTCGTTCACATATTATTTAACTTGTGGCTGGACATGGCTGTCATATCTTCTATATACAAGATGTTCAGAAACTAATGGGACACCGTCCAGTGGAAAGCTTTTCTCCTAAAAATAGGCAAATCAAGCCAATCAGGTGCACTTTTTTCGTGAAATTAATAAATCTATTAAAATATCATACCTACTGCCGGTCTTATAAAGGCCACTAATCTGACGTTAAGTTTAATTCGCTGTTAAAATAAACAAAAGCGCATCAAAATTTGTTTACTAATGAATAAAATGTCATAAGCACTGACGTTTTGATGCGATTTTGTCTATTTTAACAGCGAATTAAAGTTAACGTCAGATTAGTGGCCTTTATAAGACCGGCAGTAAATGTATGAAAAATTAAAAAATATTATCACCCTCAATGTCAAGTCGAAGAAGAGGAGATAGTGCCTCTAAGGTGGTACATTTCAGTTTTTTAATACGCTTTGGTCCATTGTCTCGGTTGTGAGCAAGAAAAATAGGTTTTGACCTTTAAAAAATTAGTACAAGCAAAGAATTTGGTAGAGATGATGCATTCACCTTTTTATTGAATATACTAAAAGTCCCTTAAAATCGAAGTTATGTTACGGCCGCCATATTGAAAAAAGGCGGCTCAATTATGGTTTTTTTCTATATAATTCCGTAACCGATATAGATATAAAAAAAGTATAATAATATAAACAGTTTCTTTTATAACCACTTTTCCTCTGGTTTTTGACGAATAAACTGTGAAATTCTATTGATTTTTTTTTAAATTCCAATTTTGAATAAAATGTACTGTAAAATACCGCTTATTATATCTTCAGCCAATGTTAGTCATAACGAAATAGAAATTAGCTAAGAAGGAATGTACGTAGAAGACTCAACCGCCAACCTCAAGCCTTCCCATCTGCTCAATCCTTATACCTTGACAGAGATGTGGTGACTACCGGGTGTCCCAGTCATCTCCGAGACCTGGTCGGTCCATCGGCGTGGAGAGAATCCTCTGGTTCTTCTGCCGTTGACTGTCCCTTCGACCATTAGCCACTCGTAATTACTACGCATCGATATGTGCCCGAAATATCTCAGCATACGTTAGTAAATAACTGTACGAATTCTCCATTTGACGCCACATCTCAAAACATTCATTTGCTTTCGGCCTTTAGCTTCGATACTTCAGGTTTGTGAGACATATAAGAAAACTGAAAATACCAAGGTGTGCGGGAGGTTCATTTTAATTTTTTACATTTCTCGTCTGAAAGATGAAGGAAGTATTGTAATCGCGAGAAATAGCCTTCCGAGATTTCTCCAGATCTTCACGTTTCAGGGTCCCTAGATGACGAAAAAGAGGTTTTCCCAATTCCGTCTGTTTGTCTGTCTGTCTGTCTGTCAGTCTGTCTGTCTATTGGCGGTATAACTCAAAACATATTTGTCGGAGGAAGACGATATTTTGTACGCATTATATACATACCTGAAATGAAACCGGTACAATTTCATACAAATATATACAGGGTGAGCACCTTAAAAAAATAAAATTTCGTTTATTTTTCATTCAACTTAGTAGGTAATAGATACAAGTAATAATTTGTACATAGTGCAGGCTTTATTCTTACCTCAAATAGGAGCGAATAGATACAGAATAAAAATTATACGTTGGGGCTGCACCAAAGCCTACTATAGTAGGCTTTGGCTGAACACGCGATCCGCCTGCCGAATTCGACCACCGGTAACGTTTTTTTTTTAAATTTGAAAATTCATTTAATTTATTAGAAACGTGAAGATATTTTTACTTCTAGCTTAATTTAATTTTTAAAATGTATTATTGTCACAATGTCGACGAGGAAAGTTCTGCGTAAAGCCTTTTACAGATTTTTTAGTAATGTCTTCTTCTTACCGTATTCTTGTTAGTTTAATAACCTCGCTGCCGGCTATTTCGATTCTTCTGCGAATGTCATTTTCGGAATCCGATCATTTGTGATCACAGAACCTAGGTAGATATACTTTTGAACTACTTCATATTCAAAGCTTTGCTGGATTTTCGGTCTGTTGCTCTTAGTTGGCTCTAAATTCTTACCCATCCACTATGTGTATATGTGATATGAGTGATTGGCAGCTGCTGCACTTGTAGGAGGTAAATTCGAATGTAATTGCTGTTTACTGATGAAACGATTATAGTAAAGATACTTATACTCAGCGTCTGAGATTTTGTTGTCCCATATTATAAAAAAAGTACAGTGGAACTTCTATTTAACGATGTAGCTAAATCCAATAAGAAACATTTGTTAAACAGAAATTTCGTAAAAAAGAAATTCATTTAAAACGACGTTTTAAATTTACCTGGTTGATTTAAAAACAGCGTGTTATCTATATATGCAATTTATTCGCAGTTTTTACAGAACTACGGCTTAAAATGATGCAATGATGCGTTTGTTTGATGAAGTTCAGGCAGACGAAGTAATATTTGATGACGATGATGAGCATATAGAGGAGGATATTGATGAATACGAAACTCGAGATCAAGAATCAGATACTGAGGAAGATTTATCTGATAATGAACATGTGGAAATTGACACTGGACCTTGTTATTTAGGAAAAGATGGAACTAAGTGGCGTAAATTTATGCCACCACAAATTGTTAGAACAAGATCACATAACTTTAGTAACTCATTTGCCGGGAGTCACTGTTCGAGCCAGAGGAAAGATTACTCCCATAGATTGTTGGAAATGTTTTTTTGATGAAGAAGTTGTCGACATTATTGTCGAAAATACTAATAAATTTATTTCGTCAAATGCAGAAAACTTTACCCGGGAAAGAGATGCCAAATTAACGAGTCGGAGTGAACTTTTAACTCTGCTTGGTCTTTTATATCTTGCCGGGGTTAACAAGAGTGGTAGGCACTGAGAACCTGTGGGCCACAAATGGAAAGGGCATAGAGATCTTTCGGCTTACCATGTCTCTAGTGAGAGTTCGGCAAATTTTTAATTTATTTGTCGAAAACTGTAAAACTTCTTATATTCCATCCGAGTATCTGACGTTAGATGAAAAATTAGAGGCTTTTAGAGGACGTTGCAGTTTCAAGCAATACATACCGAACAAGCCCAACAAATATGGCGTCAAAATTTTCGCTTTATCAGATGCGAAAATGTACTATACAAAAAATATGAAGGTATACGTCGGAACTCAACCGGAGGGGCCGTTCAAAGTAAAAAATGATACAGCTAGTATCGTCAAACGACTTACTGAACCTGTATGGAATACTGGAAGAAATATTACCCTAGATAACTGGTTTAACAGTGTTAATTTAGTAAAGGACATGTTATGCAACCATCGACTAACTATTGTGGGAACAATTAAAAAGAATAAACGAGAAATACCACCTCTTTTTCTTAACCGTAAAATCCGTCCACCAGGTTCAAGTATGTTTGGATTCAAAAATAACTTGACACTATAGTTCATTCAAATTCAAGATAGAGCAAAATCTGCAACCCAAGTTACAAATATCAGCGGTCAGTTGATTACTAATTTGATTTTATTAAAATTTAGATCAGAGAGATATGGCTTTGTTGCCGTCTTGATGAGTGTCAAAATCAAATTCGAGGTTAGCAGGTTAGGTTTTGCGTCAGTTTTTACACGAACTGACGCAAAACCTAACCTGCTAACCTCGAATTTGATTTTGACACTCATCAAGACAGCAACAAAGCCATATCTCTCTGATGTAAATTTTAATAAAATCATTTTAGTAATCAACTTACTGCTGATATTTGTAATTTGGGTTGCAGATTTTGCTCTATCTTGAATTTGAATGAACTATAGTGTCGTACTTTCCAAAAAAAAAAACAAAGTGGTGGTTTTATTATCAAGTATGCATGAAAATGACAATATTGATAAGAATACTGGAGAAAAAGCGAAACCTGAAATAATAACATTCTATAATAAAACCAAGGGAGGGGTAGATACGGTTGGCAAACTATGTGCATCCTATAATTGCGCTCGCAATACAAGGAGGTGGCCAATGGTAGTATTTTACAGTATGCTGAACGTGGCTGGTATAAACTCCCAGATTATATATGAAGCAAACGTTGACCAAAGTGAATTTATGGTAACAAGAATATTTTTAGAAACACTTGCTTTTCAAATTATAGACGAACATTTGAGACAGCGTGCGATAAACAAAAGTATTCCGCGTAACATAAGCAATAGAATAAACGAAATTTTGGGTATTGAAGCAGCAGAAGAGACACAAGAAAGAGACAACCGTAGAAAAAACTGCTCTAAATGCAAAGGTAAGAAGAAAACAAAGTTTTACTGTGCAAAATGTAAAGTATACTTGTGTTTGGAACATTCCTTCTTTGTTTGCCAAGATTGTTGTGAAAAAACTATGTAAATTTCAGTCAAGTGAGGTGGTCTTGTAAGTGAATAAATATGGAAATGTTTTCTTTTTTTACACTAAATACACGTTACTCTTATTATTTCAATAATGACATATGGCATTTCTTTTAAATATTTTGAAAAAAAAAATTTAAAAACTTAGATGGTGCCAAAAAATGTACACTTTGCTTTGTAATTATATTGTGAATTTTCAAATAAAGTTAAAAGTTGGAATTTTGTCAGAGGTGTGTTTTATTATCCTAATAAACAAATATATTTAGCAATGATCTATATTTTTCAAATTGGTAATGAATAAAAATACAGAATACCACGAGGTCTGAGAGACCTACTGCGACTACTAGTGTTCAAAAAAAATGTGCGACTACTGTAAGGATATATGATTATTCCTATGCTAGTAGTACAGTGCGGTGAAGATGAAGCTAGGAGATAAATTTAATTCCTTTGAAGAGTTTAGAACTCAGTTAGAAGATTATAAAAGAAAAACATTAACTTAATATTGGATGATAGATTATATAACTTTTGCTGCTGCCAAAAAACGATTCATGGAGGATGGTCTAAAAACTAAAGAAAAAAAGAGTAATAGAAAAACATGGTGATAGATTGTTTAGGTAATAAGATTTGGTTGTCATACATTTTTGTGTTTCAGAGCCTTCAAACAAAACTGTGAAGTCCATATATATTTAAAATTTAACATAAAGAAACCATAATTGTCAATGATAAGATAAAATATATAAAGTACTTCTACAAATGACTGACTGCCGGGATTTTTAGTGTAAATCGAACGAATCCCGGCTGCCGGGATCTTAAATGTATTTTATACATCCCGGCTGCCGGGACCTGATCCACTGCCTTCTTATTTTCATGAATTGTACAGTATTAGCAATAGGTCGGCTAGTTTTATTTTAATTAAACTTCTGTTTTCGATATTTGCAATTCGGACAACGGTCAGTACGCCTTTTGTTAAACGTGATTATGAAATATGCTTTTAAAATATTTCTATAGTTTGCTAGACATGATTATTTAAATGATTTTTACTAAATAATAGAAATTTTAGAAGAATAATCTGAAATAAATTATTGTGTTCTTATCGTATGTATGCAACATCCTATGGCTATTATAAAAAATCTGTAAATCTCGGAATTTCTATCGCAAGGGGACGTTGTGAGACTAAACAATTTTAAAAATCAAAGGAAAATAGAGGTAAAAACATCTTCGCGTTCGTAATAATACTATTATTTAGAATTTAACAGAAAAGACTTATTGCTGAAACTATTTGACTTTTTTAAGACATTACTCTGTGTCTGTTGTGTCCCATTTTCGTCAAGTGTAAAGCCTGATATATGTGCAAATTCTTACTTTGATCTATTTCTCAGTTAACCCAAAAATACCATTTTGTTAGGTGCCCACCCTGTATATATTTGTTCGAAATTTTATTGGATTTATGTCAGGTACACATATAATCTGCATTCAAAATATCGTCTTCCTGCAACAAATAGTTTTCGAGTTATACCGCCAACAGACAGACATACGGAATTGAGAAAATCTGGTTTTCGTCACCTTGGGACCCTGAAACGTGAAGATCTGAAGAATTTTTTCGCGATTATAATACTTCTCTAGTCTTATAAAAGGGGGAAGTAAAAACCAATAAAAACATTATTAAATTTATGGTCTAGCTTGTGCTCAGAAGGGCACGCTAAGTAGTCGGTCTCGGTTGTATTTTGGTGGCAGCCGTTAGGTTACGACAGAGGCGTTAGTGCAATCTGAAGTGTCTGACATGAGTCACCCCACACTCATATGGCTTTAGTAATTTTTCGATCTACAATGTCGACTTTGACAAATTTTGGTTTGAGTACTAATACTGAAAATTGCATTCTCTTAGTATAAATGCTCTAATTTCTACAATATTAACCGTACCTTTAGTTTTAATATTCATGATCTGCGAAGTTTTTTGCTTAAGGATTATCAATTTTACTTATGGATCGTAATATTTAGTATAAACGATTTAAGAAGAGCTCGTTTCCTAAGGCTGTATGCTCTACGTATGTTATCTACTATTTCTTATTTAACATTTTTTTCTAATCACTCGCTGTTTCAACCTATACTACGTTTAACGAACGGATGTAGTTAAAGCTTCTCACACAAATTCGTCTTCCTCTTTCTCTTACATTAGGCCAGTGGCCTGTTTATATCACAACGTTGTGGTTCTATAAACTTTCTTTACTCATACTGATAAGAAATTTGAATTAGAATATTGCTGTTGTTAAACTGGCTGAACACCGCTCAATGCTATTTTAATTAAACAATTTTTGAATTCTTACGAGTTCTTAATTTGTAACTTCTAAAACTGATTTTGTGCAATCAAAGCTGTCCCAATAATTTGATTTTCCGGAATTTGTACGTTTCTGATTCTGTGTTCTCTTGTGACAACTTTGACTCTCCGTAAGTACTTCATTTCGATGGCTTGTATTTTACTATTATGATTTCTTGTTAAAACCCAAGTTTCGCACCCGAACGTTGGAATTGGTCTGAAGATTGTTTTAAAGACTTTTATTTTGGTTTTCTGAGTTACTTCTTTTTTATCTATGAAGATGTTGTTCATAGCATAGTAGAGTTTCATTGCTTTGTCTATTCTATTGTTAATTTCTATGTCCTGTTTTCCGAGGTGTTGTATCGGACTTTTTCCACTTTCAAAACTGATATGATTCAGAAAACATCCTGTTTTCCGTGGCCTTGTATGTTTACTACTAGAAATTGGATTGTAATTACTTGTTGTATCTTTACTTCATCTATTGTTATGTTCAGTTCCTCTTGTTCGTTTCTAGTTGCCATGACCTTTGTCTTCTCTTTGTTCAGTTTCATTCCGTCGTTTTTGTACACACCTCCAGGTTCTTCTGCAAGTCTTTTTTGCTTTCTGTCATTATTACTATGTCGTCTGCGAAGGCTCCCTCTGATATATTTACTGTGTTCAGGTTTCTATATTCTATTTGTAATTGTTTCACTTCGGATGTACATTTCTTTATTATTTTGTCCATGTCTATTATGAAGAGTACATGGCTCAGCCCTTCTCCCTGTCGTAGTCCCGCTTTGGTAGAAAACGGTTCTGATATGTTATCGTTGATTATGTAATTAACGTTGTTTTTATACATGTTGTTAATGGTTCTGACAATGTTACTGTTAATTCTTTTCTTATATAAGCATTCCCATAGTCTTCGTGTTGGTACGTATCCAACACTTTTTCTAGGTCAATAAATGCGAAGTATGTTATTTTTGCTAGTCAAATGACTTTTGTATTACTTGTTTGATTGTAAATATGTGATCTTCTATGCTTCTGCTCTTTCTAAAACCGCTTTGCGCTTCTTCCAGATTTTCTATTATTGGTTGTAATCGTTTATTGATTATTTCTTCGTAAACATTTAATGCTGTGCTTAGCAGAGTTATGCTTCTCTAATTACTGCAATTCTTTTTGTCTCCTTTTTTGTGTACGGGTAAAATTAAGGCCACCTTCCAGTGTTCTGGTATTTGTTCTTCTTTCGATGTGCTGTTACATATTTTCAAAAATCCTCGTGGGCCTGTATTCCCCATATTTTTCATCATTTCTGTGGTAATTTTATCTTACGCTGGCGTTTTTCCATTTTTTAATTTCTGTATTGCTTCTGTTACCTCTTCTATTTTATTTCGTCTGCTTCGTTCGTTAAACGTAGTATAGTTATAATCTTGCAGGCATGTCACTGTTAAAATTCATAGCAAAGTTCGCGGGGGGTAGCTTTTCCGCCATTTTTAGTCTGTCAAAGTATTTGAAGATGCTGTGTTTTTCCATCATCTTCTTTGTGTTAACAGATTAGGTTCTATCTGGAGCTAATGCTGCTAAATTTAATCTTTTTAATATACATCACCTTTGTCCACTCCAATCTGTATATCATAATTCCTCCGTAGTCTTACTTTATCTTCCACGTCTGGCATTATCTAATGATGTTGATCTGATAATATTAGAAGCTCATCAGCATTGTGCTCTTCTGCATTCAATTTATAGTTTCTCTGATTTTGGTGACCAAGTAATCAGTGTGGAACTCCCATGAGATGAGGAAATAATCTCAATACTTTCGTAATAGATGTGTGAGGTTTACTGAATACATCTACTATACCGTAAAATCTTGGTTACTATTTGTTCTCTAATAATTGAAAACTTTAGTTGTTCTAGGCAGCATATGGGAGATAGATTGTTTTCGGACCATTCCACCAGCTCTTCCTTTCCAAGAGCTTTCATACATTGTGGTGGTAGCAGTTAAAATCTCCCATATACGCAGAAAGATGGAAAGAACTATATCTCGCAAAAACAAGGTAAGTGCTTTACAGGCGATGATTGTGGCTTGATTGCTCTTGAATTGTATAATTTTTTTAGCAGAGTGTTTATTACAGTTATCTGTAATCGATAATTCTTTTTTTAAATGAAAGCCGTGCACAAAATTGCAAATAAATGAATAACTTTTAGAGAAAACTCAAAATATTGTAGCGCGTAACTGAAGTAGCTTTGCAGGGCGTAGCAGTGGAAAAAGTAAGCTCTCGAAGTCGGCCCACGATGTTCTGGTGATTTTTACAATAGATCACTGCACTGCTCGGGTTTGTGTAAAATACGGTCTGATAAATTCTTAGAGAAATGTCAAAAGTGACAGCCAATTTAAAAAAAAAATCAATCTTTCCTTTCGAAAAGTAGCGCGAGTAATCTTGACTACAGTTCATTATTAATCGAATGTACCTAAACATCGCCAATTCTCTTGCAAATTGAAAATGGAGAATATCCCATGATTAGAGGTGAAGAGGATATAATTAAAATTCCATCTTAACTAATTGCCAAAGCGGACATCATTACAGAAATACTTGGTAATAGTTTGTCAACTCTTGAGAACACCCTTAGTATCACAAAATTCTCAATTTTAGCCCCAAAAAACGAACATTGCCATGAAATTAACCACAAAATTATATCATCCTTACCTGGTTATGAAAAAAATATATTTCAGTGTGATTACAATTGTAGATAATGACAACATTTTACAATTTTCTACGGAATTTCTAGATTCGTAAAATTTCAATGAAATACCTACACATTGCTTAAGATAATCTCTGAAACTTCTTTGTGGCGTGAATCTATAATTCATATTCTTGACGTCAATGTCAAGTAATTTATTGGGGGTTGGTGGTTTTCAATCTCCGTGAAAAAGCTAAGTTTTCTTGTTCCTTTTTAATTGTTAATCGTTGACAACGAGAGCAGATTGTCCCTCAAAACGTTCGTTATTTAATACGTTATTTCATAATTTTAATTTGCAGAGTGACGAAATACCCAAAAAAGAATATGAATTACACATTGCTTAACACTAAAAATAGCGGCAATTGTTATTGCCTTGAGAAATTTAAATGTGTCTACTGGTATAGATTACGCGTATAGATTTAACACCTTCTGATATTACATTACCTTTTGCTTTCGGAGAAGACAGTTTCCTGTACGCCTAGCATTTGCGATGACAATTAATAAATCGCAAGGACAAACTCTGGATATAGTATGAATGTATTTGCCACAACCAGTATTTAGACAGGTTAAACATTGTCTACGAAGAAGTTTTATAAGTTACAAAATATTTTGCAATGGGTGTTTTTTTTATTTACTGTGGTTTTATCCGCTCGACGATGATATTTAAATGGCAGTTGCTTTCAAGGCAAAAAAGTGTTCTAACAGTGATTTTTCAAAATGCAGTAATCAGTACAATAAGGACATGTTGTCTTGAATTTATATAAGGGTTCACCTGAGAGGATATTCCAAGGCCAAATAGTTTTCCAAACTTCTCTTAAAGCTCGGCAACGAAAACCTATGTCAAGCCGTGACAGATATCGCCAACCTCACCAACATAATATATTCCGACATCAAGAACATAATAGCAAAACCTGTGTCCTGGCTTCGAAAAAGGGCGATTATTAGAATGATAAGGCACTAGATATCAACAACACACACCTCGGCTTAGAGTTTTTAATTCGGAGGAAAAGATCTACCAGTCAATTAACACTGTGGTGGAGGCAGAGGACACAGTGCACTACCACGTTGAGTTTCTCCAGACACTAGAACCTCCCGGACTTCTTTCAAATCGCCTGCCTTTGAAAGTTAGATCACCCATTATACTACTTAGAAACGTGAAGACTCCCAAACTCGACTGCAGGTGAAAGCTCCGCATCGAAACGTCACTGAGGCTACAATTTTCATAGGTTTTTGAGAAGGGGAGACAGTCTTCATACCTCAAATATCCCTTATTCTTTCAGACTATTCTTTTCAATTTAAGAGCCTGCAATATCCCGTCAAAATCCTGCTTTGCCATGACGATCAACAAGATGCAGGAACAGTCGCTGAATCAGGCTGAGGACGATTTGAGGGAAGATTTTTTCTCTCGGTCAACTATATCTAGACTGTTTAGAGGCCAGTTCCCCAAAAAACTTAGTAGTGTTCAAACCAGAAGGGAAAATTATACTATACTAAACAATATCGTCTACAAAGAAGTTTAGTTTTTTTACCCTCTTTTGGACGGGATTGACTTTTACTTCACAGATTGTTACATTACAGAATCTGGGGAAGTAAAAAGTTGCAATTCTCCATATTAGTTCTTTTTAAAAATAGGGTCAAATTTTCAAAATTCATTCCTCCAAAGGAGCTAACTGTGTGAGACCTGTTTTTATAAAGATCTACAACTAGGAAACTACTACAGGTGGGAAGCTAAAATTCGACATATTCGTTTGTTTTACAAATCAGATCAAGTAAATTTTAAGGTTTTGCAGATTTCATCCTGGAAAGGAATTAAATAGGAAAAATTTGTTTTTCTAAATATCGCTACAAGAAAACTACTACAAGTATAGAAAGTTGAAATTGAGCGTATTAAAACATTTTTCAAATCGGGTCAAATCATTTTTAGGGTTTGGAGAATTCATCCCCGAAAAGGGTTAAATGAAACAAATCTATTTGTTAAAACATGTCCACGGGAAAACTACTACAGACAGTAAGTTGAAATTCGTTTTAGATCGTTTTACTATATATATATATACTATATATGTATAATAGGCCAGAAGTGTTTTTCTAAAAATAACCACAAGTGATCTACTACAGGCCGGAAATTGAAATTCGGTATATTAGATCGTTTTATAAATTAGGTCAAATTAATTTCAGGATTTTTCAAAAATAACTCCTGAAAGGGTTAAATGGGGTAGATGTGTTTTTCTAAAGATCGCGAACATTGCGATGAAATCAACAACAAAATTATATCTCTCTTGCCTGAATATGAAAAACAATATTGAGTGTGAATACAATTGTATCACATAATGACAACATATTATAATTTTCTATGGCATTTCTAGATTCGTTACATTTCAGTGGAATATATGCACATTGCTTAACACTAAAAATAGGATCAATACATATTCCCTTGAAAATTGCCTTCGGAAAAAAAAATTTTCAGTGCGCCTATCATTTGCGATGACAATTAATAAATCACAAAAACAAACTATGGATAAAGTGGGAATATATTGTATTTTTCACAACCAGTATTTAGCCGTGGTCAAGTATATGCAGCAATACCACGTGTGATCCTGTCAAACGTTACAAAGAAGTTTTGTAACTTGCAAAATATTTTACAACGGGTCCACTAGTATTTTATATTTTGTGATCACTCCCAACGTGCGTTCCCTGTAGACATGTAACGTCAAAATCACCAATTTAGTCAAATTTTGTTTTTGATATGGTTTGTACATGTATTAGCAGTGTTCGAACAATAATTCCTGTCATTTGGTTATTAGACTAGCCTATTTGACAGTCTTTTTTGTTAGATAAGGATTTACATATATCAAATCCGCCTTCTAAAAGTGGTTTACGATACAAACAACAATGAATAAGTTGGGGTTGTGAGTTTTGTGTATTTTTATTTGTCTTAAACTTCGTACTTACGAATATACGAATTATAGAATCAATATTAAATTTTTTTTAGAATTGCTATTTTGTTAGAATCGTTTCAAAATTGAACGCCGGGTTGTATGGGGTGCGCACAAATAAAAAGTGGTTAGCATTTTAATTTGGTTGAATCTGTAACGCTTAATTCAACATGGGCAGGACATTTCAATTTGGGTAGCTTGTTTTGTGAAGTAAGCGTTCATTTTTGGAGTTGACTATTGACAGCTAAGGGTTTGTGTTTTATGATGTGAATGTACTTTTCCATAAATGTAGTTATTTGATAAAGCCTTATCGTGTTACTTTGGGAAATTTACGACCCATCTTCCCCACAAGGAAGGCTACGTTTTAAACTCCGAATTATTGGCTTGAAGTATCATGGAAATTGTATATTGATCACTAACCGGATTTAGAGAAATTACTATCGTTCATTGACATCTTGTGTCGCAACCATCCACCCATATCTACGCATTCTTGAAGAAAACATGCGTACATTGCTTGTAGATTCGCGCTGATTGCCCGTGAAAGATTTTTTCCGTTATCTATCTTTCTAACGAAGCTCTAAAAGAAATCGTTTCCTACATCGCTAGTATAACTACGTAACTTTCGCTGTCGACGTCGTGGAGAAGTTTCCCATTTTGCTTCTGTTTTCGAGTCAAGAGCCCCATTATTTGCAAACCCCCCTTCATCGATCGATTTTCGGCGAGGCGGGCAAAGATTTTGTGCTATGCTCGAGGTCTGTGACTTTTTATGGTTTTCGCATTTTGCCAGCTATTGAACTGTATACTAGACAAGTAATTTATGTTTATTATTTTATGTTGCATGTGCAATCTAAAACTATTTTAAAATGGATCTAGGGCAATTCACCGAAAACAGTTTACCGAAAACATTTTACCGAAAACAGTTCACCGAAAAACAATTTACCGAAGGAACAATTCACCGAAAGAACAATTCACCTAAAATCCATTTTTCTAAGGTATGTTGTCGTTATTGTAGTCTCCAACAATTCTTGATATGTTTTCGACACACAAAAATTTAGAAACCTTATAAGGTCGTTAAAAACTAATCGTTCAAGTTAATGAGGGCCATTAGTAATTATCATTAACTCGTATTACTTTATATTATAAAAGTAGATTAAGTTGTATTACTGAAAGTTTAAATCACTAAAAGAGGATTCCAAACATATTTCCCTAATTGCTTCACATTTACTTTTCATTAGAAAGTAGATTATTGTCATTAAGTTGTATTACTAATAAATAAATAAATAAGTATTTCCCTAATTGAGTTTAGTTTATAGAAAAAACTATAAAAACAAAAAAAAACTTTTAAACACGCCAGCATTTGCTGCAAGTCCTAAGCCTTGATAAAGTGTGAAGGGAAGTTTACACCAATATATGTTAGAAGGATATTCTTTACAAAAGTACCAAAATAATATATAACATATCTAAAATTTTAGGTATATTTATATAATATAAGGGATTTTAGGTGAACTGTTCTTTCGGTGAATTGTTCTTTCGGTAAATTGTTTTTCGGTGAACTGTTTTCGGTAAATTGTTTTCGGTGAACTGTTTTCGGTGAATTGCCCGGAACCCTTTTAAAATGTACTCGAATAAAGTTTTAGACGTGTAAATTATCGCCAAATTTTGTATATTTATACGTAGTTGCCGTTGTGAAACAATTGTGGGATATATTCCCGTGCAGTAACGGTTCTAACGCTCTGAGCAGTGTATCAATTTTGCATTCCCCTGCAACAAGCCTGTCTGCTAGCTTTGCTGATAGCGAGTAGAAGAATTGTTTTGAAAACTCGTCATTGCAGTCACAGCTGGGGGCTGACTCCCACAAAAATATACTGTTATGAATGTTATTTATTCTAATATGTAGAGCATTTACTGTGCGATTTCAAAGCGCAATGCCGTCTCGCGTATTTTGAAGTTAAATAAGCATTTTCAGAGATTCAGAAACAAGGTAAGACACAAATCTTGGAGCTGAGCACCACATACATTTTCCGAAGGTACAATTATTTCGAATGAGTGAGCGAGTCTGCCCTCGTTTCATTTTAAGATCCGCCCCACCTCGCTGAGCTACTGAGCACTCTTTAAGCTTGTTACTTGTCATAAATGGGGATTTTCGGGTAAAAATTGTATCTTTATCATTAGTAGACCATTGTGTTTATTATTTGATTTATTATTACACAATACATTTTTTAACTGAACTCTAAATACCTATGTTGAAATGTTCATTTATTTTTAATATATAAATTAAACATATTTTTTCAACGTACGTGATTCTTTTAAAACACATCGTGTAATATGCTATAAGAGTTATTATCTACCATTTATATATAGTACCCAAAAAAGTAAATCCTTTAAACGATTGGTTCTTGAATAAAGGTTTATGTATCTCCGCTTTGAGTTAGCCTTTCAGCGGAGGCTCAGGTAGCACTATCTCTCGGAGCATACAGAGATATGGCAAAAGCTCGATTTGACGGGAACGCAGGCAACAAACATATAGCTCCCAGGTTTAGAGATTCATAACAATAAAACGGATGCGAACCTCTGCTAAAAACTCGGTAGGTGCGGAGATGCTTTCATCCGCGTCCGTGTATTCGCTTAGGTCTTCACTGCTAGACGTTGGCTTTAGCAGACTTACGTTGCCATTGTCTTCAGTTGTCATCTTTGAACGCAACCTGAAAGAAAAACATTTTCATTAATATGAAACGTGACAGGAACAGAGCAAACTGAGTAAAAAAGGGTCAATCGAAATAGGAGACATTTGAAGTTATTACGGTTCGCAGAACGCAGGTGCACAGACTGATACTCAATATAACGATTATGTTGTTAGGTAATATAGTAATAACCGTAAAGGAATTTACTTTTTTCTATAATGAGAATGTGCCTTTAATGACGAATTGTTGCAAAGCTTATAAATAGTAAGAAGCTATATCTTTTATAAAGTGAAAGATGTGACCTAGCTAGATGTATTCTGAAGTTTCCTATTTCAGTAGTGTTCACCATTTTTGTAGATTTTTGCACCCTTATATTATTATGTATTTTCAACTTTGTGTCAGTACGGTTAGTGGTGCGCAATTGAAACAATCTCATTTACATAGATATAAATACAGTAAAACTCCTATTTAACGAAGTCGCTAAATCCAAGGAAAAAAATTCGTTAAATGAAAATTTCGTAAAACAAAAATTCATTTAAAATGGCATAGTAAATGCATTTTAACGCGACACCTTTTTTTCTACACCCATTATCTATTTTACTTAAAATTTGCATTTTCCCTACCCAGTTCGCTTTAAATAATTGGGTACCTGCGTTCGAAAGAACAAGG
Organism: Agriotes lineatus; assembly: GCA_940337035.1. NCBI lineage: Eukaryota > Metazoa > Arthropoda > Insecta > Coleoptera > Elateridae > Agriotes > Agriotes lineatus. Next base: position 196,225,053 of record OW679194.1, on the reverse strand, counting down.
GGTAATAATGCGGTTGTCTAATGCGTGGTGCTCACCACATCACCACGTGTCATGAATTTGACAGGCGACAGCCGGGTGTGAGAGCGAGGATACGGAAGCTCTAACCTTCCGCCTTGCAGGCCAAGCTCCTTCATGAGGTGTTAGTGCCTCACCATTATTATTATAGTAAAAAGAGATATTTCGGCGACCCTGGCTCGCCTTGTCTGAAGCCATGTTCCTACATGGAATGAAGTACTCGAACTTTACTTTTTTCTTTTAAACTATAGTAAAAATCATATGATTGGCAAAATCCCTGTAAAAAATTCTATAAACGGAGAATTTCGTAAACGATTCGTTAGGAAGAAGTTCTACTATATAACGTATGTAACAAATGTTTTGGCACACATTTTTAAAACAAGTACAAGTTTATTGTTTAACTTTATTTATATTTATTATACCGATGGGGCCACAATTATATATAACAGTAATGAGATAACATGAACAAGAAAATAACTCGTATTGCTTGAGTAAGAAAGAGATAAACATAGTAGCAAATATTCGAGAAGGCTTAACGCTTAATTTAATTATGACATTTGTCAAGTAAATATGCCTACTAAAATATTTTTTTCGTATGCCATCTCTTTCTTGCTCAAGCATCAATTTGGTTATTCATGTTATCTCATTGCTGTTATATATAAATTATGGCCCCATCCGTATATTATTATTTTTAGAAATAACTTGAAATTATAAAAACGAAACTAAACTATTGATAGGGGTCATATTCTTTTATAGGTCGCATTTTAACTCGAATTGACGCATTAGTTTTTGGCTAGCTGAAATATTTATATCACGAAACTGTTGATAGGTTCGTTCATTTATATGTAAGACCTTCTGATAAAATTAATAAGCGAAATGTCTTGAATAATATGAAAAGCTGACACAGCGAGATTAAAATAAAAATGATCGCGGATGCCATTAAAAGCAGTAAAACTTGCTTAATCTGTAGCATGTTTTTTTTGTGGACAGAGAATTGTAATTTTTTTTTAAATTCTCACTCGCAACATCTTATTTAACTTATCCTATTGTTATTTTAATGTTACCTACCAATTTGGTGTATAAATTTGATTTAAATTGCATATTTTTTGTAGCTTATTAAACTGTGTTAATCACGTGAACTAATAATTCAGTTAATTGTAGTTCAAATGCACTTAGTTCTATAAAGTGCAAAGTAGAAAAGTATTTTTTATGGGCTCCGGAATCAATTTTATCCCTCCCTATTTTAATGCATACGACAAGCAACCCATCCGAACATAGACTATGAATACTGTGTTTAGCATTATCTTGATTCATATGCGTAACCAAAGATGGACTGCGTTTGAAAAGCATAAAGAGGCACTATGCCACGATTTTCGTTTCACTATTATTCCTGCTCGCAGCTGCTCGACAAGGACCTGAATACATTACAGTCTGAAGTGGCACTTTAGATTTGAAACGTGCTCATCTTGAACTTTTCCAGGCAAATTATTGTTATACCTACAATTTATATATAATTTTTGTTACTTCCCTCGTCTGAAAGACGAAAGAAGTATTGTAATCACGAAAAACTCACCTTCCGAGATTTTTTCAGATCTTTACGTTTCAAGGTCCCTAGATAACGAAAAAGAGGTTTTCTCAATTCCGTCAGTCTGTCTGTCTGTCTATCTGTCTGTCTGTCTGTTCTGTCTGTCTGTCTGTCTTTCTGTCTGTGGCAGTATAGCTCAAAAACTATTTGTAGCAGGAGGACGATATTTTGCATACATATTATATATCTTCCTGGCATGAAACCGGTACAATTTTATACAAATATATACAGGGTGAGCACCTTAAAAAAATAAAATTTGTTTATTTTTGGATTAATTTTAAAATAAAGGAAGTAATAACTTTCACATAGGTCAGGTTTTACATTTGCTGAAAATAAGACTCAACCGATAAAGGATAATTTCACAAAAGAGTAAAAATGTTTCAACCGTAACACCTTGCTCTTCAAGACAAGCGCGCGCCGGACTTATCTGGAAGAGACTCAATAGCGCAGATGGATTTTCACTGTAGTTATATATGCTGCGGAGATTCGGTAAGATCGAGTATTCTGCATTCTGCATTCCTTTTTTTATATTTGAAAATGTATTTAATTTATTAGAAACGTGAAGATATTTGTACTCCTAACTTAATTTGATTTTTAAAATTATTTAGTGTCACAATGTTGACGAGGGAAGTTCTGGGTAAAGCTTTTTACAGATTTGTTTGGAACTGTTATTGAAATAGCTTGCTGTAGCTGCGTAATATAAAACATGATTAGCAATAACTAGAATTAATTTGCCAAGGTTAGTGATTGAATAGAACAATATCGTCAGGGTTGCGTTTTAGTTTGTATTCAAGAGTTGTGCTCGATATGGCAAATGTAGTTAAGTTTATAATGACTGACAGATTAATTGTGTAGCTTCAAGGTACGATAATAAATTCTCTTAAGTACGAAGGTGTTTCGACGCGTTATAGAGGTTTCATGCAGCATTTTCAATTCATATCGAAATGCCAACAATCGATAACGCAGCTAAAGGGTTATCAAGCATTACAAGAAGATACAGACTAATGCAAAGAGCATTTAAAAAGCAACCTGAGAATTAGCGAAGACTACAAGAAAGTGCTAATAGCTTGTGAATCAGTGTTTTTAATTAAAAGTAAAAAAGTGCAAGCAAAGTGCGGTTAGAGTGAATGACATTTATAAAAACAATTAGAAATTAGGGATCAAAGATTGTAAGCTTACTAAAAAAACAATTTTAAATCATGTACTATGGTGATCTAGAATGTTGTTTGTTGCTGTTTGTTGGGGAAGCTGTTACGGTTGTTGTTAAAAATCGCCAAGTACATATACAGTGGTGTCTGCTTAAGTTTGCACCCACATGGAAAACTTTTTATTATTAATTTTACCAAAAAAAGTTATTTTTTATAAAATGTTCTGTATGGTCCAAAACTTAAAATGCAATCATCAATATAATTTTTTTAAGCCGTATACGAGGAATGTCAAAAAATGTGAATTCTGCTCAAGAGTAAAGTACCTTTATTTGTGACAATATCGAAAATTGTTATTCAAAAAGTTGATTATAATCGAAAACTAAGTTCAAATTATACAATTACACCTATTTACGATAAAAATCAGGTTTTGTTATTTTTCAAATTTTTTTAAAGTTGTTTCAAATTAATAATAAAAAAGTTTTCCATATGGTGCGAACTTAAGCAA
>OW679194.1:196057343-196221700 GCA_940337035.1 Agriotes lineatus | reverse complement strand
TTAATTAAAAGTGAAAAAGTGCAACCAAAGTATGGTTAGAGTGTCCTGAATGAAATTTATAAAAACAATTAGAAATTGGGATCAAAGATTGTAAACTTACTAAAAAACAATTTTAAATCATGTTGCTATGGTGATCTAGATTGTTGTTTGTTGCTGTTTGTTGGGGAAACTGTTGTTGTTAAGAATCGCCAAAGTACATATATAATTAAATAATTAGTTTGTGGATGTTTAATATAAATAAATGTTGTAGCAGGAGGTACAAATCGACATATTTTATTTAGCAATTTGCATTACTGGAGGACTACTCGGCAATATTATAATAGTTAAACTTTTGGGTATTGGGCTGAATATGACCCCAAATCCTCGAATGCAAGAATCTATCAGTTGTTATTCATAGTTATTGAAATGGTTCTGGCGACGCCAAGATCTTGGAACAACGCAGGGCGCTGTATATACGGGAATTCGCGTGGTAATTATTTGAAATTCACAATAACTTCAAGGCATCAGGTAAAACGGGTTCATGAAAGAAATATCTTGCAAGTACAGGATTATCTTAGCTCAACTTTACCGAACTATTCGGTCATTAGCATGGCGTGAATATGCAAATCTTAAATTTCAGTTACAACATGCAAACTAATTTACAATATCCAAAATTGAAGAGTAACATTCACTCGGATGGTACGTACGATTTGACAGATTACAAGCTTGTTTACAATTGATTGTATTCTTGCATTTATGATGATTTGCAAACAGTAAATTGTTGATCGACAAACTGTGCTAAATAGGTAAGCGTTTACGTCTAGCTATTAATTCAAGTAATTTACGAAGACATTCTAATGATTTCTAGTAAAAATATAAGTTAACACGAGATACAAACATATTAAAAACGAAGTCCATCACTAAAGTTTATGTGAAGTCCAGTCTTAACGCAGGCAGGGCAACAAACTAGCTTAAACAGACCGTTGGTACCTGAATAACAGGTCCCAGGCGTACAGGAAACCCTGTCGAAGACCTCAAAGGAAATCACAGGGGATTTACGCCAGGCTAGCGTACTGTAGGCTGTTCCAGTATACGAGCCTCTGGTAAGGAGGCCGCAATAACCCAAGGACACTATGCGTTCTCAAATGGGGTGACTTTAAAGGGAACTAAAATTAATTGCAACACAATAGAGACTAGGCGTGAGGCACAAACAGATACCTTTTCGTTGTTCCGCTGCCAACTTTGCTGAAATGAAACCATGTGCTCGATGCAGACAGATATAGAATAATTGCTGATCTTGAGAAATTCCCAAAGATATAGGTAGCTTAACGGGACATTATCCAAATATTCTGACCAACACGGAAGCAATAGTGGAAATTCTCACTGTAAGATGCTAGTGAAGAAACCCAAATTATGGTACCTATCACAAACGTAATTCACAGAGCAAACTTTCTGCAACAAGGCATGAAGGCAAAAATGGACGAAATGCACAATAAGTCCCAAAATTTTGCAAGACGGGGAGGGGTATATTAAGTATGCAACCAAACTAGCACGATGCATCAAGTGATGCCTACCCTAACGCAAATTATTTAGGAATACAAATACATGGAAATCTGAAACTTAACTTATAATTTAAATTAAGTTTATTGGCTTTGTGCGGAGGCCAGCTGTGGTTAAATTTGGCAGAGTAAATTGGACCTGGAGCTTCGCCTGTATGTGATCGTCTTCAACGGTTAAATTCATCTAAAGTCTAACAACCTAACCTTGTAGATACACGAGTCTCATTTGCTAGCCGGCCCAAAAGTTATATGTTGCTAATGAATAAAATATAGAAAGCAACATACCTTTTATTATAGTTAAATATAATTAGATAATCACATTTTTAACTAGCCACATAGAGAGAGGCAAAATTCAAGTCAAACTAAGCTGTGTTATGTGGTCGCTCAATATTTATTTATTATTTAATTGCATTACAATATTGATTTTATTTGTTCCCATTCTACTAAAAAATTAATGACTATAATAAACATGACTTCAAAGGGCACAGAATCAGTCGCTCAAATACAAAATATGCAAACAGAGTACTGAGTGATAAATAGGGGAGTAGAACAAGATGACGAATTATGCTTATCACTTTCACTTAACCGTAGAGGCAATAACATGTTGAACTGAAACGCATAAAAAGTGAAAAAGATATTGAAAAAAGCAAATAAAACATACCATGCACATAAAAATTCTTTCAAAATCAGAAACATAAGTAAATACACAAAAATCATGGTGTACAACATAATCATAAAACCAGCAGTAACATACGCAACAGCAGCACTGACCTAACTGAGGGAGACGAAAAGGAGCTACGGAATTTTGGAAGAAGACTGTTGTGAATAATACCTGAACCGATAGAGGAAGCAGATGAAGTCAGACAAATGAAGGACTGGAAATATTACAGAAAATCCAAGAGACGTGAGATATACGTATTAAAGCAGAACAAAGGTTAAAATGGTTTGCTAATATCGAGAGATGTAAAGAACAAACATTAATTGAAACTATCATAAAATTAAATCCAGTGTAATCGAGGAACAGAGAATAATGTGATTGAATATCTGAATATTTTAACTGTAGAAAATTGGAGGAATATTGTTAATCATCGAATTGTGTGGAAAAGGATCGTAGAAACTGCGAAATTACATAACACAATCTAAGATACGATTAGGAGCAGAAACGTTCCACCTCAAAGAAATAGATGCATAATCATGCAAATTTTAGCGCACAAAGATGAGTACTGAACAACTTGACAATGGATTCGTAAAAAGAAATATAGTGATAAATCAAAAGTTTGAAAAAGCAAGACTGTTTAAAAAGAAAAAAATATATAGATATAAATATGATAAAACAGAAAACACAGGTAAACGCCGTAAAACAGAAGAACAATTACCAATTCAGAGTGACTTGAAAAGTATAATATCTACAATAAATACCACGTCAAATAATTAAGTAAAACAATGACTATGATTGAAAAAAGAAGAAAGTTATGGTAAAATATATTAAAAGATAAACACACGATAATATTATCCGATTTTTTTTTAAATTACAGGACAATGATTCTATGGCAGCTACAACCAAAGACTAAAACTGTAGCCACTAGGAAAAGAATCAACACAAAAATATTAAACTTTAACTCAGAAGAGCATTACATGACTTTTGAATCAAACGTAACAATATAGCTAATGTAACGTCTGCACTTGTCTATAAAGCAGTTAGTTTGTAACAGAAAGCCGGAGACGAGAGGTCGCGAGTAAAGGTATAGAGAAAGGTTACCTAATTGTTATATGCAACAACAAACCTAAAATTCAGGGCACCAGATTCTAGATTTACCGTGATAAATCCATCCCATATAACCATCTTAGATAATCGAGATACGATGAAAGATAGGGTTTAAGAGAAATACATAACAATAAGGCGGCCAGGAAAATAAAGACACAAACAAAAACAGTGTATTTATTTAAAGTATGTATCCTAACTGATCATAAATATACATGACGCTCCTCGTGCGTGTGCTCGATTATTATTAAGAATAAAAGGCGATGTTGATGTAGGTCAGTTGGAAAGAATTAACGGTAGAACCGAAAAACTATAATCAAAACGGTTTGAACGTTTCATAATCTCGAACTTGGAAACGTGGCATAAGTGTATAAGTGCCACGTCTGTAGACCACCCATGGTTTAAAATGGGATAGATTAGCCATGTTACTTATAAAGCGCAAATCTCGTGATATCATAAAACGTTCTCTTAAATTCAGTTTTGCCAACAAAAGCACCACAGTTCCCCGAAGAAGCTGGAAGAAAAAAGTACTTATTTTCTTTGAACATTTGAGAATAAATCTCGTGCGCTGCACGAGTAGTACGATATCCTTTAAGCGAAATGAAAAACGAAGAAAGCGATACAATAAAAATCATAATGGTAGTTCTAGTACCCACATTTTTGCATCAAGATAATAAATCATCAGCACAGAACAACGAGGAGATGGATTTTCAGTACTATACCATTTGCAAACACTTGATTGATGGCTAAATAATATAAAATTTGTTTGATAGCCAGTAACAATAGGCAGCAAGAAGCACTTATAAATAGCAGAGATGATTATAAAGAGCGATAAAAAATCCTCCACGAAGCATGCCGTGTAATTTGAACGTAGGTCCTCACTTGTCATCATGATAACCTAAAGTTGTTGTTTGTTCGTTGTTTTTTGTTATGGATAAGGTCTAGGCATGCGGAGTACCAGGTACCTTAGACACCGACTGCTGTGGTCATATGGTCAAAGTCCTGCTTAGATTTTTGCCGAAACTAAGGAGTTCCAACCCTAGCAAGGAATCTTTTACATGCTAACATCGTTGTAGCATGGGAACCACAAACCACGAATGAGAGATTTTTATCCACATATTTTATTATTTTTAAAAACCTCACAGGGGCCGGGAATCGAACTAGCCACCCTTAGATCAGTAGTCAGGATGCTTACCACTGAGCTACCAGCCCCGGTACCTTGAAGTTACATTCTTGACAGAAGCTTTTGTTAATGGTATTTGAAGTTTGTTTAACGTTTAATTGTTTCTGAATGAAGCTGCGACTTCATACATTTTTGTTTTACAAAAATCATAGCTCGTTTAAGGAGAAATTTGTTTGATCACTCGTTAGGTATTATTAAACTATTAGAAATTTCATCTATAAGAACGAACAATTAACTATTAAGCTTCACAGCCGCACTTATCCAATACTAATTAACGGATGTATTATACAGAGGCAGACAGTATCCCCAAAGCAATCTACAGCTGCTTTGGAAGGGGTTTTTAAACGGCTGTCAGAAAGAAAAATATAAATGGATATAAAGACTGCACCACGAATCGAACTGAAAAGTTGCAAAAATAAATCACAACAAAACATTCACGAAGAAATTAGCGTCAAACAAGAAGAGAAAACTATAGAGCAGACGGGAGAGTAGCATACGCACTCTGCCAAACAGATAAAAATATAGACAGAAAATCCAAAAATAAAAATAGCTATCTAGAAGAACAAGACTTGAATTGGCAACAATTTTTAATGAAAGAAAAATAATCGCTATAATAATGTTATTATTGCAATAACACTTTTTGCCTTAATATTAGTTTTGAAAATACGATTTCCAAATAGTATGGAATCGTTTCGAAATTATTTCATTGGGAACAATTGGGATTAGCCAGTTACACTATAGTTGCTGTGCTTAACTTCTTACTATTATACTAGCTCCCTGTATAATAAAAGGGATAGTACAGGAATAGAATCCTGAATAGTAAGTTTGACTTTAATATTACGTCTCATGTGAATATTTCGCGATCCTTCTCCTAAGCTCCTCTGCCGGAACGGTTTAATTAAAATTATATGACTCCTAAAGTTTCTTCCTGACAAACTAAATTGCCTCAGGGTCGAATTATACTGGATTTTAGGTCTCGATTAACAGAGTGTGGCTTTTGATTAAAATATTAGAGTTTATAGAATTTTATTTGCTGCTACTATAAGATCGGTTTTGACTTAGTTTAAAATAAATTTATGTGGCGCAGTTGCTTATTGTTGTTTATAAAGTGTGGAAATTAATGTAATTTTTTTTTATGTTTGTGAATTTCTACTGAACATTTGAAGCACAGTTCATATTGTTCATACTAAATTATAGAACAAGAATGACGACAAAATGTGGAATTCAGACTAGATTTATCTTTTCTTCCGAAAAAATACAAAACAATCTGTCTGTCAGCAAGCTTTGGTTTGAAGTAAATCAAGCAGTCACGTCGTGCATCAGAACACCCGGATTTGTCATTGAGGAAACGGAAAACAAATGTTGGAAAATAGTTATTTATGTAGCTAGTATTCAAAATTAGTTTTACGGCTTGAGTTCGGATGCTTCGAAACGACGCGTAACGGAGTTAAAGAACCGAATAAATACTTGAAAGGTGAGAGTGTAAAAATATAGGGTGTTATGGGAATGACTGCAAATATTTTAACCAGTGATAGAGCTCACCGAAATGAACAACTTTTTTATTTATCGTTTTTCATTTAATCGCATATTTTTTCAATCATTTATCTCCCCTAAATTTAAGGAGCCGCTTGGTAAGCAAATCTAAGTTAAAGATGAACGACACAAGAATATTAAGGCCCGATCCACACTATCGGGCTACTCTCGGTTCGATCTCGCTCCGCTCAATTTTTTATACATTGTTAGCTATGGGCACGACCTGAGCTTGAGCGTTACCGATAGTGTGAATGTGCCCATTGCTAACAATGTATAAATATTTGAGCGGAGCGAGATCGAACCGAGAGCAGCCCGATAGTGTGGATCAAGCCTAAAACTGCAAAATTCTAGCACAAAAAAACATACGTTCAATAACTTACCTACCTCAATAGATAAAGTACGTTGGTGACCAGATGTGAACTAAAGGTGTTATCAGTACCTATGCAGTTTTTGTTCGTTTGCATATCAAAGAAATGTTTTTTTGTGTTTTGCGCTATTAAATTAAAATATTATTCCATAGGCGGGTATGCATTTCCAGAGTAAAATTGTTTTGAATTTTAACTCAGTTTTGAGGGCGTTTTCGAAAAAATTGATAAATGGAGAATTTGTTCAGTTTAGTGAGTTCTATTATTTGTTAAAATATTTGCACTCATTTCCATAACACTGTATAATAAGCGGCAAAGAAACAAAATCCGTCAAGTTTTAACGTAGCTTTCTTTATGTTGATTAAGCATATGGTATCTTCTAAACATTCCGCTGACTACATTAATTTGAAGCTAATCTTTCTATTTTATACGATATACATAAACAGGAGTTCTTGTGTATGTGTATATCCAGCCTTACAGTTTGTAGTTCAAAAAATCATAAAATGTATGTTTTAGGCATTTTATTTCGGAAATGTTCATATTTTCATGATCACTAAAACCTTTCAATTTTAAAATGAAAAAACCATTTTTATTGGTTGGACTATTTTTACGTTTTTATTCATTTTGCTGTTTTTAAAATTAAACTGATAATACAAAATATGTAAAATCCCTTTAGTATGGCATAAAAGAGTAACAAAGTATTTTGGACGTTTTAGTTGCACTATACAAACATAGCTAGCAACAATTCCTATAATATCTGAAGTTTTTCATTTAATTGGTCATAAATATCGACTGAGTCGCATGTAGTCACCGTAGATACAAAGAAGTTTTCCATTACATTTATACCCAATCTTCTATGCCAGTCATGTTGAGCTTGACACTTTTTTATTCTTGTTCAAAATTGATCTACAATTTATCAATTACTTAAGAAGTTATTTCATCCTTCAGTCAAAAGATTTTGACAATAAACATTTTATAAATTTGGTAGAAATGAACAGTTGTTCTTTCGTGATAAGCCAGAAGGAAATACTCGATCTAAATTGAAACTTTACTAGATATCCACATTTAAAACCGTTAGTCCAGAACGTTGCTTCATAACACACAAAATAAGCAATTCATGTAACTTATTTCAGCAAGTAATGAAACGTTTATGTGAAAGCAACCGCTAGATTCGATTAGCGAATTAGAGACAGCCATATGAAAAGCAACAGTGCTTAAAGACTTCAAATTGGATTTAAATTTGAATTACATTAATATTCATTAACTTTATATTGGATTTACGCAACTGAAGTGAAATGGAAATGTCAGAGCGCTCTTTGAGCTGGCTTGAAAGTAATAATGCGTATTACCGTTGCAGAACTCATCAGAGAACTTATACAGGCTTCTCTTGCCATGCAATATGCACAGTTTCTATTTACAGCTTTCTGACATTTCCATATACACAATATTCTCTAGGTAGAAAATAAATCCTTTCAGCGTTCCTCGCAAATTAGTATGTCAAAATAGCCTTACCTTTCCGGGTGCGTTTGCAAATAAAGGTGTAAATTTACATGATAATTGAACCACAGTGACTTTGTTCTCTACTTTACAATTTAATTTTTCCTGAATTTTAAAGGACCTCTATATAAAACAGGCATTGTTTAACTGATTGTCGTACGTAAAATAGTACTTTTACTATTTTATGTACGCAAAGTGGTTCATAAAAGGTGAGATTCCGCTGTCTCACGTGTTTCTTCTGATTCAGAAAAAAAAATCGTTCGTCTTTTGCTAAGAAATATAAAATTACTTAAGATACGACAAAAATGAACAGCGAAACAACGCTAGATATGAATTCTCCATTCGACGAAATAAAATTAGAGGAATTATAATACTAAATGAAACATATTTAAGATCACTTAGAACTAAAATTGTGGTCGTTGAGAAAAGTATGTCGGCAACCCGTAAGTAAAGTGTTTTTGTGTGTGGAATTTAAAATACTCGCCTTACGGCTCGTGCTTCACGCTTTCCATGCACATAAAGAATGTCACTTTACGTACTCGTTGCATAAGGAACTATTTTTCGCTCTCTCCTACGTCGCTCACCCTGCAAATTATCCGGCTCGCCAATAAAGACTAATTTACTAAGTTTGCCACGTAAATAACTATTACAAGTCTGTTAGAAGAAAGGTTAATACTATTGTAAGATAACGAAACCTAAAAACATTTTCAAGCTTTAATCACTATGAGAATCTAAACATATCCTAATGTCAGTAACGGCTGTTCATTTGAAGTGGTGGTCTAGTAACTTTCGAAGTGTTGAAATCATCTCCTCGAATATATCATATGGTTGCAGAAATAACCTTATATTTAATTCGATATTTGCTTCAAATAATGTCTACACGAATTATTAGTAATGGAAAGCTATTATAACAAGTAATTAAACTCAAAAAATTTGCTAATTGCTATTGCCGGTAAATTGGGTTACAAGGACCAGTTAAGTGTCATTTATGACAGTCCGGTTAAAAACGAAATAAATGAGAAAATTAGGATAATCAAAAAATTATTGAAAAATACTTGTAGCGACTGTGGAACATGACCAGCATGAGGCTCGACATAGTTTATAGGATAGTAAAATGTAAAACTTAACACCGCAAGGTAGACTAAAATAGAATGTGTGTGTAAATACATGCAAGAAAAAGGTCAAACCATTTGAGATAATACAAAAAGGACCGAGATGGTGTCGTAGAGTTTAGAAACAAAATACAAATTATCCTGCCAATAAAAAAAGAAATTTATAAGAACACTCAACGCCGTCGTTTAGGTGAAGAACCGAAAGAATGAAACTAAAACTGAGTAATACACTCAAACAGCGTAGTAGATATGAAAATGACAACAACGGGTGAGAGAACAAACGTTTCCCAAACCTGATTTTCTAAAGATTAAGAAAATATGTGAAGAGAAAGATGCCTATGACAACCTTGAGTCAACAACTACAGTAAAAGCAACATGCATATTATTATGGGAGATCCCATTGCTAAAATATAGATCTATCATAGGGAAGTAAGAGTAGTATGATATATATGCATATAGAGATGCCATCAAGAGTGAGATTAATAGAATTCTTGATCTCGATAGTTTTTCAGTGGTATCTTTAAAACATGCATAAAAACTAAGCCTCTCCTCCTAAAAGAGGTTATTAGGCATTAAGACCTCATGGTTGCCAAACCGGATTGGGAATCCGTAGTGGCTCGGCGCTCGATCTTCTGGAGTCTGTGGAAATCAAACCCAGATAGGGTCCTGTAGGACCCGATAATTTACCTCTCAACAACTTCAACTGTTTGGGCCTTTCAAGAACGGTGCCATATATACCATCAGGAGAATCCCAGAACTGTAATATGTGAAGCACATGAGTGACGTAATATGCGCCGATGGCGATCATTAACCTTCAGTTATTGGCAGCGTTTATTTGTTTTTGAAAAGGGGTCACAACGTCGCAATTCAGAAAATTTACAAAAACTACAGAATAAAATACATTCGCCACGCTTAATCGAACAGAGCTGACAAACAAAACTGAGACAACAGTAAACCGCCAATGTTTGTCCGCGTTTTGCAATCCAGGTAGAAAACTTTATAAATACCGAGAAATATATTCAGCCGACGCTACTGTCAACTTTACTTACGTAATGGACCCGGATGACACAAAATCTATGACGCTGGTGTCTTTTCATTTCAATCTTGCTCTACTCTAGGCGGTACGTAGTCGCAATTGCATCAATTTGGTATGCACATACATAATATTCAAGATTTTCGTGTTTGAGATCGATAATCGACGTTTGAAAATTTTTGTGTTGGAGATCGAGAATCAATTTTTAAGAATTTTGGAGATTGAGATCGAGAATTACTGCATTGAAGCTAAGTACATTGTACAGTCGTGTTCAGAAATGTGTTGTACATGAATACTTCTAAATTGATTGGTAGTTTTGTTTTTACTCAAGAAAGGCTCATACTGTAACATTAGTAGGTAGATCTAGACGTATACAAGCAAAATATTTGTATATACGACACTTTTTCTAATATTGTTGCATTAAATCATAGCTACAAAGCACAAATGCTGTACAACACTTTAATGAACACGACTGTACATATGTCATTGTATAATCTGTATTACATTATCATCCATTGGATATGCACTGCATATGTTTGGAATATTTTAATAAATTTTGAGGGTATTCTAATCACTATTTGTAACCTTCACTGACAGTCAGTCCATCAATGTTACTTTCCCTTAGCCTGTAACTTTCCGCGACGTCATGTTTAGATAAAAAATCCTTAATTGTAATATGATAAGCGTCAGGCTTCAGTCGGCCTGAATAAACCGTAATCGTATTGGATGTTTTTAATATAGCAGTATTAAATTACTTCTTCGTCCATTTCTTGTGAAGCGAAATGTAGTACGTGTTTTCAGGAATATAAACTTCCAAGACCCCGAAGATATAGCATTTCTATATTCTTGAAGCTTTGTGGAGGAATTTTTCTTGATGGCGCTTTCTTAGTATATTATAAGCCTTGAAAGTAACACAGGGGGGGGGGGGGGGCTTAAACAATAGTAAATACCTGGTATACGTCTTTACCGATTTGACATTCGCAAGTAATCACCTACGTTTTTAGTTTAGTACCACGCCCATTCTATGTGAGTTAGCCACGTGCAACTTTAAGTCTGCTACATGCAGTATACAGGTTTTCAACTGTAATAAACTATACCTACGTAGAAATTTAAACCAAAAGCGAGTATTATGTTACTAGTAACATCCTTATTAATCAAACGAAATAGTATATTGACGAGCTGACAATTTCCAAACAAAACTAAGTAAATACTGTTCCTGTCAATATAGAAAATGATGTAAGTTTAGAAGAAAAACAAGATGACCAAGTTCTGCCAGTGAGGAGGTTAAAAACGGTATCTGGAGGCATAGAAACAATAAACGCAGTAAACACCAAAAGCAAATTGAATTGTATTCTAGCTAATCAAAGCAGGAGATGCATTTTATTGCAAATACATACAGACTAGGTATTGTAGAAGTATTGAAATAAACTGTCCATCAACTGCTAAAATATTACACTTGTAGTGTTACTGGATTTAGCTAAACAAACACCGTTTATGCAGGATAGAATAGAGAATTAAAATACAAGATAAAACATTACATCCATTTGTCTCACAAACTGAACTCCGGCAAGGTAATTTATTAGGTACTTTGTATATTATTTAATTTAGCCCTTAAATGTGAAACGTGACCCTGGGTCGAATACCAAATGAACAATAATCAACATTCAAATAATTGCATACGCTGATAATGTTGGTATGGTAGTCACCAAATCATAGAAATATTATAGTTTACAGAAGACGCAACGAAAAATAATTGTGACTATTCAATTCACCTGTCATCTGTCAAAAAGTGACCAATGAAAATCCAGAATTCTGACGTTTCTTGACCAATCAAAAAAATATCAGTGGATATATCTTTCTAGAAGGTATTCAAGTGACTATTTTAAACAAATGTGATTTTTATTAGAAAAAGTCAATATTAGTGTTTGCTACTATAGAAATTGCATAGTTTGTTGCTAGATTTACTGAAAACTAATTTGAAAAAGTGGGTTGGTTCATTAAATAGTCCCTCGAATACCATTCTTAGTCAAAGTTAAGTAGATTATTTTTGCGGTGGTATCACTACTCATGTCCATTGCGCTTGGGATTAGGACTCGTGCTATCGCACTCGTCCTAATCGTACCAAAGCGCAATGGACATTCGTGACACCACCACAAAAATAGTCGACATAACTTTGACTACTCATAGTATTATAAGTGATTATACAACTCATTATAAATTTGGCCAATAGTAATTGAGAATTTTACTTAGTTACAAGGTATAGATAAACGGATATACCCTTGACGACGTGGTATAATCACTTCGGTGTTTCGGTGGGTCCAACAAAGCAACAATAATGGATAATAATAATCTAGAGCCATGATGTAATAACTGTCTATTGCAAATTCGAGGTTAGCAGGTTAGGTTTGACATAGACTTACAGTGTCACCAACATAAACAGTGCCACTAACACAAACAGTGCCAACCTAAGAAATAAAATAATTTATTATTATCGGTCTATTCATTATATAATCGTAACGAATACCACTCGAGCAATCGAAAATAATGATTATTTTTCACTCGTAACTCGACGTAATCCTTAAAATACCACTCGAGCTGCGCTCTCGTGGTTTTTCGCAGATTACGTCTCGTTACTCGGAAAATAATCGATTATTTTCGATGATCTTGTGATATTATAACTGACTATTCAACTCACCCCCTTCAAGTTAACTATTCACCAATCATAATTTAGTATTTATGTAATTTGCCACCAATCAGCGTAAAATTGTGCAACAATTCCGCTAGCGGAGTTTTAATGACAATTTTTTTCTCTTCCTGTGACATTTATTTAACTTCCTGTAAAATTAATCAAATATGATATTAGAAATGTCAAATTTGACAAACAATTTTTACGTCAACAGATTTTTATTTTCAAAGAGGACGTGATAAAATTGATTAATTACTAAGAAATGTCAATTTTGTTCGTTGAATAGTCCTTCAAATGCCGCTTGCAGCCGACGAATTGCATGAATTTTTGTCAAAGTGTTTATTCGTGTTTATTGCTTCAAAATTGGTCTCGTGCTGTTGCACTCGACCAATTTATATCGAAGCAATAAACACTCATACACTTTGACAAAAATTTTCGGCAATTCGTCGACCGCTCGCGGTATTGTATATGACTATTCAATTCACCTGTCATCTGACAAAAAGTGACCAATGAAAATCCAGAATTCTGACGTTTCTTAACCAATCAAAAAAATATCAGTGGATATATCTTCCTAGAGAGCGCCAGCATGGCTCGGTGGTTAGAGCAATGGACTGCGGCGCGGAAGTCTGGAGTTCAAATCCCAGATCGATGCCTGGCGGACGGCCTACCCAGTCGCTTTAAATAATTGGGTACCTGCGTTCGAAAGAATAAGGGGTAATAATGCGGTTGTCTAATGCGTGATGCCCACCACATCACCACGTGTCATGAATTTGACATGCGACAGCCGGGTGTGAAAGCGAGGATACGGAAGCTCTGACCTTCCGCCTTGCAGGCTAAGCTCCTTCATGGGGTGTTAGTGCCTCACCATTATTATTATATATCTTTCTAGAAGGTATTCAAGTGACTATTTTAAACAAATGTGATTTTTATTAAAAAAAGTCAATATTAGTGCTCTGTTACTATAGAAATTGTGTAGTTTGTTGCTATATTTACTGAAAGCTAATTTTAAAAAGTAGTTTGGTTCATTAAATAGTGCCTCGAATACCATTCTTAGTCAAAGTTAAGTAGATTATTTTTGCGGTGGTATCATTACTCATGTCCATTGCGCTTGGGATTAGGACTCGTGCTAGCGCACTCGTCCTAATCGTACCAAAGCGCAATGGACATTCGTGACACCACCGCAAAAATAGTCGACATAACTTTGACTACTAATGGTATTATAAGTGAAAACACAGACTATATTAAGAAATAAAGAACGGTTGCTGGAAGCTTCAAAATAAATGTCCAAAGAAACAGACAATGGCGTAAACGATACAGCACTGGACTCGATCGAATTTAACCTTTAAATGCCGGTGCTAATGCCATCAACGTACATGCCGGAGCGGGGTCTCCAAAGGACCCCATAACAAACAAATGTCTGAGCATGCATTTATAGGTTATTTTTAAAGTTAAAACACAATCATGGATTTTGATGAAAAAACATGTATTTAAATCTTCATAAACACTAAAAAAACAGTATCTTACGTTAAAAACAAAATGAAAGTAAGACGAACCTAAACATGTATTTTAACAAAAAGTATTACCTAGTCTGGACTGCATATTGAGAAAACCAATTTTTGTTCTATTTTTCTATGGATTGCACACACAAACTTTTTATAAATGTCACATCTCGTGTTGATTTTTTTGTCACATTTACGTGGACACTGGTAACATCTAGCATGTTTTCTGGCCCCTAGTTCTTGTTGAAGTTTATCTCTGCTTGGTAGGTTTTCGGATAAAATTCCACAATCTTGTAAGGCTCTTTGAACATTTACCTTGTGATTTTTGTATTCGGCTCTTTTTTTTTTCATATTGTTTTTAGCAAGGTCGTCGCCTAATTGTAACAGAAAAAAACGAGGGCGAGAGCAAATTTTTCGTTTCGATATCTTGAACAGTTTCTTGTGGTTCTGGTTTTTGATCTGAATCTTCTTCACTTTCTATCTCTACGTTGTATTCAATTTCCGAAGCACTTTCTTTCACATCTTCATATTCTTCATCTGATTCTGTCAAATTTTCGAATTCCAGTTCCGAGACCGAACTCCCTAAATTTAAATTATTTATTAGCGCTTCATGCTCGCGTTGTGTTAGTGGTTTACGCCTTTTTGAAAAGTCCATATTAACCAAAATCTGTAAAAAATATTTAATTTTTAATATGAAATTTGGTACCACTTAATGCCGATTCGGGGTCGTCGCGAGACCCCACTTACCTAATTGTCTTATAACTCGACACTTTCACAATGGCGGATTAAACCAAACTAACAAGTGTTTTTACAGGTTATACCAAGCACATAGCTTGAGGCACTGTTCCCAGCTTTTTTTATTCCGCAGATATTACAAAAAATATAGTGCTGGGGTCCCACGAAGACCCCTTAAAGGCGTTTAAAGGTTAAATAGAACCAAACATTGTCAAATAATAAAATTAGGGCACGTCCAGTGAATAAAACATATAGAACAATTAGAAAATAAGAATGAGAACTAAGAGAAACAAACAACTAAAAAAATCTATAAAGACAAAACTTTTCTCACACGTGAGGCCCTCAACGATCGCTGGATATCTCCATCAACCGTGAGTTCGGTTCGCATCAGTCGCACCTTTCTGTTCGCGCTGACATTTTCGTCAAGGCTAAAAGCTTCGGCTATGTGAAAACTATTACTTAGATCTATTTCTGAGTTAAATTACAAATAGACAACATATTTTTTAAGGTGCTTCCCCTGTAAATATTTGACCGAAAGTATATTAGGTTTTGAGACATCTAAATCTCCAACAAATCGTTTTTGAGCTAAACCGCCAACAGACAGACCGACAGACAGAGAGCCAGACAGACACCCAGGCCGACAAATAGACGCAATCGACAAAACGTGTTCATCTGGAAACCCATAAAAGTCAAGATCTAAAGAAATCTTGGATAGTAATTTTGTCACGATCGCAATACATACATTAGTGATAAATCACATATATCACCTCCAAATATGAAATTGATAAATTCATCCTTTTCTTTCAGTACCTTCTTCGTCCAAAGAAGATTGGCATCATCACGACTATTCGCACTTTCGAAGCTGCTGCTGTAAACAGCTGGTTTGTGTGCAGTTGAACCAATCTCTCAGATTCTGCAACCACGATGTTCTTCTTCAGCCGACATTTCTTTTCCCCTTAATGTTGCACTGGATGATAACCTGTAGTAATTGATATTTTTCTTTTCGTAGTGTCCCAAGCATTGCAGTTTTCTTTTCTTGATTGTCATTAGTACATCCTTTTCTTTTATCATCCTTTGTAACACTTCTATACTGGCCGCCCTATCCATTCAAGATACTCTTAAGATTCTGCGGTAGATTCATGCTTCCAATTTGTTCATATTAACTTTATTAAAAATTCATGTTTTCATTCCATAGAAAAGGGTAGACAAGATGCAGCATCTGACCATATGTATTTTTAACTTTATGTTGAGATCTCTACTGCAGAAAATTTCTCTCATCTGCGCAAATGGACTTCTCGTTTTGTTTATTCTCGTTCGTGCCTCCTCCGTAAAATCATATTGATAATTCATTGTTGTTCCTAGATAGCTATAATTGCGGACTCTTTCCATAGCCTGTTTGTGAATGAAGGGGTGCTCACCAATGTTCGCTTAGTTGGTGATAATCATAAATTATATTTTATTGACATTCATAGTCAATCTTTTTCTACTGGCTCGACTACTTGAATAAGTAGTCTCTGAAGATTTGCAATATTCTCTGCAAGAAGAGGCGTATTATAAGCCTACCTTATGTTGTTAATTGACAACCCGTTAACTTTAATACCTGCATTTTCTTCATTTGGTGCTCTTCTTATGTGTTGTGAAAGATTAAATAGTGTATGCACTCGTCGCACACCTATTTTTATTTCAGTTTCTCCCGAAGTTGTATTTTCAATGTTTATTGTAGCTTTTTGTTGTAATATAGATTTGTTATAATTTTAATATTTCCGGTATCTAAATTTATTTTTTTGGAAAACTTGTATAACTTGGTCATGGCGCACCTGATCCAATGCTTTATTAGAGTCTATAAAACAAGTAGTATACGTAACTTAATTTACATCTAGTGATCGTTGTACTAGAACATTAAGTGCAAATAAGCAAATTGTGTCTTGCTGGTGCCCTTTTCTAGCTTGGTAGCATGTGGCTCATGAGGCTGATAGCTCGATATTCACAACATTGCTTTGCTGTCGTTTTTTTTTTGAGAGTCGCTCTAAATGTTAATGTTAAACATTCTATGGGTATAATCTCAGTTTTATAAATAATATTAAAAATGTTTTTCAGTGTGTGTGTTGGCTCTGTCACTTAATTACAGTAATTCTTATGTTAGCATAACAGGACCAGGTGCTTTTCTATTTCTTTAACTCACAGAATTTCCTGGCTAGTTATTTCTGAAACGCCTTCTTCTTCTGGTAGATCGTCAATGCATTGTCTGTTATATATCATATATCACCTGCCAATACTCAATTGTCAAATATCCGAGCGCAATAATCATGCATGGCATAAAGCTCTCGAACAAGTTAATACCTATAAAATGCTGATAATGATGAATGATAAGGACTGATAGTCACGTATATTAAGTGGTGTAAAGTGAACTATCTCCATTTCTTCGCCATAGGGTGAGAGCCTGTTACTACCACACAAAGTGCGGTCACTCCCTGGGAAGGTGCATAGCCTAACTCGATGATTTGAAAGAAGAACGATATTTTATAGGGACCAGAACCACCAGGTTCTCTTTCAAACAAAAGATAATAGTTGTAGCTATACTAAGAGTTGAAAAAAACGAAAAAAGATTATACTAATATACATGAAGGTGGCTAGAAAATGTTTATTAAAGTTATACATAAAACAGTTTAAGGTTATGAACAATATTAAATGAAAAATACGTTGACGTTCCAAATTGAGATAATTTAATATGATTATTTATTAATCATGCGTATATCGTATTAGAATTCGTCAAATTTAAAGCCAATGGAATTACAGCAACACAAAATGTATCTGACGTTCCAGTTATGAAAGCATTTCCGGTTTAGAGATCAAAGCGAAGAGCACTTACTAGAGAATCAAGTGGCTTGAGCTAAAAGCTGTTATTGTGTTAGTTATAACCCTTATTGATGTTATTGTTTCATACCTGACATATACTTTGACAAGGAATTGTAAGGCGCGAAGACCTTGAGAGCATATAGTACTGATTAAACTGAGTTGAATTATTCTCTTTTTCTAGCAGTGTAGTTCTATAAGTATTATGAGCGGTACGTGCATTTACTGGTCGAGGATAATAAATTTCAATATTATCCGAGACCGGTACAGAGCACTTAACGTACATAATGCTTATGTTATATATTTTCCACGATTACTACAGTAAATTGTATTGATCTTTTTTTATGTCTGTGGGTTGTTGTTTTTATGTGATTTTTTAATACAGTTGTTTATAAATGCTTGTTTTCTTCAAAATTGTAAACTGGACTAGAAATAAACGTAACATTTTGAAAAATAGTACTTGAGCAGAAAAAAAATCCTTATAGAAGCTTATTTTATATACGGTACTGTTGATAATGATGGTGTCTGGACACACTCTATCGAGCCTTGCCTGGAACAAGTTCGTATTAGATTTCCGGATTACCAGTATGACGACCATAGTTTACGTCAAACAATTAGACGAATTGTTGAAGCTTTTAGCAAAATAGGAGCGTTATAAAAGACAAGTCTTCAGGTAGACTAGAAGTTGGCCAGAAAATTGTAGAAGATCTTTGGGAAAGAATCGAAGGTAACCCAAATACTTCTCTGCGGAGGTTAGCACTTCAATCTAACGGCACCCTCAGCACTTGCCATAAAATTGTTAAAAAGCATTTGAAAATGCATGTTTATAAAGTTGTCATATATCAGCAGCTGCAACCTCAAAATTTTTAAGCACGTGTCAATTACGGCTTGACAATAATATGTTATATTTAACTTTTTACAGCCTGGTTTCTCATGTTCGCTTATGTAAATTCTCATAATTTTCGCATATGGAGCACCGATAACTCTCATTACTATTTGGGATCTCCACTACATCCTCAAAAATTAGGTATTTGGATAGCGGTTTCCAAAAGAAGGTTAATTGGAAGAATATTCTTTAACAACACCATTAATTAATAGAGGTATAGAGAACAAATTCTAGAAAATTTTGTAGCTCGATGAAAATAAAAGGAACTATGATTGGTTCCAACAAGACGGAGCTACCGTTCACGCAACTGAAGAAAATCTTTTTTTTTTTTTGGGACAGAATTTTGGAAACAGCATTATTAGTCTATTCACTAATCTTCCGTTCCTAGCCAGTTCTCCATATCGCACTCCTTGTAATTTTTTCATTTTTGGCTACCTCAAAGATAGAGTATTTAGAACATTTCAAAATGTAAATGAACTTGCGGAAGAAAATATAGACTGTTGTAACAATATTAATCAAGAATTGTTGCAAAATTTGTTTGAAAATAAAAAAAAAGGGTTCGATTGTGTCTTTCGGAAAAAGGATACCATTTTCAACATTTATTGTAGTTTTTTCGCTTTTGTAATTTGTAATAAAATATTTTTCTGAAAATTGTATCTGTTAAAAAAATTATTAAACACTATAAATATATCAACTTCTCTTTCGTTTTTCTTGTAAAGTTATCTGAAGTTTAAAAGATGAATACAGGAACCATACCTACGTAAATAGAACTACTTATTATAATTCATATTCTTATTTGAGTATTTCGCCACTCTGCAAATTAAAAATATTAAGGGCCGGTTCTACAATGTGAGTATATACCTAGAATAAGCTATCCGAGGTATAATTGGCATAGTTACCTTTGTTACAACAATCGTTTCTAGGGTATTTATTCCCCGGATAACTTTATCCTTGGAATGTAGAACCGCCCTAAATAAACGAAAATATTAATAACGAACGTTTTGAGGGACAATCTGCCCTCGTTATCAATGAATAACCATTAAATCGAACAAGAAACTTAGCTTTTTTCACTGGAAGGAAAACGACCAACAACAATGAATTGTTGACAGTGACGTTTGTTGATATCTATACCTACTTGATCTCATCTTTAAGAATCGATAGCCAACTATTGTCTAAAAATATTGAGAAAGACGACACGCATTTTTCTTTGTTAAGTAAAATATATGCCGTTTCCTTAATTTTTCGCCTAGTTGACATCGATTCCTTAGACAAGATCTTTGTGTTGTGCCATCCAGACCTTTAGCAGTTAGAGTTAAAGAACATAAAAATATGATGAAAACGTATCAGTTCAATAAGTCTAAGCTGGCAGAACATGCTTGAGATGAAAACCATAAAATACAATGGCACAACACACAACAGAATGTTGAATAACTACACGCCCGTAATAGTTACTTGTATACCAAAGCACTGAACTGAACTTTTTATCACGAATGTAGATTTAGTTGCCGAGGCCCATAGGGACAAGGTAAAGAAACTACATGAGGGATAAAAATGAATTTTAGTTATGTCGACGTTTTCTGTCACCCATCTATCACCCAGCCAACTTAAAAAATGTAAAACAATGGAATACTTTTTGACGTCCTTCGCTGCAGATAAAAAATGAACACTATAGTTATACTAGAGTACCTGTATATAGTAAGAGTAGGGCAAACGATGACATTTAGGGATCCATGAAGTGAAGTTAGTCACAATTTCACAGTCGACTACATTAATAGAATGAAGAGATTCATCCGGTGAAGTTAGTTACAACTGTCATAGGTTATAGTTGACTATAAATTATTTTGTATTTAGTCGTGGTAAGAAGTTGAAACTAAATGTGCTTTATGCCATGTAATGCACTTTTATTTATTAACTAGTAAATACAGTGGTATTAAGCCAACTTTATATTGATTTGCCGTTCACATCTAGACCTGAGGAACATAAATTGAATAATATTTAAATGTAGGACTCCAAATATAGTGATTCAATCTTAACATTTTATTCTGGCTTGCTTCCATCTACTTGTAATAACTCCTAAAAGTAAGGATTAATGAAATAAAAAGAAAATTAAGATGACACTAGTTTTCCTACCTAGCATGAAAACTAAAGCGTACTCCAAATTCCCTCTGATTCTTTCCAAAATGGTTTTCACATATTCTTGGTCATTTGGATTTATAATTTTCTCTGTCGATGCTGTTTAACCAAATTTGTTTTGTTACTGGATTTTTGAGTATGCTTACAGGATGTATACCATTTTCTGAACGGTTATTACACCCCGGCACGCAACAACCGGTCATGATAATTAAATATGTACTTATAGTCCATTTACTTGACATCTGCACTGTCAAACTGACATTATGTTGGTGCCACTGCTATTTTTCACATTTTAACAATTAAATTACTGTACAGTCTAATAAAAAACACATTATTTTTGAGCTATAGTCAAGAATTTTTTTTAAATTTTGACACTGACAGTGCAGATGTCAAGTAAATGGACTATACTTCGAAAGTGCAATAAATCTGACAATTTCAATGTCACTAATTCAAAAAATTGAAAGCACACGTGCCAACTAAATTTTTAAATTCTAATGGGATCCAAAAGGGATCCAACCAATGATATGTTGTTGCCGCGTTTGCTCTACTCTTACTATATACAGGTACTCTAAGTTATACGGATGGGGCCATAATTATACAGGGCATTTATTTTAATAGTTAACATAAGCGTTTCGTTTCTATGCCACCATTTAATCATACAGGTCATTTCCATAGTTACAAATGAGACCAATAGATTAGAGCGTGTATTTTACGAGTTAACATAGGAATTATTACTCGTCAAAAAGACAATTAGAAGTTATCCTAATGTATACCACTGAAGAAAAGATTTTTAACACACAAGTTGTTCCTACGTATCTACTTTTCAGTTGCATACCTACATTCCGGTAACATAATTAAAGTTTCTTATTAGCAAGTACCTAATTCAAATTTGTATGTTAACTCGTAAAATAAACGCTCTGATCTATTGATTTCATCGGTAACTATGGAAGTGACCTGTATGATTAAATGCTGGCATAGAAACGAAACTGCTATGTTAACTATTAAAATAAATTCACTGTATATAACAGCAATAAGATAACATGAACGACAAAATAGAATGCTTGATTAAGAAAGAGATGACCATACAACAAAATTATTTTAGTAGGCACAATTGGTTGACATATGTCATAATTAAGGTGAGCGTCAAGCCTACTCGTATACTTTCTACTATGTTTATCTTTTTCTTACTCAAGCAATATGTGTTATTTTCTTATTCATGTTATCTCATTGCTGTTATATATAATTGTGGCCCCATCCATGGTGTAAAGAATACAAGGTGTAACGTTCCGCAGAATGTGGACGGACCTCAAATTCAATCAATAGGACATGGGCCCACAAATGGCACGATTGGTAGTACTGAAGTGTATTGTTGAAGACGCTGTCAATGTCAAATTCGAGGTTCAGTTTTGCGTCATTTGGTGTCAGACTAACGAAAAACCTAACCTGCTAACCTCGAATTTGACATCGACTGACAGTGCCAGCAACAATATACGTACGCGTCCATGTTTACACCATGATCGCGGCCATAATAGATTTCCTGTGTAGGCCCATTGGGGATTGGTTGACATCTCCCCTCTACTTTCTAAACGACTGCGCATTTCCGGGAACGTTTCACCTTGTATTCTTTACACCATGGCCCCATCCATATAGCTATGATATTAGGAGCAGCAGGAGCCTACTGAAGGGAAAAGTCATGCAACATGTGAATTAACAATATCACCGATTGTTTATCATAGTTAAAACACCTAATACCAAAACTAATATTTTTTTTCTATAGCACATGTTAAAGTGTGCTTTTATCAATTCAAAACAAAAGGTCAAGTTTTACTTTAACAGCAAGGGTAGATAAAGTAGCACTTTAACATCAAGGGTAGATAAAGTAATTTAATTTTCTAACTTTCGTTTAAATTAAATATGACAGCTTTGTATTATCGTAGCAACCCAATCTAGCTACTGACATTTTGAAATGTCATTATTTTCTTTTGAAATTGTGAAATTTCTTGCTATATAAAAAAATATTGTATTATACACGACGATATAGTATTTTACAGTAGAAGTCCGTTAGGATAGCCTTTACTGCCGAGCCAGAGAATTTGTGAGACGAGCTCGAAGAGCGAGTCGAATAATACTGGCGAGGCAGTAAAAGCCCTAACGGACGTGTATCGTACAATAGTTTTTGTAATACCTACATACAATTCGGTCATATCTATATTTTTCTAATTTATTTTCATCAAAACGCTAGGTTTGTGTAATGACATTTTAGAATGATTGAGAGTGCGTAGAACGTTGCAACTGTTGTTTATAAATGTCAGTTATTTCCAATTTCTGTATGGTTGTAAGCAGTTTTAAGTTGTAACCAGCTCGTAACTTATGACATCTGTAGAAAATGATGAAGATATTCCTAAAGACGTTAAGATTCTGAATGAGCAAGTTATTTTAGCGTATGTTCAGGAGTTATAGCAGTGTTTTGCGCCTTCTTGTATGTGGAGTTGAAGGCTTGCTTGCTGCTGGATTTGTGTGACAAACGTCACTTTGACGTTTGGCACACAGTTTAGCAGGCCGTGGTCTTTACGGACACTTTTTACGGCCGGGCCGTAAAGAGGTTGCTTACGCAGTAGTAAACAGTCCTTAAAGAAATATTTAACAAGTAGGTATTACAAAAAAGTTATTTCTATCCACTCTTGAATCATTAACGTCTCGACTTCGTCTCGACGTTAAACGATTCACTCGTAGATAAAATTCAACTTTATCGTCTTGTATAATAAATTACTATTATCTGTAAAAATAAAGAAAGCCAAAAAGTAACCCATGAGGAATATTTTCGTAAATACAAAAAGTTTCACCAGCAAAAGCAATACATATCTTAAAGGTTGTTTTTGAACATTTGCAACTGAAAATACACTAATCACATAGTTAAGTAGAAACGCTAACCTGGCCATAAAAAATACATAACATTTGACTTGATGTGTTGCGATTAAAACACCATGGAGGTTACGGAGGGGTATATTGAAAACTCATAGAATAGAATCAAAATCGAAGAAAAAATTTTACTCAATAATACTGGAAAGTCAGTCTTCAATGAGATTGCCAACTATTTTGAGTTTTTTTACAACTTTCTTCCGCTGTCGTGCCAATTTCTATAAATTCGGTATTTAATAATTTTAAAGTTCAATGTTTAATTTCCTTGCTTCTAATAAATAAATTTTGAAATAAGTTAGCTGTACATCTTTTTTTATTATTTAATACTATAATTAAATAATAAGAAACATTATAAAATTTAAGTTATAAAGAATGTACGAGTAGACTGCTTGCTTTCTTATTCCCACCGCACTAGGGAATTCTTTAACATTTAAAACCACATTGTTTGAACAGTAAATATAGCTTACTGCCTTAACAACGTAATAAGTTACAAAAATCTGTTAAATGAGGTAAGAGCAATAACAGAGTGGGGTAATAGCGTTATCCTTTGAGCATTTTGTGTAGGTGCTTTTAATCAGCATCGCTTAATCAGATAAGAAAATTCCTTCTAGTAAATAACAAGTAAATTTAATTACAATATGAGAAATTTAGATCGAACTAGTTAATGAAAATAGCTCTACACAGTGGAACGTTTCCAGCTAAGGAGAGCAAAAAGTATGTGTTTGCATACTCCTGTAATGTAGACATGTAAATATGTGCGGAATCTTATTTACGACAATTTTCGTTCCTACAATGTGGTTTATATATGCTCACAATGCCTGAATAGGTAGGATGTTTTCGTTTTATTTTCCGTATTATTAAAAACTTAGATCGTCCCGCTTTTGATAGAAAGGAAACAGTTCGAATCACAACGCAATAAAAAGGCATGAACTGAAATTGTGCAAAAGGGAATCAACCGAACCTGAGTGATGCGAAGACTAATTTCTGGACGAAAATATTTTAATTGATTCTGAGATGCTGTGAGGATTTTTCAAATTAACAGGTTTAATCCGATAAAAAGGACAAATTTCAGAGAATCTCCTTCAATATTCCGTGCTCTGTTGTCTCTCCAGCATAATGTACCATGCATTTAACTTCTCTTGAGATTAATTTTCTTAAGATACACGCACGTGGTTGTGGCTATGAGTGAGTTGATGATTGTTAAGCAATCTAACCAGTATTACTATAATATTATTAAAATCTTTACAGTTATCAACATAATTACAGTCATTAAATTTAAACTTCTACATTAATTAGTATTATCGTAGCTACAATTGTACAAATACATCAGAGAATTCGCGACAGAGAAGTATTTGGAAATCCACGCTTTAAGTCTTTGCCCTAAAAAACAAACAAAACTTCCGATAAAAGAACGTATCTAAGGAGTTTGCTGTTCTGGGAGAACTTTCAAAAGGGATTTTGTCTAGAAAAGGAATTCGAATTTAACAGGGCATTCCCATAAGTCATAATATGCGTTCCAACTTGAAAATGATAAGCGTTATGGGTGTTTTAAAGACTTATGCTCGCAGTCGTTATCTTCTTTTCATTTTACATAATCTCTAATATGTTAGGTATTAATTATACATTTTGGTTTTCGAATCTGTGCAACAGTGCTGCTGTTAAGAAACAATGGAAAGGTAGTTGACTGATACTTTGGTATTGTTGTTTATTGTAAACATACCCAAAGTATTTGCATTGCAACCACATATATAAAAACGAGTGAAGCTGCGTCCTTGCTTGCGTCCGCCATGTTGCATCGTCACCCATCGGACTTGCTTGTCCCCGATCGGGATTAATTATTTGACAAAAATAACTAAAAGGTTGAAAACAGTTTATTAGAATGCTTTCTCATCAAAATTCACTATCCGTCGATAGGTTAATGAATTTAAGCGTGACAGAGGCAAACTCGAAGAGGATGCAAGGAGTCGAAGACCGACAACGGCACAGAATTGTGGCCAAAGTAAAGAAGTTTGTGATAGAAGATATTACTATTAAAATGGTAGTCAAGGCTGTAAAGAGAAATCGATTGGATGGATACCACATGACGTTTTGCATGCGAAGAAGGTCTCAGCCCGGGGTGCTTCATATGGTGACATCCTTGCACAAACAAGATCGTGTGAACATTTTATCGTGAACTATTGGCCCTTGCCGATGAAGATTCTCCCAACTACACTATGGACACTATGGACTAAAGTTGGATTCATCAATGATAAGGTCACACTACACAAATCAGCATAGAGTGGCAGCATTTGCTCTCCGTCTCTAAAGTAGTTCAGAACGAAAGCTGCTCAAGTGGGATTGAAATTTTTCCACACCCAGCCTATTCTTCGGATCTCTTACCCACAGATTTCTCTCTTTTCGGCAAATTGGCAGCTAACCTTTGTGGAGAGCATTTCAAGAACGATGACAACTCATAAGCTGTGGTGACTTTACGGTTAGAAGGCTAAAGTGCAAACCTCTATAAAGACCAAATTGTGAAGTTAAACATTCATGGATCAAGTGCATAAAGTTGGCAGGTGGCTACATAGAGAAGACGTAAATGTGTCTAGGATTTCAGAATTAAAGCATTATTTGTAAACGGTATTTTTTTCTCTTTACCTAGTACTTAAATATTACATTATCTAAATATATTTTCAAGCAAAATACAATACCGCATACTCCTACCACTATTAAGTGAACTCGGATGTACTCCAAACCAATATGTTGGGCCTTTTATAATAATTGATTTACACAAAATATCTATTCATGAAAGACAACATAACAATCGCAACTGTGGCGGACAATACACACCATACTATTGTCTTCTTGTTAATAACTTAAATTAAAGTTAAGAACGTTTTATGGTTGCACTTTGGATAAATAATCAGTAAGATAGATATCTCTCACAACTTTGGTCACTATGTGTAAAATGATGATGTCAATATGTTTGGAAAGAATATCGTTTCTTTTTTATCTTAATCATCTACGTATGCCGCACCTTCTTATAAATATTCAGAGCTTTCAATTTTGCTAAATATTTTTACTTGCTCAGAATTCAACCAATTTTTGGCATCGCTAACAACCGTTTATCAATGAGAAAACTGGCAACGGCGAAAAGATAATTGACCTTTGATTTGCAAAAAGTCAGCCTGTAATAGCAGTTTCTAGTGATGCCGTCGAGACAAGATACATTTCGATCTCTTCTCATCTCGTTTCTAAATTTGAGAGCGAAATTAGTATTTTGCGATTTCGAATATTCGAGGCGAAATTAACCTAATTCTACATTTGTCCAATAGTTCAATCAAATCAAATTTATTCAATTAATATGTTAGAAAAATATAATACGAGAAGATAACAAAATCAGCATAAAATCAAAGCAGAATCGGTATTTCCTCTTTAAAGAGGTTGTTAGACATTAAGAACCCATGGTTGTCAAAGTAAAATTAGGGAATCGCAGTGGAGTCGGCGCTAGATTTTTGAATGCGTTGGAGTTCGTGGAAAGGAAACCCATATATTCTTGTCTAGAACCAAAGGCTCTACCTTTGAGCTAGATCCATTGCTTTGCTCTTTCAAGTACAGTGTCATAAATATCACTAGGACAATTCCAGAATCCTAATACATCGAGCACGTTGTTGTGTTCACTCCGATATAAGCAGATATCGGTGCTTTATTAACCAAAGTTAGCACTACGTGCTATTTCTTACTGTAGACAAAAATTGCAAACAGAAACATCCGTCACGACTTTTGAAAATTGTAGAAGAGTAGTGCGTCTCTCCACTGTGTGGGACTTTGGAAGTTTTAGTGACTGTAAAGATCTCCTTTACGTTTTCCTGATTCTTGGTTGTGTGTATGCATTATTGGAAAATCTCATTTTGAGTACAGTTAATGAGAGATATAGACGAGTGAGTTATATTACGAAAACGTTGGTTACAATTTCCCATTAAGCGTCTTTTCTAGATGCGCGTCGATAACTCAACACCTTCTCGGAGACTATGAAACGCCCCACTATATTTTTTTGACTTTTCTATAATTTCTACATTTTGTGTGAGCGGAAGATTTACCGCAAACATAAACCACGGTCAGTTTTCGATCGCTAGGCAAACACATGTTGATTCGCTAGAGTTCTGTTCTAATTAACTTGAAAATTAAGCCTTTTTATACAGCTCTTTTTCGCATATTTTTGCTGCATCTCTATGCTGCATCTCTATGCTGCATCTTTATCGCTGCAACATCGCTGAACTTCTTGCGTTGAAGGTGCTTTGCCTACGTTCCATGAGCCGCAGATATCAGCTTTCCACTTGGTGTACGCTTGAGTCGAAGCGTTCTAGATAGCCAAAATTTAAGTACACGCTATTTTTGTTAACTTCAGTGGACTTGTCGTTGACTGTACAAGCAGTTTCGCCTGCGATAAATTATGCAATGATCCAAAAAAAAAGGCATTTGGTTTGAAGTCTCGCGCGGGAGAAAAATAACTTATTAGCTATTTTATCAGTCGCACTGGCGATATCAAATAGGGATCTACTGAAATCACGCATAGAGCATGTACAAGTTGCGGTATAGTTTTTTAGTTGCTCGACTTCGATCGCCACGGAAATTCAATTCAATTTAAGTATTTTACAGTTTTATTATAGTCGACGATCGGGCCGTTATGTTTGCATGGTAGCCTAGATTTCAATAATTTGTTTTACCAAATATGAATTGTTTGATAATAATTTTGATGTTTGGCACCAATTACAATTCATTACTATTTTGCTGCTGTAGTGCTCCAGATTTTTACCTGAAATTAAATATATTAATTGCTTATATACTGTTTATATAATAATGTTTAACATTTGTGACACCTCTTAGTGATAATAATTAATCTACTTTTACTGCTACTGGTATATTTGTGTTTATCTGTTTTTATAACCCTTCATGAACCC
Organism: Agriotes lineatus; assembly: GCA_940337035.1. Taxonomy (NCBI): domain Eukaryota; kingdom Metazoa; phylum Arthropoda; class Insecta; order Coleoptera; family Elateridae; genus Agriotes; species Agriotes lineatus. Next base: position 196,193,026 of record OW679194.1, on the reverse strand, counting down.
GCTTTTTTCTTTTTGCTTAGCATTCTGAAGCGAAGACATCCAAGATAAGTGGTGAAGTGAATAGTTAGCTAAACTTGTTTGTTGTTATGAATAAGGACCAGTACCCTATTGTGTTAATTTATATATAAATTTTGTAACCTTAAGAACCGCCGCCTGGTCCTTATGCACGTCACAATCCGCCAAGGGTTTGAACTAGCCAGAACTGTGTTCATCCCTCGTCTAAGAAGGTTACAACTATAGTAGTAAAGCATTGTTACACCATAAAATCGAGTCTTCACGTTTTGATTACTTGGAACCGATGAGAAAATACGTTGATTCGATAAATAGTCAGAAGTAAGACTGTAAGTTTCCACACTAATCCTATAACATAAAGTCGTTGCTCTCTTTCTTTATTTGTTTGTATCTTTGTTCGTTATTTCCTCTGAAGATACTGGACCGTATGATGGCTTAAACGTTTGCCAATATTTATACTTAGATCGTAGACCGGTTTTTATTTTCAAAAAAAGTTCCAAAACGTTTTAATTTAATTAAATTCTCTAAGCAGCGGAGCAGAGCGTCTGTCGCCGTGGGCTACGGTGTGACAGCTGCTGTGGCCGTGTGCTGTTAGCTCGGGTGATTTACTATGTTCACATATCATTATAGCGACGCATTATTTAAACAAACCATGTTGGTCCAGGGGTAGAATGCTCGCCTGCCACGCGGGCGGCCCGGGATCGATTCCCGGCCGATGCTCCTTTTTTTAAAATTTATATTAATGAATCTCACTAGTATGTAATATCGTTGCAGGACTCTTTTTCTTTTCTGGTCTTTACTGTTTATTTCTATTTTTTTTATTCTCCTGGACTTGCATGTTGCATGCGTCTGTGTCGTCCTTTACATAAACTGTGAGGTATCGAACCCACATCAGTTACTTTGATCAACATTGAAGGTGACAGCTAAGCAAACGCTTTGCATGTTACTCAAATATTTTGTCATAACCTAAAGGTACTAGTGTGATCTGAAATAGTAATTTACGTTACAAGACCGGAAAGCAGTGTTTTGCAGATCGAAGCAAATAGATTCTAGGGGGAGCCGCAGGTGAGCCCTGGAAACTTGAGGAAACCTGCAAAACACTTTCCGGGCATGTATCGTACAATATTTTTTTACGACATCCCAGTCCATATGTTCATACTTGTGATTCAATTTGGAAAACTCAAAAAAATTATGACATTAGTATCTATTATTTGACTTATTCAAACAATAACACAAACTTGTTTCCAAAGTAACTAAGGCATCAGGGACCGACATTAGTAATTTACGTTACAAGACCGGAATGTAGTGTTTTGTAGGTCAAACCAAGTATCTATTATTTGACTTATCCAAACAATCACACACACTTGATTCCATAGTAACGAAGGCATCAGGGACCGGCAATAGTAATTTACGTTACAAGTATAGAAAGTGGAGCTTTTCAGTACGAGTGAGATGTTTCCGGAAGAGGCCGTTAGGCCGAGTTCGGAATTTCGAGACGAGTATGAATAAGCCACTTTCATACGAGTTTCGTACAATATTTTTTCGTACACTAGCATACAAAACGGAATACTAAATTTATCATCGTATATAGCAAATAAGTAGAGTAATGTTATTATGTACGTAACGTTTTATATGTGTTGTAACTAAGGAAACGTACGGCAAAGTGCTACTTTGCCGTACGAATACCGCAAAATACTACTTTGCCGTACGAATACCGCAAAGTGCAACTTTCTGATTAATAAATTGTACGGCAAAGTAGCTCTTTCAATGCTAGTGTACGAAAATGGCGCTTTTTCCGTCGACCTACTTTTAAAATGTGATTTTACGGACGCATTTACGTACGAAAACCGTCACTTTTTTGGACACCATTAATTTTTCGTCCGCAAACACTTTTCGTCCGCAAATGCTTTTCGTCCGCAAATGCTTTTCGTCCGCAAACACTTTACGGCCGCACTTTACAGCCGCAAACGCTTTTCATCCGTAAACACTTTTCGTCCGCAAACGTTTTTGTCCGCAAACGCTTTTTGTCCGCAAACGTTTTTCGTCCCAACAACTCTTATAATTCGGACTCCACTTTAATTTTTTTCAAATTATGACGGTCGACGGAAAAATTTAATATGCATCTAGGACGAAAACTGCTTTTTATGGGTTTGCCTGATTTTCAGGTATCGTCCATAAAAAGCCAGTTTTTCGGCCTAGATACATATTAAATTATTACCGGTCCCTGACGCCCGTTTTCCGATCTTGACCGGCAAAACGTTACTTTCTGGTGAAAAAATTATCCAGAAACTGCATACTTTCTGGTCGGTCGTAATAAATTACTTTATTGAGATTCTTACTATGTTGAAATCGTTTGTTTTGATGCATTAATGTCTATGTGTATTTCCTGTTGAATTGTGAATGATTGTGTGTGTGTTAAACATTTATCTATAATTACCATTTTACTGTGAGCGCAGCGTGATCTCCAAGCAAATTTACTATTGGAATTGCTTGATAATCTTTATTTTTTAATGCCATAAATTCAGGATTACCTATACGTATAGATATATCAGTACAAGAATCTGTCTCTTTTGCATTCGATACCTGTATGTATTAAAAGATAAAAAATAGTGTATCTCACTTTAATTGTGCCGCATGTGTGTCTTCCTCTTACTGAAAAAAGTAATCGCTTATCGGTGCGTCTGCATTTGATAGAGGAAAATATTTGGTATTCATCTTCATTACAAGTTACGATATTTATAATATCAGAGAATTTTCTAATTTAGATTTGCAAGTTGTTGGTTAATGAGATTGGTGGCTTTTGGGTATTCATAATTCGCTAGCTAACTTGCTTTGAAGAGTGTTATAATTGTCATTGGTTTACTCTGATGCTATTGATTATTGGAAGTCTTCAGCAGCTAGGAACGTGGTTAATGTGGATCTACATAGCCGTAAAAGCCTCAGAAATCATTCAAATAATAATATTTTAAAAAACCGACCGTTAAATAACATCTGGACTTATTTTCATATTTCAAATGTTATGAAATTCTTGTTTTGTGCAATGTATAATGGAAATACTTATTCACTGCATGTATAGTTTAATAAATGGTTATAGTATTTATGGAATAAGCAATTGCGATTGCGGCAGTAATAACTATTGATGAGAGAGTTGAGTAGGTTAACGGCATATTAATTTTAGGGGAAACATGCGAAAATCTAGCAAAATTATGAAACCGATCGGATCGGTTACTGTTCGTAAGTTGTTAGACTGATGCTGGGAATATAAGAGGTGAAAGTTATTTTCAAAGTAATGTGATATTAATAAGATTCTCCCAAATCCACTAAAATATTCGGTTTTCCAAACATTCTCATTTAATGCAATGGAATCAATAAGAAATCCATCGAAGGATATTACTTATTAGGACGGAATGCTTTAAAATTTCCCGATTCCTTCCTTCAGCAGCGTTCGGCATGCCATTCATCTTAATTTTAAACCGCTGGTATGGAAAGGAACATCAATCCCTTAATCTTCATTCATCATTTACGACGTACGACAAAAAACGTAAAATAACAAACACGCTTTGGAGTATTTAAATTTTATGCCGGCTTTTCAAGACCCTAAAAACACGGTGAGTGCCTTTGTGTGGGGTGGCTTCCTTTGCCTTTTGATAATCTTGTTAAGGGTTGTATAGAATAAAGTGATACGGAGTTTGCATGAATGAATCTCCCGAAGTCTTAAGGTAATAAAAGCAGGCAATATTCCGAGCTTCGTAACCAATAGATATAAGATTATAGTCCTAAGACGGAAGGAAAGAGATTTTTAGATGTTGAAGTGCTTTTATAGGTAAGCAATGTAGCAGATACATTTTCATAAAGAATATAAGTCGGAAACCCGTATTCCTTTATAGGTTTATATCGGATTATAGAAAAAAGGATTTTTCATTTAGACAATTAAGGCAATTGTAGCAATGAAATTAAAAATTATAAATTAATACGGCTTCAGTACGGCTTCTTGAATTAACTGAAAACATTCCTTGCTTTATTATACCACCTACTGCAATTTATTTATAATTTAATTTACTCCTCAATTTTCTGCTGAGCTTATTTTTAGACGTTTCCAATTTATAGTTGTAGATGTAGTACACAATGATTTACAGTTGTTTACACGTTTATAATATTAATATTACCCTGGACATCATTTAAAGTTGAATGTCTTTCGTTGGAGAAGCATGAATTAATAACTGCAGAATTTCGGCTATTTTAATAATTATAGCTTGCGTAACTTTACTTGAAACTGTAGTCTACACGATAATTTACTAGTGCCACAGCTGGAATGTTATCTTTATTTGTAAAGTTAGGGTGGTAAAGCAATAATACAAGCTTCGTTTGCAACTAAAGTACTTTGGATACTTCGTGCCGGCTCTAAAATTTCTGTTTTATGTTGATTCGCGATTCTTGCTAGAATGTCTGTACTAAAAAAAATCTACATTGTGTACTTACTAGAAGTAATTTTATTAATATATAGCAATTTAATAAATATAATTCTGGCGCTGTATTTTTTATGTCAAAAATTAGAAATGGGTCCAATATATGACAAAGTCAGCTCGTCGTATCATGCTTAATTTTATGCTGTATAGTAAGTTATGAAACGTTTGCGTATTTTATAAGAGATCGTAAATCTCGCAAGAATAAATTCAACCATATCGTCAGAGGGTTACTTGCTAATAGGTAATAAAAGAATTATCCGCTACAGTTTCCACCATGACTGACTTTCAGCATATTTTTAATAGCATTCTGACACCAAATAGCTGTTTGAACAACCATTTTATAATTACTACTAATATTCCTTGATAAATAATATAGCATGGATCTGACCCCTTCATTTCATTACGAGTCAGACAGCAGTGCTGATATTATAACGAATAATATCAAGAGAATGGCATAAAATTAGATACAAGTCACACATATGGAGATGGATGCATCTGGACGCAAATTCGAACTACTTGGGTTGATCAGTTGAACAGAGCTAATCAATGAGTGGGGCTGCTTACAGCTATAATTCTCTGTAATTATACAATCATACCTCTCTGAATACCTGACACTTTATGGACATCTGTGGAGTAGCTTTAGATAGAAATGTTTGTTTGTAAATCAAGTGTTTGCGTGCGTCCAGTATTTTTCAGTTCGATAGCATCTTAGAATCAGTAACAGTTACAAAGTAGGCTACATTAGGAAATAGCTATTGACCGATCAAATAAATTTATAATTAGAGTCGCCTGTGATTCGTGTTATACGTTTGGCAGTACTGAAGTGTATTGACAAGCTATGTCAAATTCGATATTTGCAGGATCAGTTTTGCGTCAGACTATGTCAAATAACAAACAAAACCTAACCTCCTAACCTCGAATTTGACACAGACTGGCAATACCGTTCAATACTGCCAAACGTATAACACGAATCACAGGCGACTCTAATTATAAATTTATTTGATCTCTCGGTATTTAAGTAACAAGAAATGTAAGCACCTATTAACATTTAAGGTCAGCAAATACAAGCCAAGGCAAAGCCGCGGCTCGTTGCCTGCTGAAAATGTTAATAGGCGATGCATTCCGAGTTATCTTATTATATTTTTATCGAAATGTTCCTAGATTTTTGAAAAAAAGCGTTTGGTTTGTCACCTGTCACCAGGAAAAATTTTCGGAAGTCGTGTTACCTGTGAGTGTCACATGTCACATAAACACTTGCAATTATGTATAAACAAAACGTCTAATAAGTCTGCATATTGCGTTGTACATTTTATTATGTTGTCAAGAGAAAGCAGCACACAAATATAATCACGAATTTACACGTTTTGTTACTAAGGCTGTATTACTGACTTACATAATCAGCAGCAGAAAAAAAATATTTTATGGATACCGCTGAAGCAGTTTTAGATCAAAATTGTTTCTCAGTGAGTTACGTGTCGGTAGAGTATTTTTCAGTTCAATACTATTAGGATCTAAGGATCAATAAGAGCTACAAAGCTGGCTGAATTCTAAGACAGTAAAGAAATTTATGAAAGAGAAATCGACGTCGAAACTGGATGATTTGACCAAGAATATTGTAATGTACAGGCGAGCATGACAAGAGTAAGATTGGTTATGTTAAAACAAAGAACATTAAGGAAAATTTTAAAGAAGGATTGCAAATCAATTGTCTCGACAAACAAAAGAGAAAAGTGAGAACACTATACAAAGGAAATGGATCAAACATTTCTTTAAGAAAGTAAGAACGTAGCAACGCTATTATTACCTTTTATAGGGATAAAGGGAGAAACATTATTGGAGAAAAAAGAAGAACTAAGAAAATGGAAAGAATATCTGGTCGACGAGTTGCATATAATTGAAGGTGATACACAACAGGAAAAAAATCTGGTGTGATACACTCACAGAACTTCCTTTTTTCGACGACTGACATCGAAAGTAGATTTTTCTCACTGTCATTTGACAACAGAAAGTTGACATTTGCCGCTGAGCGTGCGTTTTCACCTTTTTGCCGCTCGCCGAGCGTTTTGGGTTTCCGCGTGAACAAAATAGGTAGCCACGTCCGAATGTTTCCTTGACAACGCCCGTCATTTGTGGAAATAATCGCGTCACATGTCATATAGACTGCGCGAGTAATGTTAACTTGATTGTCAATTAATTTTTGCGATAAAACGAAATTTGATATTTTCCTTTAATACCTAATATGCTCAGTCGTCGAAAAAATAGTATGTTTCGAGCTAAAAGTGCGCTTGCCGCTTTTGCATGATTGCTGGTTTCGACTTCGTCTCAACCAGCAATATTCATGCGCAAGCGGCAAGAATGCACTTTCAGCTCTTAACATACAATATACTATTACAGTGATCTTATAATTGCCAAAAATTTGATTTTTAATTTTTAAGCATTTGTCAAAAATTTTAAGAAATTACAAATTCTACAAAAACGGTACAAAATAGAGCGGTAGTTAAAGAAACAAATTTTCACTTATAATCTCATAAGAGCATTAATTCTTTCCGGTAATTTTTTAGAGTGCACAGTAACAACGTATTAATCGGCACGAGCGGTACGCGAGGGCCGATTACGTTGTTCTGTGCACGATAAGAAAATTACCGGACATGAATTAATGCTAGAATGCAGATTCAGCAAGAAAATCGTAGCGACACAGCCATAGAAAGTAAAATTTAAATTTTACTCGAAAATAAAATATCAAGTGATATCAAAAATGTATCCATAGTAAGTTGTTAATATATTGGTGACACTGCAAGTATATGTCAAATTTGAGGTTAGCAGGTTAGATTTTGCGTCAGTCTGTGTCAAAACTGACGCAAAACCTAACCTGCTAACATCGAATTTGACATAGACTAACCTCGAATTTGTCAGTGTCACCAACATATTAACAATAGTGAATGTCAAAAAATTTCCACTTATTAATTACAGTTAGGTTAGTCTACCTACAAAAAATTTCCAAAAAATTTTGTTGTTGTCTTGGTTATGGCTCGTGAACTAATTTTTCTATTGGTCATTAATGAGTGTCGTACGATTTTCTCTAAAATTTTAAGCTGAATTCAAAAATATAATAATATACCGGGTGTTCTATTTAAAATAGGAGTTAATAAAAAAATAGAAAAGAAAACAAAAGAAACCCATTTTAGAGGTATTCAACTGGAAAATCACCTATCTCACATCAATACACATTAAAAGCGAAATAAAAATTTAAAGTTTGAAAAAATCGTTAGAGCCGTCGAAAAAAACTGAAAAATCGCAAGAATAAACACCATACTTCCGGTTATGCGATTTTCTTCAAAAGTTTGCTGTCGCATCTGCATAGTACACAAAACTTATATATGAAGTTTCAACCTCTTTTCGTTTTTGAGATATTCTGTTCACAGACAGACACACAGACCAATGAACAGAAACTAGTTTTTTGGGTTCAGGGGACTCTAAAACGTGAAGGTCTGTTGAAAACTCAATTTCGAATTTTTGGGGTGAATCCAATACTTCCTTTATTGTAAACGGAAGTGAAAATAATATAAAGAGACACATAGATCCACCACAACTAAAAGAAATATAAGAAATTATAGAAATATTAAAGAACAGTAGAAGCTCAGAAAAGTATGGAATACAAGCAGAATTGGTCAAGTACGGAGGAGAGCAATCAGCAGTTATACAAGAAAACGGAATCACCAGTAAAAGAAATATGACCGAAAGGACGACCGCCATAGGACTGGTCTAAAGAAAGAGAATAAGTCACGTTGTCCAAACTACAGCGGAATAGCTCTGCAGGAAACAACTTATGCGGTTTCTGCAAGAATTACTGCAAGTAGAATGAAAGTGTATGATACACAGTACACAAATATCAAGGTTTCAAAAAGAATAAATCAGCAGTTGACCGTATATTTTAAATAAAACAAATACAAGCAACATTTTATGAATATGGTACTAAGCTATTTATCCTGTTACAGATTTTAGCAAGGCATAAAACAGTATAAGGAGAAACCGACTTTGTAAAACAATGGCACAAAATAACAGGAAAAATCAAGAAAAGGTACAAGGTAATAATTTTAAAGTTAATAATAGCAGTCTAAGACAAGGTAACACCCCTATCTACCATATTGTTTAATTTATTATTAAAAAATCTGTGAAGGGGTTTACACGAAACTTCCCTCGCGCGAATTAAATCAATTAGAAAATTTTACAAAATGTAGCCCACTGGGGTTTGAACTCCGCCGCAACGATTGTAACCGCATCGACTTGTCGTACTGCGCCATCCAGACTTATTGGAAGGAGTGCGGCGCGCGCCTCTATTGAACAGAACGGTCTTATTGTTGAAACGTTTTGACTCTTTTGTGATATTATCCTGTATCTTCTGAGTCCTATTTTCGACAAGTATAAAGCCTGATCTATGTGAAAATTATTACTTTCATCTATTTCAAAGTTAACTCAAAAATAAACAAAACTTAATTTTTTAAAGTGCTTACCTTGTAGATATTTTCCTGACATTTTCTCGGTGCCATGCCAGGTAAATATATAATCTGCATGCAAAATATCGTCATCCTCCAACAAATAGTTTTTGAGTTATACCGCTAACAGACAGACCCTGAAACGTAAAGATCTGAAGAAATCTCGGAAGGTGATTTTTTCGCGATTACAATGCTTCCTTCGTCTTTCAGACGAGGGAAGTGAAAAGTAAATGGAGAAGCACAGATAAATAGAAATGGCAGAGTCTTCATTAAGATGCGCAAACTATTTGCTTACGTAGATGATATTAAGATGTTTGTTAGCATAAAGAAGGTGCTTAGTAAAAATGTAACAAAATTGACCAAAAAGTCATTAAAGAAGAGTATAAATATACACTTCATACAACGAATACAGTCAGTGGAACTGCAACAAAGGTTACAAATAGCAGATATAACTAGATCACTAATATGACTTTACAGAATACTTGAATGCGAGAAACATGACCTTTTTGCTGTCTTTGAATATTACTATAATGTATTGTCTTTAATTGTCATGTTTTTTAGAAGGTGAATTTATTCTCAGATCAGAATCAGCAGTTATGCAATTCCAAGTTTTGCGAAAACAATTGTCAAATTTTACAAAACAATATTAAATACAAGTATATCCTATGATCTACATTTTACAGATCTCAGCGCATAAAGCGCCAGCCTCTACACCACAAGGTAAATGAGATTACAGATTATACATACATACATACATATTGATAGTCAACTTACTGGTGATATTTGTAACTTGGGTTGCAGATTTTAGACACTCGATTCGGTGAATGATCTGTAATGGGTATACGTGCTTGTACAGGGTGGCCAAGGTAAAAGAGGTCCTGTGTCCTGTACCATACTGAAAGTGATATTGAGCGCTCGTGATGTCCAGCGGCCATTTTGTGTTAACTGTGTATTGCTCAGTGTTGCGTTGTCACTTGTTAATAACGGTTGTGAATACAGTTCTGCAGATTTTAAATAAAAATATTAATTCTAATATTGAATATTTTTTAAAATTTTTTTGCCAACGAGTTATTCGATTGTTTTTTTATTAATTGCATATTAATCAGCACCGAAAACACTACTAGTTTGCTGATTTAACCTACTTTGTAAAATCAATAATAACAAAAATAGCAATGGTGCGCACTTAATTTGAATCACTGTATATAAGAATAAAAGTCCTGACTCACTGACTCATCAATGCCCAGCCCAAACTCTGGGACCTAGAAAGCTGAAATTTTGCACAGAGGTTCCGTTTATGATGTGTACAAGGAATAAGGAAGGATATTTCGAAACTCAACCCCTAAAGGGGTAAAATGGGGGTTCCAATTTTATGCGGAAAATAATATTAAATAGACATTTAGACTTGGAACTTCGTAGGAGTACTCCTAAAAACAAATAAGCAAACACGTATTTCGCAATTTTCCGAAATCAACCCCTCAGGGGGTGAAATGGGATAGCCTAAAAATCAACATGGGTGTCGTTATTGAGGTTTTTTGGAACGTTGATTGCGAAAATGGCATTTGCTTTTAAGTCCAAGACAGTGCACATGACATAAAATTAAAACCCTATAGTGGTGAAACGGGGTTTCAGAGACAAATTATTTTTGGGCAGAACAACGTTTGTCGGGTCAGCTAGTCGCACATGTGGCGCGATCATGTGTATAATTAAATACGGCAACGGCCATACCATATTGAAAGCACCAGTTCAATAGATTACGAAAAATCAATGTAAGAAGTGGGCGTCCCAACGAGTGAACGACAAAACCGTTCCATTCCAAAAACGGTGAGAATTATCGATGAGGGGTTTACACCGTCTCATCTTATGTTGGAATATCATCGTACGTTATTTTACGATTACAATGGTATATGTGTCGTTTTAAGTGTCATATAATTTTAATCCTATAAAGCGCATGAACTGTATTCTAACTCATTTGATTGCCCATTTTCACATTATCCATAACTAATCTGTATAACAAGAACAGTGCAAAACAGAACACACATTTTAATGAGGGCGACCATGCTATTTCCTTTACTAACTAGTACACGGGAGGAGATCGCAAATTTATTAATTTATGTTGCTAAATGTAATAGCATAAGTATGATTTTCTGAAGTCTTGATGAGACAATACCAATTTTAAGATCTTATACACCATGCTGTGTAAGTGTTTATAGACACATGCTTATATCTAATTTTGTTATTGATTTCTATAGGAACACAGCTAGTTTCTAGACTTAATTAAATGTAATTAACAAACTTGCTAAAAGGGCAAGCCAAATTTCAGTCTACCGTGTTCGTAGACATGGAAAGTGGAAACCAATGTCGCTTGAAGGACAGAAGTTTACTCTCTGCCTTCACGTTTGAATTTTGTCTCCCGTTATTTGGTCTTCCTCAAAGTTTTATCGGTGCGAAAGTTAATTTTAGATAGGTTAAAAAAGTTGAAAACAGCACCGTTCATACTGATTGGATGCCACTTTGATCACGTTCTCTTTATGTTATGGAACCAATTTCACGTAAAAAGGTTTCAGACCGACTCGTTGATAGTCACTGTCTTTGTAGGAATATATAATACTTCTGCAACCGCGTTCCCTGTAAGGGTGAACTAAAGCAGATTTTACTGCAGATATGGGATTTGCAGAATGAAAATGACAAATTTAGGATAGTATATCTAGTTTATTTCTATCGTTATATATTGCAAGACGTTGATTTTCATATTTTTAAATTGATTTAAAAGAGTAAGATCAACTTGATGCAGTTTGCATAATGTTATATTCTATGATAATTATTACTAATTAATGAATAATAATACATTTATTTAGAAATTAGATTTAAATAATGGTTATAGTGGGAAAATAAGGGTACAGATTTTATAGCCCTGTGTATTCGTAAAACACTATTATTTTATATGATTATTAAACCATCGAAAAGCTCAATCGTTATAGATGTAAATAAAGCACTTTTACTCCAAACACGTGGTCCCAATTCAAAGTTGTACGTGGTTAAATAAGGTCATACAAAAATGTTATTTTTAGTAAAATTATTATTTAGAACATTGGTAAATACAATAATAATAACCAACACTACTTAAATAATTATTAAATATGCTATTTAAAACTATGATTCAAAATCCCCACCATTTTTATGAACAATAATTTGCAATTATATTCGCAAGTGCCCAATTGCAAAAGCTTGGAATTCTAAGGTGTTTAGAATTCGAACAGGCCAGAGTACCTCACTACTTTCCAAGAATGATACGTGGAGCCTTAGAAATAGAAAAACATCCAAATAGTATAAACAGGGAAGATGGCTTTAGAAACTTGAGTAAAACTTGGACTCCTGTCATTCACGGTCGAAAGCATTACAAACACCGATCGTCAGCAGGTCACGCACCGCTGCCGAAAAGTGCAATGGGCTTGAACGACCAATCAACGTTACGCCGTTCTGCACGGTTGGCACAGAGGACTATAAATATATCCATGCCGTTTTCCATCTCGTAGAGCAACTTTGACTCTGATGATGCAAGCTGCAATGTCTTGCGAAACGTTAGTGTATATGTGTGCACAAACAGTGAAAAGGTTAAATACGCCTAAGTATCCTTGTTCACAAGGTACTCTAATAACCCGGACCAAATTATGGGTGGCTTGTAAGAGTTCACCAGCCACCAAAGAACATAACCGTAATACAAACCCTAGCTTGAGTTCACAAGGTGTTAGGCACATTAAGCCAACAAATGCGGGATGTTTATCTACAAAGACGACGCGGTCTAAGCTGAAATTTAATTCTAATATTGAATATTTTTTGTTAAATTGTATAAAAAATCCTCAAATTAATAAATATCAAAACATGGAACGTAAAAGGACTTGAACAATCTGCTAAACTGCAAATTCTCGAAAAAGAACTGGAAGGATACCTACTAAATAGGTATATCTGAAACACACTGGAAAGAGTCATTTCAGACTGTAAATGGTTATACATGGTGTCGTGGAAGTCCATGCGATAATTTTAACCGGTGATGGAGCTCACCAAATTAACAACTTTTCTATTTATCGTTTTTCATTTAATCGCCTGTTTTTCAATCATTTATCTTCCCTAAATTTGATGAGCCGCTTGGTAAACAAATCTAAGTTATATGTGAACGACACAAGTATATTAAAACTGGAAAGTTCATGCACAACGTTCTATTACGGGTTAAAATATTTGCACTCATTTCCATAACAGCCTGTATATGGTTTATATCTGCAGTCATGAATCGTAAGCAAGAATAATATAGCTGTCATCGTATTCCGGAAAAATGTATTCTCGGATACCATACAATTAACGATAGAAGTATCACCATCATCATTAGTGCAAATCCTACACCTATGTACTTTACACAGGTGTGCCGCAGAGGCAGTTTATGCTGTCTTAGAGAAAGTGCTGAGCCGCATACCCAAACGAGAAGTAACAATAGTTGTTAGAGACTTCTTCGCAAAGATAGGTTGACGATAATATAGGACGGATTATTCGTGATAGAAATCCCAGAGGAGAAGGGATTTTCTATTTTTGAGACGATAACGAACACAATATATCATCATCCCCGACATCTTTATACCTGGAGTCCTCCTGGAGAGAAACACTGAATCCAAATAGATTACATCCTGATCAAGAACCGTTAAAAAAGGTCTGTTAAAGATGTAAAGATTTGCCTGGTGGTGATTGCGAATTAAATCACCAGCTACTAATTGACTAAACCCAAAGTATCTCGCACCAACAACAAGCAGCATAACAGACGGCACTTCTTTAATAAACCAGACTTTAAGAAACGAGTACTTGACGCAGAAACGGGTCATCCACGATCGGTTGAAAAACTGTCTACACATTCAAATTCCAGAAAATTGTTACAGTGGAAATCAGTATTACGACATTAAACTGATTGTTACACCATAAGTCGAAAAAATACAAGAATCGGTTGCCACAACTACGGTACGATGTACTGTAACAAAGATTGCCAGCAGAGCTTTAGTGGGATTTGGGGGGGGGGGTCATTACGATACTATTAATTAGGACAACGACCTGTTAATCTGAATAAAGATGTTAATTGCCTTCTTAAATCGGGAAATACAGGACCGTTAGTTGAAAGGAAATGGTGAACGAACCTTTCAAATTCGACTTCGGCAGTGCTCGGGTCACGATCAGCGTACAGCCTCGGTGAATCTACTTTATTTAATTTCTTTAGCTTACTAAAGACTCTACAGAGAAACAAACACATCACAAAATAAAAATTTGTATGCAACATCTTACATGAAAAAATGACGCACGATTAATTTAAAATTAAATGCATTAACTGGATAAAGGCACGTAAGTAATTTAATAAACACTGGATCACGCGAAAAGGGTTGTCTTACTGACGTAAATATTTAATTACTATGAAACAAAGGCGGCCCACCCGCGGGCGTGGAGCGGCCTGCCTAGGCGAACAATTGAAACACTTAAAGGAAGCTATACGAAACGAAGCAGTAGAAATAGGAATCTTATCTTTACAGGGTAATAGAACATAACTTACTCTGATAGAAAACTGCAACTTCGTAACATAAGCACAACAGATGTGGCCAGTTTTTTTCATTTGTATAAAATTTTGCTCAAATAAACTTATATGATGCGGGAAAACGGCGTTACTTCAAATAGAAATGCCGAAAATGCTGAAAGTAACTACAACTTCAAATCCGAACGAAATACTGAAAGTTAGACAAATTATAGAGAAATTTAGGGAGCACAACGTGCCTAAACATTTTTGCCTCCTCGATTATCAAAGGCCTTCGACGGTATCGATTGGAACAAACATAATGCTGGAAATACTTTCTCTTATCACTTAATCATTCTGATAGCCAACTGACAACCTGGTACTCCTCATGCCTAGACCTTGCCGTAACAACAAACAAATCAGGGTTGAGGGACAGCTCACTACTCTATTTAGGATTGGTGAAGGCGTGAGACAAGATTGCATTATTTCGCCATTGTTACTGAACCTGTATGGAGAGTAAATGATAAAGAAAGCAACCAACGAATGTCTGGAAAGAGGAAACATGCATAGGAGGAAAACAAATAAAATTTACGTTAATCAAACGACACCACCTTGTTAGCGACCTCAGAATAAAAAATGCGCATAAAAGCTGTCAACGCCGGATTAGGTTTAAGATGAACAAACCAAAGTTTGAAGTATACTGCTGGCGTCGAATAGTGAGCATCTTATGGGTGGAGAGAAGGACGGACCTATCTCTACTACACGAACTATATATGATTGGAAAGTTAAGCAATAAAAAATATGATTGCCTAGAAAGACTTGTGATACAAGGTTGCTTTTAAAATGCACTGAGGCTAACATTGGTATATAATTCTTCAGGATTATGATCGCTACTGCTGTATCAATTATTTTAAGACATATTAATCAAGGCTGTTGCTCTTTTGTGACTGTACACAACTGAGTTATACTAATAACAGTTTGAGCAGTCTATCATGCTGCAGCCATATTTTCTGCATGATATTAAGTGTATCTACTTTCAGTAACTCAGGAAAGTATTTTAAGAAAATTGGAAACAATTTTAAAGCAAATTTTCAAGGGTAATACCACAAAAGGTGAAAATTTTTTGAGAATATTTAGCGTTCAAATGCAAATTATTACATTTACGTTTCTCGAAACCAAAACTGCGTTAAAAATTCCGCGAGACCGCAGGTCGAGTGGAATTTGAGCAGTTTTTGTTGAGACATATAATCCGTTCACGATGTTTCCTCCTCCGAGTAGGCTGTTATTTGTTTTTATTAGGTTGCAAGCATGATTGTCATAGAAGTCCAACTGTGACATGAAAAAACTATAACATTTTTTACAACTACTACTATTGACATTATTGCAATTTCAATATCAAATTTCTGAATATTTTACGGAACCGGAAAAAAATTAACTTTCAACAGTGTAAGCCTTCAAAAATCATAACTACAAATTGAACACAATATAAACCAATATTGTTTTGTCTAATTTTTTTGCATGCGTACCAACAAAAATGTCATCCTAACATAATCTGCTGGGAAGAGATAACATCGTGAATGGATAATAAGCTGTATATACAGTATTGGTTCGGAAAGTAGATAATTTCAATTAATACAGGGTGTCCAAAAAATGGCGGATTAACTCTACGGTGCGTTACTGAGGGATGCCTTATGAACCCTGAAAAAATATGAAAAAAAATCCCTGGGCCGTATTTTTCGAAATATTTCGAAATTAATAAAAATAAATCTGGCAACATTGATACTGCAACAATTTCTCAATCAAAAATGTATCTATAGTAAGTTGTTAATATGTTGGTTACACTGTAAGTCTATGTCAAATCCGAGGTGAGTAGGTTAGGTTTTGCGTCAGTTTTGACACAAACTGTCGCAAAACCTAACCTGCTAACATCGAATTTGACATGAAGTTACAGTGCCACCAACATATTATTCATACAACACATATTTCAATGCCAAGCTTGATTTCGTATATTATTATTGTACAAAGCCTGTTTGCCATATTTAGTAATTGACAAACTCAACAGGAAATCAGTTTTTTAAAATACTTAAATATTGAAAACAATTTAGTTAAATCCCAAGAATATTAAAAAAACAGATATTTCAATAAGTCCCAGATATATTTGACACTATAATTATACACTAGTTATTTAAATAAATGGATTTCATTACCCACCTTTGACCAGAAATATTTCGAAAAATACGGCCCAGGGAATTTTTTTCATATTTTTCCATGGTTCATTAGGCATCCCCAAGTAACGCACTGTAGAGTTAATCCGCCATTTTTTGGACACCCTGTATAACTGCCACTTTATGATACCTTAATTTGACATGTCCTAAGCCGCTTTTCAAACAAGCGCTTTAAGTCCTGGTTTTCATCAAAAACGGCGCATGCTCAAAATGTACTCTAAGAACTCTAAAAATCAATAGTTTACTCTGCAAGAGAGAATGCAACGTTAAGTAGTTTAAATTTTCCATGTGCAAGCAGAAAATACGTATTATTTTCTTGGGCATCTGCGACTAATCTTAATTTGGATGACACGTTATCTCATTAACGACGTAAGATGTGCTGCGCCGTGAATACTTGTGTCATTTGTGAGATTAATTGTTTGGGCTAAGTACTTCCCTGAACCCTTTCAAGTAATTTACAAACCGTACTAGCGTGCCTCTTAGCGAATACTCATTTTGATCTTTTGAGGCTCAATAAACCTGCCACCGTGGCGACGCCTGATAATCCAATTAAGAAAAATTTAAATTTTCCGTTGACATGTAACGCTAGTATTTCGTTCCAAATATTGCCCGTTTCAAATTTTCCTTTATTTGTGCTTTTGTATTTATTTTATAAAGAAAGAATAAAATTACATCAAAACATACATACAAACACTAGCAATACATCATCACATTCCAATAATAAAACAATAATAAAGAATACAGTTTTAAATACAGCAATGTCGATAATGTAAGAGTAGAAACACTAACACAAAAAATAAAATAAAGCAGATATGCCAATTAAATGAAAGAGATGAAAACAGAATAATAAGAGAAAGGTATAGATAATAAATAATACATCAAAAGGCTCCCACCTAAGCATAATGCTTGTGCGCAGAAATTTGTTGATGTTTGTAATATGACGAGGCTTTCTAATAAATTTGATTATTATTAATAAATCAGTTTACCTGTTTAGTTGTTTATACTTATTGAATCGAAAATCATTAATTAGAGATTTTTATTACGTACGTATTACTTATTAATTCTAGAAATTTAGTGTTATCACGTTCCACAAGATATTTTTTTAGGTTTTGTTTAAATTGTCTGTGGTTTCTTATTTCGCTGAATAAAACTGGAAGCAGATTATAAATATTATATATTTACTACAACGTGTTCCATTAGTTTTATTTGCTTTAGGTGTTACGACTTTTCCTTTGCTTTCATATATTGTATTCAGACCATGATTAATTAATTGTTTTTTATTTTATAACGGAAAAATGAAGTAATTGTTATTATGTACATTTGCCTGATATTACATTCAACTGCCAAAATGCATAAGCTTATACCGCATTGACAGAAGCACATGTTAAACAAACAGTGGTGTCACATATCTTTTGCCCTTTTCTGGCCTTCGGTGTCTCGATTAACCATCGCCTGAAAATGCAGTTGGAAAATTTCAATTGCAGCGCGTAGATTAACAAAAATCCCCGGACTGTTCAAGCCGTGCGACTGGATGCACGTGTTACCTGGAACTCGCTGTCAAGAGTTTTTATGGTATCCATAAAAAACTTGGCGATTCAAAATTTTCCGATTCCACTAGTAGAAAAGTATATTGTGCAATCTGAAGAATAATAAACACATGAACGCAGATTATAAGAACGCGGGAGGAGGGCGGTTGAAATACGGGAGTGGCATTCCGGCCCCGGCTTTCGAACCAATAATACGAACGTTGTAATTAGTACCTAAAAATCGTGCCCCAGATTATGGATCGGAAAGAAGGCAGTGTTGGAAAAAACGACGTATGTACCGTACCGAGTGTTTTTTTTTCGTGGCGGATCAAGGAAAATTTTCATTTGAATTCCCCATTACTTAAAAGAAAGCACGTTTGTGTTTTTTGCCTTCGCTCGGAGTAATTTATACAGTGGACTAATATTAAACTCGGAGTGTTTAAACAACTTTGTGTTCATGGACGCCTAATGAGATTGATCATAGTAGAAGGTTGTTTACGATTACAAGGATGCATGGGGCATAACATTTGGTCATTAACAACACATCTGCACCGTGAATTCACAACAACGCTCCAAAGCGAAATTTGGGGTGGCCTCAATCTCGTTGCAGTATCCCCTATTGTGGACAACTTTTTCTCAGTTTAGGTACTCATCTGTAATTAGATAATAATACGACAGTGTCGTTCTTAAATTAAGAAACGTTTATTTAATTAGCAGTTAAATTTTGTTTATTGCATGGTCTCTTTGCGTTGCCCTATATAGAGATTGTATATTTATGTGTGCGACCTACTTTTTAATTTTTGTCAACGTTTTCTAAAATGTGTGTTATTACGTTCGGAGGAAGTTTGATATAGTACACTCGAGGTTTACTATTTTGAGTCGAGCTGTTTTCATCTGTATTTAATATGCGTTTTCCGGATTTTTTACTGAGTTTTGAATTTTGTAAATTATAAATTGCCTAATTCTACACTTATGAATATTGTTGTCACTGACAGTAAATTGATTTGACCAAATCACTGTATGATTCCATAGAAACTAAAAAATTGTAGTTTTGAAATATTTAACAAAAAGAACTTGTGCGGTAAGTGTAACAAGATGAGAACGTGCAAGCGCCTTATCGATCTTTCGACAGTGTTGGGATGCAGTGGTTTTTGCTATTTGCTCTTTGGGACGCCCGCTCTTTAAGACACATTAATGTAGTTTTCATAATTTGTTAAAGCCGTGCTTTCAGTGTGGGGTCAGAAAATGCCTATAATGTAGTATGTCACATTCAAAGACGTAAAATAAACATTTTTGAGCATACATAAGTACCTAGGTATTTATAATAAATTCCTAGAAATTCCAAATTGACATTTTTCACTTAGATAAAGAATATTTTTGCACTACTAGTCTCACAGCGCACCGTTATTGGCCTATCTTTAGGTCGTGAAGTTGATTTTTTCCACCATGGGAGAGAAAGTAAAATAAACAATTTTCACCGTGGTAACTAATAAATTGCTAAGTTACCAAATATGACTATTTTAATTTTGACGTTTTAAAGAGCTGTATTGTCAGGTTGACAGTTAAAATATTTTCAAAATTTGTTGGGAATTTAGGTATTAAGCCGTTTGGTAGTAAAAAAATAGTATATACACCACGGTAGCGAATCGTCTTATAACCTTCGCGCTTTAGATACTTCGGGCTGCGCACTCAGTATCTAATATGCGCTCAGGTTATAATACTGCACTTCCCTACCTTGATGTATAATATACTATTTCGTTATTAAACGACGCAAATTCTGCAGCGTCTTTCAATAATATTTCAAATAATTGATTTTTTTTTTATGAAACCGATTGTGCAAAAAATAATATGCCACACTCGCATCGTTAAGTGCTTCTTAAAAATTCAAGAAATTGGAAGCGTTTTCTCGGCACTTACCAACCTTGTATGGTAATATAGTTACTATTATGTGTTGCGTAATTGTAGTTATATTGTGGATTGTCGGTTTGGCACAGTCATTTAAAAACTCAATAAACTTTATTTGAAAGCTGATATTTTGGGCTCCTTTGAGTAAAATCTCATTTAGCTAAGCAGTAAGACACCCTCAGACGCGTTGAATTTAGAAATTGTGTTTAACTTTTGAGTGGACAATTATTAAGAGATTGTAAAAGAGAAGTTGCTCTTTAGTAGTTGAAGCAATTAAGCCTTTAGTTGAAAAACATAGTATTTTGTATCAGGCCCAATCTGCTTCGACCATGAACAAACCAACCTGTAGTAAGTACGGCCCGGTGTTGTTCTAAAATCCCGTTTATATCGTAACGCATTTTAACAGCACATTTATTTTTAATTGTTAATTATTAATTGTTTATGCGATGTTCTGATTAAGAGTTAAATTTAAGTCAATTTGGTTGCATAAAATCGATGTAAGTAATTAAGTAATTAAGTAATTCAATAAAATTACAATTTATAATTAAATTGCGATATCTTGCGCAATGGTGCTGTCGCAACTCGACTTAAGTACATTGTTTCCTGAAATGAAGTTGTGAAGTCGTTATATTAAAAGCGGTTGCAGGCTAATAAAGCGTTTGTCGTTCCAATCGGCAGGTAGTGAGTTCGAACCTCACTCCAGGACATAGTTACAGCTTACTCCCTACGACCAAGGTACGTGGCTAATGTGTAGCTAATAACGAGCTCTCAGCCTTGAAAAATTCCAGATTGAAAAAATACCTTACCGAATAATTTATGTTTTGAAACAAATGTGTAAAGCATCTCATAGATTAATAAATATGTAGCAGTAGCAGTTTCGTGGTATACAAAGTTGCAGTTATTACTTTCGCTTTATAAAATATGAGGCCAGGGAAACCGTAAATTACAACATGGAGGATGTTCAGGGCTAGCGCTTCCTGCTTTAAATTTACGGATAGAGCATTAGAGCATTTAATTAGAAGTAAGGATTTGGTCGAGCAATTTTGGAATCATGCTGGGGTTGTGTATACATTCCATCGTTATTTAACCTATAACCTTAATGTCCTTACCTCAGCTGCGCTTGATTCGACACAGTTAATGAAATTCTACTCCTTCGCCGGAAATTGCCTAAGGGGCAAGAGATCCGTACCTCATCTTGCTGTTTATTATCATTACGGAAGTTGGAGGAAAAATAATTGCAAAAATTTAAAGCGTAGCGGAAATTCAACAATTAAACTACAAGAATTTTTCTGTTTTTAGGTGGTTAGCTGGTTGCCAAATGATCTAGCTATCAACATTAATAAAAAATTGTTATTTGCAGTTATATGTAATTGGGAAATCAAAAAGTGATTAAGTACATCATATGGCTAAGTGTATTGCACCAATAAATAAGTTAATGAAAACTCAAACTTCCATTAATAACTGTCAGCTTGCAGTCATTTTTCGATTGAATCAGCAAATTTTCGTTAAAACCGCAGGCTGGTTTAATCAATCAGCTGAGTTCGAGCCGATGAGACGTAAGAAGCGGTTTCCTTGCGAAGGGAATGCATTTAAGAGAAATATTTGATCAATCGATACAAATTCTGAAGCCATCAAGCTGGAGCAGCGATTTTGTGGGATTGTGCTCCATTTACTGCACTCGTACAAGCAAACAAGTTCGGATACAAATGTCAGATTCTAGATAATCGATTTTGTCACAGGTCTCGTTAAAGCCGATGTTTCGGTGTGATAAATGGAAAATTGCCGTGCCCTTAAACGAACGCTTCGCTTGGCCGCCTCATTTGCCTGCCCCTAAAATGCACTAACCTGGACCTGCACTGCCTGACAATCGGCCATAACTCAGAACTTTTTCACTCCGGGGAAATTATAGTTTCCTGTCTTGGAATAGTTCGCAGTCTGATCCTCGTCTTCTTGCCCTTGTAAATGTTGCGAAGGAAATAGGTTCCGCTTCGGGGCAGCATACTGGTAATTACTTTCAAAAATGTGAAGGCCAAGGAAGGTACTAGTATTATCAGTTGGAAAACATCGAGAAATGAAAACTGTAACTAAACAATTGATGTGTCCTTCACTAAACCTGTATCTGAGAAGGGATAAATAACATCTCGGGAATAGAATCTAGGTATTTCTCGAAAAGGTACCCTATCTCCAGTTAAATGTGTCCTAGCATTGTACTGACGACGTAATCGTTGCTAGAAGAGGAAATAAATATTTAACATAAATTAACTTTCACTCCTATACTTAATATTACAATTAGCAAACACAAACACATAAAATTCTGCTGATTAGTATATTTGTGATAAACTTTAAGAAGAATTTTGCCATTTCTTTAAATTAAGAAATATTATTGAAACAATAATTTACTGATATTAATATTATGTGTACTTACAGGTGAGCCAACGATTTCGAGTACAAGCACCGATACGGATACATTTTAATTAAAAAAATACGACGAACGCCATTACAGTATGCTATCTCACTTGGTTTTCCACTTTGTTCATAGTAAGGAAATCAAAACAAACACTTTTACAGACATTATCGTTATGTACATTTACGGTGAACGTTGAATGAGAATTTGAGAACTGAACTTAAGATTAATATTAACAGTACCCTCAGAGCAGATTGCACTTATAGCAAAGCCTGTTCGGAAAGCTTTTTCTGTACTTAATATTTTACGTATATAAATAATTGGTTGATAACGTCTTCCGATTCGATTCGTCTCTGTGCTAGACAGGTCTGCATTGTATTTTCATTCTCTTTCTATATTTCTTATCCTTGAGATATTCTTGCAAATTGCTTCAAAAATTGTAGTGTTTTGAAAAAAAAATTATCGTTCACCTTTGCTTTTTTATCACAGTTTTACACATACTTGGTGGTGATTGGTGATAATCAATCATCACCGTTTTCTACTTGCTGAGCTGTATCCAATATCAAGTTTCCTTGCATATTCGTGAATGTTTTGCTTGTTTTTGCGATTTTAGGTTGCTATTTTCCAAGAAAACAAATTTACAAAGGGTTTTACTTAGAATATTCTACGGAAGAGAATTTTGTGACAAAAAACATTTTTAAAAATCAAATAAATGTTTGGGTAAGAATATCTTCACATTCTTAATAATATTGAAACATAAAAAGAAACACCTGGTTTTACGAATTACAATTTTTATATTAAAAAAACATTATCGGCGGTGGGATTCGAACTTCAGCGGCTGCAAAAGCGATTTTGGTCTTTTAGATGAGAGAAGTAAAAACTTGAAATATTGTCACGGTTTTAACACATGTCTCGTTCTAGTTATTTACTATACAAGTAGTGTTATGTGGATATGACCTACTAGAGAAAACCCCAAGAGGCCGTAGGTCGCGGAGGGCTAATTTTCTCGTGCGGGTAATACTTCGTAACACTTCGTGTGTAGTACAACATTTTATGCACACCTCTCAATAGACAGAACAAGCATCAAAACCAAATTTGTATTTTCGCATGATCGTGTTATTTCATATACGAGGGCCACTAGCAATGTTATCTACCTGGCCATGAAAAAAACAATTGACACGATCAAGCTTTATTTGTCAAATAGTGACGTGTACTCTAACCTTACGTGGAAAATTTGCGTTACTAGTGATAATTAGTTTAATTTTTATAAGGTGCTTTGTGAGGGAAAATGAGTGACTTGAAATTAGAATATCGCAGCGTCATTAAATTTCTTATAAAAGAGGGCCACCAGCCAAAAACCATTCTTGAAAGAATGGTCGCCGTGTATGGACATGATGCACCATCATATTATGTTGTAAAATTTTGGTCTAAACAGTTTCGGTGGGGACATGAATCTATCGAAGACGATCCCAAAAGTGGAAGACCAAAAACGGGCACGAGTGAGGAAATTACGCGAAAAGTTGAAGCCCTGGTGCTCGAGGATCGTCGTGTGAAGGTTTCTACCCTTAGTATGACGTTGGGAATATCTGAACCTAGCGTAATAACTATCTTACATGACAATTTAAATATGAGTAAGGTGTCAGCCAGGTGGGTTCCACGATTATTGACACCTGAACAAAAATTGCGTAGGCTGGAAATTTAGCAAAGTAATTTGAAAACTTTGGACCAGAATTGTGACTTTTTCTCACAAATTGTAACGGGCGACGAGACTTGGGTGCATCACCGGGACTCTTAAACAAAATCAGAATCGAAGCAATGGGTTCATAAAGGGTCTCTACCTCCTAAAAAGGCAAGAACGCAACCATCTGCTGGGAAACTGATGGCAACAGTTTTCTGGGATGTAAGGGGCATTCTTCTCATCGAATATATGCCAAAAGGGACCACAATAAATGCAGATGTCTGCGCTAACCCTTTGAAAAATCTGCGTAAAGCAATTGATCAGAAACGATCCAATTTTTCCAATCGAGAAGTGATTCTGTTGCATGACAATGCAACTATGCATAAGTCCGACCAATTATGCAGGAATGCAGCTTTGTAGAGATAGATCATCCTTCCTATAGTCCGGACCAGGCTTCATCTGAATTTTACCTCTTTAGACTACTAAAGAAAAACCTTCGATTGCGCCTTTTGACTCTGATGAGAGCCTAAAAGAAGCCGTAGCTCACTTTTTCGACAATCAAGAGGAATTCTTTTTTTACATTGGCATAAGTTCATTGGAGAACAAATGACGTAAGTGCGTTGATGTAGGGGGGATTATGTTGAAAAATAAAAATATCAAAAAAATCATATGTCTTTTTTTTGTTTCATGGCTACGTAGATTTCTTTTCTAGTGGCCTCGTAAATAGCATTGTTGACAGGTCGAGTATGTTGATTCTACAATACTTGACTAGATTGCATAGAAGAATATCCTTGTTCTCGATAGTGCGAAAAATATTATACGATCCTCCATCGTTAAGTTAGTGCATGTAACAGGTGTCAAAAATTTTAACTTTTTCTGGACCTGGAAAAATGAAATTGCCAATCTTGTATCGTAATATACTATTGTAATCACAATAGCTGTTTGTTTTAACATTTTCGATTGCCAGGTAACATCAGAACACAGACGACATTAAACATTATTGCGTAAACCAAAACCCACTAGTTAAGTTATGCTAATCAAAAAGTCACTTGTGTGTAAAATTGGTATTGCGATTGTTAAAATCGCTGTAGTTATGGGGCGTTATTGAGAGGTAACCATAAGCATGTTTATGCAATACTTAATAGTAGTATGGTGTTTTACTAGTTCGTTTTAAACAAGTAAACTGGGCTATTACTAGTGTTGAATCAGAACCGACGTTGCCCTAGATACCATGGGCATTAAGCTTGTTTAAACCATAACCCACTTTACTTTTAACACCGTGGGTTATAATAAATAATGCACGCGTGACTTGTACATACTTAACTCACTCCCGTGGCTTATAATGACTTTATCTACGACAGTGTGTAAAATTGCCTTTTAGTTGGCAGTTTTAAGTTTGTAAAACGACTGTTTAATAACATGTTTTCATTAGTTTACGTAGTCAGTAGTAACGTGTTAAAAGATTTCATTAGGCACGTTGTCAGTAGCAACGTGTTTTAAAATTTTTAAAACACGCAAAATTATGACCGGTTGCTGGTAATCCTAATTTACATTAGAAAAAATAATATTTACCGTGTTTTCTAGATTTTATAATAATAATGGTGAGGCACTAACACCCCATGAAGGAGCTATTTTACCGTAGATAAAATATTGTACGATACACATGCGTAAAGCATCTTTAGTCACTCGTGGGGCTTAAAACGCTCACTCACTCGCGTTTTAACTCTACCCCACTCGTGCCTAAAGAGTTGCTTTACGCACTTGTATCATAATAGTAATTTGCGATAAACTATTGAAAACATGTTATTAAACAGTCGTTTTACAAACTTAAAACTGCCAAGTAAAAGGCAATTTTCCACGCTGTCGTAGATAAATTACTATTAGCTCACTCTCAATTAATTTCACTTTTATAACTGCCAATACAAAATGTATGCCTGTTTGGTATTTATTGAGTTGTTAATATTGTGTATGGCACGCGTGAGTTATTAAAAATAATGCAGTGGAGAAAAGACCCTTCTCGGCCTGACATTCTCGAGGGCTCAACTTTTCTCTCGTGGATTATCTGTATATACAGGGTGTCCAAAAAATGGCGATTAACTCTACAGTGCGTTACTTGGGGATGCCTAATGAACCATGGAAAAATATGAAAAAAATTCCCTGGGCCGTATTTTTCGAAATATTTCTTGTCAAAGGTGTGTAATGAAATCCATTTATTCAAATAACTAGTGTATAATTATAGTGTCAAATATATCTGGGACTTATTAAAATATCTGTTTTTTTAATATTCTTGGGATTTAACTAAATTGTTTTCAATATTTAAGTATTTTAAAAAACTGATTTCCTGTTGAGTTTGTCAATTACTAAATATGGCAAACAGGCTTTGTACAATAATAATATACGAAATCAAGCTTGGCATTGAAATATTTGTTGTATGAATAATATGTTGGTGGCACTGTAAGTTCATGTCAAATTCGATGTTAGCAGGTTAGGTTTTGCGACAGTTTGTGTCAAAACTGACGCAAAACCTAACCTACTAACCTCGAATTTGACATAGACTTACAGTGTCACCAACATATTAACAACTTACTATGGATACATTTTTGATTGAGAAATTGTTGCAGTATCAATGTTGCCAGATTTATTTTTATTAATTTCGAAATATTTCGAAAAATACGGCCCAGAGATTTTTTTTCATATTTTTCCAGGGTTCATAAGGCATCCCTCAGTAACGCACCGTAGAGTTAATCCGCCATTTTTTGGACACCCTGTATAAAAATCAATCGCCGTGTGTTAGTGTGTTGGTAACGCAAAAACTCGACTTGACCGATTTGGATGATTTTTTTGTTGTGTTCGTTTTACTCCCGAGGTGGTTTAGCAAAAAAGAAAATTCGGAAAAATCCAAAGCCGGAAAATTGGAAAATATCGAATGTGTGTTTTTCTATACACTGTACGACTTTCTATTTGCAGTCATACTTTTATGATTCTGTGCTTAATGGTTTGAAGGGTTTTCCCCATCATCTCATAATCCAAAACATCGTTTGCCGGGTCAGCTAGTTTGCAATATAACACACTTGTATCATAAATAACTATTACTATACCTACTAGGTTTAACGAGCAGATTCAGCAATAAAATTACTAAATCGGTCTTGATTGTGCAGAATCCAGGTTAGAAATTAAAAACTCTGTAGAATTTAAAAATGGTTTAATTTTAAGCTAAATTAAACTGTGTACAACCAGCTTACTAATAATAATATTATATTCCAATAGAGCGCCGATTGTGGGAGGGGCTTCTACTGAATCTGTTAACTAAACGTAGTAAAGTACACACCATTGTCTTTATAGGTGTGGATTTCTTTTCCTAGTTAGTTGCATTCAGAATTTTTATTTCACAGTATGATTATAACACTGGTGTTACAATTATAGGATACATTTGTGTTACAATAAAATTATTCAATGTCATTAGACATACCTACTACTCATAGGTTATTGGAGATTGTGTTAGCATATTTCCCGAGTAAACTGTACAATTGGAGATTTTCAAATCGAGCATAAGTACGAACTAACCACTGAGTTGCTAAGTGACAATAGTGATTAATTAGAAACCCTTAAAGGCCTCTGTGGTTACTTAGGTTCGATTTAAAAAAAACTCCATCTTTTTGCATTTTGTGTAGGTTTGATATGTTCGACATACAAACTCGCAATGTATGCAAGGAATGTACTGTATAAGTTTCAATTCAATATCTGTAATACTAGTTAAACCTGTTGCTAAGGTCCTGGTATTTTGTAATATATTTGTTACCATTTACCGAAGCCACGCTGTATTTTTATGGATGTTTCAATATTGCTAGAACCAGAAATAGGATTAACACAAAAATAGCATGAAAGAGATATTGATATTAGTGGTTCGTGTCACATTTAATATCTGATTCATTTACCCTAGTGTACTCTTGAAATAGTTTACCGCCTCCTGATTATTTTTCTGCTTCCACATTCATAAATCTTTATTTTAGTTCATCAAGAAGTATACGTCCACATAGTCTGCTGAAAGTGGTAGTAACTAAAATAAATCTGTAGCTATTAGAATCATTTTTATTTTCTTCCTTATATGTAGACGCCACATGTTATTCTAGAACCTTCGGGCTTGGCTCCGTTTATTAAGTTGATAAATAGATTTTACGTCCTTTTAAACAATTTTTATTAGCTGTATTTAATTATTTCTGCGAGAATCGATGTAGGATTCTCATAATTTGCTTTTTTTTTAATGATTGACTTATTTCCACTTCTGCAAAATCACATAGATACCTTGATGTTAAATTTCGAGATTTTTCATCCTCCACGTTATTTCAGACTAGAAATATTTCGACCAACATCGACTGGAAAAGTTGCTGTCCTCCAGTGGAAGAAAAGATTCATGTAATCTGTGGAGTTCGGCAATCCAAGGTAGCTTGCTATCTAAAAAGGACTTTTTACGATAATACGAGTATTTATGCCCACAGAATGACCTACGTATTGGCTTTTGAACCACATGATACGAAAATTCGTTGCAGTTGAAGGCAGGAAAGAAACACATTTCATATGTAGGGTAATTTTATTAATTTATTGTTATGTATTTCCTTGTATACCCGATTAATTTACCCACTAGTTTTGAATTAATGCAACTTCTGTTTTAGCTGGTCAAAATAATCAGTAAAAAATTGGTATATATTTATATCATTTATCTACTCCTACTGTATAATGACCATGAATTATGATTCACAATTCACGGTTTGCAACCAATCATAAAATTCTATTTTCATAATTCAGTAGTTTTCAAGTTGCAACCAATCAGAAAATTATATTTTCATTATTCAATAGGTTGTAGCCAATCACAAAATTCCTTCTTATTATTAAATGACTTTTGAAGTTAACAGCTGTCACAAATGTCATAATTCGGAAATATGAACACAAAACTCTTATTGCATAGGAGTAGATAAAATATCGTATTACATTCGCGATTATGGCCATTATTCACTCAGACGAGTCATATTCGTGAATAATGGCTGCCATAATCGCTCATATAATAATATACTATAAGCAAATAGTGTCAGGCACCTAGGAAATACATTCTTTGCCTTTCTTATTAAAATTCTAATTCTTGACTTTGCATCTTACAATCTTTTTTTATTCATTTTAGAATGTTACTAATATCCCTCACAGCGCTTTTTATTTATGCTAAAAATTTGCTAAAGTGTTCTTCTTCCTCTTTAATCCTTAGATGGCGATTGATGAGAAGGTTTTTCTTTCAACCAATACTCTGCTGTTGGTGCCGCTGGTTTACTTTCTTCATTCACGATTGAGGGGGTCTTTTCCTAATATCTGAAATTTTTTGTTTGTCTCGTTTGCTTGTCGTATTATGTACTAAAATCAGAAGTAAGTACAACTAAGAAATTGCAGGTATCATATAATTTGACTTCAGAATGTATTTTACTTTGATGAGACTCCCAATAAATATTTAACTTTAAATGTTTTTTCGTTTTGTTACATAAGTAAATATTAAAATACAGTGGATTATGTCAAATAATAACCAAATTATAGAATGTAGCACTAACAACAACGTTTCATGAGTATAAAGTATACTTCATCGTGATTGAACGGAATAATTGAATCAAAATTGAACTCTTGCTCTAACATAATAGAAAACATGTTTTTTCTTTGCAACTGTCTTCAAAGTAATTACTTTTAGTACCAAAATACGTCAGTGAAGTTGACATTTCTCTTACTGATATAAAAAGTATATGGTGCTAGGTAACACTTTTAGTTCCTAGGATTAAATAGGTATTTATATATCTAGGGAGCAAAGGTATTTGTTTCCTCTCATCATGCTACGCGTGGGGCCTTAAATTCACACCCGAGAGGAAATTAACCTTTCCTTCAGTCATATATTGCTACGAATATAATTTAAGCTAAAAATACAGTTATGATAGAAACTAAAATAACTCAAGCATATTATCCATATAAATGTCATAATTTCAATTTGAAATTGTAATTACATAGCACTAGCCTTGACTTAAAATTTGAAAAAATCAGTGTAAGATAAGGGGGGACACAAAAAGTTGGTTGTGGTTGGCTGCCCCTGAATCACAGGCCAAAAAAGATAATAAATAAATGCCGAATTTAAAAGTCTATTAAGTTTTTGATATTAGTGCACTGTCGTAGATAGGCTGAAGGGGTTTGCAATTATTCTTGGCACCTCTTCAGATGATAAAGGTATCTAGATGTGAGCATCTGGTCCTTGATGCTTTTTTCGGTAATTAGTTGGAAGTTAAGTAATAAAAGCGGAAGCCATAGAAGGCCAAGGACAGCAGCCACCTTCGTGTATCACATTGGAGCCCTAGCTGTGAGCTCAAAAACAGGGATCGGTGCCATACAAGCATCACTTTAGCAGGTTTTAGGTAGCTTACAAGGTAAGCTAACAATAATAAAGAAGGCCAGACATCGGTGACTTGCTGGTGGGCCGATACAGGGCTAAGCATTTGTCTGCAGAATTAGGATTCCAAGGTTAGGTGTAAATTTTCCTAAAATTCAATTATATATAATTTGTATGGCATACGTCGCTAGTGGTTTGTTTACAGTCGCTTCGTTTAACCTTATAACCGTATAACCTACGCATAAATAAGTAGATATAACTGTATACTAAGAAAATAAAGATGTACATAGCAAATGTTTGCGTTTGCTCGGCTACGCTGCCCTTCGTCTTGCAAGTGCAAACATAAGTATTTGTCAAACAATGTGCCACTTTTAATCCTAATGAAATTATATATTATTGTAACAGGTGTAATAATTGCACAACAGTAACAAAAATGCCACTATTCTGTTTAAAATTGAACGTATGCTTCTAGAAAAATTTTAGCTATTCTAAACTAAATCAAATGTCAGCAAATGTAAAACCCTATCTTAAAAATTACTTTGATTTGCAATTTACTCACCGCCCTTTAATTTTTTGAGCTTTCATCAATTTAGGCACTTTGGCTACAGTGCTTTGCATAATCCCCTGAGCTTTACCAAAATTTGTAATTCTCTGCATGTGAATGAACTGATGCGGAAATAGCCATTTTTAATGCTCCATTCGTGTATCCAAATAATCTCCCTAGAGAAAACGTTTTAACATTGGACCATCCTTGCTTTGAATATCTATATTACATAAAATCGAATTCTGTAAGATGCTGCCTCATTATCTCTTTCAAAGTCACTGTTTGTTAACCAAGATGAGTTAAGTGTCCCGCCTGTTAGTGTCAATGTCAATTCCATTCGCAAAGATGTAATTGAAGACATGAAAGGCCATTCAAGGGAATGACACTGCGACCCTACAACGACAGCCGAGGCGTCTATTTATCAACTATTATTTTTAAAGTTAAATCTGCTACACACAGGTCGTAGCACTTGACGATAGCTATCAGCCAGTATTGGGTTTCAAAACAATTTCCGAATTTTTTTTGCAAAAATGAAACACTTATTCCTGTCAGCGGAAGTCCAATCCATGATATTTTATTGAGGAAATTTGAAACTAATTTAACAAGTCGCATCCGTCGGTAAGGAATTACGGGAAGGAGGAGAGAAGGAGATCCAAAAGTTGTGGGATTAATGGCTGTTCTTATAGATAACTGAGACAAATTTACTTCTCTTGCACAATGTCACCTTGACTCTGCAGTGCTATTAATAAGTGAATGTAAGAACTTATTGGGCTTTCGCCAAAGACCCCTCCTTTTTCCGTAGGTCTTTATGGGATTCAGCTTGTGGGCTACTGATGCTTGAATTTATCGTCTAAGCTATAAATGCTCGCAAAGAGCACCATTATATTGTGTTCTGTTAGATTTGGTTCCATTCATGCAGGGTAAAGTAAATCTTCAGTAATAAAGTTCATTGTCGTGAATGTATCATCTAGTAAATGTAATAATTAGAGGTTTATTTAAAAGTCTGGTTTTAAAATGAGTTATAATAACATATATCTTTTGAAATTAAATTCCCTTTTGAGTTAGAAGTCATATCTAATATTAAAATTAATATACCATGAAAAAATTCTCCATTTCTTATACTATATTATTTGAGTACCGAATGCAAAAATGTGTGATCTAATTTCATATTAAGTTGGCTGTTTAATTATGATTTTTCACTGTCGCATTACCAGGTCATTGTCTGTGTTGGTAAAATTAAACTGGCATGAATTTATAAGCATTGACACCATTTAGTAAACATGTAATAGATATTAACGATACTAGTTTGATTATAAGCATCTTAACGAAACGACGGCCGTTCGCACGTCTGAAAACGTCGAAGTTGTTAGACCTTTAAGTGTCCTAGATGTAGAGCAAGTAGTCAAACACTATTAGTTACTAGTTACACTTGCTCACGTAGAGTACAATCCAATGACTTTGAGTTTTAATTCTTATAAAATTCAGGTAGCTTAATCATTTAAATCTCGTAGTCGTAACGATTCATAATATTTTATTTAAAAAATCAGGTGATAGATAATAGTAACAATTGGTATATAAATTATGAATGTTTGATGAAGCAGATTTCTATCCGAAGAGTTTGATGGGTCAAAAAAACTTTCCGCATTATTTGCATAAAAATCCACCACAAGAATATGTTTGGTGCGAGGTGTTATTCATAGGAATTGTTGGACCACCTCTTCCTTCTTCTTTTTCTTCCTCGTAATGTGAACTGACAGGTTGTTACGTATCACACGAGATGTAGCATTATAAGTATTTTTTTGGAGTAACACCAGTAGGTGATTAGTCTTCTTTTAAGACCCCAGGATGTAACATGGTAACAGACTTTTAGGGGTGATAGCACTCATCAACATAAGACAAAACTTCCTGTGAACATAGAGCCGGAAATGCAGCTTAATAATGGAGCCCAAACTACAATTTCAATCTTAACAATAGTTTTTTTTCGAAAATTGCAGCTTTCAGCGATTCCAAACAAGGGAATGTTTGTTATGGAAAAAGTCCAATCTGTTTGAATATCTAATCATAAATGACTAAAATGTTGAATGTAAAAATGTAAAAAGTTATGATAAAAGACATATCCCGTTGGTTAGATAAAATACCCCGTCCACACGTTACAACAACTAATTTAGCATATAAAATCACGTAGATGTGCCAAATTACATCAAATTTGGTTTATCTGAATTATTTTAATTAACTACATTTTTTATTATTACTTCTCAGGGCTGCAGCTTCCTTAAAACGAATGACCGGACTTATGTTCCTGGGAACTTTATATCTTATTTCGATTAGTACTATCACCGTTTAAAGTTTGTTATCCATTCTTTAACACCGTGTATATTGACAATACTAGCCGTTTTCTTTATCGAGTGTGTCGCTATTAAGACGTTGATATGATCTGGAGACACGCAAGGGCCTCCATGATCATATGTATTTATGTTACGCCCTCATTGCGCAATCAGGATCAAAAAGCGACATTAATAAGTACATCGCAAACCAAAAGGACACCGTCCCCCAGCTGCCGAACAGAAGCCGCGTAAAAGTATTAAGAAGCTCCCACGGCCCGCCCGGGCCATAATCCTCATAAATACGTCAAAGCTAAAGACGACAGCTCAACAAAAGAAATGCACCGGCCACTAAATTCCGCGACTCCGAGCCGCGGCAATAATTACAGGAACCCCAATTACACACATTCAGGTGCTATTGTTTTTTGTAAGGAAACACGGGATCGTAAGTCTCGCATATAGGGAAGAGCACGGACAACTCCATTACACGCAGCAGTAAAACCAAA
Source organism: Agriotes lineatus (assembly GCA_940337035.1). NCBI lineage: Eukaryota > Metazoa > Arthropoda > Insecta > Coleoptera > Elateridae > Agriotes > Agriotes lineatus. The sequence goes on along the minus strand of OW679194.1, from coordinate 196,159,004 downwards.
CGTCCCAGAAGCACACCGATGGACGAATCAACAAAGCCATAAAGCATTAGAAACTTCTCGGAACCGTCGCAAACAGCGAAATATGCAGTTTCAAAGGGAAAACTGGCAGGGTCCCCATAAACATTACGCACCGGATGAACTAGGGAAGATCCGGGTTCAACCCGCGGTCAAACAAGAGAACAATTAAAATACACATCGCGAGGGCCAATTCAATTACCGGCCCTTTTAGGATGCGAAAAATCGCCTAACCAGTGGAAGTATGAGACAACAACCCTGATCACGGAGAAGTCCGCGGATCGCCACAGCATCAAAGAAATCCGCATCATGACCACATTGATGCTAGTGTATGAAGAATTTAATAAATCGTAACTATAGTAATATGTAAGCGAAACATGCAGAGTAAAGACTCAAAATTCGAGTTTTCTTGAGGCGAAAACCATGCACATGTTTTCGACAAGATAGCACTTCGCGCCGCGGAGATCAGAGCCACGGATCCAATTCATATCAAATCTGCAAGCGTCCCCACTGCCGTTCAGCCAATCACGAGCAAGGGTGCGGAAGACAAAGTCGGTCAGACCTTTAAAAACCCCAGGCTTCTTGAAAAAAACATCTAGTTCCAGCCATCAGTTCCAGCAATCAACATCCACTACCAGCATCGAGTTCCAACCAACACTTGCTCTAACACGCACCCTTGTGCGAACCAGGGCCTAAGTGTTCAAGGGACTTAGAAAATTCTCCCGAAGCGCGCCGTTCCGGATTGGCACCGCCGCCCATCGTCGCGTCCTCCACAGCGCCCTCCCCAGCGTCGCTTCGCCCGTCCAGGAAAGAGTCGCTCCTGCCCACGCCGCCGCCCGTCGCCACCGCCCAGGCTCCGCCACCTCGAGCCATCCGGCCCGGCAAGACAGCGAAGCCGAACGTCGAGCCCCCAGCGCCGCCGCCAGCGCCAGGTCCTCCGCCACCCCCAACTCCCACTTCCGCCCCACTAAAGGGAGAGCCCCGGGACCACTTACGGAGACCCCACGCCAACAGAGCCGCAAGACGTCATCGTCAAATTAACTTTATGTATATATTTGTAGAAAAATAAAAAGAACCTTTGTAAATAGAATTGTTTGTTCCTGTCTTTCTTGCTCTCACCCTGAGGTCTGCCCCGCATACCAGGGAAAGCGCCATTGGCCGACTGAGGTACCAGGGCAAAATCAACAACAGTCGTCAAAAGCCATTCTGTTTAACTCTCGCCCGCCCTCCAACGAGGCCACGGGATCGAGTCGTGTTAACGTAGATATATCAGAGAACGTCTTGTTACTTACTTGATCGGCCAATTTTTTGTAAATGGAAAGTGAATTTTATGGTTCTTTAATACGTTTCTGTTTCGTAGTTACACCTGCTGTCATTTAGGCTGGTCGCGTTTAGAATTAATTTCCGTCAAATACTTGTCAACCTAGGACAAAAAGTTTTACTTTCTCGGATTGACTTAACTGATATCTGATATTCGCCTTCCATTTTTTTTAATGTGAACATTTCTTATTCGTCTTGCATTTGGCATAACAATTAATAAAAAGCATGAGACAGTAGTTTCAACCACGTCAGTTTGAATATTTCAAAAGTATGTGAAGCCCCGAAAGATTGTAGAACCGTAAACGTCGCATTAAAAGCAATTTTATAATAATCTTTAAAAAGTATTTCTTTCTGTATAAGAGTAATTAGAGTCGCAATTGCCTGTATGTATAATAATATTAATAATAATAACAGTAGCTAGCAACTGGGAGCATAAAGAATTGGTTATTTGAATTTAACTTAAACACATTTTTTTCACAGCCTTTTTTTATTTTAAGTACCTAGTATTCATATTTTCATCATTGGCAATAGATCTTGCAGTCCTAACTAAAGTTCAATAGTAGAAAACATGCGAAGAAGGCGTTAAATATTTGATTTAGAATTACTTCGGGTGATACTGAATATGACTTTTAATGGCAATAGAAGAACAAAAAATCTGTAGCAGGCTTCAGTCACTGACATCTATTTCTCAGTTAAAGCCAAAATAATCAACATTAATTTTTTAAGGTATATACACTTTATCGAAATTTTCGCGGTTTCATTCCAGGAAGGTAAATAATATCGACTTATTCCAACAAATAGTTTTTAAGTTATACCGGCATCAGACAGACAGACAAACAGGCAGATAGATAAATAGACAGACAGACAGACAGACAGACGGAATTAAGAAAACATTTTTTTCGTCATCTTAGGACCCTGAAACGTGGAGATCTGAAGAAATCTGGGAAGGTAATTAATTGGCGATTACACCTATTAAGTACCAAATACAGATACACATGTACCCGTACAGTAAATAACATATATAGTTGCATATGTTTACATATAGTGCGGTAAATGTAATCTCTAAAATAACAGATAATAAAGGAAAAGAAAATACAATTATTCCACAAGAAAATAAATTTTCGGTAGAAAAAAACAGGTAAATGCACAAACACACTGTTTGTTAACTAACTGAAAAGTCGGTCCAAACGTTTTTTAAATGCATTGACAGAGCTTGCACAAACAACACTTTCAGGTAGGGCATTCCAGTGTTCAAACGATCTGTTTGTGATGAAGTGAAGCCGGTGAAACGTTTTGAATTGCTCCTTGCGTAGCTTAAAACGATGACCACGCAGACGACTATCATCGTCGAGCTGGACCATGGGCGACGTATATGGAAAAGGTTATGTGTAAAACGAAAAATTTGAATTAAATCCCCTCTTCGTTTTTCTAAAGTAGGAATCCTTAATTTTGCCAGTCTTTCTTCGTGCGATAAGTTCCGAAGACTAGGAGGTCAGCGAGTGGCTGCTCTTTGCACTCTTTCTAACATTTGTATATCTTTAACTACCCAAGGAGACTATACAGGTGATGAAAACTCCAATATAGGACGTCCGTAACTGGTATATTGTTATATAATTTAGCAGTTAACTGCGGAGATGAATTCGTAAATGTTTTCTGAAGAAGATAGAGTTGGATCTAGCTTTTTTAACTATGCCGGTGGTATGATCAGACCACGTTAAAGTAGATGTTACTAGATCTAGAGTATTGTTAACCTTAGAATTTTCTATGAAGTAAGGAAGACGAGGATCCTTTTTACCTACGTGTAGCACCGAACACTTGTCAGTGTTTAAAGGCAGTAACCAGTCAGAGCTCCAATCGTTGACAATGTTTAAATCACGTTGAAGATCTATGTGTGATGTAGTATTCTCAAAGATTTTTTTGTATCGTCGGCATATATACCTGTTTCGTTTTGTAAGCTAGGAAGATCTGCTACATAAATATGAAATAAAATTGGACCTAAGACAGGTCCTTGTGGTACTCCGCTAGTTGTTGCTTGTATACTTCCACAGTAACACAATAATTGAAGATATTCAACGTTTTAAAGATAGAATGATCATCACTATACTTCTGCAAGCCCCTATGATTCGTCTTAACAGCTGAACTAAGCATCGAAAAATATTATATTACATTAGCATTTTCAAAAGTTAGATTAAAATAAGGCCGATAACTACTGTATAGATTCATAACTACTAATCAATCGATTAGGTCACTAGTGATTTAAATAATTTCGTACATTAGCATTAAACGCCATCTAGCTGAATGTATATTACATTTGCTGTCGATCAATAAGGATAGCTTCATACATTTAAGTTATAAATAACTAAATATTGCTGATGTATCAATGTTCTTTAATAAAATATGGCCCAACATAACCAATGCGTCCTGCATATTGAACCCATACGAACCCAATGGCGATTTTCTATAACCCAATAATAAGGATTCACTGTTCAAGTGTTACGAAGCTCTGATTCTGACCATAATATTGCTACGGAAATTGTTATTGCCACTATTACAGACAGTCATATCGCAGATATTTTAACGGTTGTCAGAATCTGTAACACGTAAGCTTAGCACTTTGTAGCATAAAACTGCTGTTTACAATTTTTTACTCTCTAGAAATGCTCCATTGTCAAATATTTCACTGTTAATATTAACTGGGGAGCTTCCTTTTCTATTTTTTCTATAAAATGTTCTCTTATTGGCCCAAGTAAGTGAAAAATACTAGATGCAAGCCAATAGTTGAATTATCAACGTCTTTTTCGATTATCAACTAATTTTATACCACGATTTCATTACCTTTTCCATCAAATTTTTTTAAATTTGATTGGTGATATTACGAAATTGAAATAATTAGACGTAGGATAAAAAACAATACATTTATTTTGTCAAATAAGAATAACGAAGAATATTTTAGATGAGATTACGCCTCGACAAGCTCTAGATTGTCATCTAAGAAATCGACATCAAAATTAAAATCTGTGTCTGACTCGGGTGATACTTATGTCTTGCAGACTAAAATTGTCCATATACAGTGTGTTTCACTTTACATGGAAGCAGCCCTGTATTTTCTTTGTTTTTGTATGAATCGATTTGAATTTTTTAACACTTGTACAACTCACCAAGATGCATCTATTCATGTCCTTGAGCGCAAATGACGTTATTAGCCTGGCCTACTACGATTAAGAACATGGGTCCTATTGTCAATATTTTGCATCGCGTTAGAGTTACAGCAAAAAGTTATTAAGAAAAGTGCTTTAGAATCAAAAGAATACCCCAGATACCGATTTTCGTTTAATAATTCGAATTTTTAATTTTTATCCATAAATTTGTCAAAGTCCCAAATTTCAACTTTTAATTTGGTATCAAATGGTGCCATGGAGAAACAACATTTTTATTATTGTTGCAAACGTCATTAGCTTTTAATAATGGCTGAATTACGTTTAACTGTTGCTGAGAAAGTAGAAATAATTAGAATTACTTGTGAAAATGTAAGATCCAATAGAGAAGTAGCTAGAATATTTAATGTAAGGCATCCAGGGCGCGCACCTATTTATCCTGGAACTGTTTCAAAAATTAATCAAGTTTTTAATTTAACTGGAAATGTTGTTAAGCCCAGACCAAGGATAGGTCGAGAGCATCTCTTAGAGAAAATGATTTTGGCGGATTATGACGCTAATCCTCGTACTAGTATTAAGAGATATGACATTAATGTAACTATTGCACCATCGAAAATGGTTGCATCGTCAGAAACTGAGTGCCAGGATAAATAGGTGCACGCCCTGGATGCCTTACATTAAATATTCTAGCTACTTCTCTATTGGATCTTGCATTTTCACAAGTAATTCTAATTATTTCTACTTTCTCAGCAACAGTTAAACGTAATTCAGCCATTATTAAAAGCTAATGACGTTTGCAACAATAATAAAAATGTTGTTTCTCCATGGCACCATTTGATAGCAAATTAAAAGTTGAAATTTGGGACTTTGACAAATTTATGGATAAAAATTAAAAATTCGAATTATTAAACGAAAATCGGTATCTGGGGTATTCTTTTGATTCTAAAACACTTTTCTTAATAACTTTTTGCTGTAACTCTAACGCGATGCAAAATATTAACAATGCGTCCCATGTTCTTAATCGTAGTAGGCCAGGCTAATAACATCATTTGCGCTCAAGGACATGAATAGATGCATCTTGGTGAGTTGTACAAAAAGTAAAAAATTTAAATCGATTCATACAAAAACAAAGAAAATACAGGGGTGCTTCCATGTAAAGTGAAACACACTGTATTTACTCCAATCGTCGTAGATTACTTCTTCCAATGCTGAATACTATTTTTCCACATTTGTGTGGTGAAATTAGATATTGTTTCTCACCATAAGTTTCTTCTATTTTTATCTTCAGTGACACTATTTTTAATTTTTGTTACAGTATTGTTTACAAAATATCCAGGTCAGTTCAATGGGATTGTACTCACAATGATATGGAGAAAGTCTTAACACATATATACCATGTTGATAACAAATTGTGTCAATTTGATACTTTACCGAAGAATTTGGTAAAATGGGTGTAATCAACTGCCATAATTGAAGTTTTGTATATGTAAGCTCAAATGAAAAGTTACAGTTTATTAAAAAATTGTACATTGCGGTTTTCTTTGAATAACGAGTTGGAAGTTTCTCTAAAAGTCTAAATGGACATAATTATATGAACCATTGTCAAAAATAAAACATTTTTAAAACCATCAAATTGTAGAGCCAGTATTAATTGAGTTTGTATCCACTCTTTAAATAGCTGACTATCCATAGCTTTATGGTAGTCCCTGTCGTTGTTCCTGGATTTTGCAAGTAAACTACAGCCCTCCAGGAAGTCATCAGAAGATCCAGCATGAAGCACAGTAAAGCATTCACCTTCCATTTCCTCAATTTGTAATATTTCTTGCGAAGATTGTTGCAAGTCCAAGATTTAGAAGGAGAACCGTTTTTGTACATCCAGGTCAATAAAAATTAATCTTCTATTGGTATAGTATTTTTTATATTTTAAATATGTTTTCAGAAATACATTTTTTTTCACTAAAATGTATCTGTTATTTTCTTGTTATGTAATAATGAACGTCAATAGGTATAATAAATAATTTCTTTAGCAAAACGCAACAAGCCATTTAAATTAAATGTTTCCCTCTTCGTTCGTAGTCAAGAATGTTGAAAGCTATCTCTTCACACAAAAAATGATTTCGATTTCTTTCGACCACTATGGCTAGCACATGATTCCTCGTTATAACCAGCATTGACTATGTGTATTATACTGCGAACTGTAGTTCTAGATACCTAACAATAAGAATAGTATTCTTCAAGACTAGTAAGTCGATGTTCAAGACAAAGTACAATAAAATTTAACTCACTGAAAATATATTTTAATGTTTTTCCTCTAACTGGCGATAACTCAAATTTGGCACTAATATTAATCGTATAATTCATGGAAACACTTAAATAACGAGCCTTTCAACTTTTGATTATGTAAATTCGTTACTTTACGGGGCATGATTTATATTTAAGCTTAGCGATGCGTACGCGAAATAGTAAGAACTTTGACAACACACATTACTTTTGCATAAGTGCTGTTATATTTAGTGAAACAGAAGTTACTGCTTGATAATTTGTTTCGCCAACATAATGCAACAGGTGGTGGATTTAAAAAACAGCTTTTATATTACATAACAAGACGGATACATCGTGCGAGTGCATTTGTGAACCGAGGCGAATGATAGCGATGCCGAATGGCTTAAAACACAAACGTGCGATACACACTTCCGAGCGAGTTATGTGCGCTATTTTTCCCACGGGCACAAATAGCTATTTATGTATCAAGTTGCAAAATGAAAGTGTTTTTCACACTAGACGTGAAGTTTGGCCTACGAGCGCTAGCGAGTTGGGCAACACGTTGTGTGCGAATAACATTAATTTTGCAATATGCTTTCTGTAATTTTTAGGGCCGGTTACAGAAAGCAATGTTAAGTCTGGTGTTAGGTAGAGATGGGCGCGTGAGTGAATTTTCGCTCACGTCACGCACGTTTCACGCTTGCTTTAAACAGTCACGTTCACGCACGTTCACGCTCACCTTCACTCACGTTCACGGCGTGACACGCCACTCACGACGTGACACGTAGCTTTTATTTTAAAATTTAAATAGAACAGAATGTTCAAATTTAAAACCAATGAAAAAACCCTAAAGAGAACTAAAAATATGTTTTGCACCTGACATAATTTACGTGATATGTTGCAATCAGAATAGTTGACATAAAAAGAAAAAAATGTGAATTGACTACAATAATTTCGACAAGGGATAAATACTGATTTCTCACAAATATATTTCTTGCAGCTGTCTTCAAAGACATTACTTTTAATACTAAAAGCTGTCATTGGAATTGACGTTTCCCTTATTGGTATGAGTACAGAAGGTATATGTTGCTAGACAACAGTTTTAATTCGTAGGTTTGAAAGTACTTTTTCCGACGACCACTACGAAAAATGCCAAAAATGGCATGGCTTGGTGTCACTGAAAGTGACACATTGCACAGGTCACCTGAAAAGGTCACGTGGAGCGTGCGTTTTCCGTCTTGTAACACTAGTGCGACATGGTCTCCCGCGAAACAAGCCGGTTCAAAAATCTAGTAAGCTAATGTCACAGAAATAGTATGACAATTGTAGTTGATGTTCAAACAATAATTGTTTCATTTTGCGGTTAAGAGTGGTAAATTTGGTTTATATTATAAAGAATCAATAGTATATTGGTGGTCGTCGAAAAAGTATAGTGTATAACACGTGCTGATTGGATATTTCACATTTCTGCGAATCGCATTCGTGTGAAATATCCAACTTTCAGCACTAGTTAGACAATATACTATTACGTACAAGGATCAACATTTTCAGCGTTAAAGCGAGTAAACAAAAAAACATTACTTTTATTAGAATAATAAGTTCATCTACACAAGTACACAATAAATTGGTTTAAAAATATCATCTACACATCTACACAATACATTTTTGGTTTAATAATAAAACGTAATTAACATTTTCAGCGTTAGCCGAGTATAAAAAACTATTACTTTTATTACAATAATAAGTTCATCTACACATCTACACATTAAAATGTTGATTTAAAAATAATATGTAATCAACATTTTCAGCGTTACGTGGAATTCTGCGCTCTTCTAAAATTCGCCCAGCTGTAGAAAATACTCTTTCGCTTGTAGCGGAACTTGCCGGTATGTTTAAAATTTCTCAAGTTTTTTTAACAGTGGCGTATTTACACTGTTTTTCCAAAATCCTAAAATGTCATCTACATTTCCGAATTTTAATTTAACATACAAATTTAGTTCTATTTCGACATCATTCTAATTACATGTGTCATCGTCAGAGATATCTCTAAGTGTAGAAAGATAAGAATCTGATGCTGATGTACCAGTTTTGAGTCGTTTGCTATGTATTTTATCATTATCATCTATAGTTTTATTTGCATTATAATCTTCTCTTTTATGTGAAGGTATGAACGTTAAGGATTTATAATTAGGGTCCAAAAATAAAGCCACATAATGTAACTTGTTTGGCACAATTTGTGATTTTTAAAAGTTGCTGCACCCTGCAGTTTTTTATTCGTTACTAAATATTTAACGTGAAATTAACGTGAAACGTGAATCACGCCTTGGAAATTTTCACTCACGTTCACTCACGTTCACGTCACGATTTTCAAATATTAGTCACGTTCACGACGTGACACGCCGTGACACGACGTGACACGACTGTTTTCACGTCACGCGCCCATCCCTAGTGTTAGGTAACGCGACGTCAAAGTGAACAAAAACGAATCAAATATCAAATGCTTATGGTAACTAATACATTAGTAAACAAAATTTGATGCGATTTTGTTCACTTTGACGCGATGTTAGCTAACACCAGACTTAACATTGCTTTCTGCAACCGGCCCTTAGTCATATTAATTTTTAAAGTAAATAAATAAATCTACAAAATGACAGATTTATTGTGACAACTGACAAATTTAGTAGATTATCAGTAGTTTTTAGGTTAAAATGATATATTTAGCCCGAGGTTCTATAGTACAGGTAGAAGAAAGCCCCTGTTAACTTTGTCGAATGCCCTTTGGTAATCCATAAAATAGAGGAAGATACTTTCTGTTAGGTCCTAGCATTTTTTAACAATGAGTTGCATGTATAATTAAAAAGCAAGTTATTGACAACTATTAATTTTTTATAACTTTAAGTAAAATGGTAACGAAATTGCGCTTCTGTATCAAACTATACATCTCTATCAATTTTCAAAATTATTTCAAGTATTGTTGCAAAATTCTGCTAATTTTAGCATCTACTAATTGCAAAATACAGTTTACAGTACTGCCTTTAATACCGATGCAGATAACTTAAACCTCTGTAAAATATCTAAGATTTAACCATTCAATTAACAGTATCGAGATAATAGTACAGTTCGCACCATATGGAAAACTTTTTTATTATTAATTTTACGAAAAACCGTTATTCTTTATAAAGGGTTCTGCATGGTCCAAAACTTAAAATGCAATCATCAGATATCAATTTTTTTAAGCCGTATACGAGAAATATAAAAAAATATGAATTCTGCTCAAGAGTAACGTACCTTTATTTGTGACAATATCGAAAATTGTTATTAAGAAAAGTTGATTAAAATCGAAAAGTTCGTTCAAATATCCAATTACACCTATCTAGGATGAAAATAAGGTTTTGTTATTTTTCACATTTTTTTTTCGGCAGGCAACAAACCGCGGCTGCGCCTTGGCTTGTACTTGCCTACCTCAAATGTTAATAGGTCCTTACATTCCTTGTTACTTAAATAGCTATACAAAGCTATGAACAAAATCTGTGTCTGACGAAGGGCAGATAAAGTGTTGTAGATGCTATGGCAATGAAGTGACAGTTTAGGATCATCAATAAAGCACTATAATGTCACATTTTACTGACGTTTGAAGAAAATAATTATTTTTCCAGTTACAGTTTAATATAAACTAAATTAATAAATTTAGGAACTACAAACTGCTAACCAAAAGCAATTTATTTAATCTGAATTCCAAGTTTGTTTGCACTGCTGGCGGCAGTATATTCAAGGGATGACAATATAGTATTTTTACTTCGATCAACATTTACGCTGTACTTAATTACTTATTCAACTAACAGCATAGCATTTTAAATCAAATACGTAAAAGATGAAATCGTTTAGTTGATACCTATACTTCACAAAATGTAAATTATGGTTTATGTAAAAATAAATACTAAATTTTAATAAATAACTTTTAAACAGTTGCTAAAATAGTACAGATATTGAGCTAAGATTAAGAGAAGCAGATAAAGAAAAAGTTCTGGCATTGCAGCAAATGTTTATCGTTTTACTGCGATTTCAAACATCTACAACATTATATTTTACTTTTAAAATAACAATTTAGATGGGTGACAGGTAGGGTAAGCATCAAAGGGTAGAAACTTGTATAATAGAAATGGATGCAAGGATCCTGATTATTTACTAAAGCTATCGCGAAAGTTTCAGCATTAGAGCTCGAGTAGGAGACAAACTTTGTGTTCTAGAACTTTTAAAACTATTCGGAGGGTTGCGCAAAGTTCTAGCCTCTACGTGGCTGCTGAAGCAAATGCATTTTTTATCTTGCAACGCTAGACCACTTTGTTAAGGAATAATCAGTCTACCTCAGTTTCGTTAGCAATACTTTAATTAAGTTGTAAATAAAAGTCTACCCCTACTGATTTTAGTACATTAGATGCTAAATTCGATTATTTAAGTTAAAAAAATGCTTATAACGGATAATTCGGAAAGTTTTCCGAGGAAACGTTTGCCATGAGAGCAAAAAGTCTTGCCGAATAACAAAAAGCCGGCAGTACAGTATATTTACTGGTCTTCCAGGTTATTGGAATTGGTACCGTTCCAAGTTATTTGTTGAATTCTCAATGCAGTTCCGGAACCATTATGGTTGATATCAGCATAATGCTGATGTATTCGATCTATGGTTTCAGGTACAGGGAGTTTGGAAAAGTGCTGTCTGCATGAAACTAGTGCTTCAGATGACAGTAGAATGGGTTGACAGTTCATAAAATATGGGTCTGCAGTGCTACAATAATATATGAAGTTGAAGTATACTATTAAAATACTCTTTACGGTGCAATCATCGTGTTGATTTTAATAAATAAATGAGCGTGATTAATGAACTGCACTACCAATGCCACTCTTCATACATATAGTTCACATTCGCACGAATATTTTTATATAAGGTTGCAATTGTTTGAATATGAATCGCGTCAAACATTTATTTTTGATGGTTCCAATCCATCATTTCTTAAAGGACGTCATATAAAAGCAATTGCTCCTTATCAAAATTTTCTGCACAAACTATTTCACTAATATTCCAAATAACGAATAAAACAGCGCAAGTTGTAATAGCACTAGCAGGCGAGATTGCTGTCAAAGTTCTCAGAAGTTGCATTTTACCTACTTATGATACTTAACCTAGATATTTCAACATCAGGAAGGATATTACAAGGAAGATCGATACTAAAAAGTCGTTAGAAGTAAGGAGAGAAACGTCATTCCCCTTTTGCTGCAGAAACAAGAAATGAAACATTGGAGTGTTTAAGACTTTTAGAATTGTCTTCTTATGATGGATTGTACTAATTAGGGTAAACAAAAGTAGCTGCTTAAACTTCGTTAAACAATGTCATTTATTACCAGTATTCGTGAACTTACAATTAAGTGAGGGAATTAAAGTCTAATTCGGAAGTATATTGAAACAAATAATATTCGTTTTAAAGCAGAAGTTCCGTAAATACTTCATATTCTTTTTTGGGTATTTCGCCACTCTGCAAATTAAAATTATTAAATAACGTATTAAATAACGGACGTTTCGAGGGACAATCTGCCCTCGTTGTCAACGAATAACAATTAAAAAGGAACAAGAAAACTAGCTTTTTCACGGAGATTGAAAACCACCAACCTCTAATGAATTGCTTGACATTGACGTTTGTTGATTGTCTAAACCTACTTGATCTGATCTTTAAGAGATTATTTTTCCGTAAATACAGCTAATTTATTTTTCAACTGTAGAAGAGAACTAAGTAAGCTCCATATTTTAATAAATTTGTGGTTTGTGGTTTCAGCTTAAAAATAATAAGTACTATATTATATCTGTTGTCAGACTTGCTCTTTTCTTCCTCCTAATGCAGGCTGAGAGCGTGTTATTAACCCAACGAGGTGTGGTTTTCTAAGCTATCTTCGGCTGCTACACGGGCAGTTGGATAGCCTCACTCGTTGAATTAAAGAAAGAATACCCTTTCATAGGTGTCAGGAGCGTGGAGTATGAATAGACCCTTATAGTTTATGTAAACACTGGCACGCGGGTAAACGTTCCCTTTTTACAGTTTAAGCTAACTTAAATTATAACTGTAACCAGTTACGTTATGCGTTGTATGTAGAATTCGTAGTTTCTATTAATAAATAATTATTATATTATAAACGTTGTTAATACCAAACGTTACATGGTACCGAAACCCGGTGTAAGTAGCAATCTGATTAATTAAGGAACAAGTGGTGTACTAACCTCAAAAATGGCCAAGACCCAAACGAATTTGAGACCACCAAAAACGTCCGTAATCAATCACGAAACAGACTTACACAAAGAATGGAAATTATGATTACAACAATATAACTATTTCGAAGTAGCAACGCAATTAACCGTTAAACCAGAGGAAGTTCAAATCGCAACCTTCATGACCTGCGTAGGGCCAGATTCCATAGCTTTGTACAATTCTCTGCCAGAACCACTGCTAGGCCTAGATGATCAACATTAAACTGTTGCGATGGTAAAACAGCGTTTTACTGATTACTTTGAACCGAAAGTAAACATAACCTTAGAAAGGTTCAAGTTTCATAAAATGGCACAGCAAACAAACGAAAAGGTGGAAGAATTCGTAGGTAAATTAAGAGTATGTATAAGCCAAGCGGTGTGAATTCCAACATTTGCAGAACGAAATGATACGTGACCCGCTGGTTATCGGAAGTAGAAAGGTGCCACCTATCCCCTCCACCTTTTATTGATTCGTGGTTTATTCGCGGCTTTATTCGCGGATTAATTTAATTGGGCCGCGAATTATAATTAAATTAGATCGCGGATTTTAATTAAATTAGGTCGCGGATTTTATCGCATATGTTACGTATGTTAATTAAATTAATTTCGCGGCGGCCATTTTGGATTTGTTAACGTGATGCGCAGTCTCCGTCTCACTTCTTTTCGTCGCGGGTTTATTTAATTTAAAAAAAGCTTTTGGCCTGGCCCGGATTTGAACCGTACACCTTTGTATCAGCAGCCTGTCAGGTCTGCCATTGAGCTATGGAGAGCTTTTGTGTGTACGGCGTTTCTTCATCAGGTTATTCCCGAAAGAGGTTTTTCAAAGTTTCATTGAATAAGCGAGAATTTTAGCAATATTAAGTCCCTGTTTTCGAATTAATGAAATTAGTAGGCTAATTATATAGACAGCTATAGAATTTAAATGTAAAAATTGCGTTTTACTGTGTAGCGTGGGTTGCGGCGTATTTTATATGTCAAACAAGTTTCGGCACTTATCCATATGTAAAATGTGTTCGCGTATCTCACGTCTGACAGCAGGATCTCCTATAATTATTGGATAATACCTGCTCTCCCTAAGCATGCCTCAGCATTGGTTAGCTCTGACGTCTATAACAACGAAATTACCATGCCTAAGAGCTAATAATTAAAAAATTACTTCTTTGCGGAAATAAAACGGTTTCATGTTATATAATTAATATATTTTTACACAGCCGGTTTCAAAAATATGTTAGGTGACCTGTTTTAAAAGAAATTACTTTTTGTTGGACTAAAACGTTTGTCGGTCTCAATATTTCCATAATTAAAATTACGTCGAATTATATATATATATTAGAATGGTTTGATATGCTCCACTTTGGAGATTTGTTTTTAGCAATTATAATTACAGATTTGGACTGGGTAAAATAAGATTGTTTGTATTTTTAATTTTATTTACTTTACTCCAAAATAAAATCGTATTATGCTCTCTTTTGTATTTTATTTATCTGCAACTTTATTCTCATAATGCTAGCTCGGTAGAAAATCAACTCCATTCAAAGGGGCGAGTTCCCGATAATTTGTACATTTTTACCTTAATGTGGTACGCCACTGTACGCCCAAATTATTTCTAAATACGCAGTCGCAAATGTAAGCTGCTGTCAAAATTTCACAAAGTAGTTTGAATCTGGCAGTAAGCGTTGTTGAATTTAAAATTCAAATTTGTGAACATACGAACAGGTATTTTATTTACATTGTAGTGCTTTGGCGGTTATAAATCTCATTTGTTTCAGGAATTAATTTGTCTTATGATGTCAGAAACAACGCCGTTCGAATTTTGGCAATTGTTAATCTTCACCTAACCTTACAACTGGACTCTGGTTAATTATTTGAAATGCCCCCTCGCTGGCTACTTTAATACACTTGGATCTTGTTCAGTAAGATTTGCTCTCGTAGTCGTACAAATTTCCAGAAGCTAACGCCGTTACTTTCAGTTAAAAACTGTACCTTGAAATTTGAGATGGTGAGCTACAACCCTCGGAAAGGTGCTCCAACTGGAATCTGCCACTGCAATAGTGTTCTCCGGTGCTGTTGCTGCTATATGGTCTCGTACAGTCCTTCCTGATGCACTGCAGTCGAAATCCCGGGCTCAAAAACCTTATTTTGCCCCGAATCGAAGGTCGAAATCTCGAGCTGGATCGCTGGCGAACGGCCTCGGAAGTGTTTCTTGCGAAAATTTATTTTTTTTGTTGGGGAAAAAGCTACCCACACTCTCACAGAAGGTCTGGCACTTGCTCAACACAATGGTATAATTTTTTATTGGTAAAATGGTATTTTATTATGTAAAAACTTTAATTAGAAGGGAACACAAAACTGTATGTCATTGCATTCCTTAATCAATTCATTTATTTTAATATAAGAATCTCTTTTTTAATGCAACTTAGCATTACAGCTAGATAAAACACCACAACTACTGCAGGCAGAGCAGAGTCGTAGGGCCTAAGACCATTGCAATATATATATATTGATAAGGTTTAAAGCTCACGATTTAGCTTTGCATGCATAAAAAAATATTGAACAAATTCACTTAAAGCACAGAGTTGAAATATTTTATTTAAATGCAATTAAGTAACCAGTAGATAAAGTTATTAAATGCATTGGTAATAAGATGTCTAATTAGAGGGATTAAGGCTAGCATAAGAAAAGCATGTTTCAGAAGAATTGAATTTGAAGTTTGAGTAAAAGAAAGATTTAAGATGGCTGAAATAATATAAGTAATATGATAGGTTTGAGCATATTTGAAGCCGGACCAAATGAAAGTAAATAATACAAAATGTTGGTTATGTGCATAATGATTATGAGCGTAGAGTTATTAATAAGCAAGCTAAAAGGTAAATGGAAATCGAAGCAAGAAAGATAAAAATTGCAAAGAGCAATACAGAACCAGAGCAACTGAAAGGAAGGAAAATCAGTGACGTGTTTAAAAATGAACTCAAGTGCCAGTGCATTCTAAAACTAAGGGTATAGCAGAGCAGTGAATAAAAACGTTTTATGTGACGAGAAAGAACAATTTTTATGTATAAGAAATAAAGAAATTTTTAGATTTAAGCAACAAACATGTTATCAAATTTTATTCGTTTTCGTAAAATTGTAACTAATACTTGTTTCCTTTAAACAAATTCAGATCGGGGTTACTAAGCAACGCGATGCTGTTTTGTTAACAATAAGTCATTAATTCCTGTAATTGACAAGTTGGGCCAATTGTGCTCCTGAATATTTGCTGTTTTTATGTAATAAAAGTATCTTGCCAACTATAAAAAGTATATCAATCTGTTCAACGAGTTACCAGGCATATGTGGAAGTGTTTGCAATAGTGTCTGCGACGTAAAAATTATAAATTATGCAAACCAACTTCGGCTCTGGAACGGCACCGAGTACCTGAAAATTCGACCTGAGACACCGTGCCATTTGAACTTCAGATGCTAGGGGTCTCCAGTCCAACAGGCCAGAGAGGTGTGTACGAGCATCCCAGAACAACATTTGCTGCCAGGGAAGCGACTACAAGCGGATAAAGTCATCTGCGTCACCTGCAACCAGCCCCGAGGCGAAGATCGGCCAAAGCTATAAGGTAGAATTTGGCGTTTTTGTGAGTGATTGGGGTGCGGAAGCTAGTGGACGTCAAGAATACACCTTGCGCAGTAAAGTTATCGTGTTTCCAAGCGTCCAGACTTGTCACAGTTCGAATAAATTGCGTGGCGTCAGTAGAAAACGCGGTTTTGCCAGAAATTTGAAGCGATCACAGGAAGTGGAACAAAAGAGAATCGCTAGCGGCGCTCATGTCACATCTAAAACAAAATCGAGATAGCTGTTGCTAGGCGGGAGTTTTTAATTCAATTACCTGTTGCTCCCTTGCACAATTTTCACTTTTTAATCGTAAAATAAACGCTTTATGGTCTAACGATCTTCTGTGTAAATGTCAAGTTTGTGAGGTTATGAGTTATCGAAGCATTTTAGCGCGGGTGTACTAAAATTGCGTATCTGAGCTACTCGAAGTCAAATAATCTAAACAATAATTTCTAATGAAACTCAAATTTGAACCCAACCTGGGAGGTTAGTCTTGTGTTTTGTAGGAGCAAGCCCAATATATCAACATTTTTTTTTGCTTTTGCCTGCATTTAGTTCACGGCGTTCGGTGACATAACATTTGGGCGCAATTTAAAGTATCGCGACGCTTAAATGACAGTGAAGAAGTGTTTCCATAGGGGTTAAAACATAAAAGAATAATTTCGGAAGATGTGAAAGAGAAGTCGTAGAGGAAAGCACTAGGAAAGGGGAAAAAGGGAAATAGCGCAAGTAAAGCAAAAAATGTTCATAGCAGGGAGCGGCATGGAATAAAATAAGATAATGAGATAAATGGCGAAAAATATATCAGAATCAAAGGAGGACATTAAATTTTGAGGAAAATAGATCGAATTTCGGGGTCTTTGTAAAGACAAACTAGGTCTATTTTAAAAATCTGTGTCAGAAAATTAGCTTGTTTTACGGTAGTTTTGCCAAAAATTGGCTTTTTTCGAAAATGGGGTTAATTTGCTTAAAAATTGCGTTTACAAAAATCTGCTTTAGAACGTACATTTATTTAACTACTACTCTATCAGGAAATGCATTAAAATCATAAGTCATTTCCTTAAAAAACTTAAAGAAACAAACATAAACACCTAACACTTAATGATTAGCTTTGATATAGTTAGCTTGTTCACCAATGTTCTAGTAGACAGAACATTCAACATCATAAAACAAAAACTATAACACGTTATGGGCACGAACATTAACCATGAATACCATTATGAAACTTTTAACACTGCATTAAAACAACATATTTTCAAGTACACGATGAATTCTACTAACCACATTTTGGAATGGCAATGGGCTCTCCATTATCTCCCATTGTTAGTAACATTCTTATGGAAGTTTTGAGCAACACATTGTTCACACATACAGAAACAAACCAATAATTTGGTGGATATATGTTGATGGTGTATTTGCAATTTGGCCCCATAGTATTGATGAAGTAAACATATTCTTGAACATATTAACAGTGAAGAAATCACCATCAAATTTACATTAGAAACAGAAAAATAAAATCAGTTACTTTTTATTGATACATTAATCACGCGAACCACAAATATCTTTGAAACAAGAAAACTAATACAACCATCACAAAAACATAAAATAAGATATTGTAATAGTTATTTACTTAATAAGTTTGGGAAGATTCTTCCCGAAAGAGTTAGGTACAATGTTTTTTGTAACGAATAATTGAAAATATTCTAAAAAATAAAAAAAAAATTATTTAGTATTTTACTACTTGACTGAGTTGACAGCACAAATCACTAAACTTTTATAAATACCTTACGCACTTGTTAATTTTTGTTGTAGATCAAAACACTAAAGTGTAAGGTACCGCCATTAGTGATTTTTTTATATCTATCCTTGTCGCAGGATTGCCCTAGTTTTTGTTGGAAAATAAAAAGCACCGCAGTGCGAGAAAAGTAACTTTCGGCGCATCGGCAATGACCGGGAAATATGAATTTTAAAGTCATGAGTACAAAAAAAGTCTTTACGATAGAGCCAAAGTTGTTTGCTCTAACAATTAAATCTTCAAAAAAGAGAACGAATGTATTATACATGAATTGGAAATAAGATTAATATTAGAACGGTATTCAAAACTATGAACAACATACAAAGAATTGCATATATAGTATTCCTTATGAAGACGGATATATTATATCGCTGAAACATCAAGGCCTTTAGAAGTTAGAGTTAAAGAACACCAATATTTAATTAAGAGATCTTTACAGGGCTTTATTCAGAACTTCTCTCGCAAGTGGACTCTGTGGCACTAAACAATTTTAAAAGTCAACGGAAAATAGGGGTAAAAATATCTTCCCGTTCGTAATTATACTTAAATAACAAAAGGAAACACTTGTTAATGCGAATTAAGTAAATTTAAAATAAAAAACCAACCGGCGATGGGATTCGAAAACTAATTTATATCTTTCTTCTGATCCATGGGCCCATCAATGACTTTTTCCGGCTTTGCGATGCGCGCCTGTATTTAACAGACCGGACGTAGTGTTAAAACTTTTAACTCTTACGAGATTACCCTGTATCTGTGGGGTACTATTTTCGTCAAGTGTAAAGCCTGAGCTATGTGCAAATTATTATTTTTATTTATTTCTTAGTTATCGCAGAAATAAACAAAATTTTATTTTTTAAGATGTTTCTCGATTTCATGTCAGGTAGACGTATAATCTGCATGAAAAATATGGTCTTCCTCTAAAAAATATTTTTTGAATTATACGTAAAGATCTGAAGAAACATCAAAAGGTGATTTTTCGCAATTACACTACTTCCGTCGTCTTTTAGATACTCATATTTTACTATAATTATTTCCAGAACTTATTTCCATTAAAAAAAATATATATATAGTACTTTTCCGTCGAACTTCGAGATTTCCATCTTCCACGTTTCTTTAAGCTAGAAATATTTCGACCAGCATCGACTAAAAAGTTGCTGGCGTCCAGGGCAGAAAAAATTCTTGTAATCTTTTTCTTTGACTCACATGAAACGACGATTCGTTGCATTTGAAGACGCAAAGTAACATATTCCATAGGTAGGGCCATTTTATTAATTGCGTGTTATGTATTCTCTTGTAGGCAGATACTCGAGTGATTTTAACCAATAATGTGCATCTTAGTCAGTTCTCCACACGCGCTACTTCTCAGTTAGTACAACTTGTGTTTTGGCTAGTCAAAATGATCAGTAAAAAAGTGAAAGTTTACTTTTTATCATTAAATAAGTTGTACCAGGCACATTGAGATAAGATCTTTATTTAAATTGTAGTTGCTCTCAAATAGGTGTTAGAACAGTGATTTTTCAAAATGCAGTATCAGTACAATAAGGACATACTGGCTTGAATTTACATAAGGCGATTCCAAGGCCGAATAGTTTTCCAAACTTCTCTTAAAACTCGGTAACGAATATTTACCTGTAAAGGACTGAAAAGTAGACTTATTCCAAAACCTATGTGAAGCCGTGACAGATATCGCCAGCCTCAGTAACATAATATACTCTGACATCAAGAACATAACAGCAAAGCCTGTGTTCTGGCTTCGAAGAAGGGCGAGTATCACTTTGAAGAATGATAATGCACTAAAAATCAACAACACACTCCTCAAAACCTTACATTCGGAGGAAAAATCTGTTAGTCGATTAACACCGTGGTGGATGCAGAGGACGTACGTAGTGCACTACAACTTTCAGTTTCTGCACACTCTCGACCCTCCCGGACTTCCTCCAAATTGCCTGCCTTTGAAAGTTAGAGCACCCATTATACTACTGAGAAACATGAAGACTCCCAAACTCGACTGCAGGTGAAAGCTACGCATCATAACGTCATTGAGGCCACAATTTTCAGAGGTTTTGGAGAAGGGGAGACAGTTTTCATTGCTCGAATACTCCTTATTCCTTCGGACTATTCTTTTCAATTTAAGAGACTGCAGTTTCCCGTCAAAACCTGCTTCGCCATGACGATCAACAAGGTGCAGGGACAGTCGCTGAAACAGGCTGGGGTCGACTTGAGGGAACATTGTTTTTCTCTCGGTCAACTTTATCTAGACTGTTTAGAGGTCAGTTCTCCAAACAACTTAGTGGTACTCAAACTAGAAAGGAAAACATCCAATATCGTCTAAGGTACAAAAAAATACTTTTATTACTATCGCGAGATTAAGTAGTTAACTGAGACGCGAAGCGTAAAGGTTAACTATATCTTCGGACAGGAATGAAACTTTTCACCGTGGTATGTATACTATTTTACTCACAATCGGTTTTAGTTAATATTTATTTAATTAGGTAAGCTTTAAATAATACATATTTTTATGGCAGTTTAATAAGTCACTGTAATAATAGTAATTTGTAGTTTTGAGTCATACTTTTTTCATAAATTTGCAGTTTGATAACGAGGGGGAGGACGAGTTAATCAAGCAAATGAATGAAAAAAAGGACTTTCAAAACGTGTTGTACACGTAGTTATTTGCATAGTAATTTCCTGGTCGAAATTTAGTTGAAAAGAACTTCGGAATTGACATTTCAATAAAATAGTTAAAAAAAGGGTAATTTTTTCACGATTTTTGCATTAAAAAAGTGGAACTTTCAATACGATTTTTCGTTAAAAAAAGACGAAAGACGACTTTCACGATCACTATGCAAAAATAGGAATTTGCGAAGCTGTTACTAGGTAACATGGTAACTTCATTGAAAGTGTCGTTTAGGTAGCCGGGAAAAACCTTTCCCGGCTAGCTGGAAAATAAAGTAAATGACTGGCTTTCCTACTGTTTTGAAGGTTGGAAACGTACCTATTATTAAGCGATTGCGAGTAAAACACTTTCCACCTCGGTATATAATATACAGTTACCATTACTTCGACGGGATTGGGGGTAAGATTGAAGGTAAGAAGTAGTAATTCGACATATTAGTTCTTTTTACAAATAGGGTCAAATCATTTTCAGGGCTTTTAGAAATTCATTCCTCCGAAGGGGTTAAATGTGGTAGATCGGTTTTTATAAAGATCTACAGCGAAGAAAGTACTACAGGTAGGAAGCCGAAATTCGGTATATTAGTTCGTTTTACAAGTTAGATCAAGTAAATTTCAAGGTTTTGCAGAATTCATCCCCGAAAGGGGTTAAATGGGACAAATTTGTTTTTCTAAATATCGCCACAAGGAAACTACTACAAGTATAGAAAGTTGAAATTGAGCATATTAGAACATTTTTCAAATCGGGTAAAATCATTTTCAGGGATTGCTGGAATTCGCCCCCAAGGAGGTTAAATGGAATAGATTTTATTTTCTAAAAGTCGCATGAACACGGCAGCTGCTGCAGGTAAGAAGTTGAAAATCAGCAGATCAGTTTCCTTTAGAAATCGAGCAAATCATTTTCAAGATTTATCCCCCCTAAAAGGGTTAAATGTGGTAGATGTGTTTTTCTAAAGATTGGAAGGAGGAAACTCCGACAGGTAGGATATTGAAATTCGGCATATTAGTCTAATTTACAAATCAGATCAAATCATCTTTAGGGTTTTGGAGAATTCATCTCCGAAAGGAGAATAAATGAAACAAATGTTTTGCCAAAATATCGCCACGGGAAGACTACTACAGGCAGTAAGTTGAAATTCGGCATTTCATATCGTTTTACTAATCGGAAATCATTTTCAGAGTTTTTTGAAATATATTCTCTCAAAGTGATTAAATAGACCAGAAGTGTTTTTCTAAAAATAGCCACACAGAAACTACTACAGGCAAAAAATGGTACTGTGCGAGCAAACCTTTAGTGCCGATATTCGGTTCGAGCGGATCAAAATTCGTTAGGTTGGCGATTACTTTTTTTGGTGGTGCTTGGATTTTACAAACTAATGGCGCTTCGGCCTTCTTCTCATTTTTTCAGCGAAGCTAGCAACTTGATTAGTCTGCTTTTGATTCTTTGTGTGCCCCTCACCGTTTGGCAGAGTTTTGGTGTAGAAGCGAATATTTTGACATTTAAATCCGCCCCGATTGGCGGAGTTAGTTGCACACAAACTTCTGCAAAAGAAATTTCCATGCATATGGCCCATATTCTTGGGGCGCGTTATTTTGAAATTTTGTCCGCTCTCGCGTGAAGCGAATGTCACTTATTTATACGATTTTCTACCCTACCAGCGGCACTCAAAATTCTCAATTTCAAGCCTAAAAAACGAACATAGCGATGAAATTTTAAATGTGTCTACTGGTTTAATAGATGAGATAAGATTAATGGAACGTAATTTATTTGAGAACTGCTTAGATTTGGTATTCAAGGAACAAGCCACAGGCAGAAGAGTATTATTACCGCGTATAGATTAACACATTCTAATATTGTACTACCTTTTTGCCTTCGGAAAAGAAATTTTTCTGTGCGCTTATCATTTGCCATGACAATTAATAAATCACAAGGACAAACTATGGATAACGTTGGAATATATCGTATTTGCCACATTTAGCCATAATCAAGTATATCTAGCAGTATCACCTGTGAGTAGTTTTAAAAACTTAAAAATTTAATATTTACCTAATGGATCTTGCCACACGTTACAAAAAAGTTTTGTTACTTGCAAAATACTTTGCAAACTGGTCCACTAGTAGTTATTAAAGTATGTACCATTAATATACATACTATCATGAACTGATTTTGTTTATTTTTAATAAATCACCAAACATTTTCTGGTGCAGTCAGAATCAACTTTTCGGATAATGTGCAAACATTTTTTATATGCGGTATTTATAGCCCTTTTAACCATTTTCTTAACCTCGACGTAAACACAACGAAGGCCGTTGTCATACGGGTTTTTCTTACATTTTCTTTATTTTAATGTCTTTAACAACAGAAGGCGGAAGCCATAGAGGATATATGTGTTTTAATGAACTACATTTAGGAACGGAGTTAGTTATTGCTAGTATTATACTCGTAGCAAAACTAATTTTTGCATCTACTAACTGTAAAATACAGTCACTTCATTTTATATTGGTTCTCTATAAAATGTCTACGACGCGACGTAATCATGCATTTAACGGCATCTAGTTAATAATGATTTTTCTAGTTAAAATGTAATATAAATCGAATTAATAAATTTAGGAACTACAAAATTCAAACCAAAAAACAATTAACTGTATATGTATTCCAAAAGTTAAAGCTTTCTGTAAGTAGATTGTACTAATACTTAAGTAAGTCTGCACTGCCGGCGGCAGTATATTCAAGGGATGATAATATAGTATTTCTACTTCGATAAAAATTTACGCAGTAACTAATTACTTATTCAACTTAGAGCTTTAAATAGCATAGCATTCCAAACCCAGTAGGTTAGTTGATACGCATACTTCACAAGGTGTGAAATATTGTTTATGTAAAAATAGATACATTTTAATAACGCCTTCTAAAAAGTTGCTAAAATAGTACAAATATTGAGTCATGTTCAAGAGAGAAAGCACGTAAAGAAAAAGCTCTGGCCTGTCAGCAAACGCCGAAGGTCTACAAGATTACATTTTACTGAATGCACATGAGGTAAGCATCGAAATGTAGAAACTATCATAGAAACGGATGCAAGAATCCTGATTACTTACTAAAGTTATCGCAAGTTTCAGCATTAAAGCTTGAGTAGGAGACAAACTTCGTATTCTAGAACTTTTAAAACTATTCGGAGGTTGTCTCGACGTGGCTGCTGAGGCAAATGTATTTTTTATCCTTCAACGTTATACCACGCTGTTGAAGAATAATCACATCTAACTCAATCTACCTCAGTTTCGTTGACAATACTTTAATTAAATTGTAAATAAAATTCTACTCCTTCCATGTTAATATATTAAATGCCAGAATTCAATTATATAAGTTAAATACCTGCTTATAACGGATCATCCGGAAAGTTTTCCGCGGAAACGTCTGCCATGAAAGCAAAACGTCTTGCCGAATGACAAAAAGCCGGCAGTGCAGTATATTTACAGGTCTTCCAGGTTATTGGACTTGGTACCGTTCCAAGTTATTTGTTGAATCCTCAATGCACTTCCGGAACCATTACGGTTGATATCAGCATAATTCTGATGTATCCGACATACGGTTTCAGGTACAGAGAGTTTGCAAAAGTGCTTTCCGTGTGAAACTAGTACTGCAGAGAACAGTGGACAGAATTGACAGTGCATAAAATATGGATCTGCAGTGCTACAATGATATATATGAAGTGCACTATCAAACACTCTTGACGGTGCAATCATTGTGCTGATTTTAATAAATAAATGAGCGTGATTAATCAACTCCACTGTCATTCTATTCTTCTTTACTTTTCTTGTACCTACTTATACTATATATTCGCACGTGTATTTTTGTAATAAGGTCACAATTGTTTCAATATGATACATTTACTTTTGATGTTTCCCAGTTTTGAGAATTCCTTTGAAGACATCATATAAAAGCAATTGCAGATCACTCTTTGCAAATAAACAATGAATAAGACAGCGCAAGCTGTAATAGCACTAGCAGGCGAGATTACTGTCAAAGTTCTCAGAAGTTGCATTTTACCTACTAACGACACTTAACCTAGATATTTCAACATCGGAAAGGATATTATAAGGGAGATCGATGCTAAAAAGTCGTTGCGAGTAAGGAGCAAAACTTCATTCCGCGTTTGCTGGAGAATAAAAAAATAAAGCATTACAGTGTTTGAGATTTTTCGAATAAATTGTATTCTTATCTTTCGCCAACTTGTACAGAGGCAAACACATTTAATTTTGCACCATTCTTCAGTTATATACACTTCTCCAATAAATTAACGCACCAAAAAAAGGTAGCCAAAAGTTTAAAGTTAATTATGGTCGAAACCACTTATCCGATTTGGACGATTTTTTTTTGAATGACACGTCGTCTCTTTCAGAAAGTTAGTGTACTACTCCATTCGCATAGAAACTGATTTTTTTATAAATACCGGGTGTAACAATTATAACGTATTTTTTCCATAAAATGTATAACACCCTGTGGAGTTCAACAGCTACAATATCAAGTTATAATTCAAAGCAAACTCTACCCTTATCTTTTTATAACATTTTGCTTTTTGATTCACTCTTTTATCTTAGCTACTGCAAGAGAAACACAATTTTATAGCATAACATGTTTTTATTGACTTTAATTTGCATTAAATTCACTAAAGTAGCAGGCTATGGAGAAACAGAAAGAAACAGTAATTGTCATCAGATAAATACAACTGTCAAAAAGCAGTAGTTGATAGAAGTGTGTTTTCGGTGTTAGTCCTTAACGTTTTTTTGCAAAATCTTTAATTTTCTCAGTATGCAACGTGAAACACGAAATCTTATTCGCGAAGAATGTGCTCAAGCATTAGTTCTGTTTGAGGAAGGTTAGAAGTTATTCTGGCCAGAGGCGAAAATACTCGCTACTGAGACTTTCGTTTACCTTTTTTCTTTACATTTTGTTTCTTTTTTTGTTGTTGTTAAATTAGGTCTCCATTAACACATGTTATGCTATAAAATTGTGTTTCTTTTGCAGTAGCTAAGATAAAAGAGTAAATCAAAAAACAAAATGTTATAAAAAGATAAGGCTAGAGTTTGCTATGAATTATAACTTGATATTGTAGCTGTTGAACCCCACAGAGTATTAAAAATTTTATGGAAAAAACACGTTATAATTGTTACACCCGGTATTTATAAAAAAATAAGTTTCTATGCGAATAGAGTAGTACACTAACTTTCTGAAAGAGATGACGTGTCATTCAAAAAAAAAATCGTCCAAATCGGATAAGTGGTTTCGACAATAATTAACTTTAAACTTTTGGCTACCTTTTTTTGGTGCGTTAATTTATTGGAGAAGTGTATATTAGGCGTACTAAAATCGCCATGATGAGTTCTATAGTATAATAAAAAATTATTTTCATCTAGTATGGCTATGGAATAACTCTTAATGTATGTATGCAACTATAAGACACTTAAACATCAAATGTCAGGTTTGACATTTAAGTATGAACGTAGTTGCATTCATAAATCAAGAACTATACCATAGCCATACTAAATGAAAATAATTTTTGATCATACTTTACTAACTACAGTAAACAAAAGTAGCCGTTTAACTTTTACTAAACAATGTCGCTTATTACCAGTATTCATGAACTCACAATTAAGTTAGCCAATTCAAGTCTGATACGGAAGTATATTGAAACAAATTATTTTCGTTTTCAAGCTGAGGTTGCTCTAAAATAGCTAATTTATTTTAGAAATGTGGAAGAGAACAAAGTATGCTCTCCATTTTTGTCGTCTAGCTATAACGGCTTGTTTGCATAGTGATCATTTTTACTTCCTTTTACAATAAAGGAAGTAAGTATTGGATTTACCGCAAAAATTCGAAATTGAATTTTCAACAGATGTGCACGTTTTAGACTATCTGTCAATCTATGTGTCTATCTGAGTGTGAACAGAATATCTCAAAAATGAAAACAGGTATGACGTTGAATTTCAAATATAAGTTTTGTGTACTATCTACATGCGACAGCAAGCTTGAAACGGGACAATTTGTGCCACCTGTGGTTATATATTTTATACCTTTTACTATATACACGATTAGTAATAAAGCTTAACAAGGTTTCGGATGCGGACTCGCTAGTGTAAACTTGCGGGAATGTGCGGACTCTGCACTATGATCCTTAGAACAAAGAACAGCAAAAATTTCAACAACGTCGTGGGCCGCGGTAGTTTAATTCACCTCCAAGCTCGTAAAGGGTGCGGATCGGTCTTTTAAAAGTGTTTTTGAAGGTTTGCGTGTGCAAGCAGCCGACGCCATGCACCTCCAAACGAAGTACCGTTTATCTACGTAGAACATCACTTTGGAAGTAATTTTGCGGTGTTCCGATTCGACAGCGCTCGAAGCTGCAATTTTGACCTCAAGAAGGCATTTAGCACTGTTCCCGGCTCTTTGGTGGCAGGATTAAAACCAGGTTAGTTACTGCTTGAAACCGCGCTACGAATTAGGAAAGCAGTTACAATATTATTAGTAATTGTTTTTATGAATAATTGCGCAACTGTGAACAATGTGTTAACGGCCCAGATAGCGGGGAAGTACCGGCAGCCATTACGCAGTCATCACATCATTTGCTGACTCGGCGTCCAGGGCATCCCAAGCATTGGCCCATTTTAAAGAATCGACAACTTCGCGTTCAGGTTATTCGTGTGCGCGGAATTACATTACACCTCGCGTTCGTGGACTCTGGCTTTGCATGAATAACTGAACTCTTAAGGATCTAGTTAGGCATTTTTTTCATTTATAGCGCGCAACCGTTTTATGTATTTGTTTGTATTTTCTTGTGTGTGTTTTCTTACAGATTATATGTATTTATGTAAACTGTTGGGTTTTTCTTACTGATAGTTTTTGCATGTGTAAGTACAATATTCTAGGTGACAACGACCTAACCTCAAACAATATTAGCTTACCCTTAGCCGCACTGACGATGCTAATAAAGCCTTATACCTCACCGACTGAATAAGCTAGCGACCCAGAGCATTGTAAGGTAATAGTACAGTAGAGAGTAGGGCTAGGTAAAAGCCGTGTTACAAGCTCTTGAAGAACGTCGCATAACAGGGAGTATGGTGTTTACTCTTGTGGTTTTTCAGTTTTTTTATATTTTTCAAAAAGGGCTCTGACGAGTTTTTTCAAACTACATTTTTATTCCATTTTTAAGATGTATTGATGTGAGATAGGTGATTTTCCAATTTAATAACTCTAAAATGAGTTTCTTTTGTGTTTTTGCTTGTTTTATTAACTCCTATTTAAAATAGAACACCAGGTATATTAGTACATTTTTGAATTCAAATTAAAATTTTAGAGAAAATTTGTCTCTTCAACTAACGTTCTATTTTGTACGGTTTCTGTATAATTTGTAATTTTTGGAAATTTTTGACAAAAGCTTAAAGATTACAATTAAATTTTTGACTAATTATAGGATTACTCTAAAAGGAAGTTGTATACGTGTATCACACCAGATTTTTTAACGAAAAATCGTAAAGAAAGTAACACCTTTTTTAACTATTTTATTGAAATTGTTGTCAATTTGATAGTTGTAAATTCTGAATTCAATTTAAACCAAATTTCAAGTTACAAGAGATCACTATGTAAAAATATAACATGTACAATACGTATGAAAGGAACTTTTTTTACTGCAAATTCGTGAAAATAGTATAACTTGCATAACTAGTTGCACAATGTACTACTTATTACGATCAAGCTTTCGTAATAAATAATTCTTTGCTTAACAGAATAGCATTTCACTTTTCATTTTCGGTATATATTCTGTATACGTATAATTATATTTTTTCATAGTGATCATGAAAGTCGTCATTTTTTAACGAAAAATCGTGAAAAAAATACACTTTTTTTAACTATTTTATGATAATTGTAAATTGTCAATTTGACAGTTTTAAATTCCAAAGTCCTTTTCGACTAAATTTCGAGTTACAAGATCACTGTGCAAAAAAACTACGTGTACAACACGTTTTGAAAGTCTCTTTTTTCATTCATTAGCTTGATTAACTAGCGCTTCGCCGTCATTAATCAAACTGCAAATTCATGAAAAATAGTATGACTTTCAAAACTAGTTGTACAAATTCTATTGCATCTTCTTAGCCATAATTTTTAAAGGTGTTAGTGTGATTGCCGAAAAGCGTACATTGTAACCAATGTTCAGGTGTGATGTTCGAACTTAGTACCTGACAAATGAAAAAGCAAGCGTTTTACCAGCCCGCTACTCCATTTTTAGATTTTACTATCGTTATAAATATCAAACGAGATAAGTATATCAAAAGAAGGAATAGTAATGAAATAGAAAAACAAGAGAAGAAATACTATACATGGTTGTAACAGGCGCAGCAGAAACGAGAGGTAGAGTTAAAGAGGCGATGATGGAGTTTTTGGAAAATAAATTGGGAATGCTAGCAAAATATTCGAAGGGCACAGCATAAGGATTGCGATGAAA
Source organism: Agriotes lineatus (assembly GCA_940337035.1). Taxonomy (NCBI): domain Eukaryota; kingdom Metazoa; phylum Arthropoda; class Insecta; order Coleoptera; family Elateridae; genus Agriotes; species Agriotes lineatus. Next base: position 196,129,400 of record OW679194.1, on the reverse strand, counting down.
ATTTAATATGTTTATTAATAACGATTTAATATTTAAAGAAATGCAGATGCAAATAGTTATTATAAATATAGCTAGAGAATACAAATCGATGGGTGATAGAATGAAAAGAATACAGAAAAATTATAATAGATGAAGAGAAATATGATTGGAAAGATGGTAACAATCTGGAAACATTAAAGTCATACTACAGAGAGCTGATAACTCCGCAGGAGCAAACATGTATGCAAAAAAGATTATTATAACCGCGAAGCAAATATAGAGAACCTGGATACGGAGCTGTGTTCTAAAGCATTTCATACGTTATTTCAGCTTTTGTAATTTAAAGAAGAAAGTAATAAGCCACACTCAATCTTTTTAATTTCTAATTTTAATAATTGTTTACAAGTAAAAAAAAAGATAATCAGCAAATTAATTAATTACTATTGAAAATTATTTGTATTCCAAGACCATACGCGATTATTAAGCATTAAAAACATCCAGTTTTTTCTTTAAATTACAAAAGCTGAAATAACGTAATCAATGCTCTGACAGAGGTCAGTATTCAAAAATTTGTTGATGGTCAAAAAGGACTCAAACCGTAATTAAACCACAATGTGTAGCAGATTGGTGAATTCAGAGTAAATACATCAGAAGGAACTGTATTAAAAAAAAAAAGTTGATGACTGCTCGAATACGAAACGTCGGAGATAAAAACTCATAAGGTAGTCTTTAAGTTTATTGAATGTTGCTATCAAGAAGTGTTGTCACTTTTGCTCTAACATTAATATTAATGCCAGAAATTTATAGAATTCAAAATCCAAAAATCCGGTTTTTTAGATAACTCAAAAGCAAAAAGTCATATTAGCCCAGTCAAATGTTACATGGAAACTAACATTAAATGGGGTATTAATAATTCTTGGAGAGGTGTTTCGGACCATTAATGGGACTACAAATCCAGATTTGTAACCCTCAGATACCTGTGCTCGCTGAATGGCGGTTGAAAAACAGCGATTTTTTCGGACTTTTTTCGGTTTTTTGACAAGATCTCCTAAACTATGCGTTTAATGGAAAAATTCTACCATAGCTTTTTTTAATTAAATTAAATTTTATACAAAATAAGATCAAAATCGTTTTGGTAAGTTATATAGTTACCGAGAAACGGCTTTTCAAAGATTGACCTTTTTTCCAAAAAGTAAAAATTTTAAGTTTTCTTCATGCTTCGAGTTGGGATACCGGCAAAATGACACGTCCTACAGACAAGTCAAGAGCATAAAAATTGTAGGGAATTTAATAAGCTTTAATTTGAGCTTTAATAATGAAATTGTGGGTCCAATTTTAATATATTTCTTATGCCCTCCATAATCATACCTTATCAGGTGCTTTTCCTGAATTTGTGGCGGACGACCTATATGACGTCATATATCCAAGATGATGGTCACCCCAGACATCATCTGAAGTTCTCGATTATAACCCTTGATAGGGTCATCCTATCAATATTGTGTACTGAACGCTTTTTATTTACAAGGAAATTCTCTATAAAGAAGGTGCTTAGCAATTTATCGATATCTTTTACCGTTTAGGTGTTTTGTTTCAGATAAAAACGGATTGATAATCGCAAGCCGGGCAGTTTAATACTTTCAATAGTTTAAAATTAACTTTGGACACAATGTCTACGCCACAAATTCATCTCCAAGTATCCCTGCCTCCATCTGCAAAAAAGGCAAGGCTGCAGACTAATTACGAGCTGTGTATTTATGCCAAAATAAGAAGAAGTCGCCATTGGTTAAACCTATTAACTATGATAAAGTGTTAGAGTGTGTAAGAAAGAGAGCAGTATGGAATGATAGTGAACACATGTTAATTGATAATCGATTAAGAAATGTGAAGGTTGAAGAATTGGTAAAAGGAAAACGCATCATGGCATACAGATTGCCACAAGAAGTGTACTCGTAAAATCCAAATGGACCGAACTGAGAGATTATTTGAACGGGAAACGAATAAGCCTTCTTGTTCTAGTTCCGCTGATGAAGATAGTAATGTAGGTTGCACAAGATCAAAAACCCGTACGAGTGACAAAAATAAATGTTTTTTCTGTCGGGAAGAATGAAAGAGAAGAAATCTATTAATTTCTGTGAAAACAAACTCTGTCGGTCTGAAATTAAAAGAAGTAATTGAAATATCACAAAATGAAGCCCTAAAAAATCGATTTCGTGATTGTACAGATCCAAGAGATCCTCATGCAAAAGACATTCTATATCACAAACCTTACTGGGTAATGGAATATATGCATATGGTTAACACTACGGTTATGTTCATACGATCTGTTCGGTCAGCTAACTGGGAATTGCACACTGCTTCACTACGGGCCGGTTGCAGAAATCAATGTTAAGTCTGGTGTTAGCTAACGCGACGTTAAAGTGAACAAAAACGAATCAAATCTCAAATGCTTATGGTAACTAATACATTAGTAAACAAAATTTGATGCGATTTTGTTCACTTTGACGCTACGTTAGCTAACACTAGACTTAACATTGCTTTCTGCAACCGGCCCGTCGAGTTTTTGTCCCCTACTTCTTTGCTCTGGATTTAACGAACTATGTAAGTATGATATCATAGTAGGTAACTAGCTGACATAAAATGTCTTAAAAACCAGATCTGTGGAGCGAATTCATGAAAGATAATTGGGGTGTTAATAAGCCCCTTATTATAAAATAAACTTCTACGTACTTTCACTGCGGTTTCAACAACTAAACTATCGTACGAAAAAGACTTCTCTCGGGTTCGGTTGGGCTGGAAGGGGAAACAAAAGAAATATAAAACTCCGGCTGACCTTGGGGTCTTTCTCTCTTTACAAGTTCCTTTCGTCTAAGCTGGCCCTTTTCAAAAGTTCTTCAATGACAACCACTGTAAACTTTCTCAACTTAGTTATACGTTATTTTCTGCCAACATGTTATGAAAAAAACATTAATTAAGGTGTTGGTGAAGGAAACGATGTGACTTAACTTTCAACAAAAAAAAAAGCATTTTTTTCATCTTTCTTTACGAGGACCAGCTTTAGCTCAAATTAAATCTTATTAAATTTCCTACAACTTTGATGCTCTTGACTTTTCTGTGGGACGTGTGATTTTGCCGGTATCCCAACTCGAAGCATGAAGAAAACTTAAAATTTTCACTTTTTGTAAAAAGGTCAATCTTTGAAAAAACGTATCTCGGTAACTATATAACTTACAAAATTTTGTATAAAATTTCATTTACTTTAAAAAAGCTATGCTAGAATTTTTCCAACAAATGCATAGTTTAGGAGATCTTGTCAAAAAACCGAAAAAAGTCCGAAAAAGTCGCTGTTTTTCGACCGCCATTCAGCGATCACAGGTTTCTGAGGGTTGCAAATCTGGATTTGTAGTCCCAGTAATGGTCCGAAACACCTCTCCAAAAATTATTAATACCCCATTTAATGTAAGTTCAAGCATTTTTTGTGTAACATTTGACTGGGCTATATTCAGGGTTTCTAGGCGTTATTTTGTTAGTCATTTAATTACACAACTTTTTTCAATTTAACCAAATTTGTATCTCTTACTATTAATCAGATCCCCATACTAGACCTTCTTATCTTGGACACACTGTATAGTTATTACATACTGAACGCAGATTTTTTTTGTAACTCACTGGGTATTGTGAAACAAACACCCTGAAAACGTGAGAGAGCAAAGACTATGGTGACTAGACAACATACACCGGCTAACAACTAAAATACTTACAAGGAGAATACTTCTGAAGAGACCCCATAGAAACAGAGCTCGAGGGGGGGGGGTCAAATATAAAATGAGGAAAGAGTGTGATGGAAGCGCCAGATAGACAGGGCTGGAAGAAAACTCTTTGAAAAGCAGCAGCTGTAACGGTAGTATGTTTAAGTATATTTAAGAACAGAAATGCATTCTAGAAGAGAAACGACTAAAAAATGTTATGACCGAGTGGAATATTATACGATTGATAATGGTTGGTAAGTTTAGGGTTCAAAGAATATTGAACACCAGAAAACTATACTAAACAGCTGAAAACCATGTAAGGTTTAAAAGACCGACAGATAAAAAAAGTAGCTGTATTCCTGTAGCTACCAGTAATTTACATATAGAATTGGTTTTTGGAAAATTAAATAAGTTGACAATGATAAGCCTAGCATTGCTAGATGAATTCCTATACATCATTTAAAATGTTGGCTCCTTTTTTTATTTATCCGCCATTTTGTTCTTGTTTCTTACGAAATAAGAGTGTGGTTTTTTAGACATTCTTATTCTACTTCTTCATATTATACAGGGTGTCCCCAGTAAAGGTTCAGGCATCCTTTTTCTATCATGAAAGATGAACACAAAACTGCAAAAAACTGTCTTGTGCAGTTTAGTTTTCTTGTGGTGTGGTTAACGTTGGTATGTCCAACAGCAAATTGTAAGGAACTATAAAGAGAAATAAAATGCATATTTTATCAATAGGAAATACATTTAACATAAAAGTTATTGACTAACTTGTTTTATCTATTCCTATTTTTTGTTTGAGATTGTGTTAAAAGATAAGAAATTTTGTTAAAATTAAACATGAAGACAATGCAATGAACAAAAACAAAAATGGAAACAAAGATGGTGCGGCCGATTGTGTTGTTCGCGGGTGAGACATGGATACTGAGACAATCGGATATACAAGTATTAGAGTTTTGGGAAAGAAAAGTCTTAAGGAAAATATTTGGAGGCAAGAGAGGACAAGACGGTTGGGAGAGAAGAACAATTCTCGAACTTAAACAGCTGTATAACGAACCAAGTATAACGGGTGTCATAAAGGCACAAATGATACGCTAGTTGGGGCACGTTTGGAGAATGCTAGAGGACAGGTCGCAAAGGAAAATACTGGATAGCAAAAGTGGAGGAAAAAAGAAAAGAGGACGGCCAAGGGACAGATGAGGTGGAATTGAACATCAGGAGCCTAAAAGTGTTCAACTGGAAGAGAATGGCAACAACTAAGAAAATATGGAAGGAAATTGTAAACCAAGCCATGGACGGGCTGAGCTCGTAGTGCAAAAATTGCAAACCAAACCAAGCCATGAGCCTCCTAGGCTCGCAGTGCTTTATTATATATAAAGAAAAATAAAACGCATATTTTATCAATAGGAAATACATTTAACATAAAAATTATTGACTAATTTGTTTTATCTATTCCTATTTATTTTTTGAGATTGTGTTAAAAGATAAGTAATTTTGTTAAAATTAAACATGAAGACAATGCAATGAACAAAAAATAAAAATGGAAACAAAGATTCAAAATTCTTAAAGACAAATTTTTACTGTCAGTTGTGACATCAGATATTCACTTGCGTTTGATTTTTTTCGAACATAATTTTTATTTGTACCATGGAGTATGCGGCATATGAATATGCAAACATGATATGAGTTTTAGGAGACTCTCAAAGAAATTTAAATGAAACTGCAAGGATGTACGCCATTCGTTTTCCCAACAGAAGGCATCCTTCTCATACTGTGATAAGGGCTGCAGATCGAAGACTAATAGAAACTGAACCATTATTCCAGCTCATAATATGAGCGGAGGTCGGCCAAAAATGGGGAAACCCAACTTAGAGGAAAATGTTTTACAAATAGTAGCTGAAAATCCAGAAACTAGTATATAAAGTTTTTCTAGAAAAGTGGGTGATGTTAAAACTCGTGTACATAGAATTTTAAAAGATGATTGACTGTATCTTTATCACTAAACACGAGTTCAGAATTTATTGCAGAAAGACCATCTACATCGATTTACCTTTTGTGGGTGGTTGGTAAAAGCTCATAGAAAAAATCCTTTGTTTATAAGCAATGTGTTATGGACGGAAGAAGCTACATTTAGAAGAAACGGCATCTTTAACTGTCACAGGGCTAAATGCAGAAAGTTATTTATAATTTTTAAATGATAACCTTCCGGGCCTACTGGAGGATTTTCCTTTTGTACTTCGGAGCGATATGTGAGTGCAGCTCGATGGTGCACCACCACATTATGCAAGTGTGATTCGGCATTGGTTTACCCATCCTTACCTTGACAAATGGATCGGTCATGGGCGACCAAGAGATTGGCCAACGAGAAGTCCGGATTTAACACATTTAGACTTTTTCCTGTGGGGGCACTTGAAGAATTTGGTTTATGTTACTCCTGTCTAAACCGAGAAAACCCTACCGATCAAACCCCAGAATGTTGCAACGTGTTCAAGATGCAATTATTATGAGTGCACCTAAGTGCTGCGAATCCAATGCGGGGCACTTTAAAACGTTTTATAATAATGTAATGTTTTTTGAGCCAAAGAATTGGTTGAGAATTATTTTTGCTTGTTACTTAATTTTGTAAATAAAAATATAACTTTGCGTATTATTTTTTGGTCTAGATTTAATAATATTTATTAGGGCATTTAATTTTGTCACTTCCAAGCGGCCTTCTTGTTAAGTACATTCATTAAACAAATCTAACCGAACAGCGTTGTCAAATTTAATGTTATTTTTATGCTTCGTATGAGAAAACTAGACAGTGTAGAAAGTTTTTTGTTGATAATTTTAGAGTTCTCATGCTTTACAGAACCCTGCTACCCGAAGCTTTAGTGTGAGTGTTGCAGAACACCCTGAATACAAATATGAAGTTCAAATTTAAAAATTCCGAAACAATGCACAGATGAACAAATACGCATATCGAAGAATGCCCGCCATTTTGTCCATGTTCCTCACGAGATGGGAGGTTAGTACACACCGATAAACAATTAACGAATTCAGATACGACTTCGTTTTACGGAGTTCGTGAAAAACAATCTAATATTATTTTTTTAATAAGGTGTAGCTTAGCTAATATCAACTACAACATTTTGAAATTTGGAATTTCAAATCATACTCCGATTTTGTTCTATTACTAGTTTTCTGGACGGAAAATGTATAATTCTGGTACGTTTATGCCGTTGCTATACAAGAAACAATAAAAGTTTCTATAACGACAAGAAATAACAGCAGGGGAATAGTTTTTCGGCCTAGACCGAGAAAGACGTAAAGTAAGTTAGTAATTCTTGCATTTATTTCGATCACAGAAAAAATAGTATGTGTAACAAGTAGGAAAAGTGGATTTCCCGGTCTCGTGTGGTTGGTTTGACTGGGCTGACGACACGGGAGCAATATCGACAGACGACCTGGAATATAGTACTTTTTCAAATAGTTACAAGATATGCTATTACCTATGTTCATTAAAAAAAAATGAATTCTTTAGAAATTTTCATGTGTAGCAGATTATAGAAGCAGTACCACTAAAATACTAGTCTTGGTTACCTCCCACTGGTTTAAAAGATAAAAGAGAAAAGTGATAGTGCATTTTAAAGTTGTTTTCTTTTCGTACCTACTAGGTTAATAACATTTCATTAAAACTGTATCTCTACGTTATAATTTAAAAATGTTGGTGTATATTAATGGAACCTAAAAGAGTTCAAACGTTTAATTTAAAAAAAAAATAGAATTCCGCTACTAAAATCTAGAATATAATCCAGAAGCAAGTCCAATTTGCTTATGCGTTACAATTACTTTTTTTTTTCGATCGTAATAAACCAATAAATTAATAACTTGCGTTACGTTGCTACCTAACTTACCACCTTACGTTTTTGGTGACTTAGACCGGAAAAGTTTTGCCGGCTTAGGTCGAAAATGTTATTCTCGTACTGTTATTTCTTGCAGTCTTAAAATAGACTACTTTTGCGTTTTGTTATTGTTTGGTGTTTATCAACGACGTAAACATACCATAATTATGCATTTTGCGGTCCGAAAACACGTCAGAAAAGTATCATGTTACTTCCGATAGTCTCAGATCTTTCTAAAAAATTTTTGTAAATTTCTCACCAAATATTATTTTTAGAATTTTTTGTTACATTTTTTTATCATTTCGAAAATGCCAATTCATTGACAAAATTACTTCAGTTTCTTACGTTCATTAAACGTAGTTTTGTATGGTGTACTATACATAACAGTTTAGATTTTTTGTAATCTACCGTTAGCACGACGCATTTCTCTTATGAAAAACCTTAACAGATTTATTTCTCGATGCCGATAAGCATGCTTCCATATTTTTACGATACTTAAAGATATTATCCTCAAAATTTATGTAAACGGCGAACTAAAAGGAACCCTACCGATTGGTAATCCACAAGAGCACCCCGCAAAATCGATAAATTATTCCTTCCTCTTACTAGAGCTTACCTATTTATTCGCTTCCGGTAAGGTTATGGGAAGGTATAGCGTTCCATTTAATTTAATTGGCACACCAAACAAAGCGTTGTTGGTTTAACGGGCCAGTGAAACGATTTAGTGAGATACGTTTTTGTTACGCCCAAAAGACTTGACCTGAATCTGTTATTTCAAAAATATCATTTTACAAAGCTACGATTTTCAATTTCAAGGTTTCAAAACTTTTCCAGTACCAAAAAAAAAAAAAACAAAATAAAAACGCAAAAACGTTCATTAACAACCGCATAATACAGTAAAATTTAAAATATATTTGTGCTATTGGACCGGTAGTATTTCATAATAAATAGATGGATTACATTTTTTGGTAAGGGATTGCGTGAGAAGCGCAAATAAGTAAAAATTGCCGAGAAAAATCTTGGTGGCAGATCGCTCACCTCTCAAGCATAAATCTCGGTGGTTTCTTCAAGTCTGAGTTATCTCGTTATCTCAGTATTCTTTGCAGTAGGCGCTGTAGCGCTACAGTAACTGCACTGCGTCTTTGAACACAATGTTTGCTATATTCCTTCAGTTGCTGCCGTAGAAAACAAATTGGACGCAGATTCCGCGATCTGACCTCACATTTTTATTTTCCTTTGCCAGAATTGTGTTTCTTAACACAATTTTATTTTTAGATGTATAAAGCGTTGCTTAAGTAAAGCGAAATAATTGTTACGAAAAAAGGTAGTACATTGAATTCCGCTATGTATTAGAATAAGTTTAAATATCAAATTTAAATTTCCACCTAAGAGCAATTATCGCATCACATAACCCCCATAAGCTCCGTGTAACTGATTATAATTTACTTGTTCAACTGCACCAGTTTCATATTTTATATGAGTTTAAGATGTTTCACCAAGCCACTATTACTCTACCAGTTATATTTTTCATACTTGAATTACTTTTAGGATATGAAATTGTCTGGTTGTCGTTTAAACTGAGTTTTCCTGAAAATAGCAAAAACACGGATTTATAAGAAAGATTCAATGGAATACTATAGATGTCTTGTATGTCTTTTTCCGTTGAAACTATTATGGGTATTTAAAGGATTTTCAATAAAACTAGAGACGAATTTCTGAAACAACAAAGCAGTTTCACACAATACCTTTACATATTATTTTAAAATTGCTGCTCCTTTATTACGCGTTTACTGACTGCATTAATATTTTCATTTTCTTTGTTCCACCAACTAGAGTAGTTCTACGATTCTTGCTTCCAATATCTAAACCGGTATGTTCTGAGATAGATAATTTAATACTACTTAGAAAGCAATAACAAATATTGATGTTGGTAAGCTGCAGCCTTCCTAAAATGTGTACAATAGTGAAAATGTCTATATATGGTTAACAGGAAGATGAAAATAATGGAAAGGTTTATACGTATAATTCTTTCATTGTTTTACTGTCCTTTTTTAATGTTACTTGTTGAACGAGGTTTTAACGCTGATCTGTATCCCCTGTTATGCATCAGACTTTATTTTATTTTTTGTGCAATTTTTAAAGAAAAATGTGTAATTCTGATTTAAAAGATGTCGATGTACATGATAATCTCAAAAAGCATTACAATTTATTTAAGACTAGCTTTTGAGCCCACCGCGTAAGTAGCCTTTTACTACTTAAATAGTTTTTTCACTTTTAAAATTGAATTGTATATAAAGTTGCAGAAGAAAACGTTTTAACGTCTTTAATATAGGTAGACAGGTACAAAATAGGTAAAAATATCTTGACATTGCTACTGTAATTTCTGAAAAAATGTGGGCGCCATTGAGGTATTTTGGAAAATCTTGGTCGCTATTGAAACCATCTTTCACAGTGAAAAATATCATTTAATTAACGTTTGAAGGAAAATTCTTTCGCATGTGAAAAAACATATATTTTACTTCTATTAAGCCGCTTGCGGGTTGTAAAAACATATTGTTTGTATTTCGTGGGAGAAATTAGTGTTTTTTGGCCCATCCTCAAGCACAGCAAGAAACACTCATTTCGCGCACTAATACAAAAACAACTAATTTATTTACGTTACCATTGACGTGCACGAAATACTTTTCACACGATGACAATATTTTATATACATCGCATCCAACTCGTGATCAACTGATTTGGAGTTTATTCTCAAGCACCAAAGTGTAATGTTGTGCACTATGTAAATAAATAGCTATTGCGTGGTTTCTGGTACCTACTTCATTAATTCATATTACTCATTAAACAAAGATATTTTATGGGAATTCATATATTATTTTCCTAAATACGCAAAACTTGAAATGGCCGGATGTGGTTATATTACCATTACTATTTTTCTATGGTCAGGTTTGGTACTAGTCACTCAGTATACAGCGGGTCCAAGATAAGAAGGGCCAGTATGGGGATCTTGTTAATAGTAACAGATAGAAATTTGGTTAAACGAAAAAAAGTTGGTTAATTAAAAGACTAACAAAATTACACCTAGAAATCCTTGATATAATTTTGCGTTTTTAAGTTATCTTAAAAATTTTTGGGTTTCTAATTAATTTTTCCCGCTGCTGATCATGTAAGTCAGTGATACAGCCTTAGTAACAAAACGTGTAAGTCGGCGATTATATTTGTTTGCAGCGTTTTCTTGACAACGGAACTTAATACTTTTATTAAGTTCCTAGGATAATAAAATTAGCAAAGCAAGATGCAGATTGAGACGTTTTGTTTATAAATCGCAAGTGTTGATGTGACATGTGACAGTCATAGGTAACAGGACTCACGAAAATTAATCCTGGTGACAGGTGACAAACCAAACGATTTTTTCAAAAATCTAGGAAAATTTTGATTAGCAGCGGGAAATAGTATATTGTATGTTAAGAGCTGAAAGTGCATTCTTGCCGCTTGCGCATGAATATTGCTGGTTGAGACGAAGTCGAAACCAGCAATCATGCAAAAGCGGCAAGCGCACTTTTAGCTCGAAACATACATACTATTTTTTCGACGACTGAGCATATTATTAAAGGAAAATATCAAATTTCGTTTTATCACAAAAATTAATTGACAATCACGTTAACATTACTCGCGCAGTCTATATGACATGTGACGCGATTATTTCCACAAATGACGGGCGTTGTCAAGGAAACATTCGGGCGTGGCTACCTATTTTGTTCACGCGGAAACCCAAAACGCTCGGCGAGCGGCAAAAAGATGAAAACGCACGCTCAGCGGCAAATGTCAACTTTCTGTTGTCAAATGACAGTGAGAAAAATCAACTTTCGATGTCAGTCGTCGAAAAAATATAATAAGATAACTCGGAATGTAACGCCTATTAACATTTTCGGCAGGCAACAAGCCGCGACTTCGTCTTGGCTTGTACTTGCCTACCTCAAATGTTAATAGGTCCTTACATTCCTTGTGACTTAAATAGCTATTTTTTCTGGGGTTAATATTAAATTTAGAGGGAAGCTTTTTATGGACTTCATCATTAAGACGTTTTTGGATACGGACCTGTTCCCTAGAGTATTTTATATGTTGCTTCAGATTTTGTAATACAAAAGAAAAAGTAATGAATCACACTCGATCTTTTTATTTCTAATTTTAATTATTATTTATAAGTAAGAAAAAAACAATAATAGCTATTTAAGTAACAAGGAATGTAAGGACCTATTAACATTTGAGGTAGGCAAGTACAAGCCAAGACGAAGTCGCGGCTTGTAGGCTGCCGAAAATGTTAATAGACGATACATTCCGAGTTATCTTATTATATTTTTCCCGCTGCTTATCGAAATTTTCCTAGATTTTTGAAAAAATCGTTTGGTTTGTCACCTGTCACCAGGATTAGTTTTCGTGAGTCGTGTTACCTGTGAGTGTCACATGTCACATAAACACTTGCAATTGATAAATGAAACGTCTAAATCTGCCTCTTGCTTTGCTAATTTTATTATCCTAGGAACTTAATAATAATATTAAGTTCCGTTGTCAAGAAAAAGCAGGAAACAAATAATCACCGACTTACACGTTTTGTTACTAAAGCTGTATCACTGACTTACACGATCAGCAGCTTGAAAATTATTTGTATTCCAAGAAAATACGTAATTATTAAATAACTATTAAAAACATTCATAGTTACTTTAACTCACAAAAACGCAACAGCATCACAAGAATTGTTTGTTTCTGATATGAGAAAACAGTAGGCTTTGAAGAAGAATTTGTGTGCTAGAGGTGCATTGTTAGTTGTACTTGCCATTTACTTTGATAATGTTTACTTTAAAAGTTTTTGATAGTAATTTTGCATTTCTTATAAAATATGCAAAGTGAAGTTTCAAATGGTTATTAAAGTAATGTTTCATAATTCAGACATTAATAACTGTATTTTAATAGTTTAACATGTTAATAGCATTTGAAAATGCCCAACTTACTGTATGAACCTATTTTTACAAAATTGTGAGCCGACCAAAGAGGTTCAAAACGAAGTTAAGCCATGAGTGTAAGGCACTCTTGAATTCAGAATAAAAAGGGTTTCCAAAATTTGATGACAGAAAATCGGGACTGTATTTAAAAAACTGAAGTTGATGATGCTTGTTCAAAGAAGAAACGTCGGTTAAAAAATATGGTGTGAGACACGCACACAACTTCCTTTTACAGTGATCTTATAATTAACCAAAAATTTTATTTAAAATTTTTAAGCATTTGCTAAAAATATTCAAAAATTACTAATTCTACTAAAACGATACAAAATAGAGCATTAGTTGAAGAGACAAATTTTCTTTAGAATTTTAAGCTGAATTCAAAAATGTAATAATATACCGGGTGTTCTATTTAAAATAGGAGTTAATAAAAAAAATTGAAAAAACAAAAGAAAGCCATTTTAGAAGTATTCATCTGGAAAATCACCTATCGCACATCAATACACATTAAAAATATAATAAAAATGTGACGTCTCAAAAAAATCGTTAGAGCCGTTTTTGAAAAAATCGAAAAAAACTTAAAAATCATAAATACATAGTACACAAAACTTATGTATGAAGTTTCAACGCCATACCTCTTTTAGTTTTTGAGATATTCTGTTCACAGACAGACAGACCAATGCAAAAAAAATATGTTTTTTGGGTTCAGGGGACTCTAAAACGTGAATATCTGTTGAAAACTCAATTTCGAATTTTTGGGATAAATCCAATACTTCCTTTATTGTAAAAGGAAGTAAAAAATGATAACGTAATCCTTAAGTTCATTCAACGCTGCTATAAAGAAATTTTGTCAGTTTTGATCTCACTTTAATATTTAATTAAAAATCCAAAAATGCAGGTTTTGTAAGATAACGCAAAATGAAAAATTATATCAACAATTTCTAGGTGTCATTTTATTAGTTCTTTATTTACGCAACTTATTCCCCATTTAACCATTTGTATCTTTTACTAATAACGAGATCACCATACCGGCTCCCCTTATATTGGGGACACCGTATATAAGAACAGCTGTATAAATATGTGGAAACAAAACATGCAGGGTTAAATTTATAATTTAAAATAATAAGTAATAAATAGTATTGGTTGATATTTTGGGAAGAATACTGATATTCTTGCAAAACTCGTGACGATAGACGAAGAAGGTAAAGCTGAAGTTACACTGAATATAAATCATGAGCAGGAAACAATTCCATATGACGGTCAGGGTAGCGAGTAAGAAATTCCCCTTTAGGAGAGATAGTCAATTCTACGTTAGGGAAGCGACGCCCTTCCCCAAGCTAGTATTAGGTTCTACTTGGCCCAAGGAGTGGTAGTCTGTAGGGATTCCGTTTACGAGGGTAATGGTAAGTGCTAGTGGGAAGCAATGGTACCATTACTGGATCGAAACTACTGAAGAATTATTTCCTTGAGAATATAATTCATGTATCACGTGACGCTATTTCAACCAATGAGGTGCATGCAAATGCCTAGTTACACATTATCACAGCGGTAGTAATTTATTTTCGTAATTGTTTTTAGGGGTGATCATAAATGGTTGTGTATTTTTTTAGGTTGCCGCTGTTAATGTTGGTTACCCTGCTGTCAATTTTAAGTCTATGTTAGATTCGAGGATGGCAGGTTAGGTTTTCCGTCCGTTTTGACACAAACTGACACAAAACCTAACCTGCTAACCTCGAATTAACAGTTGGCATTAACAGTGTCAACCTAAGAAAAAAGAATATTTGATATGTTGCATTTCATTCAATATATTCTCTTTCCAAATATAATTCGTGTAATGATTAATGATCGATGATTTTTTACTCGTTAAAAGCCAAACGACAAATTTAACTCGTGCTACGCACTCGTTAAATTTAGGTTCCGGTTTTAACTCGGAAAAAATCATCAATAATAATCATTCCACTTGTTATATTACAACTGAAAATTTCATGGTAGATACACAAGAGCACAGTTGCAATAACTTACCTGGTCTTAGGTCTTCGATACTTCAACTAAGTATACATCATCGAAGAAACTTAGTGCAAAATAGTTTGATGGGCAGAAGTACGTCAGTGTAGGGCGTACTTTAGGGTTGGTATTAAACGGTAATACTCCACAGCCATTATAAGACGGACTACTGTATACACAGCAACACGTACGGCCAGCGCGACGTGCTAAAGGTCAACTTCTTGTTAAATCAAATATGGTAGGTAATACGAAACTTCAAAGAAGCCCCCACCTAAGTCAGTGGGAGGATAAAAAAACAGATAAAGGGTGCGAAGAATACCTGAGTTCAGATAGACTGCTGTAAGACAATGAAAATAGTTATGTATAATGTCAGGTCAACTAGTACTAAGGAAAAAGGATTAAGTTAGAAGAAGAGTTGAAGTAAATCAATTGGTATGTTTTATGTTGAAGCACATACTCTTTCAGAAAAATAATTATACATCTTTACTAGAAAGAGTAACACTGTTAATACCCAACCAATACAAAGAATAGTAGATATTCAATGTTAATAACTAGAGTTACATAAATTTACATACATATAAAATCGTTGGTGCATATGTATGTAACGTCATGGAAAAAATACAACATTAAAGTCCTAGTACTTTAAAGTAAAATATTAAAGTTAAAGTACTTTAAAATTATACGTCAGTTGTTGACATGAAATTTGAAATAATTTAGAACTTTTTATTTAAAATTCATTAAACTTACAGTATGAAATAAACCGTTGGATTCACTACGAACGAAAAGTGTTTTTAAAGGTCCTCGCACGTAATTCCGTCCTCGGCTCACGCCTCGGCCGTAAACAACTTTCTCGTCCTTTAAAATGTCACTTTTCGTTCTAGATAAATAAACTACTATTAAAGTATTTGAACTTTAATGTTTTACTTTAAAGTACTAAGACTTTAATGTACCATATATAGTCCGAAAATTGTAATTTTTGACATCAGTATGAAATAAAGATATTTTTGAGAGAAGCATTTGGAACGTCGTGCAAAGGAACTTGTTGCTTCATTAATAACGTATTTAGAACAAAAACATAATAAGAGGGGCCTTTTATACCGTGAAATGCCGCCAGAATGGTAATTTCCAGTCTTTTTAATTAGCTAATACAAATTTATAAAATTTTAGTTTAGCGGGTTGTGGCAGGATTATATCAATATTCCCACAGTAAGCTCTACATCTCGGCGAATGAAATTAAATTGTGTCACTTTTCCATCCAAGCAATGGCCATACCTAAACCTCTTACTTACATCGATAACTTCATCGAGACTGCTATTCGAAATTCTATTTATGAAATATATGAAAAAGGGTACACCTAAATGCTTTTAATAGAGGTAGGTAAACTGTGCAAACGTATTAATAGATAAATTTTGACATATTTAATCGAACGAACCATGTTGGGTGTAATCTTACGTGATAAGATAAGGAACGAATAAATAAAAAGTGAGACTAGATAACGTCATAATGACAATGGAAAACTAAAATGAAACTGGGCGCGACATGTAGGTACACAATAATTGGACCGATGGACAAGTGAAAGTGAAAGTCAAGAATAAGAAGATGAACAGTTGGAATTCCTCAACGACGCATGTAATGTAGCATACTGTATGAATGATACATTTAATTTAATAATAATATCCAGATATCCAATGGGTATCATGTGATGTAACAGTTGTATGTTTTAACTGGTGGTGTTGTAAAGGGCAACCAGAGTTGTTGTTTATATTAATTGTGAAGAATAATAATTGATGACTTGATACGTAAGAGCTATATAGTATTCTTTACGATCAAATTTGACTATACGTCACAAGTATTATTCAAATATAGAATTCAAGATTGTTTGAGTCCATTTAAAGTGGTATTTTACTACGAAACAAGTAAAACCAGTGCAAGTGAGTGTTGTGGTATGCTGTTGAACTGTCTATCCACATCTTAGAGTTGTCAAAGAGCTACAACGAGTTTTTATTTGGTCGAGAACAACTCAGGGAGGTGTTTGCTGACTAACATTTATCCAGTTAGGAGCTGCGATAATACAATCAGGTACAAGTTATACAATTAGAAGGTTAGCGCCTATTTCTTATGAAATATTAAGAAATTATATAGCAAGTTCGGTTAATTTAAAATAATTAATTTTCTAAATTTGATAGTGATTCGAGTACTGGACGGTTTTCGATCATTTAATTTGAAATTTACACTTTTGGATTAGGTTATTTTTTAGAATCGTCATTTAAATCAAGTTTGAAAATTAAACATTTGATTAAACTATTTTTGACAATATCTATTTATTTTTATAATATGATCAAACTTCGAAAATATACTAACAAACTGAAATATGAATTTAATTTTGTGAAGTACCTGAAAGTGTATTTGATTCAGGAAGTCAAATAATTATTATATTTTAAAGTAATTCAGTCTTTAACTACAATAGAAAGTTGTTAGTTGAAAATTTCCTCATTCAGCTCGGAGACAGGAATTCCATTGCTTGAACTGACTAGCAGAGGTTTTAAAAAACTATAATCACATGACATAGTTCCAAATGTCAAATTGATTTATGAAATACGTCAGTTTCTATTTATTTCATTAAGAAGTAAGGTTAATAATTAGAAAAAGGGTATATTTAGTTTAATATTAATTGTAATAACACCGCTAGAAAGTGGTATATTACAAATTTGGCACCTCAAGTGGGGCTAGATATATAACAAGGCTATTGCTGTGCTATTACACGCAGGACATACGATACTGTGGAAACAGCAGAAAACGCATGACGGAAACTGCCATGAAAGCGATATAAATACATAGAAAAAAGAGAGAGCTACATGTTTTACTTTTGAACAACAGTTTGTACCATTGATTTTAGAAAACCTCGAAAAATATATTTTCCTTGAAAAAGGTGCTAGATAATGATATTTATGATTCGAGCAAGATGATCGTCTAACATACCTCTGTATACCTGCTGGATACAGTAGATGGGTAGATAGAGAGAGATTGCATTTAATACATTTTCGATCAAGGATTCTTAAACTGTTAATTTATTTTATGCCTATTGAGAACCGAAATTTCCGGAATCGATTAATTCTTGCGCAATGCATCTGGTAGTTTAGAGAATGTTCATCTTTAATAAAGGCCAAGAATGAGGCACGCAATCAGACAGAAATATTTTATTTTTACTGATACCTATATCCAATTTTTCTTTATTACTTCTTACTTTAGATAAATATTACAAAATTTAATTGATATATCTTACTACTATTAAATCACCCTTTTAATATTTGAAATGTTCCTAATAAATATCCTGCAGAAATACATATACTCTTATAAAAATTAGATGTGGAATAAAAATGTTACAATCAGTTTACAGCTTCCGTATGTGTTACTACTCGTACTTATAATTATTGTGTTGTGTAATATCTGAAAGAGCTCACGTAATGCTGAGAAGAGAATATAAGAACGTTTACATGCCGGTTAGATTTTCATGCATGCAATTTTAACGAATAATCTGTTCCACCGCCATACAATGGGAAAATATCATGCATCGTTAAATAAGAAAATAGGTAGGGTTTGGCATTTAGCTGCCGCTCAGAATTTTCAATTAATTTCCAGACGTAATAGCTTACCTTAGCGCTATAATACAACGCGGTCAACAAGGTACAGTGTGAAGGGAGCCATAGTTTATGTAAATTTGCAACGAAATCAGTGTATAGATTTTCGCGAAGCCAGCTGCTGTTTAATTTACGCCAGGGAAAATTGTCACGTGTAACTGTTCCAAAGAGAATTATTTATCGATGCCCGCTTCCGAACGTCACGTTTTGTTTAGCGAGCGCAAATTGCCTTTTTATAAAAATACAGGCAGTTGATTTCTTGCATGTCTAGCAATAAAATAAAATTATTTGAACTTTTTTCTTCTGCAAAAACTATAAAAGAATTGTTCTTCTAAGGATGTTCTGTTTTAACTAATTTGGGGCACTGAAAATAAATGCTGTTGCGTCGTTATCTTCCCTTTAAATAAATGTACAGCTTTTTGTTAATAGCTACAGAACTTTCATCCAGCGAGCATACTATAAAATTATAAAATTAACCATTAACCGATATTGCGCAGTTACATCATTAAACTTATAAGCGAACAACCGATATAAGACTACTTTTGATGATATTATTGATTTCAAGAAAAAAGACTATTTGCCATAAAGTTGAAGAAACGCTTACACGTGTCAAATTGGCAATTTTATAAAAATATTTTATTATCACATGATTGTAATGATGACTTTGTGTCAATCAATCAAAGCCATAGTTATGGTTACTACTTAGCTCCAAGTACTGCATGCTCATTTGAAATTTAGTATAGAGTGAGAGGGGACAACGATCAGGCTCCCTAGTTAACCATAGTTAAGGCGTATGACTCGGTCTGACACGCGCTTGGGAGATCAAGTTCGAATCTCACCGCGCCTGTATTGTTTTTTTTGCAAATTGATGTAATTGACATTACTCAGTATTTTCGTTCATTGTTTCAGTATTATTAGCAATGTTAAGATATTTTCATAATACCTACGCGTTGTTGCACTATATCAGCACTGTCTGCTTAATCGAAATGTCACCCATAACAGCCAAGGCCGTTAAAATTTTACAGCCACGGCCGTTGTAACCGTTGCCACACTTCCAAATTACGCGGGGGATTCAGGTTACTATACTTGGCGCAGCGAACAAATAGAGTGACTTATGCAACCCAAATAACATATTTCAAAGCTGACTGGATCAGTATTTGAATAATAATTACTAAAGAATCAGAGATGGCGGTTCTCATAATTAGACTTAATTTCATCTGACATTAAATAATTGTTTGAGGTTATGATGCAAATAGAAACTTCGACCAATTTAAAAAGCATAACATTTTTGCACGTGTAATATGTAGGCATGTGGCCTGGAGCTTGTTAAATCTTATTATTGTCTACATATTACAAGTGCACAAATGTCATGCTTTTTAAGTTTCTATTTGTATCATAACCTCAAAAAATTATTTAATGTCAGAAGAAATGAAGTCTAATTATGAGAACTGCCATCTCTGATTCTTTAGTAATTATTGTTCAAATACTGATCCAGTCAGCTTTGAAATATGTTATTTGGGTTGCATAAGCCACTGTATTTGTTCGCTGCGCCAAGTATAGTAAGGTTTATTTGTACTTTTAGTAGACATTACGAAAACTGTTAAGCAACATACGGCCGATATGACATGTAACTGAACTTAATACCGTTAAATACTATTGTAGATATCTATTTTCTACATAATTTTGTACACTCATGTGTTCCTTTAATTTTTTCGGAAAAGTTCCATTTGTGAGAGAAGCTCCGAGTAAAGCCGAAATTTCTTCATATCTTCATCTTTCAAAGCCCCTAGATGGCCAAAAACATGTTTTCTCAATTTCGTCTATCTGTCTGTCCGTATGTCCGTATGTTGGTGGTATAGCTCAACAACTGTTTGTAGGGGAAAGACGATGTCTACCTGGCTGAAAACCTAATATACTTTCGGTCAAATATATACAGGCCGAGCACCTTAAAAAAAGTAAAATGATGCCTATTCTTGCTTTAATTCGAGAACTATTACTTAAATAAAAGTAATATTTTGCCCACAGCTCAGGTATTTTCTCTTGACGCAAATAGGCATATTTTGATCTCTCAAAGTATAGATTATAGAAGATGAACACCTTAAAAATTAAATTCTTATTCTTTGATATTTTCAAAATGTTTAGTTTCAACATTTTGCTTGCAAGGAAAGTTCCGAGTGAAGCCCTTTACTGATGTTTTAAATAAAGAAGGTGACGTTGATGCATATCTGACAGGGCAGTAAGCGTTCGAGTGAAATATAAAATTCAAAAAGTGAGGGAAATTGCTGAGTGACGGCGAATTAATTATTCGAAAATCTATAGATTAGATAGTCCAGTGCACCACATGATTCATGATCAGCTCCAATTTCACAAATGTCTGCAATGTGGGTGCCACGACAGCTGACTCGAGAACTGAAACAGCGAGATGCTGTTGCATGTGAGAATTGTTACTGGAAAATGTGTAATTTTGGAGCACTACCTGGTTAGGACATTGTCACCAGTGTTTTGTATTCAGGTCTTGTAAGGAATTATCCCCGACCTGCAATCAAATCCAAACGACTGGATGTCTGAGTAAATGTGTCATTTTTCAACATGACAATACTCGGCCCCATAGTGCCCGTGCAACAGACCATCTAACATCTGTACTTCGAGTGTCTTCTACATCCACCGTGCTAGCACAATATTGTCACCAGTGACTTTCACATTTCTGCTCCACTCATAAAGGCGATGGGAGAAAAGACTTTCAGGTCCGATAAAGAAGTGCAATAGAAGTAAATTTTTTGTATAGAGCTATCAATACAAACTTTACAAAACGTTTTAGAAGAATGTTAAACATCGGGAAATGAAATAACTAGACTTTTTAATGCAGTGCAAGTAAGTGCATGGTAAAAAATAATCTCAGTGTAATGATATAGTAACATTAGTGAAATAGTTATTCATGGTACAAGTGTGTTATATTACATATAACCACCCAGTGAAAAGTTGAGTGGTGTCTTTTCTCGAGTGAATTATTTGTAACAACACGCGTGCCTTACAACATTTTATTCAACAACTCAATAAATATCTAAGAAACACAAATGTTGTATTAACAGCTGTGAAAAGTCAAAGTGATAAATTAATTGGGAGTGAGTTAAAGTACTGAGAGATCAAATAAATATATAATTACAGTGCCCTGTTGACGGCATTGTCAATTTACTTCAAAATTTTAGGTGAGCAGCTTAGGTTTTGTTTGTTATCCTCCAACATCTAAATAATTTTAATTATTAATTTAAATTTGGACCTATAGTTTTTAATTCACTAGTGAGTAATAGGACACTTTATGGGTCTAAAAATCGATCTAATTATAGCCTTAAAGCTAAGAAGTGTTGGATTATAGTACAAGTGGGTCATAATCGATTTACCCACGCAAAAACTATTTGAGTCACGAGGCCGTGTAACGGGCGAGTGGGATAATTTTTTAAGGGGGTAAATTCCAATGACCCGCGCGTTCTATATAAAATTTTATCCAGCGTTTCAAATCACTGATAGAAGAAATAATAATAATTTCTTCAAAATATGAGTGTTGCATTTAAATTGACACCTTCAGTGAGCAGTGAAGAGAACTACACACGCTGCCCTTAGCAAGGTGAGTATTTCGTTAAAACAATACAAACAGCCACTTTCCATGTTTAAAATCACAACAGAAAATAGAAATTTAACATACCTTAAAAGTACAATTTAGTGAGGGGTATAATCAGAACAAAGAAATTTTTTAAATCGATGTGTTGGTTTGTTGTAGACAAGGTCTAAGCATGCGGAGTACCAGGTACCTTAGACACCGACTGCTATGGTCATATGGTCAAAGTTCTACATTGAATTTTGCTGAGACTATGGAGTTCCAACCCCAGCAAAGGATCTCTTACATGCCACACATCGTAGTAACATGGGACCCACGGCTTTGTATCACTTCCGAATGATGGCATTCTGTAGAGATTTTCATCCGCATTTTTTTATTTTTAAAAACCTCGCTGCTATCGCGGATTGAACTCTCGACCCTTAGATCAGTAGCCAGAATGCTGAGCTACGGAGCCTAGCTTTTAATTCGATAAAATATAAAAAATATACTGGGGTGGTGCCGCCTAAAGTGAGACACACTGTAATACCCGTATAGTTTTTCAAATCAAACATATTTCCTTGTTTTGAAATTCCTTTGCAATACTTTTAAAAGGTATGGCGTGAGCTGAAGGTATTTATGACGTCACCTGACACTTCAGGTATAATAGGTATACAGCCTATATTTTTACACATATTCCGAAACATGCAGTTACTGCAATTCCTTTCTACAAGACTACAGCTCAATGCATACCACGAGAAAGTAATGTAATACACTAAACTCAAGTATTTATAATCTAGGTTTAGAATAATTTAGTTTCTTAGGCAGTTTTTAATATACAATGTTTGCATTTTACTATTCTCTCTCGGTGCTATATTTATCAATTTAGAACAAAAAAATCAACTCTCTTCTTTGCCATTATTGCAACTGCAACAGCACTACACACTAAATGTGTCATCTACAAACATCTACTAAATTAATTGTTTTCCAATATTTTGTTCGATTTCGTGATGTACAAACAACACACTTACAAATGCGTAACTGATAATACAAGCGTTACCATTTAAATCCTTACTTTGCCTTCTCCAAATTACTCATTCCCTATCGCTCTGTGCTACATCCCATAATATTTTAACTAATATTAACACGCAACAGAAAATTTATGTTAATTCTTACAAAGCTTGGTTGAAAAAGGTTGAAGAGGTTTTCGAAAGGGTCTAGAATCCTTGATTTTGTACCACTAAGTATTGAATGCAATGCGGTAAAACCTCTCAAAAAACTGCAGTAGATCGTGTGACTGCAATAATGCGACGAACAAGGATTATGCTGCTATTAGATGCAGGAAGAAAATGTTCTCTACAAAGCTTTGCGTGTTTCCGTGCAGCTGCTAAGTCAGTGTGGGGAGTAACTACTATATCTGCAAACTTTCAAGTTGTAGGGTTTTTACGACAGCACGAACACTGCGGGTCACTTTTTGTAAATGTTTGGGTTACATTCATAGTACTACAGGAAGTTTTAAGCAAATGTTGATTTAGAAGTTAAATGTTTGCAGTAGTGGATTGTAATGGGTTTATAGTACAATAAAAAAATACCGACTGGTTTTAATGAGGTCTCAATCGTTCTGCAAATTAATAATATTCATAATAAGTAAATATTTCGAATTTTATAACACCTTTAACAGTTTAACATAGTATGCAGTTTAAGCATAAGCATCCATGAACACAGGTACATAGTCACATAATTATTTTGCCCATGTTGCTTTAAGTTAATACTTAACCGCTTATGCGATGGCAATGCGTTCCCCTTCCTACATCGTTGTTGATAAAAGACTAAGTAACAACATGCCTCCTACATAAACAAATCATTAGCCTAGTGGAGGCATGGTGATATTCTTGCTATCTGGTCTCATCAAATTAATGAAGTAAACAAATTTCTGAAGCACATAAAAACCGCAAATAAGTGTCTGCCAAATTTACTTTAGTTGCAGAACAACAATATTTAACATACTAACCACAAAAACAGCAATCAGTCAAAAAATGTACTCCGATCGTCACAACAAAGCATTCATTATGAATCGCTTAGCGATGATATAGTTTTTTCAAATAACAAAATTTTTAAAACTAAAAGGCATGCATTGAGTTATGACCCTGTATTATCACCTGTATTAGTTAATCAGCCCATATCAACAGGATACGGGTTATATCTATGTTAAATGTGGTCTTGGGGTTGTCCTCGACTGATAGCAGATAAGAAAGCTAATAAATACGCTTGTTCATCAATAAGTAAGTTAGTTGTAGTTATGACATTACTTTGCTTACACTAAGTACATTAAGCTGTGTAAACACTTAGCAAATAGTCAATGTTCATGTAAAGTTTTTCATAATTGTAACTCCGTGTTCCAATAAAGTTTGTTTTTAAAAACTCAAGTCTTCATTGCGAATACGTAATTGGCGCAGTCGGAACGGATATTTCGAGTGTTCGAAATCAATCAATCACTGTACCAACCACAACCAAGCAACTTTAATATATCAAAATCCAGCTGCACGGGACCAACCCAAAGTATATTGGCACGCGTAATTGCATCACCAGTACACCAGCTGTCCAGGTATTTCAAAGCAGGGAAAACACCTGAAGAGGAGCCCCACAACTCAGAGCCAAGGGACAAGCCCGAGGAAGATCGCTGAGGAGGACCCTTCAAAATCAGGCACCCCAACATTTTTGAAGAAGAAGTTTGCAATTGTGAGTACTGAGTACAAATTGAAAATTGTAAAACCCTACTAACTTAGCTTTAGTAAAGAATTTATTCCACACAGAGGAGGCCGATTAACGCTGTGTTGTGATAAATTTCTTTTAGGGAAACCCTTACTAATATAAAAAGGGAATAAACAAGTAATTTTCTTAAAACTACTAAGAAAATACTAATTGTATTGAAATTTTAAAGAAATTGTAATAAGTTTAATAACTTGTAATAAGTTTTTGACGCATAATTGTGATCAAAGTAAAGCATCTTAACACGTAATTGTGATTAAGAAAAGAAATTGACACGTAATTGTGTTCAGTTTTAATTGTTTTTGTAGTGAAGTACAATAAAATGCCTAATAATCAAGTGCAGGCACCAGCACCACCAGTGCAACCCGCGATACCTCTTGCAGAACAAGCAATTGCTGTTGCAAGACACTATGGGGATATTTTGCCAAAATTTAGCGGTAAAGTTGGAACTTTAGAATCTTTCTTGTGGAAAATTGACCAGTATTACACTAGGTATGGGGATACAAATGATACAGTGTTAACAAATTATGTGTTTTGTCTCATTTGCAGTAAATTGATAGGGGAAGCTTATGAGCTTTTGTCTGTAAGGTCAGATATTAAACAATGGTCAGATCTCAAAGCTCTCTTGCAAATAAAATATGGAGACTATACTGATAGAAAAATATTAGCACAACAATTCAAAAATTTAAAAGTTAATTATAATGAGTCATTACCAGATTTTATAGAGAGAATTAAATCAATGGAAAATAGATTAAATTCAAAAATTCAATCAGATGACGATATAACAGATGCACAGAAAGTAGTGTATAGGGATATAAATGAACAGACAGGAATTGAAGTTTTATATAATAGTTGTCCACCTTTATTACAAACTATCTTAGACGTTAAGGAAAAGAAAACGTTAGCAGAAACAATAGGTGTAGTATTAAGTTACGTCACTAAACATTCCAACACAGAAAAGGAAATGAGAAAAGGAAATTTTCAAAATTTAAATAATTCAAGTAAAGTGCAGAATTTCCAAAATTCAATGGGAAACAATGCAGGCAAAATGCAAAATGTAAATAAATGGGTATCTAATCCAAATATACAATACCAAAAGCAACAACAGAATTTTAAACCTCAACAGCAAAATTTTAAACCTTTTAATTATCCTTCTGATAATAGAAATAAATATTATGCTGAAACAAATCCAAGAAAATTAAATGTATTTCAACCTAAGGGATACTTTAGCCGTACTAACGCCGAAAGTAATCAAAACACGCCAATGTCAGTTAGTAATATCAGGAATCCTTCTACATCTAATAACAACTTTAGAACAAATTATTATAAAAAGGAAAACGTCCCACAGACAAAGCCTTTAGTAAATGTAGTTCAGATAGAAGCACCCGCGGATTTGTATGACGAGAGTGATTTCGAAAATTACAAGTCAGATGAGTGTAGGGAACAAGAGGAAACCGATAATTTAGAAAGACGTTACGAAAATTTATGTATGTATCCAGGATGCGATGACGACGAAGATCAAATGTTACAAGATGCAGGAAATTTTCATACGCGAGCCTCGGGATGGATTTATCCAGACGAAGAAGCAGAGATGTTAAAAGATTTAGGGAAATTTCGTGTGAGAGTGAAGAAATAAGCGGAGAAATTAACGAGTGTTTAATTAATGGTAGTTTACCTTATATTCAACTCAATAATCCTAATTTAAAATTATTAATAGATACTGGAGCAACTAATTCAGTTATGAACATAAATACAGCTCACAAGTGGTTCAAAGAGAAAATTTATAAGGAACATTTCACGTTAAAATCCATACATGCAGAAATAACAAATAATGAATGCATAAATTTAGAGTTATTTAAGAAAAATCAAGAATTAAAATTTTTTATAACTAAATTTCACAACTATTTTGACGCGCTTTTAGGTTCAGAAAGTTTGAAGCAAATGAAAGCAAATATAGATTACGAACTTGGAATAATTGTATTAAATAATAAACCATATGAATTAAAAAATTATGTAACTTCAAGTCAGAAAAGAAATGAAACAGAGACAAAAATCTTTTGGACTAAAATAAAGAAAGGAACGGTCTTAATTCCGTCACAGCAAGTAGGCAATTTAATAATACCAGAAGTGATTACAAATGTTAGAAATTACCAATGCGAATTACCATATTCGGAAATTATGGATAAAAACAAGGTTAGTCAAAATAAATATTTAATTAAAGCTCAAAATATTGACGAAACACAAGTAGATGTGTGTAACGTACAAGTAAGTCAAAATATAAAGGAGAGAGAAAGAAATTTAAATGAAAAGCTAGTTCCTCTTCTTCAACATTTAAATTATGATAAACAAAATAAAATGCAACAATTATGCAGTAGGTATGACGATATATTCTATAAAGAGGGAGATATTTTAACTTTTAGCAATGTTACGAAACATAAAATTCCTTTAAATTCAGATATACCAATTTTCACTAAACCTTATAGATTTCCTTATATGCAAAGACATGAATTAGAAAGTCAAATAGCCGATCTTAAAAAACAGAATATCATAGAAGAAAGCGATTCACCTTATAGTTCGCCAGTATTCTTAGTACCCAAGAAACCTGATCGAAATGGTAAAATAACACATCGAATGGTAATTGATTTTAGAAAATTAAATCAAGTAACAATAGAGGATAAATATCCTATACCTAATATCAGTACAATACTAGACTTATTAGGAGGATCCAAGTATTTTTCAAAGCTTGATCTTAAAAGTGGATATCATCAAATAGAGATTGAACCGGAAGATCGACATAAAACAGCTTTTTCAACTAGTCAAGGACATATGCAGTTTTTACGCATGGCATTCGGGTTAAAAAACGCACCCAGTTGCTTTGCAAGAGTCATGAATAATATTCTAAAAGGATTATTAGAAAAAATCTGTTTAGTTTATTTGGACGATATAATTATTTTTGGAAAAGATTTCGAAGAACATCTTAAAAACGTAGAGGAAGTTTTTAATAGGTTAGCTAAATATAAATTTAAAATACAACTAGAAAAATCAGAATTTTGTCTAAAGGAAGTAGAATATTTAGGACATTTAATAACTACTGAAGGAATAAAACCAAATCCTAAATTAGTAGAAAAAATTAAACAAGTAGCACTACCCAGCACAATGAAACAAATAAAATCGTTTCTAGGATTGACAGGTTATTATAGGAAATTTGTGAAGAATTATGCTACGATAACGAAACCTTTAACGACATGTTTAAAGAAAAATTCAAAGATAAAACATACATCAGAATTTATAAAAGCTTTTGAGAACATTAAAAGAATAATAATTAATCCACCAATTCTGATATATCCAGATTTTACCAAAACTTTTAACGTAACTACTGACGCATCTAATGTAGGTGTAGGGGCAGTATTGTCACAAGGAAAGATAGGATACGACAAACCTATAATGTTTATTAGTAAAACTTTAAGCTCAGAGCAACAAAATTACTCTACAATTGAAAAAGAATGTTACGCAATTATATGGGCTATAAAAAATTTTAGACCTTATATTTACGGACAGAAATTTAATATAATCACAGATCATCAACCATTACAATGGCTATTTAATATAAAGGAGCCGAATTCTAAATTAAATCGATGGCGATTAAAACTCTCAGAGTTTGAGTACGAAATTCACTATAAAAAAGGAAAGCAAAATAGTAATGCAGATTTTTTATCGAGGTTAGAGACATATCCAATAGAAATGCAAAGTTGTGATGATTTATTATCGTTATTCAATAACCCAGGGGACATTAGTACCAGGGAAACGGATGATTTGGATGAATTAGATAAAATATTAGAAGTTTCGAAGAAATCAGAACAAACAAATAGTTTCAACGAAAGTAAGAAAATTAAAATCATATCGGATGTACGAATACCACCCGTAATTGTACAACAACCAGATCAAATTAATGAAAATAATATTAATAATGTAAGTGATGTGAGTCAGCATTCACAATCTGAAAATGTTAATGCAACACTAGAAATTACAGAAAGATCATTAAATGTATTTAAAAATCAAATTGTTTTTATGTTCTATTCTAAACCAGGTATGCAAATCATACACCCTTTCGATAAGACTAGATACTTAATACATATTACGAGGGAAAATTACGAAAATGAAATAGTTAATATTTTACAAAATCATATTAATCCAAATGTAATTAATTGTATTACTTCCAAACCTTTGGAGTTATACGAGGATATTGCTAAAATAGTTAACAGAATATTTGATAACAAGATTAAAATAGTATTCACGCACACCATATTAAAAGACGTTTTATTAGAACAGGAACAACAACTAATACTCAAACAAAATCATGTACCATTACATCGAGGAGCGTTAGAGCTATACAACGAAACCATTAGAAAATACTACTGGCCAAATCTTCAAAGAATTTGTCAGAAGTTAGTAGACGAATGTGAAATATGTCAAAAGTCGAAATATGAAAGGCAACCTAAACAATACTATTTAAAATCACATTATACGCCAAAAGAACCTTTCGAAAATGTCTATATGGATATTTTTTCAATAAATAAAAGAAAATTTGTAACTGCAATAGATGATTTTACTAAATATTTTATGTATCAAGAATTAGAGTCACAAAATATACCTGACATCTTAGATGCTTGTATAAAGCTATTCGCACATTATAGATTACCAACGAAAATCATTACAGATAATCAATTTAATGTATCATTGATCAAAGATTGGTTTAAGATGCATAAAGTTGAACACCACCTAGTTACTCCATTACACCCAAACAGTAACGGTCCGATAGAACGAGCTCATGGCACACTAATAGAAATTGTTAGAACAATAATCGATTCAAGAGAAAGAACGTTAGTAAGAAATCCATTTGAGAATGCTGTTATAATTTATAATAGGACAATTCATTCAGTTACGAAATACAAACCAATAGAATTATTATTTGGACATTTAGAAGCGAAAGATTTATTAGAAATATTTGACGAAAATTACTATCATGAGTATACGAGCGAGTTATATAGAAAAATTAAAAAACTATATGATCTAGTGAATAAACGAGAATTTGATAATAGAGAACGAGTAGTTAATTATCAAAATACACGACGTGAACCATTCATGAATATACCGGAGGAAACTAAAGTTTATGTCAAACAGTTGCCTAGGGATAAGAAAGCGGCTAGATATAAAAAGGAAACAGTTAGGGAAGATTGTGGAGATAAAATAAAAACTCAATCAGACAGAATTTACCATAAGCAAGAGGTAAAACCTGTAAGAAAATCACAATTAATGTCTAGCGTTGTTTCAGATGATGAGGATAATAATATTAATTCTACCCTTGTTAGTGGAGAGTCAACGTCGAAACAACAGATTGATTTAAAAAATTACAAGAGAATCCAGGGATTCTACCCCTTAAATTAGGAGATGTACGTATACAAAGGACACAACACACGTTTGTGCACAACTACCCTTTAATAAATTTTAGGAATCATTTTAAGGAATTAAATGCATGTTTAGAAAGGTTAACATTTAAGAATAGTAAATTAATCGATGAAACGCGAAAAGCAGATATTAAAGTTGAAACATCTATACTTGAACATCAGTTAAAAAGTGTTAAAGGTGATTTACTGTTAATACACCCAAATATATTGGATGTTGAAAAGAAAAGGAGTAAACGAGGGTTGATAAATGGAATAGGTTCAGTTTTCAAATTTATTTCGGGAAACCTAGACGCGGAAGACGGTGAGAGATACGATAACGCGATAAGAACTTTAGCAGAAAATCAGGAGAATCTATGAATCATTATAATAAACAATTATCATTAAATGCTGAACTAATGCAAGAATATAAAAATATATTTCAAAATATAACTGAAAATTTTCAAATTTTAAATAGAACTTTACAAATAGTTAATTTGCAGCAACAAAAGAATGCTATAATATTATTAAGAATTAACGTAGAAGAGTTTCATAGAATTGTACAAAACGTACAAACTGCTTAAGCTTTGCACAATGGGTATATTGCATTTAAGCATAATCAGTGAAAATCAACTTGAAATAATGAAAAATCAAATTTTACAATATCATGTAGAAAACGAATTTTATTCGCAGGACATGATTCTTTTTGAAAGGACCATTTCAGTAGATTTCTATATTACAGAAGAGCACATAGTATTTCTACTCCATGTACCTATATTAGATAAAAATAAGTTCACTCTTTATCATATGTACTCGGTACCTACTTCACTTAACACAGTAATAATCTCGCCAACTCCATATGTTGCACTAACTGGAGATGACATTTATTATCTAAAAGAGAGATGTGCTTTCCAATTCTTTTGCGCAGATAAATACATAGAGAAAAATTATCAAGAAGATAGGTGTATAAAAAACTTATTACAAGTAAAAGCAAGTCCAGAATGCATTAATGTACGAACGAACATTAGTGAAACCTTAGTTGAAAGTATTAATGATGAAAGATATATTCTAATTTTACCCAAAAGGACTTTAGTTCATGAACAATGTGGTCATGAAGAAGTACATGAACTAACAGGAGTGTTCTATGTAAATGTACCGTACTCTTGTTCGTTCACTGCTAAACGTTTTAAATATGTTAATTTAGGAACACCTTTACCTGAAGAGCCTGTATATCTACCTATGATAACCTATCCAATATCAAATACTAAACCTATACAATTTCACTTGAAATCTATAAAATTGGATCAGTTATCAAAGTTAACTTTAGATTTAGATCAACTAGATTCAATACCACCATTGTTAAGGGGTAATGCACACAATATTACTTTGTATATAATAGTATTTATAATTATAATTGTATTAATAATATGTTATAGAAAACGGATTTATAACAAACTCCCAATTCAAAAACTATTTCAAAATAACAAAACTAAAGAAAATGAACCAACAGTTCACTTTGATACTGGAACTCCAGAAAGTTTACAGTTCAGTTAAAATATTAATACTTTTGCTCTGAATAAAATTACATATTGTTAGAATATATAATTTTATCTTATTGAAGGGAGGAGTTATGACCCTGTATTATCACCTGTATTAGTTAATCAGCCCATATCAACAGGATACGGGTTATATCTATGTTAAATGTGGTCTTGGGGTTGTCCTCGACTGATAGCAGATAAGAAAGCTAATAAATACGCTTGTTCATCAATAAGTAAGTTAGTTGTAGTTATGACATTACTTTGCTTACACTAAGTACATTAAGCTGTGTAAACACTTAGCAAATAGTCAATGTTCATGTAAAGTTTTTCATAATTGTAACTCCGTGTTCCAATAAAGTTTGTTTTTAAAAACTCAAGTCTTCATTGCGAATACGTAATTGCCCTTAGTAATTAAAAGACGTACAGGAATTTAAATAAATAGAAGATATTGTGGCGTCTTGACATATAAAACTTTTTTCAATTTGTCAAAGCTTTTATTTCTTTCTAAAAAATGCAGACGGTATGACATGAACCTATCTTGAATTCTTTAGCGTATCGCTGCTTTAGGAGTAAAAAATTGATAATCTACATTTAAAATAAAATTTGCACAAAATGTTTCTTAAGCAACCTTCTAAAAGGGTAAAAAAACAGTGCTTGTTGTAAAATGTCAAAATAGATTGTTACAATTTAAAACATTTGAGTGCCCATATTCCCTGAGCGTCCATAACCTCGGACCGCATTTTAAAAATTAGTTGTAGTTATCAGATTAGGCGAATTTATATGAACACAAACGTATATGAACATCTTCCATCACAAAGAAAAACTGCCTTATCACCCTGTACCCATGTAATCCACGTGTAGACACTGCGCTATAATAGGTTATCGAAAAAGTCTTAAAACCATGTAACCACTTAAAATGCACAATCCGTTTTACACTGTTCTCAACCATGTTTAGACATAGTCCAGAGAAATTAGACAAAATAAAAGCAAAACTTCGGAAAAATTCCCGGAAAGCTGGATTTTGGTATGAGTCTTGATATTGTGGTTCTAAACACAATTTCAAAAGTCCTCATCGATCCGAGTGCCGCTAAAAAATTTAAGGGGAGGCAAAGGTCACCAAAAACGGTATTTCGTGAATATCTCGTTAACGGTCACTTTTAAAGAAAATATATTGATTATCAAATTTGTAGCTTATGAAATTTTTAACAATAAAGATATCATGAGTTTTATTCGTAAAAGTAACCGTTTTGGAGATAATTCGATTTACAGAGTTGAAACGTGCACTCTTTTCCACACCACTTTCGAGGTAGAGTACAAGGTGCGTTTTTTCATGTGGTGTCCCCAGTAGGCATATTCCACGTTTAGTTTTGTTTGAAAAATGTTTATTTGTGAAAAATGATAGTGAACTTGTTCATTAATCAATTTTAGATTCAAAACAGGAGTTATTAATATTCATCTTCAGACGCTATTTCAATCGGTATGCTTTCCTCTTCATCATATTTTTCTTCTTCTTCTTGTTTTTCTGCTGTCTTCTCTATTTCCATAGATTCAGTCAGGAAACGTGATGGATCTAAATCTTCAGTGGAGTCGCAAGTATCGACGTCATTTATATCGGGTGTTACATTTAAGCACGACTGACGAGATAAAGTTTTTTTTCGTATTTTGTTCACAACGTTGTTTATAGTGTAGTCATAGTGACGCTTTCCAAAGCACCCTACATTTATCAGTCTACCTAATCCTCTACCAACTAATTGCAGGTTTCTTAAAAGTTCTTAAATAATTTGTTATAAACGTTTGAAGAAAAAATACTATATGTTATTCGGAACAAAAGTATCTTTATGAGGCTCGGCTGTGATGATCTGCCTAGCAAGCTCGGCAGATAAACAGTCCAGCCACGCCAAATAAAGTATAATTTTTGCTTCTAATAACATAATATACTATTATGCTCCTACACGAATAGCAACTGATGTCCCTTGAGGTTTTATGACAACGGAGGGGAACTTTTCGGAGCACATTCCTTCTCTATCTAGACTACAGTGTACTATATATGTGTTTCTTTCTATTTTTATGGGCTCTGAAAGAAGGAAATTCTGGAATATTTCAAGTCGCAACTCCAATGAGATATACATACATGTCATTGAGGAGTGCATCTATTCGTTACAACTCTGTAAATCGATATATCTCCAAAACGGTTAGTTTTACGAATAAAAATCATGATATCTTTATTGTTAGAAATTTCATAAGCTACAAATTTGATAACCTATATTTTTTCTGTAAAAGTGACCGTTGACGAGATATTCACGAAATACCGTTTTTGGTTACCTTTGCCCCCACTTAAAATTTTTAGCGGCACTCGGATCGATGAGGACTTTTGACATTTTGTTTAGAACCACAATATCAAGGCTCATACCAAAATCCAGCTTTCCGGGAATTTTTCCGAAGAGCAATGTCAAATTTCTCTGGACTAACAACGCAATTTGTTGCATTATAACATTAACATGTTATAGAAAGTTTACTCTCATGGAATACAACAAAATTCAATTTTATCTACACCACAGTCCACACAAAATTAATTCAAATGCAAAGGAAATCAATTCTTGCCAATTAGAAAATTCAAAACTATCTTACTGCTATAAATTGCATTAACAAAATGCGTATAATAATTACAACGTTTCCAAAGTATTCCTCAAGTTCAGACAAAAATCGCAAACACCGAAATGCCAAAAATTATACATTCGGGAAGTGAACTAACAACAGGCTCAAGTTTCTAATACAAACTTTGCAAGTTGGCGGAACTAACGCTCGCATTTTCGTGGGCTCTGAAAAATTTGTAATCCAAGCATTCCAACGAGATGGTTATGAACGGAAGAAATGCGTACTGGACAAAACGAAAAATTACAGCTATTTATCGAAGGTAACCGATTAAGGGAGCTAAAAGCTTAACTGGACAGTAATGAGTCTTTTTACGATTTGAATTCGTGAACGGTTTACACATTGGCCGCGTCGCAACGTAAATTGAAGCCGCTAAACAAAATGCGGAATTTATAAGTAAAACTTTGGCAAAAATTAATTAAATTAAGAATAAGTGTTCATGCCAAGGTCCAGCCCTAGATGGAAGCGATATATTCTCTTCTCCCAGGTATAACGGGTGATAATGAGAACAGGGTCATGCTTGTATCTTCTTTATTTATGAATCGATCTGGATAAAATTTCATATGAAGATACTAGAGATAGTTTCTGATTGATCACTAAATATAGTAAAATGGCCGACTTTCGGTTTTACCGGAAATGATACCAACTTTGATTTTTTAAATTGATCAGCCTATATATTTTATGATTTTAGGAATCTACAAGTCAAATTACATAAATTAGTCTCGCCAAATATTCAATTTTTCAAACAAACAAATATTTTTTTCAACTCTTATTTTTTACGATAGAAGGTTGTGACTTAAAAAAATATGTTCTAATTGACTCTAGCAGCGAATAATAATAGCTATTTTATCAATGAAGTCAATAGCAAACCCTTAGTAAAAGAACAAAGTTTGCTAAACACGTCACTTGTTTTAAATGGCACCTACCAAGGGCCATCTTGCCATCAAACAGCAAATTTAATTACCAATCTAATGATATGCATCATGCACTACTTTATCTTTATCAAAATCGAAGAATAATTAATTAATTAATTTTTTGATATTTTTGTGTAATACCTAAGCAAATTCGGCAGCACTGTTGTGTGTAATTTGAGTCGTAGATTGCGAAATTGAGTATTGTTATTGTTAATTCAAATGGCTGCGGACATTTTAAAGTTTTCGCTGCAGTGCATGGCATGATATGATGCCGTTGGATAATTTTTTGATGGAAAGCTTTAAAAGCCATCAAAACTCATCGTAAATATGGAAGAAATGGTAATGAATTCAAAATGCAAAAAATACTCTAAAAACGATGCTGAAATGATGCAAAAAAAATACACGCACACAACTTCCGTTTACAGTGATCTTATAATTAACCAAAAATTTGATTTTAAATTTTTTGCATTAAATTTGTCAAAAATTTTCAAAAATCACCAATTCTACAAAAACTGTACGAAATAGAGAATTCAAAAATGTAATAATATACCGGATGTTCTATTTAAAATAGGAGTTAATAAAAAAATAGAAAAAAAACAAAAGAAACCCATTTTAGAAGTATTCAACTGGAAAATTACCTACACATTAAAAATGTAATACAAATGTGAAGTTCTAAAGTTTTTGAAAAAATCGAAAAAAAACTGAAAAATCACACGAGTAAACACCTACTTCCGGTTATACGATTTTCTTCAAAAGCTTGCTGTAGCATCTACATAGTACACAAAGCTTATATATGAAGTCTTTTCGTTTTTGAGATATTTTGTTCACAGACACACAGACAGCATACAGACAGACACACACACAGACAGACCAATGAAAAAATATGTTTTTGGGGTTCAGGGGACTCTAAAACGTGAAGATCTGTTGAAAACTCAATTTTGAATTTTTGGGGTGAATCCAATACTTCCTTTATTGTAAAAGGAAGTAAAAATGCAGTTTGATTTTTTTCGACGCATTAATCTTTATGTCCTACTAGTACATTATTTATTGTGTATACGAAAAAACAAGCATTATGAGAGAGCATTATAATTCATAACACCCACTCAACGGTAACGTCTAATTTCTGACCAATCACCTACTTCGATACGTCGATGCGTACACTGCCACGGTTGATCATTCAATAAAAGCTTTTTACACCATTATTTATGTAATTATATATATATATATATATATAAATAGTAGTACCACATAAAATGTTGTATGCACCACGGACATTACTTGATATTTATCGCCCTTGAGCATAAGCATGTTCATAATGGCCTTGGTACATAAAAACTATTCTATGCGTTTAAACGGTGTTCATTTTAAATATTTGTTATTAAGTGTTTTTGCTGTATTAAATTGACTTATTAAGACAGTTTTCGTTTTATTAACGTTCTTTCAACACCAATAAACTTTACATTAGTTAGCTATACTATGCCTGCTGCGCATAGATAACATGCAGTGAAAAAAATATATGTTTTTTCCTCTAAAGCATAGCAAATGGCAAAATTGAACAGGATGCACAAACGTTTAACGTAAGAATGTCCGTCTGTAAAAAAGTTTCGAGGGTATTGGTCAAATCGTTAAAAAATATGAACTTTTTGCCTGTGGGCCACTTCCTTAACATTCACGAGCAAAAAATATATCAAAAAACACATTTTTTCAGTATAGATTTACATGAAAAATGTTATTCCCTAAAGTAATCTGTTATTATGTTAAAAAAATCTCTAAAGGGCTTTTACTAAAAACTTCCCTCACAAGTGCAAGTTGTGACACAAAATATTTTGAAAAATCAAAGGAAACTAAGGGTAAAACTATTTTAACTTACCTAATAATACTAAAACAGCAAAATAAAACACTTGGTAATGCGAATTAACTTTAAAAATATTGCAGGTGGGATTCGAACCCATTTCCTGCGAAAGAGGTGGCAGCAGGTCGCGTGTAGAACGCCCGTCGATCCCATCCTGCCACGGCAGAATCCGTCGAATATGAGCGATGCGACTGCATTGCATTTAAGCTTACTGTTGCCCATTATTGTCTCTTTTACAACAGTTACCTTGTATCTGGTGGGTCCCATTTTTGTCAAGGATAACGCATGAGCTTTATGCAAATTATTGCTTTTATCTATGCCCCCTTATTAAATCAAAAATAGACACATTTTATGAGTTATACCGGCAACAGGCAAACAGACAGCCAGACAGAAAGACAGACAGCCAGATAGACCAAATTGAGGACACTTGTTTTTCGTCATCTAGGGACCCTGAAACGTAAAGATCTGAAGAAATCGCTAAAGGTGATTTTTTCGCGATTACAATACTTTCTTCGCCTTTTAGACGAGGGAAGTAGAAATACAAATGTTTTAAAATATATTTGACGTTCGATAGCGCTTGAACAAAGCATAGAGGCAAGTTTGGTTAAATCATCCTATTTTGGTGTCAGGAATATGTGGTTTTATACAGACCTTTTAGATACACCTTGCGTATAGGTACCGTTTTACAAATTTTAATATCCATTTTTGCATAATTTTCTAGGCAGTCAAACGTCTTTCCAAAATTTTATTTTGCCGAACGTTAGATAATAATATTTAAAACCGTCATTTAGCTTTTTATATAATATAAAATATAACGCATACATAATAAGTTATTACTTTTTAGTTTTGTATTAAGTGTCAACCTATAATTGGACGGCTGACATGTTTATTTACATAAATAATATATATAATAATTGATAACATTTAGAGTAAACATTTTTTATTTTCAGCAGCATAGTGTACCAATGATTTGACGTGGAGCCACCATTACATGATGCAATTAATTAATGTGCGTATACATATAGAATTTATTCACCTACCAACACGCGAATATGACAAAAGTCCATAACTATCGAGCAAAAGTTCAAAGAATGGTTGGCACACCAAAGAAAACTTGAGAAGAACAAGTTAGAATTTAAAGAAATAATACTGGGTGAATATCTTAACGAATCGCAACATGGAAAAATCTGGTGTGATACACTCACACAACTTCCTTTTACAGTGATCTTATAATTAGTCAAAAATTTAATTTTTAATTTTTAAGCATTTGTCAAAAACGGTACAAAATAGAGCGTTAGTTGAAGAGACAAATTTTCTCTAAAAT
The DNA here is from genome assembly GCA_940337035.1 of Agriotes lineatus. Taxonomy (NCBI): domain Eukaryota; kingdom Metazoa; phylum Arthropoda; class Insecta; order Coleoptera; family Elateridae; genus Agriotes; species Agriotes lineatus. The sequence goes on along the minus strand of OW679194.1, from coordinate 196,091,070 downwards.
TTTAAGGAGAATTCAAAAATGTAATAATATACCGGGTGTTGTATTTAAAATAGGAGTTAATAAAAAAAATAGAAAAAAAACAAAAGAAACCCACTTTAGAAGTATTCAACTAGAAAATCACCTATCTCACGTCAATGCACATTAAAAATGTAAAGTTTGAAAAAAATCGTTACAGCCGTTTTTGAAAAAATCGAAAAAAACTGAAAAATCACAAGAGTAAACACCTACTTCCGGTTATGCGATTTTCTTCAAAAGCTTGCTGTCGCATCTGCATAGTACACAAAACTTATGTATGAAGTTTCAACGCCATACCTCTTTCCGTTTTTGAGATATTCTGTTCACAGACAGACAGACAGACACACAGACACACAGACCAATGAAAAAAATTATGTGTTTTTTGGGATCAGGGGACTCTAAAACGTGAAGATCTGTTTAAAACTCAATTTCGAATTTTTGGAGTGAATCCAATACTTCCTTTATCGTAAAAGGAAGTAAAAAACGGAAAATAAGTATAAGACACCAAATATTTAAAATTTACATTAACATTACTGAACCAATAGTTATTATAGAAATATACTTATCAACATTTTTGTTTTCTTCAGAATCAATTTGAGAGCTTTGGATATTCAGTCTATTGCATTTTTAATATTCATCTTTAAATGTTTTTGTATCCTTATTTTTTGGTAACTTCATTTAAAGACAATTACTAATTAACTTAATAAATTAAACGAGTTTGAGCAGTTAATAAAGTTCGCAATCGATATTATAGTAAATTTTACATTTTCCTATATCATTAGTACTATCTAATGTCGATTACAATTCCATTGATCAACTAACATTCTAATGTAGCTATATAACAACGATGATATCGTTAATATTTGGCGAGCCAAACAATGCAAAATGTCAAGCACGTAGGCTTTCAAATGAATCAACAGCATCATCAAAAATCAAATATTAGCGGCTTCCTCTATCTTGATATTCCGTGACTAACTGATATTAATGTCTTTTACACACTTTTAAGTATAAACTATTAATTTAATTATACCCCAGCAAGAAACTTAATATGGCAATCTCTATAAAAGGTTTATGTTCTAACAGGTTTGAATTTATAAAAAACTTTACTGTGGCTGCATCCGCTCGGGGATTAAGTAAATGTGAATCGTGTAAAAAGAGTTGGATAAAAATTAGACGGTTTATGCATTAACTAATAAATTTAAATGCTTTGATGGGCTATAAAGTAGCAATAAGAATGGTAGTAAGTTTCCTGGCAGGTTACATTTAGTAATAATGAAATCGTTATGAAATTTATTTATCTGCTATACGAAGACTCGTATGTAATTTGTAGTAGAAATAATATAACACAAATATACTCATTAATATTTAATTTTTATTTCCAAGGAAAATTCAAAGAATTTCAAATTTTTAGTTGTCTACAGCAAGATACCTTACCTTATAAATGTATTAAACTTAAAATCATCAGTGGTTCATTGCTAATTTACTAACTAGTTCAGCACTGCATACTTTTTAAACTGCTTAAACATATTTTAAATTAAATATACAAAGGTAATCTTAAATAGCCCCCCGGTGAGGAGAATTCAATCCTATTAAACACCGCACTTCGCTAAATACATGCAAATCAAACTCTGTTATGCAAACATCTAGCAACAATATTTAATTGATGTGATCAGAAAGAATCTTTTTACATTGATGTAGTCGATATAATAACTGAATGGCAAGACTTTCACTAACGTAAGTTGTAAATTGACTGCCTACATTGACTGGCAACAATTCGAAGCTTTTAATGGCATATTAGTTAATTATCTTTTTTAATCGCACGTGTTGGCATTAAACTCCCGCAGACTAAAGAATTAAGAAATCTGGAAAACCGTTTTTCTACTCTTACATTGCCAAAATGGCAACATTGGTTTAAGGTTGCAACTATTAATGTCTAAATTGCAGTAACTATGTTACATTTAACTTCAATATTGTTAGCTATTCTTTCCAATGGCTGGTTTTAATTTAATATTCAAAATTAAATTAATTCGTCAGCATTTTTTAACGGTAAGCATAAAAGGATTAAATTTTTTAGACATGCTAACATAATCGGAATGTACATCACACTACAAACAACCATTCAATATGCCACCCACTTACCTTTATGTATAAAATATTTCAGAAGCATCCTGTGATATAAAAAAGTTAAAAATGGACAAACAAAAACTATTTTACCTTAAAAGTTTTATTATACCTATTATTTTTTTAGATGTTTGGACTTTTGGGACACTTGTAGTGACCTAACCTCAGTATATATTATGCGGTACATACAGCAGGCTTAATTTTAACAGTTATATATACTATAACTTATTAGTGCTTAGTTTATAAGGTTTAGCATCAGTAAACAAAGCTACTGTAAACAAAACACTCACGAATAACGCCGCACAAATTTTATATCACTGAATTTTAGGAAAACGCACACCTAACTTTGGAATCCTGATTCTGTAGACGGATGTTTAGGCCTATATCGGCCCACCAGCAATTCCCCCGATGTATGGGCTCCTCTCTTTTTGTTGGCCTACTTTGCAAGTCTCCTAAAAACCTGCTAATGTAATTCTTGTAGGATGATTTCTACACTTCCTCCGATATAATAATAATAATAATAAATTATCTTTATTTTTAAAGTTGGTGAAGTTCGGCTAACGCCGTTCTTCTACTTAACCAACTAATAATATATTGGTATTACACAAAATACTTTTAACATGTATCGCACAAGGATATAAACATATAAACTAAAATTCAAAATTAGAGTAAACAATAACCAATAATCCATATGTCATGTAAATACTCAAGGCACGTATAATATATTTAAAAAAAGCAGTTAAGGAAAAAATAAGGCAAATAATTGTTTTGATCAGGCTATAGTTAATGATTCAATAGGTATGCATGTAAATGTTTTTTGAATTGTATCATTGATTATTGTTTTATTTCATGTGGAATGCCATTGTAGGCGGTTACAGAATTGTACACAAAGGATCGCCGAAACATAGCTGTGGAGTGTTGTGGAATGTTTAAACCTGAACAACGTAAGTTTAACCCATGCAAATGTGTTCTTGTTATTAGTTTATCAAACAGATAACTAGGATTTTGTTTTAGTAATATGGAATGTGTTAGACATGCAAGGTGATACAATCGTCTCTGTTCCATTTTGAGCCATTTGATATTATTGTAATAAGGAGTAATGTGTTGACGTCTGTTTATTTTTAACGCAAAACGAACACAACTATTTTGTAAAATTTGTATTCTCTTTTTAGTTTCAACATCAATACAGGGACCATAGACTACATCACAGTAATCAAACAATGATAAAATGAGAGCCTCTGATAATATCAATATTAAATCCTTTGACAGCAGGCTTTTTTGAGAATATAACATTTTCAATGTAGCATAGGCTCGTTGTAATACTTTATTAATATGCGTTTTAAATCTCAGATCTGTGTCAATTACGAAGCCCAAATTCCTGCATTCGGCAAGAACGGGCAATAGTTTGCCGTTCATTTTCACCTGAAAGTTTTGATCTTTATCTTTGCCAAATGACATGACAAACGATTTCTTTGTATTGATTTTTAATTGCAATTTTGTTGAAAAATTAAATATAGAGTCTAAGTCACTGTTTAAGTTATTAATTATATGATCATTAGCATGAGGAAAAGAAAAAAGAAGCTGCGTATCATCAGCATAGCAGTGCATATCCACAAACTTAACTTTTTCGCAAAGGTCAGCGGTATAGGTACCGGGTGTCAACAAATTTAGTAGACAAGTCATAACTTCTACAGTATTAGGTGTATCAAAATGAGATTTGGTATAGGTAAATGGTATAGGGAGAGGAGAGTTTTCGCATATTTTTCACTTTTCGGTCACTTCCGGTTTCACCGGAAATGGCTCTGATTTCGAATTTTTAAATAGAACACCCTGTATATTTTTGTATATTTGGATTTTTGAGACTATTTGGGATCAGAATGTGACATTTTAAAAAGTTATCCATGGCACACTTGACAAAAGTAAATAAATTATTATCCAGTATTTTGCTTAGAAATATTTAACTTATGAGCTTATTATTAATCCAATCGCAAATAAATTAGTATCGTTAGATTCGCCAAAAAATCCTCATTTCGGAAAGTGCTTGTCAAAAAAGGGTTGCCATTTGAAAAAACATAGTTAGACAAGAAAACGTGATTTTGCCAACTTGTATTATTCCTATCTATCATACTAATCACTAAAACTTTGCGATTGTAATTTTCTGACATCACCTGAGGTCCTTAGATTAGTTTGCGTCCGATCATGGCCACCTAGATGCCATATTAAAAGTAGCTCTAAAAAAATCAAGTAGGCTTAAAAACTTTTTAAAATGTCACATTCTGATCCAAAATTGTTTCAGAAATCCAAATATGCAAAAATATACAGGGTATTCCATTTAAAAATTTGAAATCGGAGCCATTTCCGGTGAAACCGGAAGTGACCGGAAAGTGAAAAATATGCGAAAACTCTCCTCTCTCTATACCATTTACCTATACCAAATTTAATTTTGATATACCTAATACTCTAGAAGTTATGACTTGTCTAATAAATTCGTTGACACCCGGTATATACAAAACAGTAACGGTCCAAGCACACTCCCCTGAGGTACGCCCTTAACCACAGCAAGGGATGCCTATACTTTGGCATCTAATTTCACACTTTGTGTTCTATTGCTTAAATAGCTTTTTACAAATTTAATCGAATTTTGATCAAAATTATGATATTCCAGCTTAGCATAAAGAACCTCATGATTAATAGTATCAAATGCCTTGCTGTAGTCAAGTAAAACCAAGATTGAAGTTTTTCCTTTGTCACATGCGTTAATAATTTCATCGGTAATATGAAGTAAAGCGGTGGTTGTGCTGTGTTGGCGCCTAAAACCCGATTGTATGTTTGGTATTATATTGCATTTATCCAAATAAAAACGAAATTGCAGGTCGACTATTTTTTCTAGTACTTTTGATAACGTTGGTAAGATACTTATGGGTCTAAGGTCATTATATTCTTTAGGATCTTTGTTCTTACACAACGGAGTTACAAGGGCTCCGATCTTTGTTTTTGAGCTCACAACTAGGGCTACGCGGTGATGCACGAAGGTGGCTGCTGTCGTTGGACTTCTATGACCTTCGCTTCTTTCGCTGGACCTCCAACTAATTACCGAAAAGTATCAAGAACCACATGCTCGCATCCAAACGCTTTTATCACCTGTGGAGGTGCCAAGAATAATTGCAAACCCTTGCAGCCGATCCACAACACTGTACTAATATTAAACACTTCAACCACTTTCAAATTTGGTATTTATTTCTTACCTTTTTGACTTGGTTTCTTTTTTATGTGAAGCCAACAACATTTTTTTACTTCTTGATCTTACAGTGTTTTTCTGTTCTATTTTAAGTCAAGGCCAATGCTATGTGATTACAGTTTCAAATTAAAATTATGACGTTCATATGGAATATTTTAAATGCTTGAATTATTTTAATTCCTATAAACTGTATTATTAGCTTAAATTGCATTCATATAAGGTGGGCACTTTAAAATAATAAAATGTTGTCTATTACTGCTTTAACTAAATAATAGATAAAACTAATAATTTGCACATAGCTTAGGCTTTGCCCTTGATGAAAATGGAATCCAAGAAGTACAGGGTAAATGTTGTAAAAGAAACAAAAATTGGAAACGATAAACGCGTCGTGTATAATCCAGCCGTGAGCGTAAATACGAGGCGTTCTTGGTGGAAGAAACTAGGAAGAATTTGCGCCCAGACTACTACCAAGCGTTGAATATGCTTGCCCAGGCTCTGAAATCGCGCTGAGTTCGAACCCCACCACCTTCAATGTTTTTATTTGCAAATTGATGTAATTTGCATTATCAGGTATTTCCTTTCATTGTTTCAGTGTTATTAGGAACGGTAAGATATTTTTACTCCTAGTTTCCTTTGATTTTTCAAAAATGTTTATATACTAATGAAGGAAGTTCTGAGTAAAGCTCTTTACAAATTTTCCAATTTTATTACTTATAGTCTAACTATTATACGTTACACACAGAAGAAAAAATCTTACAAGCAAGGGAATTTGTAGACATGCTCTTTTCAGCTTTTGATAAAATCCCATAAATTACCAAAAAAAAGTTTTGCTCAATTCGCCACCTTGGAAAGTCTAGACCCAAATGCGGTTTCTGAATTTTTTCTTAACCGCTCATTTTACAAAAAAAAGTTCAAATAAAAATTGTTAAGCATGCAATTATCTACAACTTTTGCCATTGCCATTTTTTGGTGGACCAACCATGGAAGCTCAAAATGGCATCGAACTATTTATTGCCCTATAATCAACGACTTTCTACATACGTATTTTATGAACTATTCCCTTCATTTTTGATCCACCGTATATATTATTTCCACTATTAAACAGTCTGGTTCAGATCCTTTGTCGTTCTTTAAATAATTAATTATACTCTATATTTCGTCATATTACGGTCCCTGTTTATAAGCCCTCAAGCCCTACAAAATACAAAGCGTTCAAGATTTAACGCGGGAGCAGAAAAAAGTACGACTGGAAAGTAATGAAACGCTTGCACGCTATGGGACTTTGCTAAACATCGTCTTTTAGAGACGAACACATTTTCACCGTTTAGCAGTAGGTGAACAAACAAAACGATAGTATTTGGTAGAAGGAAAAGTCCAACGATAATCTGAAGTTAATCGTTACAGTTAGAAAGTAAACATTAGCTTCCGTGACCGCTGTAGATCGCTCTTCTCTGGTTTTCTTCGACCAGGGTGTTTAAGAACAGCAAGACCTATACTGCAAAAAGACCTTCGGTACCAGGCCATGGACGTTCCAGCAGGACTCAGCTCCTTCACACAAAGCCCGTGAAAATTGACACTTTCTTGGTGAGAACGTTCCGGGGTTTATTTTGGCGACAATTCAACACATCTGTCAAATAATTCAAATAGACCAATGACAGTAGTAGAGTTGTTCTGTTTTCACTAGTGATCCTGGCGACATAATTTTTTGACATTTTCAATATGATGACAGTTAGTATAATTTTTCTATTTGGTTGCTCCTATGGAAACGAACTCACAGCAATCCAAATTTCACGTAAAAATTTGCTCTCAAAATGAATTTTTACAGTTGTATTCGTTCAATTGTCTCTCGAATACCATTCTTAGTCAAAGTTAAGTAGAATATTTTTGCTGTGGTATCACTACTCATGTTGATTGCGCTTAGAATTAGGACTCGTGCTAGCGCACTCGTCCTAACTAATAAGAAATAAAGGACACATTTTGTTATGTTCTTAAAGAGTGAATTTATTTTCAGATCAGAATCAGCAGAGTTCTTTGAGCTAGACATCGCGCAATTTTATAATTTCAAACTTTGCAAAAACAATTTGTTATTTTCAATTCCTAGTAAGACATATTGAGAGATGTTTACCAAAAATTATATTTTACCATTCATACATCTGTGATTGTAGGGTTGTATACACGACTTTTGGAAACCTTTATAATTTTGAGTAGGTTATAATTCTGTCACCTGCCATTTCTGAAAAAAATTGGCTTCTCCTGCCATCCATCAAAGAGAGAGCAAGTTGCAGGTTTGTGCCTTGGTCATCATATTTTAAATATAAATAAGTAAGTTCTTTGAATGTATATATTTTGCTCTAAATGCTTGTGGAAGATTTCCACTACGCTATTTATCGAGTTTCCTAAGTGAAAGCATTAATTTCGCAATATTTGTGGAATCACGTGCTCTTATGTGAAAAAAACTTTTCCAACATGGAAGCAACGGTGGTTTAAAACCCCTTCTTTACTTAGTAACATTTCAATTACAGATTTCTAGTAATGTCGCTATATCTCAAAGCAACCTTTCGTTGGGTGTAGATTGATCTAAGTCGAATTCTAATTATTTCAGATAGATTATGTAAGAGTATTTATTTGAATACGTACGTTCTGGTTAGTGAAAGTTTTTATTTCCCGTTATGCGCTAGTATACCCCAAATCTGTGGCTAATTAATTAATTTATTCTACCTGATAAACTGCCATTCCAGGTACTTGCGTTTTATGTTTTCCTTTTATGTTGTAAAAAGTTAAGGCTTGATAAAATGTACTTTAACTTATGCTTTACCTTAATAGAAGTATGTTGCCTTCCATATTTTATTCATTTGCAACTAATTAAAAACGTTTACGCCGGCTAGCAATTGAGACTCTTATTTACAGGGTTAGGTTGTTACACTTTAGAGAAATGTAACCAGTGTTAGTTATTACTAAGTTTATAGCTGCTGCTAAGTTACATAATTTAAACCATTCTTGTTTCTTTACCGTGTACCTTCTAGCTACTTCCTTTACAAATACTTCTGTCTATGTTTTTCTTTAAAAGAATTTTAGTCTCATATTGTGGTGCAATTCCATAGTCTTTTTTAAATCGGAACAAAATTCCTTTTGTCTTCTGTTCTGCGATTTCTATAGGTCCATATTAGCTTGTAAATGTTAAAATTTCGTTCATGCTTCTGTTTTAAATTATTTGCTTTCTCATATTATTGAATATCTTAAAACCTGCTCCTCTTTCGTTAAACTCTCACTAAACATTCAAGTGCAATCGTCCTTTGTTATTTTTCTCTCGCCTTCCAATTAATTTCTTGTAATGCTAGTAAGTTTAAATTATACACTTTGACCATCTGTGATATTTCTGCAATTATACCAATTTTTAACATAGTGCATGCCATGTCCCGATTAAAGTGTCTTTTTTTCTTCGCAATTATTTTAAAGTCTGCAGTACTTTGATATTACCTTCTACGTAATCTTAGTGATTACTTTCATTACTAACAATAATACAAAAATTCCAGTTTTGGACATGAAATATACACTCTTACTACATTATACACAGAGACACCTAAACATGTTAAAGGCCACGTGACTAGTGACATTTGGGAAGTTAGTGAATTTAATGTGCTAGTGTTGTGTGCAAGCTTCGATTTGACATTTCTGAACATTGCCGTTCATGGTGTAAATTTGAACTTTTTTATTTTTTGGCATGCTGCTGTTACTGTTAGATTTAGTTTTGCCGATAATGTTAAATTGCTTGCATACATTACGTGGTTTTCAATCTTGTTCTACGTCTAAGTATAATATATTAATTGTCTTATTCTAACAATTTTTAAATATATTATTATATACCTTTGAAAATTAAATTTGATTTTTATTTTTAAATTTACTTCTACATATGCAAGTAAATATTTGCATATATAAGTGCATGTTTCACATGTTTTGCCTGCATATTTGCATGCATATTTCAAGATTTTTAGAGCATATTTTCCAATCTCTGATTATTACATTACCAGCTATTTTTACGCAGCTAAAATTAGCTGTGTAATATTAAGAAGTGAATTCATATGTTGTCCATAAATGGAAATGCTTTTCTCCATCACGAAGAAAAGTAAATTAATAAATCGTCCTGCCATTCACCATCCCGGAAATAACACCCCTCGCTATTACTGCATCGGATTTTGAATTAATCAAAGACGAACAGGAAGATTTATGGCTTGGCAGATGAGCTCTTAATTTCCAGAATAATTTCCTCAGACAATCCCCCAGACCGCCAAAATTCCAGCCGCTAGATTGCGAAAACCTGGAAGATTTATTCCCTCCAAATCTATTTCGAGGTTTACGTTAATAGGGTGTAAAATTAGCATAACGTAACCGCGTTATTCGGCGCAACGAGAGCAAAAGGAGCTGCGTCCCAGACAGCTTGGAGGAATGTGCAAAGAAATAGCTCCTTGTGCCGAAACACGTGGATTTCGCACGCACGGATATTTCCAGAGTTTTAGCAGCCACCGACTTGACCTGGGTCAGCAACTTATTTTTACGCCGTCTGGACGCTCAGATCTTGCCCTAGGTCGTTGCCACGTCGATACGATCCTGCATCTTTTTGGGAAAGCGCTGGATTGGAGGCGAAAATAGACGGTAATTGTGCGAAGGTATTTGTTCAGTCCGTGAACAATGTGGCTGCGAAACTGCTCCTTTTCTTCGCGAGTTGGCTTTGTTTCAGTTCAGACATAAAGGATTTTTATGAGGACACGCTGGCAAATATAAATGATACACCGGTGCTTCTTAATTAAACAAAAACATTGGTCGACCCTCTTTGAAAGTATAAATATCTCAGTGCTACAGCAACAGATGAAGCTGACTTTAGCACTAAACTATTGCAGGTTGTTTTATGTGTTTTTTTGTAACAAAAATTAAATAAACAATTTGATTTAATTACAAAATAAAACAAAGCCATGGAAGAATAATATATGTAAGGTTATTTATGCTACTTTGGTAGCTAGGCAACAAGTAGGTACAATAGCTACCAAAGTCACTATTGCATTTTCTATTTCGGTTACTCTTATGGCAAATAATATTTGAATCTCCTCCAACTCATGGAATTGCCATATTACGTACAATGTTAGACAACCTGTATATATATATTTGTGTTATTTTGTCCTATTATTGAAATATCCTGTTGGAAAACTAAAGCTTTATTATTATTATTTACAGACCAAGCGATGTCTCTGTTTAATATGCAAAATACACATACCATACGTATGTTTTCTAATATTTTTTTCTACTCCATATCTTCTTCTTTTCCCTGGCCATACCCTCTATGACGAGTGTATTAGGCTTCTGTCATTTACTATCCGATTTATCAACGGAAAATACATAAACTGAAAAAGAAATATTATTAACAAATCATCTGCGCCTTATTTCCATGGAGCGTTGTTGCTCTTGTCTTTATTTACAACTGAGTCAAAAATAAAATACGTGTGCATTTTGCTAAAATATATCTAGTTTTGAGAGCAAAACATGAGAAATATTAAAAGAGAAGAAACAGCGCATAAAGTATTTATCCTATTGAACACGCTACAATTCATATTCTTTTTTGGGTATTTCGCCACTCTGCAAATTAAAATTATTAAATAACGTATTAAATAACGAACGTTTCGAGGGACAATCTGCCCTCGTTATCAACGATTAACAACTAAAAAGGAACAAGAAAACTTAGCTTTTTCACGGAGCTTGAAAACCACCAACCTCCAATGAATTGCTTGACATTGACGTCAATGTCCCCAGATTGTCCCTCGAAACGTTCGTTATTTAATGAGTTATTTAATCATTTTAATTTGCAGAGTGGCGAAATACCCAAAAAAGAATATGAATTATAGATTCACGCCACAAAGAAGTTTCAGAGATTATATCAACAGGCTACAAATTTATAGCACCAAACTAAACCAATTACCATCATAGCACTCTTCAAAGCAAGCCAGCTAGCGAATTGTAAGTACCCAAAAGCAGTCCCATAATCATTGTGTTCTATGGAGCCCACTAACTAAACGGCGGCTGAAGAGAATGACTTAACACTAAACTGAATATAATTAAATACAGGCCTCACCAATTTAAATAATCAAAAATTCCCAAATTTAAATTGGAAAATTCTCCGATATTATTGAGCATCAAAACTGAAAAAGGAAGATTACATTTCAAACGTGAGCTCTCATAAATGTACCATAAGCCATAATCTATCATAACAATAACAAGACATAAATTTTATGCAATTACAGCGACGATTATTTTAATATGTATTGCACTGATAACACTTGAGTTCTTTTAGCATCTCACTAATTGTCTTTCGATCGCTTGCCTTGCATTTTCCCATTGCTCTATTGCAATTATTGCTTTACTAGCACTGTTTTTCGTCTACCTTTCAGTTAACTTGCCGTTTTCTGGCTTATAAACTTTTAATACATAACGCTCATACAATTTCTGTACTTAACAACTCATTCTGTATCATTTTATTCACATTCTGTTTGACGTTAATAAGCTCAAATCCGTCAGTTACAAATTAAATTGCATTGGCCTTTCCGAACAGTTAACCCTTCTGAAACCTGCCTTATCTCATGCTAACTTTTATTTATTTATTTATTTATTTATGCAACCTACAGCAATTGCCAATAATCGGTTACAAACAACTGTATAGTAAATATAATAATATTAATGTACCAACAAAAGCGAGATCTTCAATAAAAGTTAAACAAAAATAAACCATTGACAAAAATGAGCATTTGACCGGCGACAGTACAACTAATAAAAAGGAAAAAGTAAATGTGTCTATCTAGGTATTTGATCCATTTATATGATTTATGAAATTGGAAGAAAAGGAAAAACAAAATAAGGAAATAAATTATAGTGTACATAAGTACATGTATACACAGATACAAACAAATATGTCCGCACTATACATACATATACACACACTTTACAGCTGTCCTAACACATCACTGACCTTTCGTTTTAATGTGGCAAGTGAATTGCAGAATATGTCAATATGACTAAAACTGTTGACTGAACGAGATAATCTATGAACCGGTGAATTTAATATATAATTAGTTTTGCCAATACGAGGAAGAAGAAGTGATCCATGTCTATAACTATAATAAGGAACATATATGTTCAGTTTTTCCAAAAACGCTGGTGAATCTAGTAAATTATTGAATGCTTTATATACAAATATTACTTCATTTAACCTTCTGCGTTTTTCTAATTCCAAAATGCCAAACTCTTCCCGCAGGTTTTGTGATGAAACGTGTAGAGGATAGATACCATATTTTTTAAAATAAAGGAATCTCAAAAACTTTTTTTGAACTCGTTCTATCAAATTTATGTAAAATTTATAATGAGGGGACCAAACTACAGAGGCATATTCCAGATGACATCGGACGTACGCATTAAACAGAGTAATGTATGTATTCAAGTTTGAAAAATTTTTTGAATTTCTTAATATGAATCCAAGCAGTTTATAACTTTTGTTAACAGTACATACAATATGTTTATTAAAGGAAAAATTGCTTTCAAATAAAATACCCAAATCTTTGATTTCGTGAGCTGTTGTTAGTGTTCTACCATCAAGATTATAATTATAGTCAATTATATCACGTTTACGGTTGTACCTAACAACAAAACATTTATCTATATTAAACAATAGGTGATTAGTTTTGGCCCATTCCATTACTCTGTTCAGATCTTCCTGTAGCCGACAACAATCATTTTTACTTAAAATGGGCTTATATATTTTAAAGTCGTCAGCGTACAGTAAACCTGTAGAATGCTTGAGAAAGTTGGGAAGCTCGTTAATTAAAATTATAAACAGTAATGGCCCCAAATTAGAACCCTGTGGAACACCCTATAATGCGTTGAATGCTTTTGAGTTAACATTATTGTAAGTAACATATTGCTGCCTTTCCTTCAGATATGAGGACATTAATGATAAAAGCGACAAAGATAAACCGTAATTGGATAATTTATTGAGTAAAACATCATGATTTACTTTGTCAAATGCTTTTGAGAAGTCGGTATAGATCACATCTAGCTGAGCACCGTTAGCAAGAGTATCAGAAGCATCTTGAGTAAAATTTATTAGATTAGAAACAGTTGATCGTTTTTGAACAAAACCATGCTGAACGGGTGATAAATAAGGAGCTATATGCCAGAACAAATATTTATATAATATTGCTTCAAAGATTTTACTAGGAGTTGACAACAAAGCCACTGGTCTGTAATTTGAGATGGAAGAACTTTCCCCACTTTTAAATATGGGACATATTTTTGATAATTTCCAAATTGTTGGAAACTGAGAAGTTTTAATTATCATATTAAATATCACACAGAAAGGATAGGTAAAGTATTCTGCACACGCTTTATATATATAGGCTGGCACTCCATCTGGACCGGCCGATTTCTTTGGTTTTAAGTGTTTTAATGCTTCTAATACGTCATCCACAGTTATAGCTAGCACATGCAACCTTTCATAGTTACACTTCTCATTCTCCTCAATGTTGTATGATGATGCCACCCGGTCATACACCCCCTCAAAGTAATTAGCAAATGCGTTAGCAATATCTAAATTTGTGAAATAATCTTTCTTGTTTAATTCCATAATTTGATTGTTTGAATTTAAATTCCTTTTATTCGACTTTACAGAAGTCCAAAACAAATTCGGTTCATGACTTATATTTTCTTCGGCATCCGTGATATATTTTCGATATGCATCGTTGATGTCTTTTTTTAGTTTAGAACGCAAAAGAGTAAAATTTTGTTGAATGTAAGGACTGTTATTTTTCTTCAATTGGTTTCTTAAGCGATCTTTCCTTTTGCAGTCTTTTATAATACCCCGCGTAAACCACTGCGGGTATGTTCTCCTTCTAAATCAAGTTTTTGGAACATATACGTCCAAAATTGAATAAAGTTTTATATAAAACGCATTCACTGCCTGATCCACATCATCCACCACACCCAAATTCCAATTCATGTCTCGTATGGCACAATACAAATTTAAAAAATCAGCCTTTTTAAAATTATAACCACCACTATTACTAGCATCCTTCTGTACTTTTTTATAATCAGAAATTTTTAAATTACATAGGAGTGATGGATGATGTAAATCCTCTTGCACCAGTGACATGCAAGCGCCAGCTCCACTTACACTGATATTTAAATTTGAAATTACAAAATCAAGAATAGCATTATTATTATTTTCAATTGTGTTACACTGTCGCAGGTCAAAGAGCTCAAGAAAATTACGAAATAAGATACACTTTAAAGTACCGTCACCCTCCAAATTTATCTCTCAAATTATTAATTACTACTGCCCACATCAAGTGCATTTATTAATGTAAAGTACTGATTATCTTGCAATAAATAAAATATTTAATTCTTTGCTTATTTTGACCTTATTCATTCTATTACTTAGGCAATCAGAATTGCTGTGGGCAGTAAACCATTACAGTATATGCAGGTAAATAAATTTTGTATATATATATATATATATATATATATATATATATATATATATATATAATATTCAGTAAAATTAATATTAAATACACGGCAGGTCACATGGCGTTTACAAATCTCAATTTACTATTTTATTAATTAAATTACAATTTACGGGTATATAAAGTACTGTTGCTTTGATACATGAAGGACAAAACCATAAACCGGAACATTTCAAGAACTAATCCACGTTACTGTATTTTTTAATTGCAAAACGTTTATTTAAATTGAAATAAGTTGCTTATCTTATAATCCAAGCACGCTCCGATAATAAAGTCAAACGGCCCAAAGTCGCAAGTAGAATCTCCTATTTGGCAACCAGATCAATATTTAGTAGGCCACAGCTAAACACTCAAATATAGACGACCATGATACTAAGATACAAAGAAGAAGTAATAAACCAAATACCATAAGTAAATAGAAAACCCATAAATAAGAACCATCAACGAAAAGCCCTGTAATAAAAGTTCAATTAGCTCACACGTGTATCTTTCATCTGCAAAGATTACTGGAGATAAAAAATCTACTTTAACGTTCTTTCTCCAGTCCTGCGCAGAGTAATCCGCGGATTCAATAAATACTAAAGAATAGAATAAAATTGCATCACAAAGTTGCCAACATGGGCATTCACGGCTTACCAAACAGAGCTGGATTTATTTAATTCCACCGTATAGGTGCTATCCCGAAACTATTCACAAACAATAATCGGGAACAATAGTAAATACTCAGTTATCCATCTAAACACAAATCCCTATTTAATTTGAGTTAGAAGCACAGTCTCACAAAATCTCGAAAAATTGTTTGCTACTTTTTGCTCAAATAGGCTAATACCATCACAATGTGACGCAATGACGCTAGAATTTCTGATCGCAAATGGTAGTTACTACAAATCCGCTTTAAATCGTACGGCAGCCAAACGCATAGCTTCACGAAGCAGGTAAACGATACTCCAAATCTCAACAGAGAGCGTCGGATAAGATGAAACAGCCTCGAGATATTAAGATATTAGGCATAGATTGACATGGGCAGCCCAAATTAAGCCTTAACGAGCATCAGCTGTCAGAGACGCACAGCCGAATTAACAAGTAAATACTTAACTGAACTTATTAATCGGCATATTCTTTTCAGAATACTAAGAGACTCGATAAAGTTAGTAGTCCCGACCATAAGCAAAACTGCTATTCCACGATAACCGTAGCGAAAATCATTATTCATATCCATTTACTTTCTTTTACAATAAAGGAAATATTCGATTCACCATAAAAATTTGAAATTGAGTGTTTTCAACAGATTTTCACGTCTTAGAGTCTTCTGAACCCAAAAAATATGTTTTTGTTCATTGGTCTGTCTGTCTGTCTGTGTGTCGGTCTGTGTGTGAACAGAATATCTCAAAAACGAAAAGTAGTATGGCGTTGAAACTTCAAATATAAGTTTTGTGTACTATCTAGATGCGACAGCAAGCTTTTAAAGAAAATTGCATAACCGGAAGTATGGTGTTTAATCTTGTAATTTTTTGTTTTTTAAATTTTTTCAAAAACGGCTCCAACGATTTTTTTCAAACTTTTAATTTTATTAAATTTTTAATGTGTATCAATGTGAGTTAGGTGATTTTCCAGTTGAATAGCTCTAAAATTGGTTTCTTTTTCTTATTAACTCCTATTTTAAATAGAACACCCGGTATATTCTTACATTTTTTAATTCAGCTTAAAATTTTAGAAAAAATTTGTGTCTTCCAACTAACGCTCTATTTTGTACGGTTTATGTAGGTATTGTAATTTTTGAACAATTTTGACAAATGCTTAAAAATTAAAAGCAAATATTTGGATAATTATTATAAGATCGCTGTAAAATGAACTTGTGTGCATGTATCACACCAGATTTTGTATCTTCGCATGGTAATTAAGCTTGTTTAGGGCAACACAGGTGAATAATAGCTTCACAAACATGCGCCCAATTATAGGCTAACGTCAAATAATGAGCAGCTAATCCCCAAATAGCTGGAACAAAGTTCAATGAAAACTTAAAAAAATAGTACGATGTTAATCATGTTGGTAGTACGACAGAAGATATTAAGACCCCGTGGTGTCTCTGTTTTTGTAATTCCTATATGGGCACAAGACCCTGGCAAATTCAACCTTCACGGCTATTTTGGATTGGCCAAACGGTTCTTGATCACTTCTAAACATATGGGCGCCAGTTGTCGTACAGCGACCACAGCAGGTGTAATTAAAACCACTACATCTTAGGAAAACAACGTTAAGAAACTTAATGCCAACAAAGTTGCTTTGCATATGTGATTCAACTGAATACACTTACAATTATGGGTAATATATAAGTGACACCAAATTCATTATATGCAAAACAAACTTTGGTGTAAATTAAAGAATAACATGAGATTCCTTAGATTTAAGTCTAAGCCAGAAGCAAATTACTATTATATTGCCAAATTATTAACAAAGATTTGATAAACAATTAGTATACGGAGATTATGCAAACACAAAAGAATTTTACTAAATAAAAGCACTTAGAATCAATTTAGCGAAGTAGTAGAAGACCCTAAATGAAATGAACATCAGCAGACGTTCAATAAAAACTCTATTTAATGGCATGATTCCCGTACCGTGCAGCTCATTTGCTAGCCAAAAACTGCTTGATTGAGTGAAATTTTTGAGGATCAATTCCGCAAAGGTAGGCAGCTACATGTTCCTTACTAAATGTAATTTGCTTTTTGTGCTTGTTGAATTTCTGGTGTACTTTTTATTTATTAAGAAGTAATTTTACTAATATACGTGCCCTACCCGGCGTTTGTGCAATGAGCTCCTTTTCTTCTTAGTACAATAATTTTTACCACATCTATATCTACGTCTATTCGGGGAGGTCTCTTCGTGCGCAGAGATACGTGGATTGTGTTATTAAATAGATTTTTTGACTGCCTGATAGCGCTCATTTAAATCAGGGTTCTTTACACTTCGCTAAATCGATTCCGTGCGTTTTTATGTAGTCAAATCCTTTTGCATATATATTTCCCGTGTATTATCTGTTCGTGTACTATTTTTGTTTTGTTTTCTTCTAAATATTTACGTAACAATTTGTCGTAAGTGTACTGATGTTGTTTTGAATAACTTTATTGATGATATTCAACACTAGACTACGTTAACCAACAGCTTTAGTAGAAGTGCCTCTCACAAATAAGCGCTAAATTTGAATAGAATGTTGCTGTTGTTAATCCGATTGTATACAGCTCAATTTAGATGACATTAAACAAGTGTTCAATTGCTTCGAATTTTTAATTTGTAATGTGTAAAACTGGTTTTTGCAATTCAGGGTTCTCCCAGTAATTTAAATGTTCGTCGTTATTTTTCCTGGATGTTTATTACCTCTTTGTAGTCCATCTTCTGTCGTCTCTCGACTACTCCGTATGCTTCAGCGGAAAGTGCCACGGTAAGTTGTTGAACCTGGCGCCTTTAACTATTGGTTTGTTACTGCTTATATAAGTTTATTGCGCGCGCATTCCGTCTGCGATCTTTCTCCGGAATTCTATTATAAACTACTTGTTTTGAATATTAACATGTTAAAACGTCAAAGGTGCCACTTTCTTCTGTTCTTACAGTTTCTTCTAATTTTTTGCGACAAAAGGCAAACATTTAAGTTACAGTGCTCTAAAAATTTCAAATAAAAGCGGCTGAAATTAATTAATAATTTTCTTCATGTAATATAGTTTTTTCGTAGAAATTTATTTAATAGTTGATGCGTTTGAAATATTTAACCAAATCAATAAAGCACAGAGTTAGGATATTTTATATATTTGCAATTTTAAACGAAAATAAAAATATTAAATGCATTGATTATGAGATGCGAAAATCAGTAATTAGTCGGATAAAGGCATGCAAAGGCAAAGCATATTTCAGGGGGGTTGAATTTGGCTTGTGAATAAAGTAATATAATTAAAATGATATTTGTGCACATGTAAAGCCAGACCAAACGAAAGTAATTGACACAAAAAGGTTGGTACGTGCATAAAACGAGCGTAGGTATCATTAAAAGCAAAGGACTGTAAAAATTGTGAGCAAGCTGAAGGGTAAAGCAAGATGAAGGAAAATCTAGAAAATTGCAAAGAGCAATTCCTGAATGGAGGCAACAGAAAAGAGGCAAGCGACGTGAAAAGTGCGGAACTCAAATATCAGTGCGTTAATAATTAAAAACATAGTGCAAGAGCAGAGCAGTGCAATTAAAAACGTTTGTGAGTGCAACGCTATGGAACAATTATTTATAAGCAAAAAGACAATATTTTAGATTAAGAAAATGTTAGATTGTAGGTTATGTAATTAAGCTTTACTCCATTTGTGGTAAATATTATCAAACCTAATTTCCAATTAATAGTAGAATAACACCGTATCTTAGCAACATGATGCTTTTTTGTCATTAACAAAGAGAATAATTGAATTAAATTAATTTTAAAGGTTGTTGGATTTGTACTCCACATTTAATTGCAGTTTATAATAATAAACGAGTATTTTACAACCTAAAAAGTGGTCCATTTTATTGCCAAAGTGGTAGTGTACCTGTGATAACGTTTGCAGCAGTTTCCTCAACAAAAATTTCACAAATTTACAAATCACATCTTCGAGGATATCGGGAACCGTCCAACTGCAAATTGCGATCTCCGATTACGACCGAAATTAGCATCTGAAGCCAGAAGTTAGCTATCCAGGACATCAGCCGAGTCTGCAAGAGCGTCGCCGTCGACACCCAGGGGAACGTTTCCAGCAGGAAACACCAGGAGCGTCACCTGAGCAGCAACGAAGTGAATTTCAAAAGGTAGGGATGCCTGCAATTTAAGTGTTGGCGTTCGGGTAAACGATTAAAACCCAAGATTAAACCTTGCCGAAGAAGGCCAGCGTTTTTCCAAAAGGCCAATTACTTTATGGTTTTTAAAAATCGAGGGGCGCCACTAGGTTTTATTGGCGAAATCGGCTAGAATCAAGCTTCATAAACAAAAGAAAGTTGGCATCTGAACAATCAAGACAAAGTTTGACGTCATCTTAACAATGAAGGGGGTGTTTTAATAGTCGCCAAGCGGGAATATTCAAATAATTTACCTGACGCGTTCTTACTGTTATTTCGCGATTTTAAACGTTCAATTTCAAGCTGTACGCAGGAACCATTTTGGGTTCAGCTGTCAATTTACGAGATTGTGAATTTTATTTACTAATAACGAGCAAAAGAGCTACGTTGAGACAAATATCCTAAAATTTGAGAATATAGTCCGTTTATGAACCCAACCCATGAGATAAGAAGTTTTGTGTTTGCTGAGAGCTAGCGTAATTGGCATTGCAGTTAAATAAAATAGAAAGAGAGCCATTCAACCATTTTATTTGTGCAGTTAACTATTACAGTTCATTTTAACCAGCCTTAATTTACTGACAGGCAAAGGTTGAGCACAGTAGAAACATATAAACCGAGAATTGTGTGTACTAGGATCTTTGCCCGTAATTTTAACTTATATTACTTTTATACCAAAATAAATAAATAATTACAAACAGGCATCAAACAGGGGAGCCTTTGCAAATTTATGTCGCCCAACGTCGGGGCAAAGGTGAATTTTAATTTATTCAGACTGTCCAATTCAAAACCAATCAAGGCAGTTTATTGTAATATATTGGCCCATATTTTGGCACTTTTCAGTACATACTATTCCACCTTTTATTAAACAGTATTAAGTTGAAAACCAATTTATAGCGGAAAATATTTTTATTGCAAACAGTTTTAGCTTAAAAGATCAAAAACTACAGAAAGGTGTTTTATCGAAAATATTTATAGGACAAGACGTAGTATTTTAATCCTGTTGGATTAAAACCTGCTCTGATTGCAGTTTATCTATTTATTACCACGAAGAAGGTTCAACAACCGAATTTATTATAGCGGCAGTGAGCTACCTCATTCATTCACGTCTGAGAATTTTGAAAAACTACCCTTAATTCAGCGTCGTTTCTGAAAAGGTTTGAACGAGTTTTGCCTTCTGTTATTAAACGTCACATTTATAGCTTCCACGCCACTAGTCTAAGGCTCGTTGCCAATCAAGTGCCAATAGGTGAAGAACTTGAGAGACGATCGCTATTTCTATTTTTCAGATTTCTTCGATGCGTCGCGCTATTTTTGGTCCGTCTTACCGGATACAGATGTGCTGTGGTATTTTCATTATTGCTTTCGTCCATCAATTGTCTGGTTGGTTTATTTTGAGTTCAGATTGTAGCTTAAATTAGATTTAGTTTCGAATTGTCGACGATTTTAACGGAAGTATGACTTTTTGGGTTTTGATATTTCTGATAGGGCATAAACAGTTTTTGTTTAATAGCGCTTTAAGTTTCACCAGACTTCTGGGCATATATGTTGAGTTCTGACAGCGCAAGTGATTAATAAGGGACACATTAATTGTTAAAAATTATCTCAGCTAATGACCAAGTGACAGTGAAAATTTCATTAATTATAACTTCCAAAGCAGTCTGATGTTCACATATGAATAAAAGCTAATTCCAGCGTACATAAATCAAACAAGTATAAACACTCACTGTCGGTTCTTTTGATGTAAAACTACCGATTTGGATGACCTTGAACGGCTCCTGGGGGTACTCTCCGATTGTACTAACAGATGGCGACACTACTTTGTCACATACTATGATCACATATGATTGGTAGCAGAGCTAGTAACTGGCTCTGATTGGTAGAATTTTGTGCTGCCATCTGATAGTCAAGTTTAGAAATACCCCCTGAGTTACTGTCTCAGGCACTCTAGACAGGTTTTAACATTTGGAATGAGTGTCTCTACTTGTTTGATGTATGTACGCTGCTAATTTGTTTAAAACCTCATAGTATTGCCATAAAACGTTGTTACTGACATGTATGTGCTGTATGTTCAGGTGATGAGAGGTTATATAATTTTACGCACAACCGGGCCGAAAATTAAAGTTTACATCTTAGTTACTACGACCGCAAGTACAACTTTACGCCCAGAGAGCGGTGAAGTAATTTGCGGTCGGTAAAATAAAAACGCGGGCGGTAAAGTAACTTTGCTGCCCGCAAATTACTTTACCGTCCGGCACCTTAACTGTGGTAGCAATTTTTGGCATTAAAAAAACCTAAATTTATTCTAAGTGTTTGTTCCATTCAGTTGTGTGTAAAACGTTGTACGTACTAGTGATGGGCCTATCCGGAATGAATAATCGGAAAGTTTCCGATTGTTCAAAAAATCGGAAGGTTCCGATTATATCGGAACGTTTCGGAACTTTTCGGAATTCGATTATTTTACTGTTCGGTGCACAAAATTCGGAACTTTCGGAATTCGATTATTTTACTATTCGGAACACAAAATGAGAAAACGAAATGCCAATTTGAACTGAACACAATACGGAATGTTGTGTTGACTCACTTGACTGCTATATGCTGGTGAATGGCACTAATGGCAGTGGTATTTCATAGATTAATTATTAGATATTACAACTTACAGACTTCAAATTCATGTATTGTTTTATACTATCTATTATGTACTTTATGTGCCATTAAACTTTAAAATATCACTACCATTTTCCGAAAGTCTATTAAGGTAACTTCTGTAATAATTTGAAAAAATATTTTATTTCCTCTTATATGCCACTGTGCGACTCAAACTCATAAATTGTTGTACTGGCGGTCCTGCAAACCCAAACAATAGATGCCAACGCAGATAAAGGCTTACGGCGCGACGCAAATTTGCACGCACTTCATCTTCCTTCCGCTCGTTTTCCCTTGCTTGCATTTACGGAATGTAAAATAATCGGATGATATTTCTATTTTATAAACATTCCGAAATGGAACATTCCGATTATTGAAATCATCCGATTATGCCCATCACTAGTACGTACCTCAGGCCAGAAGTAGATTACGCCCTTAGCCAAATAAAAGCCCTCCTCCTTCGAGGCTCAAATGTTGGCTGCGGGCGTAATCTTACTCTTCCGACCTTCTATACGTAAATAACTATTATTGAACCCCAAAAAATATTGGCAAGTTTCAGGTTTTCTCGGATGATCTTAATGGCGTCTTTAAGAAGAAAAAAGGTTACCCTTCAGCTTTAAGCTGTTCCCGGAAATGAAGTTTTTAGAATACAAACGATATTTAGGCAGTCTTTGACAAGAATATAAACTTGAAAATAAAACAATCAAAATTGATAGTATATGTAAGAGGTAATCATAGTTATTTATATATGACCGATTGGTTCTACGGCCCTGGTCTTCTCCCGCATCCCATTTTTCTTCAATTCCTCTTTGGATCATCGCCTGTACACCTTCTCGCCAAGTTTCTCATTACCTGTCTTTTCTTCATCGTTGTGGTGAAACCCACTGGTACATTCTTTTCGTCCATTTTTTGTAGATGACTGTACCAGATTAGTCTTTTAATCTGTATGGTTTCTGAAATTGATCCATATATTTCAATGCTCTGCCTTATCAGGTATCAGTAATGTGTTGCAATCTTGATATTTTAAAACTTCTACAATCGCCTTGAATATTTGTTTTTCTTTTCGTTTTTATTTTATTACTCGAGAAGATAGAATTGAGTTGTTTCCTTGTCTTACTTTGTTAATTATGTCTCTGTTGCTGTTTCCTTCTACAGCGAAATTAACAACAAGGTATTAGTAACCCTCGTTGTTATTTAAATCTACAAAATAGTTACAGAAAGATTGTCCTTTGTTGCTACAGCAGTCAATAATAAAAGAGGAGAGCTGATAAAACAACCTTTTATTGTTCTTATTTTATGATAGCTAGAACATGTGTTATGTATATTCAAAAACTTACTTGCAAAAACCTATCTTTGAGGGGTTGCAGTTTTAGGTCAAGCAGTACCTATTGGTACAAGTTATTACGCGGCTTTTAGGAAGCCCCTTTGTTGGGCACCAAATTGTAATACGGCCTCTCCCACGCCGCTATTTATACCACTCTACTTTATTAATTACTTTTGTTCTTGCCCATTGCCAGCTAGTTCAATAGCAATGAGACATCTCTTACTTTGCTTACCTCAGTCGTAGTTATAGAAAACCCTTGTTGTAATAAAGTCGGCATTTGATCTGGACTCATGCTGAACTGAAAATGTTAACTCCAAAGATATACTCAGCCATAATAACACAGGTGGTATGATTATCATCGGTGATATTTTCGAATTGAAACCGAGGTGCGCATTCAACAAGTCCGAAGGACGAATTGAATTTGCTTCTTCGGTTTCAATGAGAAATATGATTACTAAACATACCGAGAGTTTTATTTAATGAGAGAATACAATGAATTGAAAAAAAATGAAATTAATGAATTAATTTACAGAACATATTTTGTACATTAAAAATACAATTTTTGTAAATATCTGGAGGTTTTTCTTCCGAATGGTTCATATGTGTTTAAATTCTTTTTAAATTAGTACACATTCACTGCAAGTCTGCTAAAAACCGCATATTGTTTAGACAATTAACATATAAATCTAATATTTAGGAATACAAAAATCATTTTTCTACCAATAATTTTGAAATTGCTGTTATTTATTCTCTTTAGAAGTAATAACAACACACGATAAAACTCGAAAATGCCGAAAAGAAATGTTCCAAAAATATTGTTATGATGCACTATGTGTTGGTTTTGCCTAAATTTGAAATCTATAAAGAAATTTGGGATATTAATACAATCTATTTTGACCTTTCAAAAGGTGGAGGATGTTTGAAAAAAGTTTATTGAATAAATCTAAATTAGATCAAATTCTTAAGGAAATGATAACTATTGAACGTTTGCAGGTGTTTTTTGAATCTAGAAAGGATAGATAGAAAGTAGTATCATAATGACAAATGCAGATTCTGATAAGAATTTAATTTAAAGTAGGTAAGGTTCAAATAATATAATATAAAAGGAATTAAGAATGAAATAGAGGGTAGTTAGGTATTTTGTTTCAATAATTAGAAAAAACAACTTATAAAACATGTAATTTTCAATTTTGGTCTAATAAACAAATATAGAAAGTTTACCGTATTTTTAAAGTACGGGGTTAAGAACAAGTGAAATATCAAGAGATAAGTATGAGTAATGGAGTTTAAGTTACGAAAGAGAATTGGAAGATGGTAAAACTAAATAGATACAAAAAGAGCTATTAAGAAGTGAATAATTAAAGATTTGGATTGAAACAGTTTATTTTGAAAGATACAATTGACAAGTAACTACATCGGTTTGAGTATTGCTGACTGGAGGGTTCTTGGATACATTCTGAAGACAAGAGGATCCATTCAAGGAGGATAGCAGAGACAGGACCACATCTGAGGTATTCTGTTGGCTACTGACGACAGAGGTTTGTGAGTCTTGGAGCTACGGAAGAGGTGTGACAGTTGGAGTTCATCTGTGACAGCTAACTTACCAGAGAGCTGTTTGAGGGAGGTCTATTATGGAGGGTGGCAGGTGCGCGAGCAGAGTCAGGAGCAGTTTGTCCTGTTAGCTACCGGGAGTTGACGAGTTGACAGCTGTTGGTCAGTAGGGGTCGACTGTCAGTGTTCGTGAGCAGGACATTACAGCAGGATTAAGAAAGGGTCCAAGCTATTGAGAAGGATTGCTGTATTGGAGGTGGTATAATAGCGATACAAGGTGGGTAGTAATTTTGTTCTACCAACGCTAAAGAAAATAAAAGACAAATTTAAAAAGTGCAATTACTTACTGTATGATATAAAGTTAATTGTGTACAGTTAGAATTTACCATTTGTCATATTTAATTTGAGATTAACTGTTGACATTTAATTTGACATAATAGGTGGCAATTAATTTTAATGCACAGTTGAAAAATATTTGCAAATCAAATTTACATAACAAAGTAACTAGGTAATCGAACCCAAAGCCCTGAAAGAGTCTCAAGTGTCATCATTTTCATAATTTGAAACTTTTGAATATCTAAAAGGCATAATTCAATTTAAAGTAGAGTAGCCAGTGCAGATTTAAATAGGCGCCGTAACGTAGAACCTTAACTTTATAATCACCCAACATTGATGACAGGGCATGCAAGAAAAACAGTTAAAAATTTGTAAAAAGAACCATGAGAAATTTGTTATTTAAAATTTAATGCAGGTTGTTTTACGTATTTCAAATCGTAAATCAAATTATTAGAAAACAACGCATATAAAGAACGTTTTAAAAGCCTAGGTTAGCTTCATTTCATTGGTTGGCGATGACGAACAACTGACAATCGATTACTGAGCAAGAGTCAAGCAGAAGCTACGATAATTAAAATTTAATTTAATAAAACTAAACCGAACTTGAAGAAATTAATTTCTCGACCTTCACGATATCGTATGTTAGCATATCAGACGATATTTTAAGTCCTCTAGGTCTAGATTTCATAGATAGTCGATTATTTTTCGCCGTCATTTGGTATTGTTAAAATATTAATGGAATACCATAGTAGGTAACTAATTTTATTTTAAAATATTCTCAGCTTTGATTTTAACAAACTGTTATTTTATATTTAACTTACATTCAGAATATTTAAAAAAATCATTTGAACTCGACACCTTGCCATACATTTATTCATTTCGTAGACATTCAGTATTCCATTCTTGAATGTTATATTATCCAGTGCTAAAAGTTGTATCAAAAAATGTCTTTTGATAGAGATACATATGCATTGGCGTAGGATTTGTTTTAAGATTTGGTGGCAGAAACTGATGCGTTTTGAATTTCTTGATATCTGACCGACCTAGTTGGGCGACAAATCGAACTATAATGCAGAATTGATTAATCGCACCCCTAAATTGTAAAATATTAAAAATTTTCATTTGGCGGTTTAAAATGAAATCCATAAAGTTAACGTTTTCTCAATTTGTAAAATTTGTAATCTTGCACCTACTAGCAATGGCGGCCAACAAAAGTGGAAAGTGTCACATACGAGAAGCAATTGTTGGGTCGCATCTATTTACTTAAGGAGTTTTTTATGAGCATCTTTCGGCCATATTCAGAGAGGCATAAATCAATCTAGCTTTCTTATTTCTCCCACTTGCGAAAGCCGAGAGGATTGGGCAAATCGGAGATGTTGGTAGTGGATACTGAATAAAATTAGCATAGCTAAGCATACTCTTATAACAGTACAATCGTAATGTTTTATAATTTATACTCCCAACACAATCTCCGCATTTCCTTGAAAGACGAAGCAGTAAATCGTGCGATATCCGAAGGTTTATTGCACATAAATGGGCCAAATCGCACCATGAGTTTAAATATGAACCTTTCTTCCTTAACAGCTAATGCCATAATAATTCAAGCATGGTGTACACAAAGCCTATCGCAAATAATAAATGATGGCGACTAGAGATGAAAGTTCGAAATTCAACTAAAAGCCTCACCAGCTGCACTGCACGCGTTTTGCAGAAAATTTATATAGAGAATCCAAGGATTGCTTCATTTCTTGAAAAAGCTGTGAAATTTAAGATCGGTTCGCAGAATTTTCCATGTAACGAGCGAGTGTTGCTCATATTTCACTTTTTAATACTCACCTGAGAATATTACCTGTAAGTGCATAGTGAATTGTAGGGAATTCTTCGGATTCTCTATAAGGAAAATGCAGACTCATTGCTCATGTCTAATACGGAAACTGTTATGTATGTGACTATGCAGTTTTTCTTGCAGTCATTGGTGATTGCCATACAAAACCGACCACAAAAATGTGTAAACTGTTGAGTTGTTAGTCTCTTAAGCGTGGCTTATAAACGAGTTTGGATCGGAGAACAGAAATGTTAAATACTGTCGTCTTAGATTTTTAAATCATGAGTCGTTTGCACATGGAGAAAATTTACAAAAACAGTACATTTATTTTTGCCCAATTTTAAAGCTTTAGTACAAATTTTAATGCTGTAGCTTTCTGTGGAGCATATTGGAAATAAGTATTTTTTCCAGATGTACTTGAAAAACAACTAAAAACTGATCTTATAAAAAAATATTGCATTTCCCTAGTGTTAAACAGGAATCGTAATTCTTCCTACGGATATACACTTTATGTACTTATTAATAAATTCGTTTACTAGATTTTTAAGAAATCAAATACCTGTTAAAAAATCTGTAAAGGACTTTTACACGGAACTTCCCTCGCAAGTGTAATGCGAATTACAAGGGGAGATTTTTATGTAATCTACCTATCCATGAAAACAATGACAAATGACAACGATTTTCAAACGTCAAGTAGTATCAACTTTTCTGTATTCTGACCAAGCGAGGTTGAAATTGAAAGATATTTGTAGTTTTGGCAGCGGTTTGAATAGTGAAAAATTAGCGATTTAAAATTGGAACACAGAGCGTTATACAATTTTTGACTAAAGCCCAAATGGCCCAAAAATTATCCATAAACGAA
This sequence comes from Agriotes lineatus, assembly GCA_940337035.1. Classification (NCBI taxonomy): domain Eukaryota; kingdom Metazoa; phylum Arthropoda; class Insecta; order Coleoptera; family Elateridae; genus Agriotes; species Agriotes lineatus. Next base: position 196,062,755 of record OW679194.1, on the reverse strand, counting down.
TGATTGCTGTGTATGGTGAAAATGCTGCAACATATTGCCAAGCAAACAGTTTCGCAGGAGTCGGGAATCTGTTGAAAATGGTCTAAGACCTGGTAGACCTCTTGAGGGAAGAACATAAGAAACAATCAAACAAATTGAAAGTTTGATGTTGACAGATCGAAGAATAAACGTTTCGGTTATCGCTAGGGAAGTTCAGGTACCAAAAACGACAATTTTAAAAATTCCCAAGTTTCTCACGCCAGAACAAAAAAAGGTCAGGCAAGAAATTTTCCAGGAGAATTTGAATGCTTTAGATAGACCGCGATTTATTTTCGAAAATTATCACGGGTAATGAAACTTGGATACATCACTGGGACTCTTCAACGAAACAAGAGTCCATGCAGTGTGTGCATAAAGGGTCTCCACCGCCAAAAAAGGCGAAAGCGCAGTGTTCAGCGGGGAAATTGATGGCAAAGGTTTTTTGTGACTCTGAAGTGATTCTTCTGGTTGAGTACATGACGAATGGCACTAAAATTACTGGTGATGTCTACAAATCCGAATGAAAACACCTCAAAATTTTGTTGAAAAAACATACTGCTGTTGAAAATTATTGCAGGGTTCATAAGACACAAAAAGTTTAACAAGTTATCGAAAAATGTGATTTCCAGGAGTTGAGGCATCTACCTTATAGTCCAGATCTAGCTCCCTGTGATCACTATCTTTTCCTAAGTTGAAAAACAATTACGAGAATAAATATTTCCTTCTGATGACTATTTTGAAGAGTCACCGAAAGAATGTTGTTACTGCAAAAACGTTTGAAGTGTATTGATTATGAAGAAACATATGTTGCAAATATTTTTTATCCCTCACGGTCTTTTCTTTCATGCCTAGGTAAATTGCTTAAAAATCTGCCCTCGTACATACATTTTTAAGTAAAACACACTATAGCAGGTGGGATTCGAACTCGTGTTAGCAGAAGGATCCGGTTGTTAGCCTGACTTTTTATCTAGTAGCCTGAGCGCGCCTCAGTTGTGTTCGCTTACGGCTGCATTATACACGACGCGATAAACGTTGCACATTTTTGTTCCTTTTACGACATTCACCCTGTATTTGTTGGGTCCAATTTTCATCAAGGGTAAAAACCTGATCTACGTGAAAAATATTATTTTTATCTATTCCTGAATTAAGGCACAAATATTTAACATTCTATTTTCTTAAGGTACTTACTCTGTATATATTTGATCTTAAGTATATCCACTTTCGAGCCAGGTAGACACATGTTCCACATGCAAAGTATCGTATTCTTTCAGCAAATAGTTTTTGAACTAAACCGCCAATAGGCGGACAGACAGACAGACGAAATTTAGAAAACATGGTTTTCTTCTTCTATGAACCCTGAAACCCTTGGAAGAAAGGAATTAACACAAAAAAACAACGGCATTACATATAATCACATGCCGTTTAAGTGTGTTTAATAATTTATGAATTAAGAAAGATATGAATATGTTTTATCCCTAAGATTTACATGGTTAGAGGTAAGATAAAAAGGTAAAAAACATTTATTTCATACTGCATCGTAAAACCCATGTTTAAGTTAATGATTTTAGTCCGGAAAATGAGGCTTTACGGTATCAGGTCCGGTAAAACATTTTACCGGACTCAAATGAAATAAACAGGTCCGGTAAAACATTTTATTTGTTCCTCACTTGTAAACATCAATTTATCAAGTCACTGTATTCACCTTGAAAATGTTTCTTAACTGGCTAGCCAGTAAAAAATTTACTGGCTAGCCAGTTATATTTTACAAGCGTGCTCATAGATAAATGACAGCGTGCAAAGCCAGAGTTGTCTTCCTTAGTATGTGTCATATTGATGAATTTAGTTGCTTGTCAGTTTGACATTTTGAATAAATGGTAAATTTCTAGTTATTTACAAGTGAGAAACAAATAAAATATTCAACAAAACACACCAGGTAACCATTTTTACTGGCTCACGGATATGACAGGCTCGCCTAACGGCTCGCCAGTCATCCCAATCCTATCGCCAGTAAAAACTGTTTTACCTGGCTTGTAATGTTAAATACTATTACCGGACTCAAATGAAATAAACAGGTCCGGTAAAACATTTTACCGGACTCAAATGAAATAAATCAATAATCAAACTATTTATTATTTTCAATTCAAAAAAAATTGCAGTATGAAATAAAACGCATTACGACATACGTCCGGTAAACTTTTACAGTAGCTCGTCTCAACATTGCGTTTACCGGACTTATAACGTAAATTACTATTATATCGCCAGTGGTGCATACAATATTTTCTTTACTAGCGTATTAGTCAAAATAATATGACATTTCAAAATGTTATAAGTAATAAGTACATTTAAAATAAGAATATCTAAGTAACATAAAAGATTACCTGAATGTATGCTTGCTAAGACGATATTTGTAGTTGCATGGTTAGCATAAGATTCAGGGAGACATAATAATAAAAATCCGTAATGAGCAGCTTTTCATATTTTGTATCTATAACGAAAATTAACAATATCATGTGGCTAGTAAATAAAATGTTTTTTCTCTTTACGTGCATGTTTGTATTTCGTACAATAGAATAGAAATATAGAATAGAATAGAATAGAAACCTGAAAACAGCTTTACGTTTCTGTTCATATTATAAAGTCTCTACTGTATTTAATGTAGAAGTAAAGTCTGTTCCAAAACAAACTCATTTAGGGAGAAAGATAAAAAATCTAGTCATGTGGGTAGTAAATAAAATGTTTTGTTTTTCTATAGCACATGTTACAGTGTGCTTTTATCAACTCAAAACAAAAGATCAAGTTTTACTTTAACAGCTAGGGTAGATTCAGTAGCACTTTAACATCAAGGATAGATAAAGTAATTTAATTTTCTAACTTTTGTTTTAATTAAATATGACAGCTTCGTATTATCGTAGCAACCCAATCTAGCTACTGACATTTTGAAATGTGATTGACTGCCCTTATTTTTTTTTTAAATTGTTAAAGTTCTTGCTATAGAAAAAAAATATGGTATTATACACGACGATCAAGTTATTTCTATATCCACTCTTGAATCATTAACGTCTCGACTTCGTCTCGACGTTAAATGATTCACTCGTTCATAAAATTTAGCTTTATCGTCTTGTATAATAAATTACTATTTCTCGTTACGTGCACCTTTGTATTTCGTAAAATAGAATAGAAATATTGTTTTTTGTATGATTAACTTGAAAAGAGGCTTCCAGTTAATCCGCTGCGAATTCCAGTTCAATGGGATTGCCGGGAACTGCCACTTAATAACCCTTGACTTGGGTTCAGTTATTTGTTGGAGTGAAACAAGACTTAACAAACACGAGTATATTGAGTAACAACGATTACAAACGTCACTGATGGACCGATGGTTTTTTACAATAGCTTCAACTGTTGTGACACGCTTGGATTGGCCACGCGAAAATAGCGAATTGCGCGTAACCGTCACACAAAACAACCTGGAAACGTCTTTACCAGGGAGCTAGACCGACCGCAAACCAGCACAAAGCATAGCTGAACTTGCTTACTCGAAATTCTGAATCTAACTGAAGCTGAATTGACAATGAGCTGAACTCGCAAATTCAACAAGGAGGGGAAGGCTCAAACACTATTGGCTGAGGCGATCCTGCGTAGCCAATCGGAGCGTCGCACGTTGTTTAGGAATAAATGCTTATTTTAAGAAATCTTAATGCTAAGCTCTCTCAATGAGGCATTGTATTGAACGAAATCCATAAACACATGAGTCCCAAATACGCTAAGTCGGCTTAAGTCCTATTAGAAAGTGTATCCATCCGCTTAAAAGCCATTAAGGGACGCTTACAAATTCCTTTCCAATATTAACAGAGGCAAACAAATACGGCAAGATGCAAATTTGACTTTACCACGACCTTTGAATGAGATAGAACAGTTATGACTTGAATTACATGAATAATTATAAGCAAAAAGGTTTTGATGCACGCATCTGTGTGAATCAAACAAATATAGAATAGAATAGAATAGAATAGAAACCTGAAAACAGCTTTACGTTTCTGTTCATATTATAAAGTCTCTACTGTATTTAATGTAGAAGTAAAGTATCGTCTTTCCAAAACAAACTCATTTAGGAAGAAAGATAAAAAATCTAATCATGTCCTAAATTAAGTCTGTAGGTGAATGTCAAATTGAATTTTGTTTATGAAAACATTTGTAACTGTGACAGGCAAAAGTTTACACCGCATTAAGTTTACTTGCATCAAGCAAAAAGGAAAATAAGATGGCATTTAACCAAAAACAACTAGTGTATTAATCATAACAGTCAATAAAAATTGTTTTTTTATTAAATCTTTTGTATATTTTTACGAAATAGTTCAAGATCAATATGTAATTTAGTTCGCTTTGACTTATGGTAGTTTATTTGCTTCAATGGGTATGCATCAAGTTATGGCAAACTTCAATTTGATCATAGCATGCTGCGAATTAGTTCTTTTTAAACACACGATATAATAAACCAATAATTTCCTAAAATAATTACTTATTAACATGTTTATTTATAAAGTTTTCGTCTTATATTATTATTTGAATTAATAACAGCTAATTTCAATGTTATTCTGTATTTACAAACATTCTTCAAGGTATATATAAACTACCTTCAAGAAACTGTTGATCATTGATCTTTCACAAACACCTTAAACAATTTAAAATGTATTTAAAGTTCATTCTACATAGTATCACTTGGTACATAAAAGCAAAATTTGGATTTGTGTTGCTAAATATCAAATGTAAATATAGTAATCAAAATTACATAGTTACATTGTAACTAACTGAAGCAAATAAAGCCACAATACAAACACTCCGGTACTTAATCGTTAAAAAGGTACTTTTTAATTAGTCCATTTAATATTGAAAACTTCTGATTACTTTATTACGTACAAAACTAACACACGTTCGATAGATGCAAAATATGTTTACATCTTTTGAAAACAAATTATGTGGAAATACATGCTGGTGCCATCTGCTGAAGAGTAGCTGCTACTAGTCACTAGTGAACTGTTTGAAATTGAACTGTAGCCAGACTGCAGCAGTAGAAACACCAATAGGTTTCTATAATTTTCAATCGTAGGTGGTTGCGTCTGAAGCAGAAAGTAATTGGTCATGTTTAAAAATTACTGTTTAACGGCCTGGAAAATCTTTTATATACACCCGTCCTAAAAATCATGCAATACTGTTCAATTTTTAGACCGGAATATTTATTTATAGGCCTATTTTTGAAAATTTACGTTTTGATTGGTTTACACCATTTGTTGACTGTGGTTACTAAAGAAATTAACTACAAATATCTCTAGATTTTTACGAAGGTGTAATGCTTGTTTGTTATTACAATTTTCCAATATTTAGGTAAAATTAAGAAAA